>CAJNDT010001113.1:7500-712500 GCA_905221615.1 Symbiodinium sp. CCMP2592
GTGGCTGAGGGTATTGAGGATTGGGACTGTATATATACCACTAGGTACTAGCTACTATACTGCTACAGCGACTACGACTGCGACTAGTATTACTACACTACGTTACTACTTTACCACTATATACTACTATATATATTATAATACTACCATATCTAGATATATATATATATATATATATATATATTACTAGCATACATACGAAAAATGCTATATCGCATATAGTATAATGCTATATATTCTGATCTATATATATATATATATATACTATGTATGAACTACTACGGCTACTGCTACTGCTACTATACTACTACTATACTACTACTACTACTACTACTACTACTACTACTACGCTACTACTACTACTACTACTACTACTACTACTACTACTACTACTTCTACTACTACTACTACGACCACTATCCACGACTATGAGTCCTGGGACTACAAATCCTAGATTTCAGCAGTTGAAATAGCTGCGACCCAAAAGGCTCGCCCGCATCTGGACGTCGTCCCGGAGGCTGCTCAGCAGAATTACCAGGAGGATGTGCCTCGGCTATACATTTGGAGGATTTGGCATGTCCTTCGGCTGTCTATGACATTCCTAGGTTCTGTGGCAGTATGCGAAGCTTGCTGAGATGGAAAGCTTCCTAAAACAGGAGCAGGCTTTTGGCCGGTTTGACCCCAAGTTGTTTCATCCAGGGCTGGGGCGAGTTGCTTGAAGCCGCATTATATGCAAGGTGGGCCTAAGAAAAGCGGTGTGCGAGCATCCGGCATTGCTTGGAACGATATGCTGTGCCCCAAATCGATTGTGCAACAGGTCGGTAAAGGGCACCCAAAGGCCCCAAGCCGACCGTGATTGCAGCGTGATTCTGCGTGGTTTTGGCCATCGTGATTTTTAGCTCTCCCTTATAAAGTTAATAGGATCCACCAGAATGGCCGCGTGACTTCCGCGTGGTTTTGCGTGGCTTTGGCAATCGTGATTTTTCCCTGTGGTGCAGCTTTTCCGAGTGATCCTTTGACCTTGGCCTGAGCACCCTCGCTGCCATGTCTTCGAACGATCTTGCTTTGCAGAAGGCAGACATCAAACCATCATGCCACAGTCTTGGCCTAGTTTCTTGCTGTTTTTGCAATGTTGGAGGTGGCGAAGCAGGCGATGGAGCAAGCGAAACGCCGGAAGGACCTTGTTAAGGCAATGTCCGCCTGCAATGCAGGGCCGAAGACGATTGAGGAAGATGACAGCAAGCGCAGTCGTGCTTCCCGGACGCCCTCAACCATTGCGTCCACTCCATCTACTAAGACCCCGGACCCAAAGGCCATGAAAAAGGTCGCCCCGACACCGACCAAGCTCTCCTTCCAAGGTCTTTTAGTAGCACATATGAGCATCAGGGCATCATTTGATCATGCAATCATATCATCGCAAACCCACCGTTTGCAAAATTGCCCGCAATACAAAGGATCCGACGATGACCTTGGAGATGTGGCGCGGTCGTCAAGTGCCAACTCCCTGGATTCAGAAACCACTGAATTCCAGACCCCGGGTGATGTTCGAAAGGCTCTCTAGCTGCAACATTCACAGGTTTCGGAATCCAAACCGAGGTTTTTCTGAATGATCCGCATCATCTCATGTTTAGACCGGATCCGGAGGGTTGGTGTCTGGCTTATGGGTTATAGATTACAAGCTATATAGGGTGTTTAACAATTAATGGGATTTGTTTGTCAAGCATTATATGCAAAAGCCGGGTCTCGAAAGCTATGTGGGTCTTTTACAGATTAAAACACTCCCTCTACCCTGTCCGTACTCGAAATCCCAATAAGCTTGTTATGTAAGTTTCCGAACAAAGACCCCGAAACTAGTACCCGATAATGACACTAGGATCATTATGACCCCAAATGACTAGTAATATATAGGTATTATAATTTATAATTCTCCGTATGAATATATATTATATGTGTTATAATATATTTTTAGAGACAGAGTCTACTTTGCCCACAAACTCTAATCCTTATAATAAGGTTCCAGGACCCCATCAACCTAGAGAGGAGCCTACTTGTTTATGTACGAACGAAAAACCACTTGACATTTAAAGTGTAGCTTCGATTGAACCCCACATACAATCGGATCCGTAGTGACCAAGACACGATCGCGAGGCCCGTGCGATCCACAACCAGCTCTGCGACCAAACGCAGATGGAGGTGGATGACGACCTCATGGAGCTTTCGACGCAGATTACAAAGGATCTAAGTGCTTTGAGCTTGCAAGTGGAGCAGGCAGTGTGCGAACACAAATTACAAGAAAGTAGCTAATTTAGGTATACTTGTATTTAAAGTTTTAAAGGCCGCACCTCAGGGATCTTGATAGGGGACTAGGGGAGTTGTGTTATCCAGGATATAAATATATATGTATATATTTACTGAGCCATCTATGGTAATCTTGACCCATGAAGGATGAAGAGATGAAGCCACAAGAGATGCAAGCGAGTGTCCCGCCACCCAGTGCCGATCCGAGTGGCCCGGAAAAGATCCAAGCGAGTGTCCCACCGCCCAGCGATCCGAGTGGCCCGGAAAAGATCCAAGGGAGTGTCCTGCCGCCCGGTGCCGATCCGAGTGGCCTGGAAAAGATCCAAGCGAGTGTCCCGCCGCCCAGTGCCGATGCGAGTGGCCCGGAAAAGATCCAAGCGAGTGTCCCACCGCCCAGTGCCGATGCGAGTGGCCCAGAAAAGATCCAAGCGAGTGTCCCGCCGCCCAGTGCCGATGCGAGTGGCCTAGAAAAGATCCAAGCGAGTGTCCCGCCGCCCAGTGCCGATGCCGATGTGGAGATGCGCAGTGTCGATCTGGCTGACCCTAGCCCGAAGGTTCCTAGCTCAGTACATCAAGCCCTTCTGAGACCTGGAACTGTGGACATGGAGTTGCTAGCGGCAGCGATTGAGATTGCCAAGGGGGGGTCCGAAGTGCCAGAGCAGACAGGGGGTATCTCTGCAATCAATGCTTTGGAGCAGGCCCTCAAAAACAAGATGCCCAGAGCAAGCCCCCCTGAGAAGCTTGCCATGCCCCATCCTCAAGAGAAGCCTGATCAAGAAATGATTGCAACCACCGCAGACCCGGTAGCAGCTACAACGACCGTTGCCCCGGTACCAGCTTCCGATGCAAGCTCTGTCAGCGCCACCGACAAAGCAGGGTATGAGGCCAGGCTGGATGAGATCGAGAAGCAGCTCAAGGCCAGGAATGTTTCAGATATTGTGGTATGGGGTTCTCTCAATCGGTTCTCGTCGCAGACATGGATAGTTAGCTTCAAAAGCATTCGACCAACAGGATGACTTCTACAAGCCCAACTACATGCGGTTCAACCGAACTTTTCAGAGCAGCTTGGTGTCCACACTAGACGTTGTAGTCGGAATCGTTATTCTTTCAGGCCCCTATAGAAACCGTAGCTATGCTATTTAATTCATTGCAATTCCAGCAGTACAAGCCTAGGTCCTGCTTGCCCGCCCAAGCTGCTTTCGGAGTGGAAGAAAGCACACGCCGGCAAAGGCCCGAAGGGATCCTCGGCTGCGTCATTGATGTGTGTGTGTATATAATCCGAGAAAAATTGTATGGTTGTAGATGTGCTCTAATTAGAATCCCAAATTACATATATATTCGCTGAGATACAAAGCGTATCAACGAGCTCTTCAAAGAGTTCATTATGTCTGGGGAAGATTGGGGATCCAGCCGGGTGATCGCGATCGAGAAGTTCACGAGCTCCAATGAGGAGACTGGCCAATGGGTTTGGGACACCCGCCAGGAGCCTTGCATGTAATATAACCTTGTATGTGTGTGTGTGTGTGTGTGTAATATGCATTATAATACTGTATGTATATTATAACAATATAGCTGTAGTAGTGGTAGTGGTAGTAGTAGTAGTTGTTGTTGTAATTCCTGTAGTTGTAGCTGTAGTTCTCGTAGTAGCAGAAGTAGTAGCGCCGTAGTAGTAGTAGTAGTAGTAGTAGTAGTAGTTGTTGTTGTTGTTGTTGTTGTAGTAGTAGCAGTAGTAGTAGTAGAAGTAATAGTAGTACAGTAGTACTAGTATAGCATTATAATAGTAGTCGTAGTAGTAGGTAGTACTAATAGTAGTCGCAGTGCCATTTTAGGTATGAGTAGCAGTAGCAGTAGTAGTAGTAGTAGTAGTAGTAGTAGTAGTAGTAGTAGTAGGTACTAGTAGTAGTAGTAGTAGTAGTAGTAGTAGTAGTAGTAGTAGCAGTATCATTTTAGTCAGGAGTAGTAGTAGTAGTAGTAGCAGTAGTAGTAGTAGCAGTAGTAGTAGTAGTCGTGGTGGTGGTAGGTGTCGTGTTGGTAGTCGTAGTAGTAGTAGTAGTAGTAGCACTACTTCTACTTCTACTTCTACTTCTACTTCTACTACTACTACTAGTACTAGTACTAGTACTAGCACTAGTACTAGTACTAGTACTACTACTACTACTACTACTACTACTACTACTACTACTACTACTACTACTACTACTACTACTACTACTACTACTACTACTACTATTACTTCTACTACTACTACTACTACTACTACTACTACTACTACAACTACTACTTCTACTACAACTAGTACTACTTGTACAAAATTACTTAATCGTAGTAGTAGCAATCGTCGTCGTAGTAGTGGTTGTTGTTGTTGGTGTAGTAGTAGTCGTCGTCGTAGTAGTAGTAGTAGTAGTAGTAGTCGTCGTAGTATATACATATATATATATATATATATGTTTACATACGCCTATATATAGCTAGTGTAGTAATAAAAGAGTGTGGTAGTGTTCTTACTGGTGATGACCAAGTATAGAAATAATGCAGGGCCTCATGGACCTCTGGAAAAACGAAGAGCTGGTCAAGGAGTTCATTGCCGAGAAGGACCTTATAATATGCTCGGTTAGATAAGGGGGTGTCATATTGTCCTCAAATCTGGATCCATGATATGCCATTGAAATCCCTGAACCCAAGCTCAAATCACTGGAAATCTAAATCTGGCGGCATAGCTAGATGATTCGATGTCCATAGCTAGCGCGGTTCTCGTCTGAAGCTACTGCAAAAAACGCCGGCAGGAGTTGGACCCAGACACCAACATCCGCAAGCATCCGGATTTCCCTCGGAATGAGGCTAGCACTTTTAACTATTCCTATATTCGTTGAGTCTTTTCAGAGCCCACTAATTACCCTCCATGACCAGGCTATGAGGCTCTATCGCCGATGGAAGGAGTTTACTGAGACGCAGAAGTCCACCCGTGAGACGAGTCTCTCTTATGAAAGAGAGGGTGAAACTGCTTCTTGGTCAGATGTGCCGGATGGTAATGGTGCCCGCAGCAGCAATGAGAACCCCAACCCCAATGGAAAGGGGAAGAACAAGGGAAAAGGGAAAAAGAAGGGTCAGGATGAGCACGAAGTCAAGAGCAAGAGCACGGATCAACTTGCTAAATCGGCCTGTGCTTTGGCCAACCAGAACCTTTTCGAGATAAAAAGCTTCCCATCCAAATTGGCAAAGGCCGGAGTGAGCCCAGGCAGCATTTATTTAGGGTTCCTGGCTGTGCTGCTAAATATTGCATATCCAATCGCGAGTTCAGCCCCCGACAACAAAGCCTACACTCCATACTTGGAGGCCCTTTTGACTTAGTAAGTCTACTTAGTATCCCCTAGAAACCCTATTATAATCCCCATAACTTACCTTACTAACCCTATACTTACTAAGTCAAAAGGGCCTCCAAGTATAAGCTACATATGTATATGAATACGTATATATATATATATATATATATTAATCCTTAAACCCCGAACCCTAGCTACGTATATATGTTATACCTGCTAGATCGATCTGATAAGCCAGCGAGTTGCTCGGACGAAATGGGCAGCTTCCTCCTTAGTTTAGAATAGAAGTTGTTGCAATAAGAGTTGCAGGGAAGTCTTCTTGTTTGCTTCTCGATTGGGAACTCAATTCAGACCGGCTTTCCCATAATTCAATGCAGGCATATGGCTAGCTGCATGGCTAACCCAGGTCTTTTAATTTGTTGCTAGAATTTATTATAAGTTCCAGTACGGGCCCGGCTCCTGCAAGCACGATTCTATATATTTGCCTCGACCCCCAACCCCGATCTGCCATAGCAGGGAATTAATAAGCTAAACCGATGAACCCAGTGGCATGGATATCGTTAGTTAATTATAGTGAACCTGGTTTTGCATAATCAGTTACATGCTGCACATGTGGGTGTTGGAACCACCAAAAACCTTAAATCCCTAAACCCCTAAATCTCTAACCCCTAAATCTCTAACCCCTAAATCTCTAACCTCTAAACCCTAAACCCCTTACATAACCCTAAACCCTAAACCCCTAAACCCCGAAAATCTTCGAAGCCAGAATCCGATAACCTTCGACCCCAAACCCTCAACATTCCTACGAAAAGGAGCTCAAATGTTTTAACACAGATGGAAAGAGAAATGCTCGTCTCGACCTGAACAATGTAGAAGTATGAGTTAACAACGCCTGATGCACATATCATACCGTACATGTATGTACACTATGCACAATTATAGGCAGGTATGTAGATGTTGCATGGAACCATGCATTTGTATTTTGAATGATGCCCTCGGAATCCAAATTAAATATAGTACGATCCCTAAATTCGTTGGCACTGCTATGTATTCATGGTGTAAAGCTTTGAAGGATAATATAGGTTACATTCTCTGAAATCGGGGTCCATAATGCTGGCCATGAGGGACGATGATCTGACCGCGGCGCTCGTGGCATCGATGGAGAAGCACCAGCTGATCATCACTCGCCACCTGGGGAAGTTGCAGGACTTCACACTATCTCCTGTAAGAACCAGTGAAACATTATAGGTGTTCTTGTTCATCCTCGCTAGGATCAGATGGCATCTGGGACGGAGGGCATCGGGCTGGAGGAGTATGTCCTGAGTCTTACAGAAAGCAACTCCAATTACAAGTCGGGTTCAAGGCACGTGAGGATGCACATCAACAAGAAGGAGCCGAAAGAAAAAACGAAAGGAAAGGCAAAGGCAAAGGCTGCTGCTACTGCCTGAAAGGCAAATGATTGCGTACTCTGCTAGAGTATCTGTAGGGATGTTGATTACTGGGCATAGGCCCTTGGACTGCCGAGGATTCCTCCATGTGTTCTCTCCTGTAAGATTAAAGCTGAGTCTAGCTACACTAGTGCTGTCTGGGGCGGCCTGGCTTCAACAATGACACGTGCGAACATGTGTCCTTTAAGAACGAAGTGTGTCCGGAGTTCTGTGATGTCCCAGCCCGGATCGGAAAGACTGTGCCCGCTTGCATCATATATTTATCCAATTTAAATTTAAGCTAACCATAGTCTATATTTGTCTGCCCCTCGCAGATGAAGAGCGCTGCTTTGCAGACTACTTGCTCCAAACCCTGGGTGAGGGTGCTTCTTGGCTTCATACTAATTAACTTGTGGGCTGTCTGAGCAATTTCGCAGTATCCTCCGAGGTTTTAATACAGGTTCCTGTATCCCTGAACATACTCGCTAGAAGTGAAGCAACCTTATCGGAAGCTCAGTATCAACTCTACATGGTGGCCCATATATCCCACTAAGTGTGATAATTATGGAGTTTGGGGGTACTCACTCCGGGGAATTTGAGATTTGGGAATGTGGGAATGCCATCAAGGTTTTTGGGTGCTGGGGTTCATGTGTGTGAAGGTTGCAAGTATTGTACATCTGATCACGATAACTACATATGATTTCAGGATTTCGTCTAAATACTATATTGACAATTAACTTCGAACCGCAAAACCCTGGCCCACAGATGCCTCTATATTTGGTCGAGGCAGCAGCTACCGTCATCGGGACACCTTGCAATTGCATTGCATCTAGAATTGAAAGAGGCTTCGGATTGGTGGGGTCACGATTCCTCATCAAAGAACTCAAACTTGAACACTCACTATGTATATATATATATACACCCCCAAACCCTAACATCCCTTGAATCGCTAAGCCTCTCCTGTCACGAATGTTGCGATCGATGGAATGAAGCTCATTAACAATATGTTGTACATCCCAGGCCAATTCGGCAGCTGACTTGCAGCAAGCTGCATCAGCTATGCTTCGCGAGAGCGGCGGACGTGGTTCTGGATTAACGAAACGTATTGCCGCAGCGGGGTCGCACGGAAAGTGGCCCGGCAATGTGGCGCGAGACATTTCTCGAGCCCTGAATTTCCCACTGGTACTCTGTCCGCATGTATCGATAGTCGATAATTAGGTGCCTGTGTTTCAATATGTTGCTTTGTGCATCATGAACATCCAAAGCCTCATGATCTTGAGGACATGCACTATCTGAGCATCCCCGTCAAAGACTGGCGAGACCGCAAGACGATCACCACCTTTCAGTGCCCGTTTCTCATGCCGCATGAAATCTACCAATACTGGCATGACACTCCTCAGCAAGAGCTGGTTTCGATGCAGTGTTAAGTCGGCATATGAGTTGCAGCCTATTGCATCCACCGTGTGTTTTGTGGCGTTGATTAGGATATCGGGCTTCTGCAAGTCCCGCTTGCGGAGCGGGCCGAGTACTGGGAGCACTACAGGGCCCGTGGTCTGGTTTCGAACACTGATGATCATTGCCTTCCCATCGGTTTGCATGGCGACGACGGTCGCTACAGTCGTAGTGGTGACAAAATTATTCTGGTGACCATGAACTCCCTATTGTCTGTTCCCCGTCGCACCGTGGCTATGATGATGTCATGCAGGTTCCTATGCGATCCATCAATCCAGAACTTGCAGAAAGTAAACCCAATAAGCCCTTCAAACGATTATTAAAGCCCTCATGACCAGATCTAGACCCTAATTAAATTTTAAACCCCCGAAACAACCCCAAGGAGGGCAGATGAAGCGCTGGGCGATCTTTTCATTGCGAGAACACATATCTTTGGGGGCTGCAAGCCTCGACCCTATTATGAGGGTGATTGCATGGTCTTTGAATGCCCCTCGCCCAAAAGCTTTAATTGCAATACTAAATGGATTGCAACTTGTAGTCGATAATCTCATGATCAAGCCCCATACAACATCACCCGCTCCAGATTCTATATTATGGAATCAACCCGACGCACAACGTGGATGGTGCTATTCTGGGGAAAGTGGCTTGCAAGCCAGGCTCACCCATCAGAGGCCGCTCCAGGGTCGGTTGCCAGCAGAGGCATGGCACATATCACATCATAGCTTCGTTACATCACCTCGTTGTAACTACACAGCGGAGACATCAGTTAGATCGGGGTTATAACATAGTTACGGGCTAACTCGGTTTAACTATGGTGTAACTTTTTTAGGGCTGTTTAAGCAAAAAGGATGGTGCAGCTTGAATTGGCTTGATTTAGTGACTTACGTAAAGTGGGTGAAGGTGAGCAAAACAACTGAATAATAGCGACATTTAAGATAATCGAAGCAAAACCCTCCCAAATTCCTGAAGATGAAGCCTGAAACCCTAAACCCTAAAAACTCTGCGGGCATCTTTTTTGCAGTCTCAGTGCAGAAGGGTCACGAACTCACCTTCGGCGAGACTCCAACAAGGCCGAGAAACGTTGCAAACGTCACTGAGGTAGGCCAGCACAGGGGCCGAGGCATTGAACCTCCACTTGCTGTAGGTGCAATCCAGCGGAGCGACGGCCGCATCCGTTCTGGACAAGGTTCTAGCCAGAGCCAGAAAGTCGCTTTGGCCTCGCTGGACAAAAGCATCCACGTGCAGAGCACTGCAGAGCTGCAGCGCAGGTCTGAGCAGTCCAGGTGCTGCTGCAGCAGTGGATCTGTCCGGATCGGTGGAGCGAGCCTTGGCGAGAGGCCATACCCGACGGAAGCTTGGGTATCCACCTTGAGGAGGCGCAACAGCACCGAGCTTTCGAAGGTCGTGCCTTCGAAGTTGCTGTGGTTGCGAGCTTGCTCTTTGAAGGTTTTGTTTTTCCTTTCACAAACAAAACAGTCCAGCATCCTTCGCATTGATTTAGTTTGTTCGCCCAAGTGAAGGCTGTAGTGGTGCTTGGGCCGGACCTGGTCTTGCCCGTAGTACTTTTTGAAGCCCTGCAGGTGCTGCTGCTGCAGCTCCAGAAGTTTGGAGCAAAGCTCGGGCCGAGCCTCCAATTTGCAAAGCTTCACGAGATTGCAAATCAGGCATAGCCGGCTAAGGCTTTCCACTGCCGCAACAGGCACTCCCTTTTCCAGCAAAACCATCCTGGCGAAATACGTCAGGAGGGGCAGCAGCGACATGGTCTGGCTCGAATCCCCTCTGTAGTCTGAGTCGAAGGTCAACAGCTTGGCATCGAGAAGGGGCCCTGCCTTGGAGCGGCCGCCAACACCTGGCTTCCAAGGCAGATCTCCCAAAGCAGCAACCTGATGCTGCTTTAAGCCGATGCTGTCTTTCGCAGCACGGAGGAAGAGGCTGACCTCTTGTCCTACGATGCCATTGCACCAGAGGCAGTGCATCGCATCGAAAAGACAGCCTTCCACCGTCAGCAGACAGGAGTCTCGGCAAACGATGCTGTCGGGGTTATATATCCAACCCAAAAGTTTTTGGGACTCCTCAAGCTTGGATTTCACCCTGATGCCGGAGAGGAGCCGCATGTATTCGCTAACCTGCTGCTTCGTTTGTGGCAGAAAGGCATTGAAGTCGTGACATGATATATCCACGAAGTCTGCTCTTTCGCCATGCTTGATAGCGATAGCATTGCGGCACCTTAAACACGGCCTCATACCGGCATGCGATTTCGCACTCACAGCGGATGTGAGTGCCGGCTCGTCCGCCAGCAGCGAGACCCGTGTCGTTCGCAGCAGCACCGGGCCTAAAGACCCCTCCACAGCGAAACCCTCGAACACACTGCTTTGCAGCATGTCCAGGATCGCAGCTATGACCGCCGGCAGGCCTCCCTGAACCTGGTTGAGGAGACTCTGCCGGATGCAGGCGACCGTGCACCAGGCGAACTCGGACGTGCAAGCTCGCTGCAGGTCCATCCAAGTCACGTAGACTAAGTAGGACCGCCGCAGGTTGTCCGGTCTGAGGACGTTCCCCGGCACTGCTTCGTCCACGTAGAGAACCGCATTCATGCCCGCAGTTCCCGCCTGCAGCACGGCCTCACTCAGGAGGTCTCCAAAAGAAGGACAAGCTCGGCACTTCTCCTGCACCAGCCGGTCAAGCTGGACAACAGGGAGCTGCACGGACCTTTTCTCGCCTGCAAGTGGAAGGGGAAGCAAGGACAACAGCTGCCGCTCGGCCTTCAGAAGCACGGCTTGCTTTCTGCTCCCCTCCGAACCCGTCAGTCGGGCGAGCACCTGCTGCAGCAGCCTTGGCGTAAGGCTTGGCAAGTCTTTGAGCTGCTCTCGTGCCGTGGGCAGGTCAAGGACTCCTGCTTTTCTTTTCGTGGGACCCGACATGGCCAGGAGGCCTAAGAAGCTGCTACAACTGTTTCACTACGAGGTCTGTGTCTGCCTGTTTAGGAGTTGCCAGGTTTAGGGTGCTGCACGGCAGGACTGTGAGTCTGGCTTCCTTCGTGGATGGTCTGCGGCTTTTCTTTTAGGACTTGCAAGGTTTAGGGTGCTGCACGGCAGGACTGTGAGGCTGGCTGGCCTGTGGTTTTTCTTTAGGACTTGCAAGGTTTAGGGTGCTGCAGGGCAGGACTATGAGGCTTGACTCCTTCGTGGATGGCCTGTGGTTTTTCTGTTTAGGACTTGCAAGGTTTAGGGTGTTGCACGGCAGGACTGTGAGGCTGGACTCCGTCGTGCACGGCCTATTGCTCTGAGCCTCGCGGCAAATGTCCACGTGCGGAACGAGAAAGACGGATTCGGCACAGAAGTCCTTGCATGTACATGGAAACGTGCTGGAGCTCTTTGTTTTCCATACCGGCATACTCACAGCGGATGTGAGAGCTCCTCAGCGAGACCCGCGTCTTTCGCAGCAGCAGCACCGGGCCCTATAAAGACCCCTGCAAAACTCACGACACATTTCAGAGATCTGCATGTATAAAACATGCATCTACTCTTTGTCGGGGCTCAGAGTCCTTCTTTTCTTCTCCTGCTTCGGCAGAGGCGTCGGAGGCAGGGTCTGCGGCGAGGCAAAAAGATCCGCCGAAAGAAGACGACTGGGCGGACTGGTCGCCGGCCAGGGGCTGCCTATCAGGCTCTGCGGCGTCCGCTGTGTGGCCTCGGCCGTCTGATGCTTGTCCTGCAGCCGAGCCATCAAGTCGGTCGCGGCAGTGTGCAATCGCAAGATTTCCGGCCAATCCTGCTTCTCCTTGCCGTCGACGAGCTCCGCCGACATGATTGCACTCGCGGCAGCGAGCAGCTCCTCGGCTTCCTGCCGATCCGCTGCCGAAAAGGACCCGGCTCCGACCAGGGTTCGGAGAGTCTCGGTGCACGGCGCCAGGAAGTCAAGAGCGGTGTCCGTGTGCGGCCGCTTGCGGTTTGCAGAGGGTGTCCGAGCCGGGGCCTCTTCCGTGGCTTCTGCAAGAGGCCGGTCTTCTGCCAGCACCTGTTCGACCGCAGGAGCGCCTGCAGTTAAGCTGCTGCTGCTCCCCGCCCCTGCTTCTGCGGCCGCCTCAGCAGGCAGCGGCTTCCCGGCATGGAAGGCGCTGCGCAGGTCTCGGAAGCTTTCCACCTGCTGTCCGGGACCTTTGAAGACGTGGACTCCCCGCTCGTCCAAGCGAGTGACCGGCTCCGGCTCCTTCTTCCGTCGCTTTGGCATGCTGTCCCCCCACTACAGGCGGAGGAGAGCACGGCTTGAGCAAAACAGCAGCGTGGTTGAGGATTTTGCGAAAGCTTTCAGGGCGGGCAAGGCAGCACTGCGACTATAGCAACAGGGATTTTTTCTAAACGCAGGAGTGGCGGAGCGATCGAGTGTCAGCAACACCGAATTATCTTGTATGGCCCTCCCGAAGGAGAACGAGCATGCAGCTGTGCGGTTTACCGGCGACCCCTGCAGTCACTGTCTGCAAGCAACACTTTCAAGAACCATTCTCTGCTGCATGCATGCTTCCATATCTATATACATACACACACCTGCATGGTCGCCGGTGCAAAAAATACTCTAAAAAACTACAGACTCAAAAGCTCTCGCTGTTGTTGTTCATTCTTATAAATATTATATCCGGATGCAGAAGCAGCCGGGCAGCTCAAGGCTGCAGATACATGCACATAATTAATACTGTACGGCTTCTGGCTCGCTCACGCACCCTTCTTCGCGGCCGTGCGGGGGCGCTTTGCCTTCGGCTCGCCTGCCGGCGCCGCGGCCTGCTTGGCCTTCTCAGCAGCCTTGCTCTCCCGCTTCAGCTTGGCGGCCGCGGCCCTGCAAAGCTTCACGTCCTTCAGCTGCTCCGCTGCAGCCTTGCAGGTGGGCTTCACCTCGTCCTTGCGGAAGGGCAGCACCGGCAGGTCCTGCAAGTTCTCTTTGTTCGCCAGGGTGTGCTCACAGGCGTTCTTCCACTCCCCGAGCTTCCGCAGCATCCCGAGCAACTCGCCCTTCTTTGCCTCCTCCAGGTCTGCCGGCAGGCCCGCCCCCGACACCGCCGTCTGCAGGCTGCACCAGGCAGCACTCACTTGAGGCAGGGCCGACTTGGCCAGGGCCAGAGCGACCTTCCGGAACTTGGCCTTCTGCTTGTCTTCCTTCTCCTCCGTACGGTCCGGCTTCTCGTTCTTGCCCGGCTTTTCCGGCCGCTGCACGTCCCACTCCTTGGGCACCTGCTTGCCAGCACACACCTGCTTCACCCGGTTCAAGAGCTCCTCGCGGACGGTCTTCTCGGTCTCGACACAGTACTCGGAGTGGACCTTCAGGCGGTACGTCGTGCCGCCCAAGGCGGGGTTCTCCTCCGTGTCGCTGCAGGCGTCGATCACGTCCTGTGTGTACCCTTGAGTCAGCAGCACCGAGGCAGGAAGGTAGGAGCCGCCCGTCTCGCTGCGAGTCTCCGAGACTCGCTGGCGAGTCAAGGTTTCGACGAGCTGAGACTGGATTGTCCGCCAGCAGGACGTGCCCTGCGTCTTCACAAAGAACCGCTCCCTTTCGGTGTCGCTGAGGGAGTTGAAGGTCGACCAGGCACCGAGCCGGCGCCACAGCCGCAGCTTCAGGTTTCTGCAGTGCTTGCAGACCTGCTTGTCGTCCTCCTCGACAGCGTACTCCTGCTTGCACTCTTTGCAGGTCTGGACCTCTTTGGTGGGCTCTTCCAGGTTTGCTCCGGCACGAGACTGCTGCGACTGCAGCTCCTCCGTCTCGGCTGCCGGTGCTTCCTGGGAAGGGGCAGCCACAAGCTGGGTCGGTTGAGTCTCGAGCGCCATGTCAGGCAGGCGGGGTTAGAAGGGCTTGGAGGCGAACTTGCACGAAGGCTCTCGAGCCAGAAGCTGCAGCAAAGCAGGAGGCTTTCTGCGAGTCTGCGGAACCCTCAAACCCTGAAAAGCCTACTCTCCCGAATTTAGACCCCTATGCCGGATTCCAGGGTTCAGGGCAGGGCTCGACTTCATTCTGACTTCGATTCGACTTCGCTACAGTTTAGGGTTCCGGAGGTCCCGACTTCAATTGAAGTCAGGGCCCTGCCAGGGATCCTGGCTGCACAGTCCCTATGAGGGGTTACAAACTTCACCAGGACTTCTCTACAGGAAGGCATCCGGGAGGTGCCGACTTCAACTGAAGTCGGGAGGTTCTTAAGCCTGCCTGCAGGGGCTCCGACTTCATTTTGACTTCGCTAGTCTTTCACTGGTCCGGAAGCCTTTCTCGGAGTCTTTTAGGACTCGGCAGGAGCCGCTCAGAGCTGTTTGACTTCTGTAGTCTCTCACTGGTCCGGAAGCTTTTGTCGGACTCTTTTAGGGGCCGGCTTGACCCGCTCGGTGCTCACAGTCGCACCCGTCTGCACCACTACCTGGGCCCGGACCGAAAGCAGCAGCTGCTAGTCCATTTCATGCAAGACTTCGGCTCGCAGCTCCTTTAAAGCAGGCTGCTCTTGCAGTCTCTGCAGCACATTGGCGGCCTCAAGACTCGCCGTGGAGAAGTTCTGGTCCCATTCCGTGCCCAGTCTGCGGCCGAAGTAGTGCGGCAGGATGCCTAGGCACAAGCGAAGCTCTCGCACTCGATCCCGCAGCTGCAAGGCTGGCACCTGCCGCAGCCACGACTCCAGGTCGGTCTCGGGATCTCGCGGCACGAAAGAGTAGCCGCTCCACATGCGGTTCTTGTTTCGGCAGCCGTCGAACAGCTGCTCCCACATCGACCGCAGGCACGCCAGCACCCCGATGCACTTGGCGAGCACGTCCCGATTGCCAACCGAGCGGAACTGCATGATGAAATACAGTGTCTCACGCACCAGCTCCAGCTCGTGGTCTATCCACTCCTCCGGCGGCGGCAGAGGCACCTCGCCATCGCAGGGCTCCATGAGCCGCTTCCGCAGCTCGCACAGCTCGCTCCGCGAGAAGTCCGCCATTCTGCGGCAGGCCCCAACACAAAAAAGGGAGCCAGCAGCTGCGGCCATATGCAGGGCAAGTTTCGCAACGTCTCCTCTTCAGGTTTTCGGTTTAGGGTTGAGGGCTTTGGGGCCGATAGGAGAGGTGCAAGGTTTCTATAGGGCTGCATACGGTTCTAGAGGATTGCATAATTTACGATATAGAGGCCCCCAGGTTTAGGGTTATTATTATAAACCGGTCTATATCTATGGTTAGGGAGTTAGGGGTTTAGGGTTCGGCATCCCTGTACACCCTACTACAGAAGCCCTGCACAAACCCTACCCTTCCAACCCGAAACCCTGCACAAACCCTAGAAGGAAAACCCAACAAGCCTCAACCCCGAAGCCCTAAACCTATAGACCCTAAACCCTAAACCCCTAAAAGCCAGGCAGTCGGATTTTTTTTTCTGGAGCGGACGGCGAGTCGCAAAAGGGCTCGTTGGCTTAAGGGAGGGAGGAGCTGTGCTGTGCTGTGCTTGAGGCTTTAGGGTTTTGTGGAGCTGGTTTGTGCTTCTGAGGCTTTGGTGGGGTTTTGCCTGAGGGCTACTGGCTTCCGTGCTCCCCCCTCACTGCCGCCATGCAGCTGCCGTGGCAGCGGATGGATGCATGCCGTGGCACGATCACTGCTGCTGCAGCAGCTGCTTCATGGTGTCTTGCCACACCATCCGAAACAGTGCAGCAGCAGCACTCGGCCCGCCGCCTGGGCCGTCGCCACCGCCGCCGCCACCGCCCGGATCCCGTGGGTCCTTGTCCCGGTCTTTGACCGGAGACTGCGACCGGGCCTTCGATCGCTTTCTACGTCGCCGGCGGCGACTGTCGGAGCTGCTCCCTCGCCGCAGCTTCTTCGCCGCCGCCGGCTTCTTCTCCTGCTGCTGCACGGGCCTCGGCGGCGGCTGCACGTGAGCAGGCTTCGGCTTCGAGGCCGGCTTCTGCAAGGCTGCCGGCAGCGGAGGAGGCGCCGTCCAGATGCTGCCGCGGTTCGCAGGCGGCTTTCCGCTGGGACTCGAAGCCACGGAGGAAGCCGGTGCTGCATTGGCCGCCGTCTGCATCCAAGTCCGGCGGGCAGTCGGAGTCCTCGAAGGGGAAGTGCCCGTTGCACCAGGCCTCGTAGTCGGCCTGGCCCCGGGACACGCAAGTGTCCCAGGGTCTCGCCCCCAGTTCCCATCTTCGCCAGGCCAAGCACAGGGCGCTGCGACGATGGGACCTGTAGCCTGCCACCGTCGGCACCAGGTACTGGTGGCAGCGATTGCAGCGGTAGGTCCTCGCTGCATTGTTTCGCCGCCCTCGTCCCCGGTTGCCCTTCGCTGTAGCCTCCGAGGCGTCCGTCGTGTCCCGGGGGGCTCCTGCCGGCGAGCTCTTTTGCGAGGCCCTCGTCGTGTCCCGGGCGGCTGCTGCCGGCGAGCTCTTTGGCGAGGCCCTCTGAAGCTGCTCGTGCAGCTGAGCCTTCAGCTCCGCCTCCCGCCTCCTCGCCCGTGCGAGTGCTAAAGCACTCGGCCCTTCTTCGGGGCTACGTGGCCTCGCCGGCTCCGGAGAGCGGCGGCACAGCCGTACTCTGCCGCGGCTCCGCTCGCTGCGGCTGCGGTCTCGGCGGGAGCGGCGGCTCCGCTCTTTTTCTTTTTTTTCTTTTTTTTCCTTTTCCTTCTTTTCTTTTTTTTTCTCTTCCGCCCGCTTCTCCCGGCCGCGAGAGCGGGTTCTCGAGCAGCGGCTCACCTGTGAGGGCCCCGGTATCCTCGGGGCTCGAGGCCGCTCCGCCGCCTCTTTTTTTTTCTCCACCTCCTCTTTTTTTTCCTCCTCCTCCTCTTCTTCGTCCTCCTCCTCCTCCTCGGAGGAGGTCTCGGCTTCGGCGGCCTTAGCCGCCTTCTCCTCCTCTTCTTTTTTCTTTTCTTTCTCCTCGTCGTCGCCCATGGGCACCTGCGAGCAAGGCAAAGGAAGGGTTTAGGGGGAGTCTAGGGTTTGGCGGGTTGTTAATATGTATATATATATATATATATATAATATATATATATATATATATATTATTTAATTATTTAGATTTTGCAGCGGCGGCCGTAGCCAGCCCACTGCACGTCGCAGCCTGCAGCGGCGGCCGTAGCCAGCCCACTGCATGCCGCAGCCTGCAGCGGCGGCCGTAGCCAGCCCACTGCACGTCGCAGCCTGCAGCGGCGGCCGTAGCCAGCCCACTGCACGTCGCAGCCTGCAGCGGCGGCCGTAGCCAGCCCACTGCAAGTCGCAGCCTGCAGCAGCGGCCGTAGCCAGCTCGCTGCAGGAGCCTGCCTGCAGGGGCGGCCGTAGCCAGCTCGCTGCAGGAGGCTATAGTGCCGGCCGTAGCCAGGCATGCTGCGAGGAGCTTCTGCAAGCCAGCTCTACTGCAGCGGCCGTAGCCTGCTCGCAGAGCTGGATGCAGCATAGGCGGCCGAAGCCTGCCCCTGCAGGCTCCTGCGGACCACCGCGGCCGTGGCCAGCTGTTGGTCTCATATATATATATATATATATATATATTTTTTTTTTTATTTATTTATTTATTTATGTATTTATTTATCTTTTAATATATTTACAATTACAAGGAAAAAGGCGGGACGGGCCTTCGCCCGTTGCAGGGCAAGCCCCCAGCCCACCTAAAGCGGAGCCAGACGGCTGCGGATGCGGCAGTTGAGGGGTGCAGCAGGGTCTCTACAGGGAGTAGGGCTTAGAAGCTTCTAGCTTGCAGCTCTGCAGGGTCTCGACTGTTCTTGCATGCAAGGATATCTGCGAGCGATTTTTTTCGGATGACTCAGCGGAAACACGAGGGCGTACATCCTGGCAGGTAACGACACTTGGCACACCCGGACGGACGGGCGCTTATGCGATCCTCCCAGGTCATGCCCGGCACAGCTGCCCTGCCAGACGGAGCGGCGGGTGGCTTCGCGGCCGCAGCAGGTCTTTTCAAGGCCGGCGAAGGCTGCTTCGCTGCAGGTCTCTTCATCGGCTTTGGCTCTTTCTCAGCTTCTGGATTCTTCCCTCCCGAAGCTTCTGGCTCGTCGCCTTGCAAAGCTTTCTGGAGCTGCTTCGCTGCGGCAGGTCTCTTCATCGGCTCTGGCTCCTCCTCGGCTTCTGGATTCTTCCCTCCCGAAGCTGCTGGCTCGTCGCCTTGCAAAGCTTTCTGGAGCTGCTTCGCTGCGGCAGGTCTCTTCATTGGCTCTGGCTCCTCCTCAGCTTCTGGATTCTTCCCTCCCGAAGCTTCTGGCTCGTCGTCTCGCAGAGCTTTCTGGAGCTGCTTCGCTGCGGCAGGTCTCTTCATCGGCTCTGCCTCAGCCTTTCGCTTCTTCCCTCGCGAAGCTTGGGGCTCGTCGCCATACAGAGCTTTCTGAAGCCGCTCGAGGTGACTTTCCGCCGTTTCCACGGCCGCCGGCTCCTCCAAAGCCTGGGCTTCGTTGGTCTTCTCCTCCGCAACCTTCGCTTCCACGGCCGGCGGGGCCTCGCTGTCGCGATCCAGGATTGCCAGGGGCTCACGGTCCAGGATTGCCAGCGGCTGCTTCGCTCTGGGCGGTTGTGCAACAGGCAAAGCCGGTGGCCGCCCCGACCCGCTACTCAAGCTACTCGACAGTCCTTGCACGAGGGCGCCCAGGAGCTGCCCTGCGTTTTCCGGCTGCTTCTTCAGCTGTGCACTGCTCTTCCGAAGCGGTAACTTGGAAGCAGCGAAACCGAGCTGCTCCATGCTCACCTTACCTCTCGCCGGGCCCTCCGTGACATACACAGCCTGGGCCACTTGAACCGGCAACGCAGCCGCAGTCTCGGGCAGCATCTGCAAGTGAAACAGCGGGTTGCCGTGAGCAGTAAGCAAGCGCCGAGCTGCCGGCTTGAAACTTTCAAATTCCGTCTGGAACGTCTCGGCATCCGGCAGCGGCATCTCCAGCATCAGGATGCTGAAGATCAGCACATTGCCCAGAGTAGGCTCCGTCGGATGTCGCAGGCCAAGCTCAGCTAAGTACCTCAACACTTTCACGCTCACCTGGTCTTGCATGCGACATCCCTCTAGCTCCTGCCACTGGCTCCTCTTCAAGAACGGCACAAATGCCGCAAAGTCCTGCAGCTGCCCCTTCTTCATGCACGCCTCGCTGGAGGGGATCGCCGCGACCGCTGCCTGCACCTCCTGCACTTGTGCATCCGTCCACACGTTCCGGTCTTGTGCATCGTAGATGCGGCACGCCTCGTCCGCCGACAGGGTGGCTGTCTTCGCCAGTAAAGACTTCAGGACCACGTGCTGCTTCTGCTGTAGCTGCTCGAAGTTCTGCAGGTGTCGAACCTGCTTCAAAAAGTTTTGTGAAGCCAGAAGTTGCTTCACAACGGCCGCCATTGCGGCCACAACTTTACAGCTTGGGAGCCAAAAAATGCCACGGATTCCTACATTTACATAAACCCTGCTAAAACCATGCAAAACATGTTACATTCCGCACAACTTACGGTAATCCAGGAAGCTAAAACGATGCGGATTTCGATCGATCTTAACACCGGCTAACTTTTTTACCTTCCTAAACACAAAAAAAAATAACTCCCCCTAACTCCACTTTAACTTTTTGGAGCGTGTCGCTAACTATGTTATAACTCCCGGCTAACTTTATAAAGTTAGCCGGAGTTATAACTCGATATAACATGGTTATGCCGGGGTTATAATGGGGTTAAATGGGGTTATAACTCTGATCTAACTGATGTCTCCGCTGTGTACCTATGCATGTACGTAAATTCTGAAGTGTAGCTGCCTTCCTCGAAGTCGTAGCTGTGAGTGTGTGTGTGTGTGTGTATGTATGAAACACATGTACATATACATGTACGGATCAAGCAGAAACTAGTAAGCCGAGGCTGGGCAGAAGACTTAGAAGTCGAGCGCTGCCAAAACCGATAAAAAAGCAATAACTGGAATCACTACAACCTACCCTGAACCCTACTCAAACCTTATAGGGGTAGTCAGTCTGGCTGTCTGGCTGTCTGTCTGTCTGACCGCATATACATCCTGTCTTGTCTGGTGCAGGTCCCAAGGCTTTGGTGATGGAGTTTAGGGGCGATTGGAAATGGCTCAAAGAAGTATTCCAACTCAAGGCCTTCTGGCATTGGCGGGTTCACGAAATGTGTCACTGTTGCTTCGCTACGAACTCCGGCCCTTTATCGCACCTCGGATTTACGAAATGACGGAGCTACTCCCGATTCTTTTGATTTTTCGTGGTTGAAATAATAAAGCTACATTCATCGAGAGTCGAATCCTTTCAGGTGGAGTGCAGACCTTACCCGGCGTTTTGAGAGAAGGTCATCTGCAAACATCGTGGCGGCAATCATGCCAGACGAGGTCAGTCCTCTGTGCTGCCTGATAGGTTTCAATCCAGCATTGCAGTTTAAGTTCTGCGCGATGCATGTGGTCCACCTGGGGGTGGTGTCAGTTCACAGCGGCAGCATAGTGGCGATGCTTCTACAACACTGTTGCTTTTCTTGGAACAATATCTAAGTTCGTGATCGGTTCTAAGAATTTTCGTTAATTGGATCAGTGTCCACTTCACCTTGTTTATTTGGGATGGAACCATCATGAGGCTACTGGGGCGATCACACAGATCTTTCAAGTGGTCTCCTGGCGGCTTCTGGTGCTTTTCGAGCTTGGGCGTCGGCCCAACGTGTGGAGATTCTTGGGAATTCTTGAAATTGTAGTTTCTATATTTATCAACAACTCTGTGGGATTCCGTAATATGATGATAATTACTAAGCAGCTGCGAGCATACTCTTCAGGCACTCAGTGCCTTTTCTGACGGCTGGAATGCTTTATGGAGAGTGTGGTCCCTGGCCGTGTTTGACTCTCAAAGCGCATTCTGCAAAGATATTTCTGATTTACCTTGGGGGATGCTTGAGGGACATGCTTTCGAGAAAGCCTGGCGACAGAGAGATCAAACTTGCAAGTTTGAGCACGGATTGCCTCTTGAGATGGTTCCACCTCATTGAAACGTCGCCAAAGCGATTCGTCAGCCAAGAGCAGGGGCAGCTGATTGCAAATACAGGTTACTCTTTTCAACGATTGGCCCGAGCACTGGCTCAGTTTGCTGTGACAGCTTCGGTAATGCGATGGAAACTTTTGCCAAAATTTCATGTCGTTTGGCTGCATAGTGCATAATGACGTCATCAGATTTGGGAATCCATTTTCTTTGGAAGCCCCGATCGTTTTGGAAATTTGGCAGGTCTACACTCACTTGCTCGAGGAATCCCTTTATCGGGGTGAAAACCCGAGGGGGTATCACTGCTTTGAAGATGAGGACAATATCGGGCGATGGAAAAAACTGTGCAACGGCACACAGGGTTGCTCAGTTCGCATTTCAGCATTGTTTGATTCCTTAGCACAGAGCCCAAATTGGCAATTCTTGGGGAGATTATTCTTCTTTGAAGACTTCTCAGGATCGCTGATGGAATTCCGATTGCTCAGTCGTTACCTCCTACGGCTCGGTGCCGCCCCGAAGCGATGATCGGAAAAAGATTGGTGTGATCGCTTCCTCGTCTGTTAACACTCCAACGCTAAATTCATTCCTCGTTCTGCACCCTAACATCCTCGAACATCCCCGATTATCGGACTATGGTTGGAAATTCGGATTGCTAATATGGGACATTCTGCCGTGTGGCTGCACTAGATGAGCCGGAAGTTATGTTTCCACATTACAGGATTCAACCCATGCAAAGCCCCTATAAGTATGTAGTCAGATTTGGGCTACGCAGGCCTATATTGAAGGCATGACCACAGTTTCTTACGTCAGCCCCAAATGATGTCAGCATTTGCTGACTTTGGATGGCCGGGGTTACTTCCTAAGTCCCGTGATCCTCCCAAGTAGACCCTAAACCCTATGGATCCCTCTAAGGAACCCTATAGATCCCGTTAAGAAGCCCTTTAAGGAACCTTACTAGCCCAAGCCCCTTGAGCCGGGTTTACCTAGACCCCGAATCGATTGGGCCAGTTCGGTGCTCTGGGGTTTTCTACTACAGGATTTAGGGCTGAGCCCTTAGCTCTAAACCCTAAGCCGTAAACCCTTGACCGTTTACGGTGCAATGTTGTAACCTGTCTAATCAGCTTCTTGCCCTTTCAGGGTCCATAATCTATATGTGTATATATATATATATATATATTTATAGATATGTATATAAACACTGAGAAAAAACGTATACATATATATATATATATAGGTATACTCACACACATAAGTATGCATAGGTACCATGGGGCCCACAGGTAAAACCTGAATGCTAAGCGTCCTAAACCCCAAAGCCCCACGGAGCCCTTGCAGTCCCCTCTGAGAAGCCCCTACCCTAAGGCCAGGGTTTAGGGTTTAGGGTTTAGGGTCCAAAAGCCCTAAAAAATGAATCCTTAGAGCCTACGGGTTGCAGAACCTTTTCGGGAACTCCGACCAGGTTCCTTTAAGGGTTCCTTTAAGGATTCCTTTGAGGGTTCTATAAGGGTTTAGGGAAAAAAGGTGACATGCAGCCAAACAATATGTACTTGGGCCCCAAGTACCTATGTAGGGACTACTTTAAGGCCAATTTATGTACTTTTTGAGGACACGGACCCTTTTTTCCTTAAGCCCTTATAGAACCCTTAAAGGAACCCTGAAAGGTCCCTATTTGGGTATCCCTTACATAAAGCTCAAACCCTGAAACCCCCGAGCTCCCAATGCAAGGCGAAACCCAGCTGCCACGTAGCGGACTGCCTGGGAGACTGGGATGGCGTGACCGTCATCGCTTCGGATAACGTGGCCGATCTCCTAGTACGGAGGGGGGGGGTCGGGTGGGTAGAGTTTTCGGTTTCGGGGCTGAGGGTGTAGTAGGAGGGGGGGGGGGGGGGGCGGGGGCGGTTATTTAAGGTTTCGGGGCTTGGGTTCAGGGGAGTTGGTCATACGCAGCCTTAAGACCCTGAACTCGAAGCATAACCCCGAACTGGGCCTACGATTTCGGGTTTCAGGGAGATCGTTTGGAAGAGAAGGGTTTGGGGGGGAGGACTGAAGCTTGCATGCTTCCCGTATTCTAGTCTGTCTCGTCTGCGGTAGAACTAGCGAGTTGATATAGGCTGTCTTCGGTGCCTATTGGCTTATTAGCCTGTTTTTAAAGATGTTTAAAGATGGTTTCGCAATGATTTTCTGGTTCTTAGTAGGGAATGAGGGAGTGGATGATAGGGACTAGTACTGGGGATTATACAGGGGCTACTACAGGGATTCGAACGGTGAGTCTCGAACACTGCCGATGTGTGGAGACGAGACCGATGACTTGATTCTGTGTGCTTTTGTCAGGCCAATATCCAAAAGAAACGCGCGCAGGTGACTTGGCGACTGAAGCCGGCGAGACAGGAGCCCAACTATCTTGGAGTTTGTGCTCATTATGGACGAGCGAAGTTTGTAGCAGGCCCACCGAGATTCGGTTCGGAACCTCGTAATAGAGGGGCCCAAATAATGACCAATACTATTTGGGGGATTCCTTACTATAATTATAGTATAGTGGGCCCCAAAACCCTATTCTAATTTTTAAAGCCCTTATAGTATGCCCTGACATACAAAGGACTTGTGTGATTTACGGTTTAGGTGAGGGTCTGAGGTTCTCAATTGCTTGGAATCTTCTTGGCCTGAACCTGCCATATGAGTTTGTTTGCTACTGCACTGATGACTGACAGGGGTGCCGAGGTAGGGCTTGTAGGGTTTAGGTTTGGTGTTTAGGCGCTTTGGGGTTTGATGGTTTACCTGGTGTGTGCTTGTATAAGCAGGCTTGGGTTGTCCAAGGTCATGACTTGTAAGAAAGCCCTCAAGAGCTGCAAGACCTAAACCCTAAGACCCCCGGCTCTACTTGCAGGTTCACGGGTAATTCTAAGTGAGTGTGGCTGTAAGTAAGGAGCTATCGCTATGACCCATTGATGAGGCTCATGGCCCGACCTATATTGAACGTCCAAGTAGACGCCAGCAGCAGCCTGGTTACAATCTCCAAAGACCTCTACTGACCGATGACTAAAGCGTAGACCCAAACCCGAACTCATCTGTGAGACAGGTAGAACGAACTAACGTTCATATGGACCTGAATAATTAGACTCTAGTATCGAGGGTTCCCTATAGTATCGGTCTAGCGTAGCACACCCCAAAACCCGGTTCTAATCGCCGAGACTGCCTACCCGCAGCTCATTGAGAAGTATGTGGGTGGTGAGCTGGTTATCCTCGGTACAGATGGGCACCGGCACCCAGAGGTCAGAATGCAGGTTCGGAATTCGGTCCAAATTGACTATTCTACACGACAACTTTTGGTAGATGTTGAGCTGTACGTAGGGTTTCCAGTACTTAGTGCGCGTCTGCGCTCTTGCGCCAAGAACCCTCGTAGTAGGCTCCAGGTTTTTGGAGTCTGCAGGATCCCCAACTCAAAGGCACCGTTGCAGAGCACCCCGCATGCCGCATGATGTTCAAAGAAAGTTTAGTAATTTAGGTTTAGGGTCTTGAGGGTATGATCTTGGGTTCACGGTTTGGGGCTGAGCGTTTGGGGTGTAGGGCTCAGGGTTGCGAGTTCTGCATTAACTTATGCAACACATTTTATCATATAGATGTTTCGAGGAACCACCGTAGTTGGGAGGCCTGGGAGACAGGACAGTTGCCGGGTCCTCATCGAAAGCCCCCCAGCACCCTTTATCGTAGCCGCCCAGATATCGCACAGTGAGCCTTTCCAAGAATACTGGGGGCGGGGGTCCGTTATGCTGTTCCAAAGCCAGCCATGCGAAGGTTTGGATATACGCTTGCAGCCGATTCCAGCTGTTATTGGGTATACTCAGATCTTAATGGTTCATTTGCGCTAGTGCTAGGCCAAAGTCTATAATACTTGGGTACAGAGACCCCATAAACCCTACACCTCAATAACCAGCCTATCACGGCACTTATCCCCACAACTTAAATCCTACATCCTACAAGCCCCAAGCAGGAACCCATTAAAGCCAAACGGCCTTGGTTCTTAACAGGAAATGGGGGAATGGATACTATGAAAGCCCCTTATAGTAGTCCCTATAACCCTCTCCTCAATTCCCGACTCAAGAGCCAGGGAGAAAATACCTGATCTATCGGACCTTGAGCGTCCCAATCATGTCCCCCGCTGGCAAAGGTTCGGGCGTTCGGACACCCGAACAGCCCTGAGACGATTCTTCGAGGTGCATCACACTCACATGCCGGTTTTGGATTTAGGGTCTACATTCAGGGGGTGATTGTGGTGTTGCGGTTCTAGATCGTAGGTGGGCTTGCTCTTTAGGTTTAGGGTGGCTGTTTGACGTTTTCGTTTGCACTGAAAGTCTAAAACCAAGGTCGCTAGTAAGTCATAGTATCAGCCTCAAATCGAAAGCCACATGAACAAGTCCTGATCCCGAAACCCGAAACATCACGGCGACTTCTGGCATGCTTCTGGCCCTTGACATCCAGGGTTGCAGTGCATCAGCCGCGAAATCAATTCGACATTCGGTGTTGGCCTAGATGAACCTTTGCAAATGTTTCAAGACCGCAGCTGTTGGATTGTTTGCATCTTTCTTTTGACCTTATTATGACAGTGGTCATTCAGTACGTATCCCTGCCAACGTAAACCGCAGCTACTGAAACCGGTGCCGACGAAGTCTCTTCCTCTAGCACAGCAGTCAAACTTGAATAATTGCAAAAGCTTTTGTTAGTTATCCTTGGCACTTTACACCAAAACCTTACTCGAAATATTTAGGCTTCTATACCCATTAAATCCCTGTAGAGTCCTTAGAATGATCCATAAAAGAATGCCCTGAAAGGACTGACACCCATCATGTTTTTTTGCAGTCTCTAAAGGCCTCTATGTTACAATGCTCAAGGCAACCTGGAATCCGTGCTGTTTTGAAGTCGTAGGTCGCTTCTTCACAAATCTGGAAGGCTTGAAGGACCCCTAAACCCTAAACCCTAAACCCCCTAAACCCTAGACCCTAAACTATTGGTCTCAACGGATCAGTCTTCAGTTCTTCGGGTTGGGTAGAAACATACAGACCTATCCTCCCAAACCCCTAAACGTTGTCCCTAGTTCGAAGGTTTCGAGTACCTGAATAGAAGGGTATCGGGAACCAAAAGCATTCAGGGGATTTTATGTGCGAGCTAACACGCTACCATTCGGCTACTTGGACTCTCTAGGTATCTCAAGCCCTCAACACTGTTACTATTGGTTCCAATTCCTCAAGTCTTTTAACCCTACAAGCCCCAAAACCGCCAAGCCATGAAGGACCCTTACAGTAATGTCAAGACTTGGACCCGATACCGGAAACCCTAGACCCTAAACCGTCAAGACTGGGACCCTAAACCCTGAACCCTCGGCCCTAGGCATGAGTTTTAGGGCTCTCTATTATTTTGCTGCGGCGTTTCTTTCTTCCTTGCTTCGAACACAGTGTACAGCTTTAAGGATCATGATGTTGCGAGGGTCTGACTTCTACTGCAGAGCTTCGCACAAATCCCAGGCCCGAACCCTTTTTCCCGAAACCTTCACGCCCACACCCCATAACTCCGGAACTCAGTTTAGGGTTTAGGGTTTTGGGGGTGAACCCTTCATCCCTAAACGCGACTGAGTGGAAGGTTGACTCGGAGAGCGTCACCGTGGCAGCGCTCTCTGCGCTCTCCAGGCCTTCCTCGCCGAACTCAGCCTCGAGTTGCAGATGTTTCGAAGCTTTGGGTTTCCCTAAGGGTCCATGTACTCACATAGTACAACATTGACCTTAATGTAGTCCCTATATAGGTACATTGGGGCCCATGTATCTCTATATGGGTACATGGACCCTTAGGGTTTAGGGATTTGCATTCAGAATTTTAGGGTTTAGGGTTCCTGGGTCGTGAATGTACTTAACTTTATAAGGTAAGGTTTAGGATTTAGGGTTCCTGGTTCGTGGATGTATTTAACTTTGAAGTAAGTGTAGGTAGTCCGCAGAAATCTCGAATTTCATCCTCGGGGCCGCTAAAGGTCTCCGGGCTAAGGCTAACGGCTTCTGGAGGCTAACGGCTTCTGGGTTTAGGGATTAGGGGTTTAGGGTTTAGGGGTTTCGGGGTTTAGGGGTTTAGGGTTTAGGGGTTTCGGGTTTAGGGGTTTATAGGGTTGAGGGTTTAGCTAAGTCTACGACGGATGGGGATGGCGTTTTTGGAGGGTGGATCTGCTTCACAGGGGCCCCTGCACCTGCATGGCAAACCCTACACCCCTAACCCTGAACCTTAAACCCCAAAACCCTAAAGCCTAAAACCGTAAATATGGTATGCACACTTGGGTCGCGAGGGGGTTCCTTCTGAAGTGCACTGATGCGCAGCAAATACTGGTTACATGGACCCTCAGGGAACCGGGATTTCCAACAGCAAGGGCCTTGCTTGCCAGCCAGCAGGATACCCTTACGGACCCTAAACCCAAAATGGGAGAGACCAAGTGAACCTTAGACCCTAAACGTCTAAATCTGCACCGGGACCACAGCCCCAGTTCAGAGATGCTAAACCTTGTAGGGTTTAGGGTGCAACGACTCCCCAGTTCAACTCTGAACTTCGGATTTGTTATGGGTCTATAGTGAGGTGATTTTTAGTTTAGGATGATACATTGCAATTCCCACACGGCTCTGGACCCAAAAGGCCTGACCACTGTTCAGCTCGAAGCAACTTGTAAATTTCAAGCCCCAAACGCACCAAATTCTCAACCCCAAACCCCAAACCTTAAAGACCTAAACTCCTGTCAACTCAAGCGTTGTGAAAACCCGTGCATATCCCACAGAAACATGGAACAACGCATCAAGCCGTAAAGGCTTACAGACCCCATGAATCCTAAACCTTGAACTCTCAACACGAAACGCTTCAAACTCTAAGACCTAAACCCCCTCAACAAAGCCGAAACCCCAGCACATGCCCTCCCTTGTGGGACGAGTTCTTCCAAGCTTTGCCAGCGCACCGCAGCCGTCCTGCTCTCCTTCTCTTAGGGATCTTGTAAACAGCCGATACAGACATAAGCTTGTGAAGCCCAATCCCTCAAGGTACAGTAAGATGATCTGCCGCAATATGCTTAAGATGCCTCGTAAGTAATGATTAAACTGGGAGCATTTGCGTCGCGGATCTAGGTCACAGCAATGCAAGCATCAGCGACGCGACGCCCATATACCCGGCCCCATGGAACGCTGACTTCACTTGCTTGAGTTTTCTCTCACGGCCCTAAACCTTCAACTCGTCTTTCAACTCTGAATTCCAGACTCTTCACCCTCAACCTGACTGCCCCAAATTTCCACAGTTTGTGTGCTTGAAGTGCAAGCCTTTAGTGCGCTTTGGCACTCTCCGCTGCGTCACCGGTCGCGGCAGGCAGACTGAGGGCTGAGCTTACCCTACCCTAAGGCTCCATGTACCCATATAGTAGGTACTTAGGCCTTAAAGGGGTCCCTATATGGGTACTTTAAGGCCTAAGTACTTACTATATGGGTACATGGAGCCTTTGGGCTAAGGATCCATGTGCCTATGCCAGCCGAGCAGTGACCCGCATTCCTAAGTACGAAAAGCCCCTACCTATTGCTAGGTACAACTTCGTAATCCTCTAAACCCTGAGCCCTGACCCTTCAGACCCTCTTATGCTCTTTTCCGGCTCCCTGAACCCTGGACCGTAGACCCCAAGCCCGAAACCTCAGCCCCAAACCTTTAACCCCAAACTCAAACTACCATAACCTATGTCTTGTGCAGGTTGTTCTTTTACAACCTAAAATGTGGAATTTATCGGCAGCCTACCATAAAAAGCTGGTTGTGGCAGTTCAAGGAAACTTAGGGGTACTTGGAAATATTTCTTAATTTTTGGTTATTATAATCCCTAAGAGACAGCTAAAATTAAAATTTTTGCTGGGGTGCTAAGTTCAGTATAGGAAAGCCTTCAACCCTCATCTGCACTTCGTTTTTGGGGGCCCCCCTCTATTCGACATGAGGCTGGCCATGAGAAGCGACGAAGCCATCTTCCAGATTGGGGTCTTCCTGGTCAAGGCGTCTCTTGCAGGGATCTTGCGCTGCTCTTTACCAGCTTACTTGGAGGATCATGGGACTCAGTAAGTAAGGTTATAAGTACCTGAATTGGGGTAATTATATCTAGCCTAGTTACTAAATCCCATGATCCTTTAAGTGCGGTGCATTTTACCAGCTTAAAGTTTGAGGTTTCTGCTTCGGGATTGGCTCGAGTCTTGAAGGTTTGCCCTTGATGAAGGGTTTACGCATAGGCCCCATAGTAGTTCCTTGTTGGGATTACCTTCCAGAATTCCAAACATTCTAATTGAAGACCCGCTTAGTTGCCGCGTTTGGCGTCGATTCAAGTGCGCTTGGCTGGTGTCGCAAAGGCTGCGTGAATGCTCAAGACTGGAAGACTGGAAGGCAGGCGGCCGTGTTTGACGTGCTTGTTGGGCACCAGTGCCATGCAGTGGCAAGAAGGGATGTCGATCGTGGCTGACAGCACTTCTCAAAGGCTGCGGAATACTTGAAGAGATGACGCGAGCAGGAATTCCAAACATGAACCCCAAACAGGAACTACTATGGGGCCTATGGGTATAGGGTTAAGGTTAAGGTTCGAAGGATCTCACCGTGCTCTTCATTAGGGTTCAGGGTTTATAAGGGTTCAGGGTTTTACCGTCTAGGGATCCGGGTGTAAGGCTCACTGGGATCAGGAGCACATTGCTCGAATTCTTTCTTCGGGCCCTACACCCTAAACCCTAAAATCCTAAACTGTGTTCCTGACAGGCGCCCCCCTAATTATAACCCTAGTTACTAAGTCCCATGATCCTTTAAGTAAACCGTGGGAACCCTACTTGGAGGATCATGGGACTTAGTAAGTAAGGTTATAAGTACCTCAATTGCGGATATAAGTAGTTATATGTATAGTTACCCTAGTTATAACCCAGTTACTAAGTCCCATGATCCTTCAAGTAAACCGTGTTCCTGAAAGGCTTTCTTTAGGCTTCAGCGCTTAAGGTCTTTGCTTGAAGAAGCTCACGATCTGACGGAGCCTAAGGGCTACTGTTCCTGTAAAGGTTTAGCAGAGAGGCCTTAATCATTCGGGGATTTTTTGCGGTACAATTATATAGGACCTATGAGATCCTATTAGGGGATAGTATGTTGGTGTACACTATAGTTCAATAGGACCCTGCGAGGTCTTGGACATTAGGGCTGAGGTTAAAGGTTTAGGGTTTTGAAAGGGCTGCGGATTAGGGCTCAGAACTTAGGACTCTGTTCCTACAGTTGAGCATGACATTCCGATAGGTCCAAAATACAACGGGCCTCCGTCTCTGTGCCTTAAGCTACTACAACTTCCTTGGCAATCTCATGCAGAAGTTCCTATGTCATTAAGTCGTAGTCTCAGTGTGTGTTCCTTATCCGAACCGAAGTCAATGTCTTATGTGCCTTACACGGTACAGGTGATCCGTAATGAGCTGTTTCGGCTGTGTGACTGGAGGATCGGCCAGCCAAGTCATCATCTCGTCTAGAACATCCCCAGCATGCCTGCCATAAACCTGAAGGTTTAACCCCCGCACATCTATCAAGGTGGGAGCGCTAAAAAAGCACAAACCCCAAAAGAAGCACTTAATCTGAACACAGGAAACCCGGCTTGAGCTTCAATTTTACGCCCGACCCAGACTGACAATCTCGCAAGGTTTGTGAAAATGGCCCCTAAACCCCTATCCCCGAAAGCCCTCAACCCTAAGCCTTAGCCGCCTGAACCCCTAGACCCTTTCTCCCTTAACCCTGAACCCCTGGAAACGCCTAAACCTTAAACCCCCAAACCCCTACTGTACTTGGAGGATCGTGGGACTTAGAAGTAAGGTTATAAATAAGTACCTTAATTGGGGTTATAAGTAGCTAAAAGTATACTGACCCGAATTATAACCCTAGTTGCTACGTCTAAGTCCCATGATCCTTGAAGTAAACCGTGGTGCCTGAACAGGTGAAGAACACGTTCCTTCAAGCTGTCGATCCCCAGGCCTCAAGCAAGCATGCTTTAGGGTTTGGGGGTTTAGGAGAGGGGACTGTTGTGGCGTGGGAAGATAAGCACAAGAGAAGCATTTTTTACTTCTTCGGTATTGCTACTCTTGAACACGCAAAAACTGCTTATGTATACACGCCACAGCAGTCCTTTCTGTTAGGGTTCAGGGTTCAGGGTCCAGGGTTTAGGGTTTAGGGTTTAGGGTTCAGGGTTTAGGGGTTTAGGGGTTTAGGGTTTAGGGTTTATATAGGGTTTAGGGCTTCATAGTGTTGGTTTTTCAGGGCTCTTTCAAGGGTTACTCTTAGAGTTGTGTCAGGTTTTTAGCATAGGGTTCCTTTTAAGTTTTTGGGGGTTTAGGAGTTGCAACAGTGCCCCCTTCTACTTGGAGGATCATGGGGCTTAGTAAGTAAAGTTATAAGTACCATAACTGGGGTCATAAGTAGTTATAAGTATAGTGACCCACCCTAGTTACCTAGTTACTAAGTCCCATGATCCTTTGAGTAGGCCCGTCTATCTTCATAGCGTAATCACAACTTGCAGGGGACTGTGTAAGTAGTTAGCTCAGAGAGTCTTAAGTAGCACCAACCCCAGTTAGGATCTTGCTTAGGGTACTTATGACCTTACTTATCACCTACTTCCTCAGCCCCCGGACCCTCCAATTATGGGGGCCTAAATCGTACCAATATTACTTTGAGGGCTCCTTATTACATATTTAATACAATGGCCCCAAAATGCTATTCCAAGTATTAAGGGCCCTATACAAAACGCTATTCCAAGTATTGAGGGCCCTATAAAGCTCCGTAGTGACTATTCAGGCTCTGCATGAGCTGCGTTCATGTCGGCTCCTTGAGAGTCGCGGGCCAATGGTTGAAGACGCGTTACACTCGAATTCCTGAGCCCTAAGCTTTTTTGTCTCAAGCATTCTGTCTCGAATGAATATCCGGAAAGGTGCGGCATCCACTTACCTACGCGATCCCACTTCCGAGCTGACAAGATGTCCTCAGCTCTGAGTCAGAGGCTGGTGCAACTTCGCGACCAGGACCTGCGATGGCTCATCAAGTTGGCTAAGGAAAAATTCTTCGCCGAACCCCCGTTACCGGCCTCAGCCTCCTACGTGGGAGGCAAAGCCCCCGAGGTGATCCACGAGCACAGCTCTGCACAGCCGATCTGTTCTGAGGGGGTGCTCCTGTAGACTTGCAAGCTCTGCAGTTGGAAGATGGGAAGACGTGCGGTGTCTAATTTAGTTGGTTAAGTGGAGATATGCGGTGTCCTCCCGTGCCAACCGCTCAGCCAACTTGGCGTTCCAACTCCTTGCCGGGCAGGCGGAAAGAGGGCTCAATAAGCAAAAGGTTAAGGGGTTAAGGGTTTAGGGGTGACCCCCAGGACTCGAAAGAACCAAGCAAACCCTATCACACCAGCTCGGAGAACCCGTTTTTTGGGTGCGTGCTTGTGGGATTAGATATAAGTGCTGACACCATGTAAGCAGCGCGCCAAACAACATTTCAATCCCTAGGACCTTAACTTACTCCAGAGGACCAAAGGACCTAATACTCACATACTTGGGTTTAGGACAGTCGTTTTGTGGTGTAGGACATGCGAGAGCATATGATTATTTGATCTTAGGCCCTTGAGCCAGAAGCCTAAACCATTCAGTAGAAAGGATGAAGTTTGACAAAAACCGCTCGAAGCAGCCACCACAAAGCCCTCACCTCGTAGCGCTGACCTTGCTCCAGGAGCTGACCTGTGACAAGAACACATCAGAGACCTGCCCCGCCTCAGCCTTACTTGGAGGATCATGGGACTTAGTAAGGTTCCTTAAAGGGTTCCTGAAAGGGATCTACAGGGTTCCTTAAAGGGATCTATAGGGTTGAGGGTCTACTTGTGATGATCATCCTCAAAGCATGGAAGCTGACGGGTTTCGGAAGGTTCACGATTTGGGGTTGCGGGTTAGGCCTTGCCCTCCTTATGGGGATATTCCCCCCAAAGAGTTTATCTCCAACCCACACCCTGTACTTAAACCTCCACCTTTCCCTCGACCTTACTCACGAATCCTACGCCCTGAATCCTAAGCTTTAACCCTCAACCCTCGCTCCTGGCCATCACACATCAAAAATAATCCTAGACCCTAACCTCCAAAACTCAAGTATGTATGTGTTAAAGCCAGATTTTCAGTTCAGAGGTTCAATCGTTTCAAGGCCTAATGCTGCAAAGCTTAAAGGTTGAAGACGACTTTGTACAGGGTTATACGGAACAGAACAGAACAGGGCTCAGCATTTTCAAGGTTCATGGCATGTTCAGTGTTTAGAGAACTGGTTTCCAAATTCAAGTTTTCAGCGTTCAAGGCCCTCGTCTAAAGAAGACCTCCATACGGTGTGGCGCGGTTTAGGTGTTTAGTGTTGTCTGGGTTATTGTGGTCGAAGGGGTTACTAGATTGCTAGATATGGAAATATGGCATTGGTTAAATCCCAGCAGTAGTGCGGAATCTCAGAAGTAAGCATACTGAAGACAAGGGCAAGAAGAAACAAGAAACTCGAAGAGCCCGTGAAGAGCTTGAAGTTATGGGAGTTATCATCGAGGGCATGAAAAACGCAGAGTCGGTGCTTCTCTTCCCAACTGTTCAGAAAAGTAAAATATAGCGAAGGGCTCTTCTGGACTTCGGCAACACTAAACTCACACATTGAGTCCCAGAGCGTCCCTGGGCACGCTTCGGCAAGTCAATCCCTGAGGAGGTCAGGAACTTGCTCTGCTTGCACGGAACATGCTCACATGATCAACATGTGCTTTCCACAACCGCCGAGACGGAAGAGTGGTGGCGGGGCATCCTGGAAAGTCACTTTCTATATAACCCTACCAAGGACGTGGTCGAGGCCGTGAGGATGGAGGAAATGAGGCACCAGATGGGTTTACCTCCGCCGCCTCGACCTCCCCTTGGTCCAGCAGTGCCGAAGATTCCTCCGACAGATGGCCCAAGAAGATGTTCTCGCCATGGCCAGTCCCCCCTCCGCCACGGCCAGTTTACCTGGGAGTCCGGCCAGTTCGTCTGCCGAAGTATCCTCCACGCACTGGCACCACTGGCCCCGGGGCCTGGCCTGGCATACCCAGCTAGGACCGTGACCCTCTCTTTGTGGGAATCATAGCACAGGAAACCCTCTTTCGGACGAGTCCTTGCCTGGACCCCCCACGCCTTGAATTTCCACAATTCTAGGGACCGTGAGGGCTCTGTTGAGGGTAAGTCGGGCGGGGGCGGGGGGGATGCGGTTCAGGTGTGTTGTAAAGCCTTGGCCAGCCCTTAGGGTACCTTATCGGCATCTACTCTCCCAAATAATTGGAACATCCGAATCTCTAAAATCTATTTCCTATCCTAGACCTAGACCCGACTGCCTGATTATCAGGTCTTTGCTTCACGCGGAGGGTGGAATGAGACCCTAAACCGCTAAATCCCTAAAGCCTTAAACCCTAAAACCCTACAGCCCTAAACCCTAAGCCCCTAAAGCCCTAAACCCTAAGCCCTAAATCCTAATTAAAGCCCTATAACCCTTGTAAAGCCCTAAACCCTAAACCCCTAAAGCCCTAACCCCTAACCCCTAAAAGCCCTAAAGCCCTAAGCCATAAAACCCTAAAACCCTAAACCCCAAACCCTAAGGCCCTAAACCCCAAACCGTGGCTTTGCGCCTGCTATACCAGGTCTGGTGGAAGCCTTCCGAGGCCTTGGCTAGCGATCATCTTCCGGAAGGAGTCGGTCGATAGTCGTGGGGCTTACTTGGAGGATCATGGGACATAGTAAGTAAGTTATAAGTACCCTGATTGGGGTTATAAGTTATAAGTCAACTTATCCTAAGTATAACCCTTGTTACTAAGTCCCATGATGCTTTAAGTAGGGCTTAGGGTTTAGTAATTTTAGGGTTTAGAGCTTCGGGTTCCAACACACAGTCTTCAACCCAGAGCCCGAGGCGTGATCCACGCAAATCTCATCATGGACCCACATCATAGAACCCCCATTCGCCCACCTTAAACCCTGAACCCTAGTGTCACCAGAGTCTTGAGTTTCTTTAGTTTCAGGAAGTAGGGCCAAAGACGTCCTAAACTCCACACTCTGGTCCCTTCCAGCTGGCCGTACGTGTAAAGGAAGACCTGGGTTCCCCCTTTTGGGTCCTTATTATAACACGGCACCTATTATTTAGGGTACCCAAAAAAGGCCATAATTTTGACAACCACCCATACGGGAGTTTCCGAAAATTAGGGGTACCTTATTTTGGGGTATTTATATAGTAAGGGTCCTAATATTGAGGGTACTAATGAGGGTGCCCTATTTTCGGAAGCTTCCTTTTGGGTAGTTGTCTAAATTAGAGTTCCTGTTGGGTCCCTACACTAGTGCGGCACCCTTATAAAACGGACCCTTAAAGCAGCGCCGATTTGGAGAACTAGCTACCCACATAGAGCGACTCGGGAGCCCTCACACAACCCAAAAACTCGAACGCCTCCATTTTCCGGAGGCCCGAAACCCTAAACCCTAAACCCTTAACCCTTAAACCCCAACCCTAAAAGCCAAAACCTGAACCCTAAAACCTGAACCTTAAACCTTAACACCTTTGAAGCCCTAAACTTATTGGCAGAGCCAAGCACGGACTCAGAGCCCTTAGGGTGTGTCTCTAAAAGTTTATGAATGTGTTTTTTAGGTAAGTCTGTTATAATATCTGTAGGTATATTCCGGCAGTACTTTCAAAGTTTGATTAAACATTTTGGTGCTAGGATACTCAGGTACTGAAGTGCATGAGGGTTCCCTGAAGGGTTCAAATGGGGCAAGGTATCTCTTGCAACGGCTTCCGACCAAACGACTAGGGCGCAGAATCGTGAATAAGTAGTAAGGATATGCCGCAGGCTTACTTACATAGTTCTAGTAGAACATACTCCCCCCAACTCCTAGTTTACTTGAATCTGAACTCCTCGAACCTAAACCTTTCAGTTTAGGGTTTGGGGCTAAGGTTTTGAGGCTTTGAATCATCGTTGGGGCTTCTGTGAAGGCATGGGTTTTGGGATGAGGGCAAAGTCTAGGGTTCTGTAACCAGCCACTTGTATGCATTGTAGAACTGCGGGGTCTAGGGTTCAGGCTTGACGGTCCTAATTTTAAACTCTCGGGCCACACTCGGGCATTCGGGCTACGGCCTGTATATGTATGCACGTTCGGGTCATTATTCTGAGTAGTACAGTAGGTAGCCTTTCACTTGTTTTGGGCTGTTTAGTCCATGTTAATTCCCAAGGTTAACTTTTAATTCCACGTGGTTACTGGTCAAGTAAGTATATACTACAAACCCTAAGCCCTAAAGTTAGCGAAGTGTGTTCAAATGTTCGAATAGAAAACGCCTAAGTCCGGATTCCAGGCTTGAGCTTGTTGTGCCAAACTTCGGTCGCCGGCCCGCTGAACTCAATCAGGAGAAGCCCACGAAGCTTCCAGTAACGACATCCAAGCACTCCAACCCTAAGCCTATAGCGAGCCAGAACCAAGCTAAGGGGTTTGTACCGTACTGGTAATTTGAACTTGCCCTTATGGAATGAGGCCCGCAAGACCATGATTCGGATGGTCTTTGGGGCCTGATTTCATATTGCAGTAGGCCTTAGAATACCCTAGATAAGCCTTCATAAGTCACACAGGTACCAATCGTTTCAACCACTACGCGTAGCGCCATGGCAACGAACGCTGCAACGGCCAATGGCTTCGATCGGCGCTGCTTCCAGATAGGCCAAGTGGGCTGCTAACCCCAAAACCCTTAGGGTTTATGGTTTAGGGTTTAGGCTAAGCTATACACCCCAAGCCTGAGGGGTCCATGTGCCCAAATACTATATACTTTGGTCCGAAAGAAGTCCCTATATAGGAACATTGGGCCCGAAGTATATACTGTTCGGGTACATGGACCCTTAGAGCCTGACTAAACCCTAAACCGGTATAAACAGCTCAGGTTTTCCTATGGAGTGCCTCGGGTATCTGCTGGATGCTTTGGACACTTTAGGTCTTGAGGGTACTTAAAGGATCATGGGACTTAGTAACTAGGGTTATACCTAGGGTAACCATGCTTATATCCCCAATTAAGGTACTTATAACCTCACTTACTAAGTCCCATGATCCTCCAAGTACAGGAGGTTCTGTTTACATCTGGGCATGTTTGGGTGTACGACGTCTCTTAAAGACTGTTGGGCTTCGGTTGAACATCGAAGTTGTCGTTCCCAAAGAGAAGGTCTTCAGGGACGGCTTGTTTGACAATCGTAGCTGCATGGGGCTATTTACATATGTATATATATATATATATATATATATATATAAACTCCTTACTCTGAGGCTGAGGGCCCATATGCCCAAATCGTATACACTTTCGCCCTTAAGTAACTACTATTTGAGCACTTGGACCCTTCCTAAGACTCTAAGTGTACAAGCACTACCTTATCTGGGTCTAAAGGCCATAGCTGGTACCTACTTTGGGCTATTTGGAGCTTTTAGGAAGCCCCCTTCCACCCTGAACCCTAAACCCTAAAGAGCCTACCTTTTTTGAGGACTTGTATATGGAGATCATAATATGGAACCTGAAAAAGGTAGGTTATTCAGGGTTAAAGTAAACCCTAAACCCTAAAGAACCCTAGACCCTGAACCCTAAAGAACCCTAAACTCTAAACCCTAAACCCTCAAGAACCCTAAACCGTAAACCTTAAACCCTAAAGAACCCTAAGCCCTAAAGAACCCTAACCCTAAACCCAAAAAAACCCAAAGAGACGGTCCTTAAGCTTCGGTCCGCTTCTTACCCTAAAGAACCCTAAACCCTAAACTTTAAAGAACCCCAAAGAGACGGTCCTTAATAGCTTCGGTCCATTTCGTCTGCAGGCCGCGGCTTTCGCGTTATCGGCCCCCCGCTGGGCGACAACGTCGGCGAGCGCAGCCCGGCGGCAGTGTCTTTATAGTAGTAGCAGTAGTAGTAGTAGTAGTAGTAGTAGAAGAAGTAGTAGTAGTAGTGGTGGTGGTGGTTGTAGTTGTAGGGGCCCAATAAGGGAGATGAGGTTCCTTTAAGGGATCCATATAAGGGATCTATTGGGGTTTAGAGTTTCAGATAGTTTACATATTTTAAGGCTTGAGGGACCCAAATTGGACATAAGCATAATAAAGGGGCCTAAATAATTGCGTCTACTATTTCGGGTGCCTTTTATCATATCTATAGTATTTTGCGCCCCAAAACTCTATTCTAATTATCAAGTCCCCTATCTTAGCGAGCCCAAAAGGACATAAGCATCAGCATTTTACGGGATTCTTGGGCTTCATTACAAGGGGCTTTGTATGGGATATCGCCATCCTTGTGTTTGCTTATGTCTTTTTGGGGGGCCCTAATTGTGGGAGCGGGCGACCGGGGAAAGCAAGGGAGGAGGGTTCAGGGTCAGGGTTGGGTTTTGAGGTTTACCTATAGTCTCCATTGTAGTTCCATTTTTTGGTTTAACCAATTATATATTAAGGATCCTAAAAGGTAACCCCAAAAAGGAACTACAATGGAGACTATAGGCAGGGTTTAGGATTTAGGGTACTGCGGCCGATGTATAGGGGCCTGAAGTTCTTGTCCAAGCCTGTAGAAGATCTGGAGGGTTCGGGAGTTGAGGCATACTTGGAGGATCATGGGACTCAGTAAGTAAGGTTATCGTAGTTGGGGTTATAAGTATACTTAGGCTAATCAGAACCTTAGTTACTAAGTCCCATGATCCTTCAAGTACAGTGGTGCTTTCAGGTTCTAGGTGTTCACGGGTTGGGTCTGTTTGGGGCTAAGGGCTTCGTTGCGAGCTGTGGGGGTTGGGGATTCTTGGGGCTGTTTGGGTAAACTTCGAGTATACGCTTACGAGACCCCCAGCCTCTGCAGTATCAAGGTGATCGCGGAGATCTAGGACCCCTCTGTCTCTATCTCAGTCTCTCTCTCTCTTTTTCTCTCGCTCTCGCTCTCGCTCTCGCTCTCGCTCTCGCTCTCGCTCTCGCTCTCGCTCTCTCTCTCTCTCTCTCTCTCTCTTTCTCTCTTTCTCTCTTTCTCTCTCTCTCTCTCTCTCTCTCTCTCTCTCTCTCTCTCTCTCTCTCTCTCTCTCTCTCTCTCTCTCTCTCTCTCTCTCTCTCTCTCTCTCTCTTTGCGCCATTCACTGGAACAGCCATGCCGAAAACCTTGAACCCTTCAACCCTTTCCTGCGGGTCCGAGAGGGCTTGGGCACCAAACGCCCTTCATACTTTTGATGATATAAATCCTGCATCACCCATGGTAAGGAATATACCATATGTTCCCATAGTTTAGGGTCCTTAAGGTAATGCTCAGGATTTATATCATCAACAGTAGTATAGTACCTGGGACTCCGGGGACCTTAGCCCTATTATCCAGGTATTATTTGGGCCCTACTGAGAGGCTCAAACTAACCACCAGAAACCCTGCATACCCAGAAGCCAACACTTCGCTACCCCCCCAAGCCCTTCAGAGTTCGGGCCGCCCAGAGATGTGGGAGTTTCCGAAAATAGGTGTGCCTTATTTAGGGGTCCTTATAATAAGGATCCTACTATTTAGGGTATTATATTCGGGTCCCCTATTTTCGGAAACTCCCATGTAAGCCCTGTAATCCCTGATGCCTTACTTAAGGGGTCATGGGACTTGAAAACTAGGGTTATGATTAGTGTAGCTATGCTTATAACCTCAATTAAGTTACTCATAGCCTTACTTACTATTGTCAAGTCCCATGAGATCCTGCTAGTAGAACAGGCTATCGCAGACTGGCAGAGGATTCTTCTCAGCGCAAAGAGCGGCAGGCAGGGAGCTCTTGACAGTGTAGGGTGCAGGTTTAGGCTTTAGGACTTTAAGATTTCATATATGGCCTGTTTTACTTTGACGCATTGATGCTTGTTACATAGATGTTCATATATATATATATATATATATATACATATACATATACATATACATATATACATATATATATACATATATATAAGTGTGTGCATATGTATGTACATATATATACATAATTACAACTATACATGTATACACCTATATATATGTATATATATATATATACATATATATATATATATATATATATATATACATTTTGCTTTCTGATTCGGAACTCGGGATGTGCTGCATTAAAAATGTAGGAACTTGACAAGAAACCGTGAGTCTTTAGTTCTTTACATGAATCCGAATATGTTGGTGTTTTAGGGCCGGGATGCTTAATCAGGTTGAGTACGCAGGCTTGAGGGTTCGACAAGGCTTTGTAGCCAGGTATAAGGGTTTAGGCGACTAAGCCTAAGCCCTGGAATTTCTGGTGCCTTGGGTTGGTAACAGTATTCCCATAGTCTTGTATCCTAACCACATAGCAAGCGATCCAAGACAAGTAGTACAAGTCTTCAATCTTAGAAAATGCTGTGAAACATTTACTGCAGGAACCTGATCAGGAATCCCTGCCATAATCCCCGTATGTTAGGATCCATACTAAGAACCCTAATAAGGACCCAAGGCTCGAGAGTTTAGGGATCTGCACAATCCCGGATTGGTTTTTTAGCTTAGAGATTTCAAGTTATGGCCTGGGTTTCTCGAGGGTTCAGGGCATACTGTAGGTGTTTAGGAAATTCCTAGTAGCAGAGTGCGTAACCTTTAACCTTTTTTGGGGCAGTACAGTCCCTATATAGTCCCTATATAGCCAAAAAATTAACCTTTAGTTGCTGATGAAAATTACCCGACAAGCAGGAATTAGAGTACCGCAGGGTAACCAGAAAAGAGTTACATTGGTGGATCTACGTAAACGCTTACAATCCATGGTCTGTGAGCCGGCATTCCCAAAGGCTCCATGTAGCCATATGGTATATACTTTTAGCCTAAACTACCCATATAGGAACCCCTTTAAGGCCTAAGTATAGACTATATAGGTACATGGAGCCTTAGGGATTGTTCCTAAAATATTGCTGAGCGCCTTTAAATCCGGAACCCTGGAGCCCTACAAAAGCTAAACTAGGTTGGATTTTGGGACATTTTTTATTTTCCTTATTTGGGTTTATAAGGGACCCTATATATGAAGATTTTTCAGGGTGTTTAAAGGCCAACCCAGTAAAACTCGAAACGCCCAGGCACCGAACAACCTTGCAGCACGAACTACTGGAACCATTAAAGGTCCTCTGAAACCCCGCAACGCCTAGTGGCCTGTCAGCTAGCTTATTCCTTATAAGGTTTCCCAAATTGGGATGTTAGGGTTTGCGGATATGTCTGGAGTATAGCCTCCAAAAAGTGAGATTTCAATTGGTCCTTATAGATGCCGCCGTCATGCCACAGTCCACAAGCGAAGCTGCTCGTGGCAATTCTAGACGTGGCCTACTCCCCTGACTTAGTGCAGACGGACGTAAAAGGTTCTGTTGCGACGCTTCGAAGCATCACGCCAAGCCTGCGCCAGAGCGGTGTTTCCAATAGGTGCACGCTCGTGGTACAGCAGGCGGCTCTGTAGCATATGTCTCATATACGGCTCCTCCGCATCGTATACAGTAGAAGAAAGAGCGTCTCAACGCCATTATCTTCATGTCTTTAAGGGTAAAGCATAAGGACTCCCAGCACGAATCATCCTTACTCCATTTTCAACTTTCTGAAATTCTGGTAAGTCGCTTGTAGTCTTCTGTTTTTACTCCTGATAGGCTGCCTTTGCTGCCATCGCCACGGCCGAAGAGAAGCTACTGGAGGCGGAATGTTTGGTGTTCTGGGTGTTCCAGAATCAGGCAAGGTCGACTCAATAGCTATGTAATAGCAGGCACTTCGTACTTAGGATTAGGATATAGTGGGCGGGTGTAGATTGAGGTTAAGGCTTCGTGTGTTGGGTTCGGGGTTTAGTGCTTGGGCTGTTGGCTTTAGGCTCTGGTTGGCGAGTTTCGATTTCAAGGTTAAGCGTGCAGCAACCGGAATCAATGGAGACTTGATGCTCCTTACAGTCATTAAACCCTCCACCCTAAACCCTATACCCTACACCCTACACCCAAGCAGTTTATGGGGAACGGCTCGGGCTTGCAAGAGGAATCTGAAGTTCAAGGAAGCCTTTATCCGACACCCTTACACTACTTATTAAGGCCCCTATATTATAGTACTTTTATAGATCCCTTATCGTAAGCCTTATAGATCCCTTTAAAGGAACCCTAAACCCTAAACAGCACCCTAAACCTTTTGGGTTGCAGTGGTTGGCCTGCACTCATGATGGTTCACGATTCCTTGTCCCAAAGGCTCCATGTAGCTTTATAGTAGATACTTAAGCCTTAAAGGAGTCCCTATACAGGTACTTTAAGGCCGAAGTATATACTACATGGGTACATGGAGCCTTAGGCTGTATGATCTGAGTGAAATTCTGGGTTGCCACGGTTGAGGGTCTCCCAGTGAATTTGTTCAGGTCTGGCAAATCCAGCAGTGGACCCCCAAACCCAACATATCACCTTAAACCCCCTACACCAATCCTTAAACCCTACACCCCAAGCCTAAGTCCAAAACCCTGAACCGTAACCCCCACACACACGACACCCAAAGCTTGATACTGCTCCCAGGCAGCATCGGGGGAAGCTGCACTCAAGGCGCGGCTTCGTCGAACCCTACATAGACCCTAGTATGAATTGGATACCTTCTCTAGGACACAAAGTAGCTTCTCTAAAACAGGTGCTACGCACCAGGGTCTATAGGTAAGGCCGAAACACTCTCCAAAGCAGAGACCTCCGCTCTCCACTCTCCAACAGTCTCTGCCCCGAAACCCTGTGCGGGCACCAGCATGTGGGTAGTTGTCAAAATCAGGGTCCCTTTTTGGGCACCCTAAATGTAGGTGCCGGATTATACTAGGGACCCAATAAAGGGATCATCATTTTGACAGCCACCCATGTCTAAGCCCTAAACCCTAAACACTAAAGCCCAGCAAAACCTAAACTCTAAACTGCCTGGTGTCGGAACTGCGACTTGGATCTTGCGAGCCAACGAATTTTGCTTTTCTTGGTCTTGTGAGGCTGCAGAACAGGTAGGGCCCCGACAATAATCTATGTATGTATGCATACACACACATATATATATACACACAGATACACATATGTTTGTTTGCTTTTTATATTCATGTATATATATATATAAATAGATACAGTAATACCATTTAGCTTTTGTTCTTGTTGGGGTTGCCTCATAGGTAACCAAACGGTGGGGAACAAACGGGTACCCTGATAATTTCGGGGCTACTGGGGGAACCTTGAGGTCGAGGCATGCGGGAGCTTCCGCGTGTTTGCTTCAGGTGAGAAGGAAGAAGTCTACTGGAGAAGCTCCCGAGGGTTTTGGGGATTTGGGATATATATATATATATATATATATGCATACCTAGACCCTCCATCTACCGTCTATTAGACCCTAAATGCCCCTTATTTGGGACCATATACCCCTATTTGAGGGTCCAAGGAAGGTCCTGGTAGGTTTCGGATTTCGTTTAGGGCGTTGGGATGTAGGTTGAGGGGTCCAGGATCTAGAGTTCCGGAGTTGGGCAGCATGGTCTGCACGCCACGGCTTCGAAGGTGGACAAGCGCCACCGACGAGTCGAGATCCTGGTGGAACACCTCCGGCGAGACAAGGATTCAGGGTTTAGGGCTTAGGATCTCGCACGGAGATGGTTCTTCCACCGCATCAAACGGCCAACACATCCCAGATTCAGCCGCTCAGCAAGCTCCACTGGCTCTTTGCGGCATCCGTTGCCCCCACAAGAAAGATCTGCGCTTGATGCCTGGGATCTTCGGCCTCCTTGGATTTCCGGCACGCCGCAATGGACTTCGACATGGTCGCCTTCACAGACCGCGGCCCAAGGCTTCAAAGCTGAGTACGGCAGTGGCAGCAACAGCGGGCAGAACCACGGCTGCAACAGAAGCCGCTCTCCAGCGGAACCGGCAAGTGGCAGCCGGGACAAGCCAGGGTCCAAGCAGGGCAAACCCTGGTGGGAAAGAGCACCCCCAGAGTACGTTTTGGGTTTATGGCTCTATGTACCCATATAGTAGCCATGCAGTGTATACTTAGGGGTCAAGAATAGCCAAACCACCCCTGAAGGAACTCGTAAACCCAAAGCCCGAATTTGTGGAAATAACTCACTCCTGGAGAAAATCGTTGATGGAGCATTCATACTAGGACCCAGAGTCGGCCTTTATTCCCTTCTTTTAGGGTTTAGGTTCCCTTATAACCCCCTTTAAACCGAAACCCTAAACCCTAAACCCTAAACCCTAAAGGTCTAGAATAGGAAGCCTTTGAAGGAAGCCTCTGCTGGCGGGAGCCATGGTTTAAGGTTTGGGTGGTTGTCAAAACTAGGGTCCCTGTTTGGGTAGGGTTTAGGGTTTAGGGTTTAGGGTTTAGGGTTTAGGGTTTAGGGTACCCTAAATAATAAGTGCCGTATTATAAGAAAGTAAAAGCCAGAAAGTTGGAATATGATTATCCTAAACCCTTTATGGTAAAATATAGGGTATCCTACCCTGAAACCATATTCCAACTTTCTGGAGTTCCCTGTAGGGGCCCCAAAAGGGACCATGACTTTGACAACCGCCCGTTTGGGGTTTAGCTCAGAGTGCACGGGTTTGGGTTTAGCGCTTTAGTAAATTTAGCGTTTCTGGTATTCCTGCAGCGGTTTCGGAGTTTAGGGTTTACTCCTAGTCTCCATTGTAGTTCCTTTTTGGGGGTTAACTTTTTATATACAAAGGATCCTATAAGGTAACCAAAACAAGGAACTGCAATGGATACCATAGGTAGTGTGGGATCCAGGCCGCACAGGAGTCGCTGGCAGCCGCCCGCAGCATCGACGATGCGGATGCGGTGGGCGTAAGAAGGGATTAAGCAGGGCTTTGCAAGGGCTTAGTGAGGGCTTCATAAGAACGCATGGGCGATGGTGTCAGTTGTGTTTTATGTTTTCAGGGTTATTTAGCCGTTTTGAAGAATCCCAAACAGAATCGCTGTGATATCTAGGATACTCTCAAACTTAGGGGCACGTGGTTCGGACTTGAGTTGCTTGTTCAGTGTTTGAACAGTTGTGGCTCGTAAGATTGTATAACAGGGTATCCCAACGTCCTAAACCCAACACCCTAAACCCTAAGCCCTAAGCCCGAAGCCCGAAGCCTTAGTACATGTGTCCTCCAAGCCCTAAACCCAACACCCTAAACCCTAACCCCTAAACTGCCGAGAGCGCCGCTGACCATTTGCATGGGCGCTCGAGGCTCCGACTGAGGCCGCCGGCCGAGCGTCTCGACAGGACGGTGAGGGAGGGCAAAACCTCCCGGTACACGGGGACGGAAGTGACTCGGCCACGCCTCACACAATACGGACGTGAGTCCGTTTTGTTGCGCACCCCACCGCTCTTGCCGAATACAGTGCTTTTTTGGGGGGGTTCTGGGGGGTACCCCAGGGGTGTCTGGCGCCCCAAAACGCTCTGACCTGCCCTCCGCCCTGCCAGTCTGACCCGTCCCTGCCCTGCCGTCCTGCCCTGCGCTGCCCTGCCCTATTCTCCAGCATACCTTGAAGCTTTTCTGCTTAGGTGCCTCTTCATGTGTGCAGTGGTTTGGGGTTTACAGCATCGGGGTGGGATGTCGGTTGTTTCGGTGCTTTTTAAACTTATGGCAGAAGCCAGGTGTTGCAAGTCTGGATTTCGACCGACTTCGCTAGTGAAAGCATTATTAGAATGAGCTTATAATGTACCCCTACAAGCCCTGGTCTCATTATGCAATGCCTTATACCAAGCAACATCATATCCCAAAAAGTATACCTTTTTCAACCTTGAAGAGGTCCCTACTAATGTAGGGGCCTTAATAGTTACCTAAACTATTTGGTTTTCGTATGATATACCACAAAACCCCATTCTGATTATCAATGCCCTTGTAGTAATCACCCTAAACCCGAAAGCCTGCAGGTCGTTGACAGCCTGCGGCTGGTTGCAAAGGCATATTGCCTGCAGGCGAGCCTTGTCCTGTGGGCTCAGTTTAAGTTTCCGGGTGTAGGAGTTTAGGTTTTAGGCTTTACCAGGATAGCGGGGCCCTTATGGTCCTTCATAGTGGGTACTTAACCCTAAGGCTCCATGTGCCCATATAGCAAATACTTAGGCCTTAAAGTACCTATATAGGGACCCCTTTAAGGCTTAAGTATCTACTATAAAGCTACATGGAGCCTTTGGGTAAGGTATATTAGAGGGTTGTTCGGGCTTAGGCTTTGGGGGCCTTGAGGGCTACGGTGTACGATGTCGGGTCATTCAGGGGCCGGGTAAACTACTTAAGGGATCATGGGACTTAGTAACTAGGGCTCCTTAAAGGGCTCCTAAAAAGGGATCTATAGGGGTTCCTTAAAGGGATCTCTAGGGTTTAGGGTTTAGGGTCTACTTAAAGGATCATGGGACTTAGTAACTAGGGTTATAATTAGGGTTACGTCTACTTATAGCTACTTATAACCCCAAGTAATTAGGGTACTTCTAACCTTACTAAGTCCCACGATCCTCCAAGTATGCCAGTCTGCCCCGACTGTCTACACTCCATGCCAACTGCGCCAATTGTTTGACACAGTTTCTTGTGAGCACCTCCTGGAACAGAACATTTCAGCAATGTCTACTACTTGGAGGAAGATGGGACTTAGTAATTAAGGTTATAAGTACCTTAATTGGGCTACTGTAGCGCTGAGCCCCCAAACCTCGAACACTAAAGCCTGAACCAGATTGGACCCTAAACCCTAAACCCTAAACCCCTAAACCCTAAACCAGAACCGAAACTCAGACCTCGGTCTCCTTGAAGTACTTCCAAACTTTCACACCCCGCGCCCTCACAGCCTTAAGGCTAAAATGGAGACCGCCGACTGCTAATAGCCATTTCCAGATTAGGATCCTATTGTACCCACCCTCATCAAGCGACGGCGGTATAAAACTTGGGTCTACGCTGTTGTTCCTAAGTTCGAGAAATTGTCGCACCTGGATTCTACATGGATGCTTTGTCAAAAGGGTTGGCTGGTGCCTTGTTTAAAGGCTTCAATGTCATCGAGATGCCACTGCGATTGAAGGTCTATCCCGGAACCCTAAACCCTAAACCCTAAACCCTAAACCCTAAACTATCCCCCTCAGGCCTGAGGGTTCTCCCCCTGAGAGCCCTCAGGGTCCCACCGCCCAAATAGTGCGGTCGTAGGCACAAAATCCCATACGCCGACTGGCTTTTGCTAACCCAAACAACTGATTCTTTCAGTGCTTAGACTCTTAGGGTTAACGCTCGGACTCGAAACCATGAACCTCAACCCTAAAAATCGGACACTTAGCCATGCCAGGCACACTTTGCAGAAGATCAGAGCTCTAGTGAGAGCGAAAGAATCTTGTGGCTTGGTACATGTGCGGTTTCTGGCATATCCCGGCGTTTCGGGGTTGAGGGAGCTAAGCTTTGGGACTTTAGGGCCTCACGACGTCGAGAGTTTGGGCTTGAGGTTTTGAAGGCGTTAGGGTTTATGGGTTTGAAGTTGTCTACCAGGTTCAAGTAGGAGTCTGTGTACGGTATGTAACCCCAAGATGTATGAAGTGTATGCAAGGTTTTCGCAGTTGAAGTCGCGAGACGTTTGCCCATAAAGGGAACTCCAGAAAGTTGGAATATGGATTAATGGTAGGATACCCCATAAATTACCATAGAGGGGTCACGATAATCATATTCCAACTTTCTGGCTTTTACTGTAGCGTGCCAGCAAACGAGCTGAGCCATGGTCCTGTGTGCTGTGCACAGAGGGTCATGCGGATGCTGCGAAGAGCATGGAAACTTGCACATGCGACTCCGATAGACTGTGGAGAGAGAGAGAGAGAGAGAGAGAGAGAGAGACAACTCAAAACCAACAAGCCTCATCTAGTTTGCTTTGACTGCCTAAAGATCCATCTAGTTTGGAAGCCTAAAGATCTGAGTATCAGAGTCCTTTTACTTGCATAGTTCGGTTTGAAAGCCCAAAGGTCTGAATATGGGGTCCTCTCATAGAGCCTCGTGGTCATACCAGAGCACCCCTGAACCCTGAGCCCGAAACCCTCCCAGAACCTTTACTTGGAGGATCACGGGACTTAGTAACTAAGGTGAAAAGAACCTTGGGTTATAAGTAGTTAGAAGTAGAGTTACCGGAACATAAACCCAGTTACTTAGTCAGATGAAGTATATGGAGCACTCATAACGACCCTCTGTAGAAACACGCATAGGCACGCTGCTAGAACCGTTGTTGAAACCTTATAAAGGAACCCTGAGACCCAGGCCCAAAACCCCATGCTCCCAGAGTCCCTCTCCCTGGCCCTCAACCTTAAAGCCTGCAACCTGAAGCGCTGTAAAGCCTTAAGCCCTTCCTGTAGCCGGAAAGACCTACCTTTTTAGGGTTCCTTATTTTCTACTATTTGCTTAAGAACCCCCCCAAAAAATAAAGAAACTAATAATCCCTATGTTATCCCTGTAAGGAATATATTTTTTATTTTTTGGGGGGGTTCTTAAGCAAATCGTAGTTTTGGTTTCTTTATATAGTTCCTGAAAAAGGTAGGTCCTTTCGGCTACAGGTAAGCCCTGAAAGAACCCTTCTAGCAGCCTTAGAGGATCCGTGAGACCTGCAGCTAACCCTACTTCGTGGATCATGGGACTTAGCAAGTAAGGTTATAAGTACCTAATTGGGGTTATAAGTAGTTATAAGTATAGGTACCCTAAAAATGACCCTAGTTACTAAGTCCCATGATCCTTTAAGTAGACCCTAAACCCTAAACCCTAGAGATCCCTTTAAGGAACCCCTATAGATCCCTTTTTAGGAACCCTTTAAGGAGCCCTAGTTACTAAGTCCCATGATCCTAACCCTAAATTGAGGACCACCGCAGAGCGTTTTAAGTAACCCCAAAACCACTCTTATTATAGAACCCTGTTGAGTTCCCCTAGCCTAACCATGGCAGGGTTGTAGCTTCATGAATCCACATCTGAGTATCTGAAGCCTTGAAGGCTAAAGCGGAGCTGAGCTCCACAATCCGGCATGACATGCGCACTCGCCACGACTGGCAGAAGCATAGCATGTATAGACACTTGCCACGACTGGCAGAAGCACAGCATGTATAGACATGTGCCATGATCGGCAGATGTGTAGTGCTTACAGAAGCTTGCATCTGTTTTGTGCGTTGTGAAAATTCGAGTTCCTGCCAGCGTAAGCCCATGGTTGAATTCCTCCTGCGGTATTGATCCTCGGACTACTGCATCTCTACGAGATATCCATGGCTACTGGTTTGGAAGGGCAGGATGCCCTGAACCCCAACGAGATGAACGATGATTTTCAGGTTATGAGTCGCCCAAACGCTGCTCAAGCGCCCGCTGCATTTGATGAGCGAGCGGGGCGGGCCACCATGATGAATGGTGTTTCTGCTCCAAGTGGTGATGGACCTCGTCTGTCGAACGTCTTGGACCTAGATGGAGAAACGAGGCCTGATGATCGGGCCATGGGGCAACAGCAGCCGTCTCAAGCGAGCCAGAGACCAGACCTGCCAATGAGCTCTGGAGAAGAAACTGCGAGGACCTTTCTACTCGGCCCAGGTGGAGAGGCTAGAGCTTCTAGTGAAGTTCCAGCACCTCCGCCTTCACCGAAACCGAAGAGGGGCCCAGCGGCCCTTTTGGGTGGAATGGCAAAGGCGGTGCAATCACTGCCTGCAGCAGTGGAAGGACTCGTGATGGGTCAAGGGTCTCAGGCTACGACTCGGCAGACGGCAAGATCAACAGATGTTGAGGGGTACGCGTCAGCTCAGTCTGGTAGCCCAGAATATGTGCGAAGGCAGACGGCGGACGCTCCGCCTCCTGCCACTCCGCTCCTGGACGAAAGGACCCTGAGAAGGTTGAACGAGATGCCTGGTGCAGCGCCACATTTGTATCAACCTGAACAGCCTACGTCTGGACTGAAGCCTCCTTCAACTACATCTAGTGATATTCAGAATGAGGTACGAAGACAACTGCAGGAGTTTATGTCCATGAGGGATGAGGAGACGAGAACTCTGAGAACTCAGGTAGAGCTTCTAGTGTCTGAGAATCAGATGCTTCAGAGAGAACGAGCCGAATTAAGTGCACAGGTGTATGGTAGGGAGTACGTAACGCGAACAGATGCTCCGGGATTCTTCCAGGGTTTGGGTTGGTTGGGACGAGGATTCGGGAGTCTAATAAGTGCCTCCAATTCTCCGAAGCCACCAGCACCACCGAGGGCCCTGGACTTTCGCCCACCACCTCCACCTGAGGCCCCTACCAGCGTGAGGCCTGGTCTTGGCTCAGCTTTGGAACATTTCCAAGGCACTCTGCCTGATGTCACTTCCTCAGAATTGCCTAGGCCCACTGTCGGCCCTGATCCTCCTCAGATGCCCTCTGGATTTGGGTGTTCTTCGTCGTCACTGAATAATCTCGGGCTGCCTAGGACCCTGAACTTTGAAGCAGCAGCAACCCCGAAGGCTCCGGTTGTAGTAGAGGAAGATATTCCCCCAGCGTCTGCGAGCCCTCAGGATCCGATGAATGTGGTACTTACGGGCATGGCACAACTCCAGGGTGTTATCGCAGACCTCGCAACAAGCCCGAAGACCGCCGATCGTCCTGAAGTGATTAAACCAGGAGTTGCCGCGCTCCCAGATCTTCCGCTAGCAGGCCCAGAAGCGTGCTTGGCTTTCAGTGACTGGTTGCACAGCACCCGTCCTGCCCTGGCGGATGTGTCCGACAGTAGTGAGCAGCTGTGGCAAGCGGTTCTAGATGAGTCCAGTGCCTGGTACGCACAGTACCTAAAGCTAGATGCGATCACAAGGTTGACTGACAAACCGACGCCGTCGGCTACGATAACGCAGCCTAAGTGGGCTCGGGTTTCCAGGAGGATTGAGGGTATGCTTTTAGCAGCCGCACCCACGTCTGTGCGCGAAGAAATAAGCTCAGCTAGAGTCAGTGGACTTCTGCAAGTGGTGTGCCGGTTATATACCATATATGCTCCGGGCGGACTATCGGAGCGTGAAATAGGACTGCGACAGATACAGGACCCAAGCCAAGGCACGTCAGTGCGAGACACAGTGGAACTCCTGAGGCGCTGGAAGCGCTGGTGTTCCCGTATGAGCGAACTGGGTGGGACATTGCCCGACTGTTCCCTCCAGTTAAAAGCGCTTGAGAAGATGTCTCGCACAGCGCTTCAAGCGCACCCGGACATAGCTTTCCGAGTCAATCTGACGAGGGCAGCTCTTCAAGTCGACACCAACCCGGACGACTTGAAGATCGGCCAACTGCATGCCCAGATCCTTGCAGAACTAGAGGCACTGGGTCATAGGACCTCTAAGGATGATAAGGCCAAGGATTCCCAGACCGGAACCCCGCCTAAGATCAAGGGAGTTGAGCAGACGGAGACTCCTCCTAAGAACCCTAAACCCAAGCTAAACCCTAAGCCGCCGAATGGACCCAAGAACCCAGGAGCTACTGAAGGTGGACCTGCATCTGGGATACCTTGCACCTTTTATGCTAGCCCTAACGGTTGCAAGAAAGGGGCGGATTGTGGGTTCGTGCACAACTGGATGGCAATCCCAGCTGCTGAGAGACCCCAACGTTGCCGTAACTGTGGGGCGCGAGGTCATCGGTCAGGGGATTGTAAGGCAGGGATGAAGGCAGAGGAAAAGGCTAAGTTCAAGTCACCGCCGGCACCGAAACCTCACAATCCAAAGGCCAGTGAAGGGGGACCGCAACCGCAACCGAGTCCAAAGGCTGCCAAAGATTTGTCGCAGCAGCAAATCAAGACGATGCTAGCAGATGCAGCGGCCATCCTCCAGCAGGCCTCACCGGCGGGTAATGGTCAGCAGACACCTGTGATGGCGGTGCCAATCAGCCCTTGTCCTCAGGCTCCCTCCAGCACAGGAGGAGCTCCCACGTCACCTACTGCACAAGCCTCTCCGGCAAATCCGGTCCAGGGAACGCCCATCACCCTAGCTGCCTTGAATGCACAGATTGAGAGCCTCAGGTCTTTGGCTAGAGACTATGAAGTAAAGATGATAGCTATAGGGCATGAGGCAAATAAAGCGATGGCCAAAGATGATGTACACGTGAAGGCGCTTCTTGACAGTGGAGCTACGCATGCTGTCGTTCCGTTCCGGAATGGTATGACTGGCCTAGAAAGGGTGCCTGTCACTCTCGCAGGTGATCAGCGTGAGGAGTGGTTCAAGACGGATGGAGGGACGCTGGTCGTCCCACCCTCACCCGGAGGTCAAGGCCAGGACACCAGCCTCCAAACTATCCTTCCTTTAGGGGGTTTAGTCCAGACCTTGGGTTGCAAGGTGTCTTGGAGTAAAAGAAAGGGGTTGAAAGTAGTTCATCCTACGCTCGGACCTCTTAAAACAGGCATCTCTAAGAATAGCTGTCCATATGTGCAAGAGGACCAAGCTTTGACCTTGATAGGAGAACTTGAATCCGCTCGGCTGCAAGACTTTGAGCAGAGTGTTCAGGCTATGGAAGCTGAACTCCACCAGATGGCATCGCCGTGTGACCCCACAACTGCGTTGAAGGGGTTCATAGACTCAGGGAGTAGACGTGATCTCCTCAAGGCGGTTTTCTCGCAGCCCTATCTTGCTGATGTTCCAGAAGCCACAAAGGTCAGCCTGTGCGAGGAATTACCTGGGTTAGATGATCAACATGGCTGGAAACTGATGAAATCCCTCCCCTTGCCCAGAGCGAAGCGCCGAGCCCTTCACGAATCCAAGCGATGGGTTGTCCACCTGGGTTCTGGACCCCATCAGCCGCAGGATCCGATCCGCCAGTGGTGCGAGGAAAATCACTTGCATTACTTTCCAGTAGATGTGCTAGCACCTGGAGGAAAGGGGTGGGATCTTACGGTTCCAAAGGGAGTGTGGTCAGTGTTGTTGTGGGGTGCAGCGAAGGGACGAGTAGCTACAGTGCTGTCCTCCCCTCCGCACAAAACATGGCGCCACATAGAGGAGCGACCAAGCTTGCGCACCCCCCAGAACCTGTGGGGTAATGGGGAGCAGGACGTTGATATTTCCAAAGAAAACATAATGGCAGTGCAGGATATGTTCTTATGGTCTTTGGCGTCGGTAGCAAAGGGAGTCGCAATACCGTTTTTGAAAGAGCTTCCTTCGGCAGGAAGACGTGGTCTTCCAATGTCACAGGTCTCCCCGCAGTCGTTCTGGGAGACCGACTCCTGGAAAGCGTTTGAGCAGTGGGCGAGGATTGCTACTCTGGACATATGCCAGGGGTCTTTGGGACACAGCTGGCTAGCTCCAATCACCATCGGAACAAACCTGAGCCTGACCCATCTGCCAGGACTTCCTCGCCAAGGGCAGCCAACCCCAGTGATAAGTAATGCCAAGGTACGTCATGCAAGATGGTCCGTTGGGTTAAAGAAGGAGGTAGTAGAGGCTTTGGCGGGAAAGGTAAAGGGACCCACTCTGGAAGAGTTAGACGCTGCCATTACTAGAGCTCAGGATGAGAATCGTATTAGCTCACAGAGTAGCTCGCAGGGTACCACATCCGATCCCGAGATGCCAGCCGCACCTTCAAAGCCCAGTGGAGATGTGTACCAGGATACGTCTGAGCCTGGAGAAGTAGAGATTAGTGCCTTGACAACTGCCCAACGGGAAGAGTGGAGGTCCCATATCCTCAGAGGGCACATCCCGTATAGAAGGGACTGTAAGTTTTGTGTTGAGGGGTCTGGTTTAGGGCCCCAGCACAGGAAAATAAAACATCCGCAAGCGTACAGTTTGTCTGTTGACTTATTTGGTCCAATGACAGGACCAGAGAAGGGTCGTGATGAGCAATCAGTGTCAGCGAACCCACACTTGAGATTTGGGTTAGTCGGTGTGTTTAGGCTGCCGAAGTCTAGTGTGGAGACGCATCTTCCTCCACAAGGGTCTGTCGAGCCCTGCCAGAAGCCTGAGGAGCAGCAACCACATGCTACTGCCTTGCCAGAGGAAGATGAGTTAGCAGAATATGAACCGTCTCTTCCCAGTGATCCGGAAGACTGGGATCCACTTGCTGACTTTGACTCAGGTGCAAAGGCTATCAAGGTAGGTGAGAAAGATGGTCATCCTAATGAAGAAGGGGAGCCACCGGCCGAGGCTCAGGAGGAGGATTGGTTGCGAGACGTGGAATTGGATGAGCAGTTGACAGACCTGACTTCAGGTGTTGAGTTGGTGTCGCTGAGGTTCATGGTTGGACTCAAGACCAAGTCTGGTCCTGATGTGACTACGGGAGTCCAGAAAATGATTCTGGAGATCTCACGTATGTATCCCGTGAGAGTGCTGCATTGCGACCCGGGTACCGAATTCGGGTCAGACCGGCTGTCTTCTTGGTTGGCACAACAAGGAGTCCGGCTGCAAACGACCGTGCCGACTGACAAGCAAGCTAATGGCGTAGCTGAGCGGGGCGTTGGGTGGCTAAAGGCCCGAGCACGGACTTTGCTCTCAGCCACTGGACTTGCCGCGGCGTACTGGCCCTTAGCAATGCGCTACGCTGCAGAGTCACACAATCGGCAAGTCCTGAAGCGCCCACCGCTACCAGCTTTCGGGCAATCGGTACTCCACAAATTGAAAAAACCCTCGGGAGCCCATAAAGAGTTAATGGTGAGGTGGATAACGGCTTCGTATGCCGCTCCCCATTTGACCATCCCAGAAGGTCATGTCCTAGTTACTGCAGAAGGGAACCTAGTAGCATCAAAGGGCTTCCGGACCCATCTAGTTGATACAAGCCAAGAAGAGGGCCTAGACCTTCCATTGCTGTATGGTGAGGAGGAGTCTGCAATGCCACAAGGGAAGGTTCCAAGTGAAGGTTCTCCAGGTGCAGAAGAGGCAGGACCTGCGCTTCCTAGCCCCAGCAGGAGACTAAGGGATAAGACTTCGGTAAGATTCCTTGAAGTTGAAGAAGATGTTGAGAGGGATCCAGAGGCCTTAGCAAAAGGGGCGAACCTTGATCAGGACTTCACCGAAGTAACTTTCCGGAAAATAATGAGTGTTATAGAGCAGTTGGATTCCTCTTCTGATGATCGGAGAGGAGAATTCCAAGCCAGGTATGTGTTTGGAGCCTTCTGCCATGGAGGTCAGCGAGGAGTTACCTCCATAACACGGAAATATCCGGCAGTGACGAAGTTCTTGAATGGGTTTCTCAAGGCTAGGCTCTCCCCAGACAACACTAAGGCTGAAGCGTCGTGTGCATCCTTCCTGGTAATGCATGCATCTGAGGTCGCGGTCCACCGAGATTACCGCAACGAATGGGGAACTAAGAACTTGATCGTTCATATTCCAGGAGAACTAGAGTTATGGTCCAATCCCCATCCGCCAAGGAAGAAACCTGCAGAACAGGTCCAGCCTAGATGGGATTCGGAAGAGGTACGGTCATTGGGGCGCCGGGCCGTTGTGTTTGATGCACGACATCATCATGCCCTACGTCGCATCCCGGATTGGGTTCTAGTGGGATATACCCCCTTAGGAGTCCACAAACTCCAGCCGGAGGATAAAGAGTATCTGACCTCATCCGGCTTTGTGCTTCCAGACCTTCCATTCCTCACGCCAGAAGTGAAGGCATTAAGGTTTAGTCCTGATTGCATCACCCCAAGGGGAAATGAAGCGTCCTCCTCAAGTAGCCATGAATACAGGGCAGGGGGGTCACAGCCTGCCAGCTCGGCTAGTAGAAACCCTAGGTTCCCAACCGTGAACTTAGAGGAAGATATCCAAGAGGACTCGCACACCATCCCGATTGGATGGGACCCTACCGGAGAAACAGGACCCAACATGCCTCAAGAAAACTTGGAGGAGATGGATTTATACGAGTTTTTGGAAGATCGCGAGGTTGAGTGGACCATGAAACGATTGACCTTCATGGGAGTTGAATCTCTAGCAGACCTAGCATATCTGTACGTTGAAGATTTAGTGGAGCTAGGCTTGCCTCTTGAAGATGCACGACGAATTATGACAGGGATCCACCCCACTGGAACTGTAAGGCCTGATAATCCCAATATGATTTCCCTCACCACTGGAGAGGTTTGTCTGTTCGATCGAGGACAACGGCAGATTCCGCGGGTGATCCAAAACCGCACTTTGGGATACCATGCTCCAGGACCTCCGGTTCTAGGGCTGGGAATCAATACTCAAGCTGCACCTGATGATCCGATCCCATACCTTGAAGACTGGCAAGAGCTGAACGGGTATCGTCAACCCGAGCCAGTCTTGCCACCAGAACGCGACCCAGTGGATCTGACCGGTCCAAGGGATGAGCGAGAAGAACCTCCGGAGGTCTCTGCTGTCCTTCATGTTGACGGAAACCTAGCTTCCCAGTGGGTTCCATCTTCTAGTTCAGGTTCCTTGCAAGGCTCGGTGACTGGACTAGCGTCGCAGCACGTCACGGCTTTTGACAGTAATGCCTACTCTATGCACTCCATGTGGATGCAATCCATTTGGGATGCTCAGTCCCAGGAGGAGTTTGATGCTCTAGTTGATTGGCAACCGCCACGGCAGCAAGGAGCAGCTCCACCAGGGAACGAAACGACTGTTGACCAGGTAGATGAGTACCGCTGCAACATGCTGCAACATGTAGATTGGGAGCCGAAGCCCCCGCTGAGTAGAAATTCGCGACGTACAGGTGAGCTGCCATCACTTGACTCACCTTCCCTAGCCACTCCCGTCCCAGAGATAGGGGTATCTATTCCATCCACGGTTTCGGCCCTGGTTTCCATGGATCCACCTCCTCGATCAGCAGAACTGGATGTGGAGGATCCTAGGATAAGCAAAGTAGAAGAAACTTCTTACACAAAGGACATTGAGTCGCTCCTAGAGAAGTTGACAGGCCCTCTCGAGGTGATACACCAAGTCTCCCCTGGTGACGTTCGTAATAACCCAGACAAGTGGACCAAGCCAGCACAGGATGAAGTAGGTTCCTTAGAAGGGATGGGAGCAATCGTTAGGCATAGAGGAAGGCAAGCGCGAGAACTTCTTCAGCAACCTAACACTGAGGTGCTGCCGGCTAAAGGAGTATTCACGATCAAACCAGGATCTCCGTATCGACGTAAAGTCAGGATAGTTTCTTGCGGAAACTACGCTAAGGAGGTGTCGGAGGAGGTTTTGTACGCCTCCGGTGCAGCGGCGGAGTCGCTGCGCATCCTGTTGATACTGGCAGGAAGGCGACGAAGATCATGTTGGAGCACCGACATAAAATGCGCTTTTCTTCTGGCACCAATTCCAAGCACAGTGAAGAAAAAATATGTGTTAAAACCACCATCTATTTTGATCGCACCGGGCATATGCTCAGAGGATGAGTACTGGGAAGTATGCCGCGCAGTGTATGGTTTCAAAGAGTCACCGAAGTGGTGGTCACAATTTCGTGATCAACAGCTTTCGCAGGCACAGTTTGAGACACCACAAGGAGGTGCCCGACTGATACAGACCACTTGTGATGAAAATCTTTGGAAGATTGTGGGTCAAGATGGAGTTACACTAGGACACGTTCTAGTGTACGTTGATGATCTTTTGATTTTGAGCTCTGTAGGTGTAGCAGCCGCATTCCACCAATGGATTAGGGATAGATGGGATTGTTCCGATCTGGAACGGGCGACCCAGCATAAGGCCCTAAGGTTTCTTGGAATAGACATCTTCGAGGTGCTTGATGAACATGGTGTTTGCGGATACACCATATCCCAGGAGAGCTACATTGACGAGCTTGTCAGGACCCATGATCTGGGTTCCGCGTCAAGGTCCACAGTCCCGGTACCAAAGGACTGGGTGAAAGACCAGCCACCGGAGGAGCGTGGCTTCGCAACCCAGACGCTCAGAGAAGCACAAAGGATCACCGGGGAGTTACTTTGGGTTTCGCAAAGGACCAGAGTAGATATATGCTTCAGTGTAGGCTTGATGTCCAGCTGGGCAGTTCGCTCACCATCCTTCGTGGTGAAGCTGGGCCTTCGAGTACTGGGTTACTTATCCAACACTAAGGCGTTGAGATTGTCTATGGTTCCCAACGGAGCGGGCTCTTTGGCGATCTTCACAGATGCGTCCTTTGCACCTTATAGTGAGCGATCAATATCAGGGATTGCAGTGTTGCTAGATGGGAGGTGTGTTCATTGGAAATCTCGCAAGCAGACCCTGATAAGCTTGAGCACGGCGGAGTGCGAGCTGATTGCAGCAACTGAAGGTGTAGTTTTGGGACAGTCAGTAGAAGCGCTGGTGGACGAGCTTTGGGACAGTCCGGTTTCAAAGGTGTTACATGTAGATAACATGGCTGCAATCACCTTAGCCGAGGGTGGTGGGTCGCAGAGAACAAGGCACTTAAGGGTGAGGGCAGGTTACCTGAGAGAGCAACTGGATAGGAATAAGCTCCAGATTACACACTGTCCAGGAGAAATCCAACTTGCAGACGCCTTGACCAAGGCTTTACCCGCGCCCCGCCTTAATGATCTTAGTGAGATGTTGGGTTTAGGCCTTCCACCATCTGCAGATCCGGCGGTGCAAGCTGTGATGACCACTGCCCGTGCCTTCAATCACCTTGATCCGACAGAGGGGCAAAGTGTCCTTCTGATCTTGGCATTGATGATGACTCAAGTGGTGCCAGCAGCATCCCAAGATGATGAGGAGGTCGAGGGCGTGAGTCTAGATCTTTACTTTGTGGCGGCAATGCTAGCGTGCACGGTGCTGTTCATATGGGAACTAGGAAAACACTGCCTAAGAGAGCTGTGGCAGGCCAAGCCTAGAGATCACACTGTGGCAACCGTGCGTGCAACAGATGATGAAAGCAGCCACCGCAGGCAAAGAAGGCAGGAGGCAGTAAGACGGATTATAGAAAGGGAGGCAGCTGACCAGCTCTCTCAAGGACCTGAAGCAACCCCTCCGATTGAGGAGGAGACTGTTCCACCACCACCTCCCACGTATAACCCCAGTGCCTCAGCCCATGTTCATGTACATCTGCCGTTAGCCTCCACTCCCTCAGCAGCAGGAGGAGAGAGTTCATCATCCTTTCAGCCTAGCGCTTCCATTTCCTCTGATGGACTTTCCGCACTTGGACTTGCGACCCGTACTAAGGCTCCGAGTCCTCCTCCCTTACCACCTCAAAGGTCTGATGAGAGAAGGGTTGAAACTGAGGGATCTCGGAGAGTCTGTTCGCGTGATGTCGGAGTCCAGACTAATAGTCTGACTGGTCTGACGAATGAGCAACTTAGTGAAGTCGAATTCATTACGAGTAGCGCCAGGACCCCTGGGGTCCTTCACATATTCCCCGATTGCCAAGCACTGCGGTCGGTGTCTAGTACTCACCGTAGGATGCTCTGCCGTTACTGTCTGATGAATATGCGGCAACGGGGACTCGGGTAGTGAGAGATCACTCTGAAGGAGTAGACCTCTCAAGGAGGAGTGTTGAGTTCCCCTAGCCTAACCATGGCAGGGTTGTAGCTTCATGAATCCACATCTGAGTATCTGAAGCCTTGAAGGCTAAAGCGGAGCTGAGCTCCACAATCCGGCATGACATGCGCACTCGCCACGACTGGCAGAAGCATAGCATGTATAGACACTTGCCACGACTGGCAGAAGCACAGCATGTATAGACATGTGCCATGATCGGCAGATGTGTAGTGCTTACAGAAGCTTGCATCTGTTTTGTGCGTTGTGAAAATTCGAGTTCCTGCCAGCGTAAGCCCATGGTTGAATTCCTCCTGCGGTATTGATCCTCGGACTACTGCATCTCTACGAGATATCCATGGCTACTGGTTTGGAAGGGCAGGATGCCCTGAACCCCAACGAGATGAACGATGATTTTCAAACCCTTATAGATCCCTTTTACGGGACCCTTTAAGGAACCCTAAAAATAATCCTAGTTACGTAAATTGAGGACAAAATAGCCCTAGTTACTAAGTCCCATGATCCTGGAAGAAGACCCTAAACCCTAAACCCTAGAGATCCCTTTAAGGAACCCCTATAGAATCCCTATTAAGGAACCCTTTAAGGAACCCCTATAGATCTGAGGACCAGCGCAGAGCGTTTGGTGGAGGGTGAGGCCTCGAGCTTTCACGGCCGAGGATTGCCTCGAGGCTCTTTACTAGACCGGTTTAGGGTTTAATGTAGGAACCTGATTAAGAAACCCAAGGCATATATATACATATATATATATATATATATACTATTTAGGTGCATGGACCCTTAGGGTTTGGGGCTCTGGGGGTTTAGGGATTTAGAGGTTTGATGTAGCAACCTGATTAAGAAACCTTGGGCCTGTGTTAGGGTTCTATAAGGGAGGGTACCATAAGGGGTCATGGGACTTAGTAACTAGGGCTCCTTAAAGGGTTCCCAAAAGGGATCTATAGGGGGTTCCTTACAGGGATCTCTAGGGTTTAGGGTTTAGGTTTAGGGTCTACTTAAAGGATCATGGGACTTAGTAACTAGGGCTATAATTAGGGTATCTATGCTTATAACTACTTTTAACCCCAAGTAAGGTACTTATAACCTTACTTACTACTAAGTCCCATGATCCTCCAAGTAGACCTCATATGAGGCCGAAAGGGGTTTTAGCCAGTGGGGGTTTAGTATTGATTAGGGTTCCCATAATGGGGTTCATAATTTAGGAATCCCTATCCCAAGAATCTTACACCCCCCTTTTGGCATCCCATCACAGACCGGTTCAGGGCTTAGTGGGTTGAGGCTTTCGGGTCTATCGCTTAGGGTTGGAGGGCTCCGCAAGGGTTTTGCTCCGGGACCTTATAGGAATCTAGAGTTGCCTCCAGGATTTCACTACATTCTATTGGGGCTTAGGGTTCCTTGAAGGGTTCTAAAGCGGACGTTATAACATAGAGGCCCGAGTAGTTACCAGTACTATTTTGGGGGCTCCTCATTGTTACATTCATAGCACAAATATCTCCCAAAACCAAATTCTGATTCTTAAGGCCCCTATATTAGAGGTAGCACAATATGTCCCCGAAACCTACTCTGATTCTTAAGGCCCCCGTATATTAGAGGTCGGGAGCTTGGAGCTTTCATTACTAGGAGAAGCCTACTTAAAGGATCATGGGACTTAGTAAGTAAGGTTATAAGTACCTTAATGGGGTTTATAAGTAGTTGTATATTCTGTACAGTTACCCTAATTATAGCCCTAGTTACTAAGCCCCATGATCCTTTAAGTAACCCCAAAACCCCTCTTATAGATCCCTTTTTAGGAACCCTTTAAGGAACCCTAGTTACTAAGCCCCATGATCGATTTAAGTAGCCTTGAAAGAATCCCTTAGAAGCCTCAGAGGAACCGTAAGACCTGCAGCTAAACCCTAAACCCTAAACCCTAGAGACCCCTTTAAGGAACACCTTTTTAGGAACCCGTTAAGGAACCCTAATTACTAAGCCCCATGATCCCTTACAGTAGAAGCCAGAAAGTTGGAATATCATTATCGTAACCCCTTTAAGGTAAATTATAGGGGATCCTACCATTAATCCATATTCCAACTTTCTGCCTTTTACCTTAAGTAGGAGAAGCCCAGTGTCCTGTAGGGCAGGCTGCTCAGGAGACTCCCGGCTCCCTGCTTTGTTTGCTTCGGTTTCAGGGTTCAGGCAAAGGGTTAGGGTTTAGGGTTCAGGGTTTGGGGGTTTTGGGTTTAGGGGTTTAGGGTTTAGGGTCTAGGGCTAGGGTTTTTAGGGGCTAGGGTGTAGGTTTTAGGGTTCAGGGTTTAGTTAGGACTGTCTGGGTCCTGGGGTTGCTTAGGGGTTAAGATCTGGACCCTCGCAACCCAGTCAGAATTAGGACCGTTGAGGGAAACCCGAAAGCCATAAGCGGCCCCAACCCCCGAACGCTAACACCCACATGCCCTAAACCCTGGAACGCAGCAAACCTCTGAAACACCAGAAACCTACCATAAAACTCTTTTTCGGGCAGATCCCTCATAGAATTCATCTGGAACCTTAATAAAGAGCCCTTGTTTGGCCTTTAGAAACCCACTACACCACCGCTTCGGAGGGGTGGCGATGATGCGACTGGCTCTTGCCGAGATAGACCTGGAGCCGGGGTCCTTGGCGTTTCTTCTTACCGCTGGTTAGTAGGGAATGGAGGAATGAGTGCAGGTGTGTCGGGCCTTCTAGTTCTGTTACAGTCCAGGACCTACAGTAGGCCATTTAAGGGTTCCTTATAAGCCCCTTTAAACCAAAAATGGCACCCTTTGTATTCCTAGGTTACTCTTAGGTCTAGCATTGTGTGGTCTCGCGGGGTGTATCTGCTTGGTGCACTTCTTTGGTCATGGCGTGTTCACTTCTTCCTGTTTAACACTTTTCAATCGGGCCATTCTGGAATTGTTTCATGGCCTCAGTCGCTGGTTGTTTTGGAGACGATCTGCGGCCACTGCTACTACCACTGCTGCCACTCACTCCTCACTATCGCGACCATTACCTACCACCACCAGTGCCACTCCCAGTACCACCACCACTACAACTTCCACCACTACAACTACTACTACAACAACTACTACTTCTACCACTACAACTACCACTACCGCTGCCCCTACCACTACCATTACCACTATCACTGTCACTACTACTTACGTAGTTTACCTAACTTATTGGCTTATATACAGCTATCAATGGTCATGGCTATCCTCATCCCCAAACCGTATTGTTAGTATAAGGCATGGCGGCTACATCCGCGCAGCCTCTGCGGCTGAGCTGGCTGCAGATGCCAGGAAAGATCTTGCACCGACGCTTGGACCGCGGCTGGTTTTGGGCTTGCTTCAAGGTTTCGTGTAGCAATACCTTCAAGCCTGCTAGGGTTCGAGAGATGTACTGTAGGATGTGGGGTTTAGGGTGTAGAATGTGAATAGGCTCGACGGACGCTTGGCCTCAAGCCCAACTATCTGTGGTACTCTTAGCATACGGTTGATGATATAATTCCTGCAATACCCATAGTAGTAAATGTACCATAATTCCCAAAGTCTAGGGTCATTCAGCAAATGCCGCATTAGAATCATCAACCGTAGTAGAGTTGCATGCGAATTGTTTTGAGTTGACGGTACTGTCTTCCGATACCCTGGAAGCGACTTGCGCAGAGCGCTTCTTTTGTTGAAGCCGATGTGATACATGGTTCTAACACTTTTTGGAATTTCGTTCCATTTCACTTGCCGCCAGCATGAGCAGCACCATCACCGCAAGACAGCGACAGGGAGGGTCGCCAGAGGGACACGGAGAGAGAGGGAGCACGGCCTTGAAAACAAGGATCCAAAAGACAGGACTGAGCCTTAGGTTCCCACCCCCACTGAATGCCGAACTAGTTTCCAAACTCTTCTGCACAGGTTTCTCAAGCCAAGCTGTGGATACCCCAGACCAAGTAGCAGGGTTTTAGGATTCCTTCAAGGGCTCCAGCAGGAATACTATAAGGTATATATATATATATATATATATAGGGATTATATAGGGTTACTATAACAGCATGCTACGCCCTGGCGGCGTGCATGTGTGGCATTCGGTATCTAGTTGTGATGACTCATGTCTTCCACGCGCTGTCTCTACTACAATTTTAGAGGGTTTTTAGCCTTATTCAGAGTGTGGTGTTTGGAACCTAGCCCCCCTAAACTCGTTAAAGGATCAATCAAGGAGCCCAACACAAACCCATAGACGGAAACTCTCTAGTCAAAGACCCAGGGAAGAGCTAAACCCTAACGCCCTACACACCCTGAATCCCGTAACCTCAAATCCCTCAGCCTTACAGTGCCCAAAGCCCCAATTTTCCTAGTAGTAGAGTAGGTAACTAAACCTGATAGTACCCTTCTAGAGCCCTTTAAAGGAACCCTTATAATCCCTTTTGAAAGGAACCCTTAAATCTCTTTTACAGGAACCCTTACAATCTTTTTGAAGGAACCCGTACAATGTTAATTAAAAGGAACCCTTATAACCCCGTTTAAAGGAACCCTCAGTTCCCCGTGATACCCGACAAGTAGGTTGTCGTTTCAGAGACCCAGGGAAGAGCTTCGACCCCTGGCCATGGCCACCTTGCCTCTTGGCCTCCTTTTGGGAGTTTCCGGATGTTAGGGGTACCTTTAAGGGTTCCTTAAAGGCATCTCTAAGGGTTCTATAAAGGGTTTAGGGTTTAGAGTTTCCGGAAAGTAGGGGTACCTTAGTTTGGTGTCCTTGGAACAAGGATGCTTCCCACATTTCGGGGCTTGAGGATTTCAGGGTTCGGGTTTTCAGATCTCCTTATTATAACACGGCACCTAATATTTAGGCTACCCAGAAACGGACCATAATAGTATGTACTACTATTGGAGGTCGAGAGCTTGGAGATTTCATTACTAGCAGGATTCCTATGAAACCTCCCGCTTGTCCATGTCTTCAGAACTCCTTATTATAATACGGCACCTAATCTTCTTGGGGATTACTATAATAGTATAATGCACCTAAGCCCTAAACCCAACCACTCATGTCTTTGGAACTCCTATGAAATCCCAGTGAGGCTGCAGGCGAGAGGCCTCACGGCATGCGGTGACGCAGCTGCTCAGGTCGGGAGCAGGGCTTAGGGTTTAGGGCTTCGGGTTTAGGGTCTGGGGTTCAGGGCTTAGGGTTTAGGGTCTGGGGTCCAGGGCTTAGGGTTTAGGGCTTAGGGCTTAGGGTTTAGGGGTTTAGGGTTTAGGGGGTTTAGGGTTTAGGTGTAGAGTGTAGGGCTAATCAAGGGCCATGACATCCGTCAACGGATGTCAGGATGGAGCCAGGAATTGTGTTGCTCGTATCTTGTAAGTGTAACCTGATGCTGGTGCCTCTGCTGCCCGAGCTACACCACAGAGCAACAGAAGGCCAATGCCTGGTACAAGACTGCTGTCGTATGGGCTTCCGCTAAACGGACGCTCCGAACACGAACACGTTGCCCCTATTCAGCGCAAGCCCTGGAAATTTGGTTTAGATTGGCTCATTTGTACCTTGCATTGCTGCATGCGGGACATTTGCAAGACTTCGTGCGGGTGGCAAAAAAGAACAACAAAGAGCTACGAAGCAAGAACTGTTCTGGGTTCTTGTTAAGGAATGTATTTAGTTTAAGTTACCATAATCGGTATCTACAGTAGGTGTACCTTCTACCTCAGGGGTCATAACCTACTATTCTGTAGGTTTTGGGGATCCAGGTAGGGCTGGCCCAAACAGCATGAGTCTGCGAGGCCCCGCCCACCCAACTACCCCTGAATATTGAGAACCATACGGGCTCCAACAACGGAAGGGGGGGGGGGGTCATGGTGTCCTAAGCACTTGAAGGACTAGCTGGCTTTGATCAAAAAGCCTGATCAGCGTCCTCGGCATATCACCGACATCTATTTCCTGACAAGCCTTCGTGCCCGAAGAAACCTGAATCCTTCGTTCAGTGGTCGTAGTCGTACCCGAATGCTCAGCTGCAGGCAGAAGCTGCAGACGCTCGGCTTGGCTTCTATACCTGGGATACCCCAGTTCCATAAACCCGAAAGCATAGGGAGTATTAGTGTTAACTGACAAGTTCGCGGTGTCGTCTTCGCAATAGAACTCCAGCGGTACCCACAGCATGTAACTGTAACCCAGCATCGCGTCATGTGGGGAATTGGAGTTTAAAGATTCAAAGCTCGCAAGGCCTGAGCCCTTCGCCGGAACCCAAGGGTCCAAAGTACTTCACCTGTTTTCTTAGGGGTACTTAGAAATATTTTTTAATTTTTGGTTATTATAATCCCAAAGAAGCAGCTAAAATTATAGTTGTTGCTGGGGTTCTAAGTTCAGTATAGTTTTCTGAGCCTGTGAAAGTCATGCTGGGTAATTATCTGTTCATAATTTGGTTGCCGGCTACACGATTTCTGAAATAGTGGGCCGTAGTGTTCTGAAGGGTCCAAAGTACCTCAAGGCTTAAGGTTCCGGGATAGTAGTATCTTGCGATTATTCGCTACTTGGAAACCTGGTGCCACAAGGACCTTTAACTGGGCTCTTCAAAGGGTTCTATAGTTTATGGGTTTAAGGGTATGATGAGGGTGCCTAAATAGCTCGAAGAAAGGTTTTGGAGGTTTGTTGCAGTAGAGTCATACAGAGGCGACAGCAAGGCATGCTTGTGAGCAAGTATTCGTTATCCCGAACCCCTGAACCACTGAACCCCTGAAACCCAAAACCCTAGGAAGGGACGCTATTTCCGACCTTCTAGAACATGTATATAAGTCTTGTTTAGAGTGCCCATCCAGAACTCGAGAACCTTTACAGAAGCCCTATTCATTTTTCCTTGCCCTCCGATCTAGGGGTGTCGTGAGCCCCGAATCCTCCAAACACTGCTAAATCCTTAAACCTCAAAACATCCGAGATCCCAAGACCTGCAAACCCTATGAACCCCAATCCTGGAATCCTTAACCTTACCCTCGGGTTAGGGGTTCATAGGGTGTCTAAGCCTTGCACCCTATAAACCTTAAACCCTGTAAAACAGCTCCCGTCAAGGACTCTGTTCAGTTGCACCGGCCTCAGTCTTGACCGTCTCGATCGGTAAGGGCTGCTTCGAAGGATTTCGAAGGGTCATGGTTTTAAGGACTTGGTGGATTCATGGTTTAAGGGCTCAGGGTTTAGGTTTTGGGGCGTACGTCAGGCTCCGGCTACTAGTTTACACCAACCTTCCGAAAATTGAGAGGCGCAGACTGACTGATAACACCCAAGACAGTTCGAGACTTATATAAGAGGGGATCTCCTCCAACTTGTTGAACCGCAATGGCTCGTTGTATGACAGCTCGTATTAAGCAAGGTTGCCCGGTTGGATGTACAGAGGTTGCCCTAGCGGCCCTAGCGTTCCATCGGATTGCCATAACTGCTGGAAGGGAAAGGGCTTCTTTAAGGGTTGTATCAAAGGGGGGTCATGGTTGTTTTTGTTGGTTTTGTTTAGCGTGTTCTCAAATAGACCACTCGAAGGTGTTTGCTCTTAGCAGCAGTAGAGTGACCCTTTCATTCACAAGACGGATGTATGCAGGTGGAATAGTCCAGTACATCGAGCCGCCCCCACCGTCGCTATAGACAGCACTCCCGCTCAAGACAATGAAAGGGATTGCCATCACTTTAGACAGGAACCGTGCAAAACCTAGAAGTAAACAACCCAGGAACATGCATGCCATCTAGAAGACACTGGGTTGTCCTTTGGGATTTTTTTAATTTCTCTTACTATTTTGTAGAGAACCATAATATAAATTAAAAAAAATTCAAAGGGCATAAAGGACAACTCAGAGACAGGTTTCGACGCCTGGGCGACAGAATTGGCGAGGTTCTGGCCTCATCACAGAGACTGAGTGGGTACTGCGGTTTAGGGTTTAGGATTTACCTTAACCCTGACGAACCTACCTTTTTAGGGTTCCCTACTATGATTTCCTTATACAAGTCCTTAAAAAGGTAGGTTCTTCAGGGTTAAGGTAGGGTTTAGGGGTTAGGGGTCTCCAAAGCCTCTTCTTAGATTATGTCTGCTGGGTGTTCCGCAAGAGTTCCATTGAATGCTTCCGGTCATAAATTCTCAGATGGGGTGTTAAGCATGTTATGTTTGTTATGTGTCCAAAGGGCGTTTATTTATTTACGGCTCTGAGTGTCCGCCGGTCTTATTTCCATGCGTTTCAGTGTTTAGAGTGCTTTGCATGTTCCTGCCAGGCAATGGCAATAGTGTCCGTGGCAAGCTCTAACACCCTGGCTTTGCCTTCAGCCTACATCCAGCGATGCTACTCCAGATTCGCATGAGGACGCGCAGAGAAAGAGACTTAAAGAGACAGTTCGAGCGATGCAGGGAAATGGAGACATCGCTATTCCGGTCTTGTACATAGAGTGTGTACCTGTGCATGTACACATACGCACACACTGAAGTCTTGCATGTCGGTATGTATACCTGAGATCTGTTTGGTGCTATCAACACACCTATGCACTCACAAACAAGCTTTAAATGCAATCCGACAGTCCTAAACCCAACCCTAAACCGAGTTGAGTTTCCTGCAGGCCCACGCGACACACGTCCTTGCGCTAGCAACAGCGCTCGGGGGCACTGCCTCAGCCTACGAGGATGCCTTTGTCTGGGGTGTTGGGCTTTGGGTCTAAGGCTTATAAGGTTTAAGCTTAGGACCGGGTTCGGCGTTTATAATTTCGGCTTAACTAGGGGATGGGGAATGTGAGGGCCTCCGGGCTCAATATTTGGGGTGTAGAGCAGCATGTCGGCTTAGAGTTTCAGGTTTCTGAGGTGCGGGTCCCTCCCAGGGGTTTAGGGAAACCCTGCTCCAAATGCAGGGTTACTCGTTGATGATGCCTTAAAAGTCCTTGAAAACCGAAACAAAGCCTTTGAACTCCGAACCCAGACCCCGGAAACAAGTATGCGGGTCCCACAACCCGTCCCAGACCCACCAACCGAAACAGACCCCAAACTGTCTAGACACACACTTTCGACACCCCTTTGAACAATGCCTCCCGATTTAGCCACCTACCTGTACCTTGTAAGCCGCAATTTCTCCCGCGACTTGGGGCTCAACAAGTTCCCCGGCCGAAACCGTACGTGCCGGGAGCTTTCTCATCTGATACCTCAGACCTGTTGGGACTGGGCCGGCTTGAGGTAGCACTAAAATTCTTAACCACAGTAACAATAGTAACTATACCAATGATACTAGTACTAACTAATGAATGATTGTCCTAGTCATACTACTAGTAGTATAAATCATCCTAAGAGCAGAAACACAGAACATCAGAAGAAGCTCCCGAACCGCCGAAGCGACTCAAACCAACTATCACGACGGAAGCAAGACGCACAACCTCATAATCTCTAGACTCTATACACCCAAGCCCTGCACTCCTAAACCCCTGAAGTACCGCCAAAAGCCGAAACCCTAAACTCCCGAAGTGCGGCCCAAACCCTAGACCCCAAACCCAAAACCTAAACCCTAAACCCTAAAACCCTAATAGGGTCCAGCCTTAAACCAATTTCGACCTCAAAGTGCAGCCCAAACCCTAGACCGCAGACCCAAAACCTAAACCCTAAAAACCCTAACAGGGTGCAGCCCTAAACCCAAACTCGAGACCCTAAACCCCCTCGAAGTGCAGCCATGCTTGCTGTCTGCTGGCTTCTTTTGGCCCTGGGACCGCGTCTGTCACTGGGATCTCAGGCGGAAAGCTGCGTCGCAGAGGCCGGAGTAGCTTTCTCTTGACATATTATAGGCTTAGAGGGCTTCAGGGTTTAGGGTTCAGGGCTCAGAGTTTAGGATTCAGGGATTAAGGGTTAAAGAGATTCAGGGGTTGAGGGTTCAGGGTTTGGGGGTGCAGGACTTGGGCTATACGCCCTGAAGATCAAGGGCTGGTGAGGCTTCGTGTTGCAGAATTTGGGGGCTAAGGGTTTAGGGTTCAGTAATTCAGGGATCCATCTAGGGTTTATAGAGTATAGGACTCGATTAGCTTTTGGAGTCTGCGAGGCCGCCTGAAGTCCCGAAACTTACCTTTCTAGCCATGAACGAAAGATGCAATGTAGTCAGACTATAACCGTAAGGGTCCATGTACCCAGATAGTATATACTTTGGGCGCAATGTACGTATATGGGGAACTACTTGTCGGCCAAAGTATATACTATTTGGGTACACGGACCCTTAGGGTAAGGAAGAGTAGTAGAAGTATGTTTTCGCCGCGTCCTGAGTCTGAGGGTTGAGAGGAGTTGCTGGGCTGAAGCCTGTGCAGTGACGCATTTTGGGCGGGTTAAGAGGGTTTAGGGTTTAGAGTTTCGGGCTTAAGACGGCTTGGAGTTCAGGCATGTCGGTATCCCGGTAGCAAGATGGAGTTGCAACTCCGAGTTTGATGAATTCATGCTCGCGCGTGGTTCTTTTTCTCAAACGGGGCTTGGAACCATCCGAAACATCGCTTCCGAAAGCCCCAAAGGCTAAATTTCAACCTGGAGGATCATGGGACTTAGTAAGTATAAGTTTATAAGTACCTTCATTGGGGTTGTAAGTAGATGTAAGTTTAGTTACCCGAAATATAACCCTAGTTACTAGGTCCCGGGATCCTTCAAGTGCACTCGATGAGTTCGCAGACAGCCTACTACAGACTAGGCTCACAATGCTAGTACGACCCATTCTACGAATCTACAAGGCCCTCAACCGCAAATCAAACACCCAAAATCCCCAGACCCTAAACCCCCAAACCCTCAACCCTAAACCGACATCACAACCCCGGAGCCGAGGAGCTCGCGGCAGAAGATGTGAAGCCTGGCTTTGGAGTAGCATACTTAAATTTTGGTGCCTATTCCTTACATAAAGGATTTGTTTTTTTTTTGGTGCCTGTTCCTTAAAGGAACCATTATGAGATAAAAGTCTATACTTTTTCCCTAAGCTCTAAGCCCTTCAAACCCTAATGGTCTAGGATGCCCAGTATTACCCTTATTCCCTTTTTGTAGTCCTAGGTTCCTTATAAAGTTACCCAATACCAAAAAGAGAGGCCTTTTTATGCTTAGGTTACTGGGTATCCTAATGGTTACTTCAAAGTCCAGGAAGGTGTCGATGCTTAGACCCTAAACCCTAAACCCTAAACCCTAATAATGGTTACTTCAAAGTCCAGGAAGGTGTCGATGCTTCAGACGTCCCTTCGCCTTCTGCCCAAAGACACGGGGCCGGTGAAGGACCAGGCCCCAGTCCCTTTTGGCTTAGGGTTTAGAGTTTAGGGTTTAGAGTTTAGAGATTTGAGATGTCTAGTGTATAGGTTTCGGGTGTATAGGGGTTTAGCGTCACGGTTTAGTTTGTCGGGCGGTTAGTTGGTGTTTAGCAAGCAGTTTGGGAATTCGTTGAATGCCTGTATTGGGCTAGCATGACGGATAATTAGTGCTGGGTTTCCATGTGACTCCTGTCGAGCATAACCAAAGCCATGTACATCCTAAACCCCAAGTGCAAAGTTCAAAGCCAAAGCTAGCCCCCAATCTGTAGACCCCATGATGTCCATCCCTCGAGCTTGCATTTTCCGTGGACTAGTAGACCCGGACCCTACCAACCGCCAATCATAAACCCGTACCCTTCAACCTTTAACCTAAGCCCGAAGTACCAAATCCACCATAAACCCTTCATCTGTAAACCTTAAAATCAGCCTTGTTGACTGTCAGCGTATTTATAAACCCTAAACCGTATGAACACAGAACCGTAATTCCCTTAAGACAACGAATCCCCAAAGAGGTCTACAACTTGCACATCCCAAAGTCTGCGGGAAGCTCCTTCGCACTGGATGCGCAGCGCATCTTGAAGGCCTCCGCTTCCCCTTTACTTAAAGGATCATGGGACTTAGTAACTAGGGTTATAACTAGGGTAACTATACTTATGACCCCAATTAAGGTACTTATAACCTTACTTAATAAGTCCCATGATCCTCCAAGTGTGGGTTAGGGGCATGAGGGGCCTACCACTACAGATGCATAGCATCATTCACCATCGGGCGATGCCTGCACAGCAGCATGAAGGAGGCAGTGCGACCCGTCAAAGTAGCCCTCATCTTTCTATAAGTTAGGCCCGAGTATATAAACTAGATATATGGAGCCTTAGGGTACGTGTTCAGTCTGCTCAAAGTCTCAATAAGGCTCTGCTTGAGGCTGTAGGGGTTTAGGAGATTTTGGGGCTTATAGGGTTTAGGGTAGTGGCTGCACCAATATAGGGGCCTTGATAATTACTTCTATTTGGGGGGGGGGCCTTATTATGATTATAGTACAATGGGCTCCAAACCCTTATTCTGATTATTAAGGCCCCTATAGTGGCGAAACCTGGATCTGCAACCGCGACCTTAGCAACCCCGGAAAACAGCTTTCAATCTCAATGTCTCCAAGCTGCGACTCCGAAAACACGCAAGTCCCCCCAGAACTGAATTCGCTGGAAACCCTAAACCCTAAACTGGGTCCTTGTTGGATACAATTCTACATGTTTGTTATAAGAAACCCCAAGAAGGATTTAGAATGATCATTTTCATTTTAGCCCCACAAGGGAACCAGTAAACCCTTTACCAGGAGGCTCCTACGGTTGATGATATAGATCCTGCATCACCCATATTAAGGAGTATACCATAATTCCCATAGGTTAGGGTCATTAAGCTAATGCAGGATTTATATCATCAACCGTAGTTCCTGGGACTTCCAAATCAGGATTTGGTTTTTGGCGAGTCTTCAAAGGGGGTTCCAGGGCATGTAATCACTTATAGGTTGTAGGAGTTTCAGGTATACTTCAGGGTACAGGGGTTTCACCTGTGCCCTTGGGTTTAGGGACTTCACTTGATATAACCTACATAGCCTTTCTCTCAAGCCTCTCACTGGAAGACTCCCCACTGCTGCAACACCGCAATTGCGAGCCGTAGGTAAATCCGAAATCCGAGCTACTCACACCTCTGAACCCTGAATCGTACACCCCACGTCGCGCAGCCTTCATGAAATCTCAGAAACCCCCCAACAGCCCTAGGGTGGTCTGAAATGCCTAAGAAGCCTCTAGAATCCCCTGAACCCTAAACCCCTAAACCCTGAACCCCTAAACCCCTACAGAACAAGCCCAACAGTTGTTAAGAGCAACGTAAAAGAAATCCCTTGGCCTTGGCCTTAATCCGGTTTCCAACTTTCTGGCTTCTTTTGTAAGCCCTATCCCTCCAGACCCCAAACCCCTAAACCCCAAAACCCGACCGGCTTGTAATTCATACTTAGTTCGTCCCTGTGTTGTATCTGGAGCAAGGATCCCTGCGTCAGTCTCGCCTGGATCGTCCGACGAGCGCTTCATAAACCCCAAATCCCGTAAACCCTAGACCCTGAAACCCTAAACTCCCAACCCTAAATCCCTAAACCCTGAAACCCTTAATCCAAACCCCTTAAACCCTAAACCCTTAGAAGGCCTCTGGGCTGCAGATCATCAGCCAAGAGGGCTGCTACGATCTGCCGCTTCTCTGAAGTTCTTCTGAGGGCACTGAGTGTTCACGAGCGAAAATTCAGGCTTCCGGTTGTCAGAAAAGTGGCCCTGCGATAGACACGCTGGCACCAATTACTCAGATTACCCTAAACCCTAAAACCCTAAATCCTAAGCCGTCGTAACCTTTTCAAACGGGGGAACCTTCATCTCCATGGGCCCCATAAGTCCCCATAGGCTCCATAGTAGTTCCTTTTTGGGATTACCTTCATAGGATTCTGAATGTGAACCCCAAGAGGAACTACTATGGAGCCTATGGGTATTGAAATGAAGACAGAAAGCCGAAATAAGCGCCAAACCCAAAAGCCCAGGCACAAAAGCAATCCGCAGCTCAAGGGCACCGTGACCATGCTGCGTAGCCCGCGGGAGCATGTGCTCTCCCAGTTCGGTACCCTGGCCGGGATCTTTGGAAGCCTACTTAAAGGATCATGGGACTTAGTAACCAGGGTTATAATTGGGTAACTGTACTTATAAGCCCGATTAAGGTAGTTATAACCTTACTTACTAAGTCCCAGGATCCTCCAAGTAACCCCGAAACCCTAGACGCTAAACCCCGAGCCCTCAGAACTCCTAAACTGCTCCTGAAACTATAGTAGAAGGCAAACAGTTGGAACGTGGCTTTAGGAGGATTGGTGTACTTCACCTTAAGGGCATGAGGATAATGATCTTCCAACTTTATGCTGGCCACTACGATAGGAGGCCCCTGTGGCGACTCGCCATGCTGCGCTCTTGATTTTGGACTCCCGAAGAAGGACAATGCCCCCCTAGCTAGTCCAGGACGAAATATGCCCTGGAAGGTGTATATAAGGTAAAAGCCAGAAAGTTGGAATATGATTATCCTTACCCTTCTATGGTAAATTATAGGGTATCCTACCATGAAACCATATTCCAACTTTCTGGAGTTCCCTTTAAAGACATGCGCTGGGGACCGTTGAACTGAGTCCCAAGGCTGAAGATGACGCAAGAGCCTTAGGAGCTAGAGCCAGTGAGTGTGGTGTTAGCTAACCATTGATATTGGAGGAGCTAAGGAGCCAGGGATGATGATAATCCCTATTAAATATTAATAAGTTGCTAAAGAGCCATGGAACCCCGAAAACCACTGGTTAGTTAGGATGCCCTTTGAGCACTTCCAAGCGGCTGCATGTTAATACGTTTTTCTTCGGAAGAAAAGGTTGTAACCTTTCTATGGTTAGGACCCTACAGCACACAAATAAGGCAACCAGCATAAGTACTCAGCTTGTGAAACGGCTACATTGGCAGGAGTTGCCTGACATTTGGGCCACAGCAGAGACTCGCGGTGAATGCACGGGTGTATGTACGCATGCATGTACCATCACTGTATGTATGCATGCATGTATGCATGTATGTCTGTCTGTATGTGTATGCAGCATTAAGTATTTCTGCATGCATGCATGCATGTCTGTACGTACGATATGCATGTATAACCGTACCACGGACAGAAGTGGCAAGAGCACAGAGTGAGCGCGACACAGACAAGACGCTGGCTACAAGTTACAAGAGATATCTTTGGCGAACATGTCGGTATGGCCAGTTTTGGACATTGAGCTTGAATCAAGTCTTTCTGATTCTGCAGATGCATGGAGTATATGGCTGCTACACTGCGGCTACACCTCAGACCCGAAACCCTCATAATGATCATGATATGACCATGTCTGTACTCAGAATCTCCCACCACTTAGCAGGCTGTCTTTCATCAGCAAGATTCAACACACCGCAGGTTCAATGGCCGTTATAGTTATGGCCCATTTGAGTTCAAGTGGTGGTTCATGTTCTTGGATTTCCGGATTTTTGAATCAGAGAATCTACGATCGAACACCCCCTTACATCACTACGCGCCTTATGATTCAGGCTGCGACCTTTAATCCTATATGGCAGACCAACCCCAACGGTTTAGGGTTTAGGGTGATTTGGGGATTCAAAGTCCCAGTCCCAAGGCATGTGCCACAGCCGATGGGTCAAGGACCGGGGCCTTATTTATTTCGTTTTTTCGGCGGATTTGCGATATCTGGGGCACCCTGGTTTGGAGGCGATGTCCAACTAATCATTTTGTTTGTTGCCTCCTTTCCCGTTCCAGGTTTGTGGGGCGGTGGGGCTGGGGATTTGTGGTCGGCATTTATGTCTTGTATAAACCTTGAACCCAAGTAAGACTTAGCCCCAGCCTAAACCCTAAACCCTGAACTTAAGAAAAACAAGTTTGTCGTACCCCCAGACTCCCAGTGCTCCTTCGGCTTCCGTAAGCCCGCGGCGACCTGTGCAAAACGAAGACCCTGCAAGCCTGGAGGCTGAGCAGGTTTTAGGGTTTAGGGTTTAGGGAGGTAACCTTCAACCTTTTAGGGCTTATATGGGTGGTTGTCAATATTGGGGTCCCTTTTCGGGTCCTTATTATAATACGGCACCTGATATTTAGGGTACCCAAACAGGGACCATAATTTTGACAGCTACCCATATAATCCTACCATAGTTCAAAAGGGTAGCCTTTTTGGCCTAGGGTACTCAGCCCTCAAGCCGTTTCATCCCAAGCCCGAAGCTCCGAAGCTTCGAAAAGCTTTGGGATGCAGGGGTTCGGGCTTAGGGCCTTCAGCCCTCGAAATCAGAAGCCCTTAACTGGCCTGAGTATTTCGTGACAACATCTGTGGGGTCATGACATGGGAGCTACAGCTACATATGAGCATGGTGAACATGAGTATAAGCACCTTAGTTGGTTTTATCTGCAGTTATAGTTACCTGTTAGTTTACAGCATCTTGTCTAGAGCCCCTTACTATCCCTAAATCCCGAATCACTACGTCCCCAATCCGTAGCCCGTTCCCCTACATACACATGAAACCACCCTCCTTGCGACCCTAAGACCTGGCAGAAGCCAGCACCTGTGTCCTCAACCCACAAGTTCAAATCCTGGAGCCGCACCAAGTGCCTTAGTCATAAATAACTACAGTTGTTATGGTTATGGTTATCTTGGTAAGACTTAGTCCTTACCCTAAGTACTAAGCCCCATGATCCTCCAATTACCCCTTAACCTGGAAAGAAGCATCTTAAACCCTGAGCCCTGAACCCTGCAGACCCAAACAGTAATCCAAAACCCTGAGGCCTACTTACAGGATCATGTGATTTATATAGTAACTGGGGGTTGCAATTAGGCTAACTATACTTAAAAACCCCAATTGAGTACGTATGACATTACTTACTAAGTCCCATGATCCTCCCAAGTAGACCCCAAACCCTAAACCCTATAGATCCCTTTAAGGAACCCTATGGATCCCTTTAAGGAGCCCTTAAAGGAACCTTACTAAGTCCCATGATCCTCCAAACAAAAGCTTCGACTTCAGCCCTGGACCCCTGCCGCATCGCAGAATCCGGCGATGAAACCGCCAAGCAATGGTTGATGATATAAATCCTAGGGTTCCTTTAAAGGGATCTATACGGGGTACCTTTAAGGGGCTCCTTTAAGGGATCTATAGGGGGTTTAGGGTTTAGGATGATATAAATCCTGCAATACCCATAAGGAATATACCATAATTCCCATAGTCCAGGGTCCTTAAGGTCATGCAGGATTTATATCATCAACCGAAGTAATCCCCGATTCCTCAACCATAAACCCTAAACCCTAAAAGCAAGACAAAGCCAGCATAACACAAACTTAAACAGAACCCTGAGCTCGAAGCACCTCTAAACACTACCTACATCGGACATTCTGCGGCTTTAAAATATGTCGAAACACATGTGACCCAATCCTCAGCCCTGAACCCTTTAACCCCCACCCAAGCCCTAAATAGGAGTACCGATTTGCAACGCACCTGCCTGGCGTCGCCATGCTGCCGAAGAGCTTCCAGGTCTTTCGGTTCAGGGTCTTACTTGGCCTTAAACGGATCTATAGGGTTCCTTAAAGGGATCGATAGGGTTCCTTACAAAGATCTATAGGGTTCCTCAAAGGGATCTATAGGGTTTAGGGATTAGGGTCTACTTGGGAGGAGCATGGGACTTAAGGTTATAAGTACTTTAATTGGGGTTATAAGTATAGTTACCCCAATTATAACCCAAGTAACGAAGTCCCATGATCCTTTAAGGATAATGAAACCCAGAAAGTTGGAACATAGATTTAGGATGATTCATGCTGGGATTTCCCTACACTATACTTTAAGGGCATGAGGCTAGTGATGTTCCAACTTTCTGGCTTCTATTGTAGGGTGGAGGGTTTAGGTCTCTCGGTTTAGGGTTATCCTTTCCTTTGAGGGTTCAGATTCGGGGTCCTCGCTCAGGTTGTTTTCTGTGACAGGATCTAGAACCGAGTCCTCGACTCGCAAGCAAACTCTTCAAGCCATTTGGGAGTTTCCGAAAATAGGGGACCCTACCGTAACATGGTACCCTACACAGTAGGATCCTTATTATACGGACCCCAAAACAAGGTACCCCTAATTTGTGGAAACTCCCACTTCGTTTCTACACCCTAAGCCCGAAACCCGAAACCTACATCCGAAGCACTGGTTGTGGGCACAGGCGGCTACAGTAGGGATTAGGGTTTAGGGGTTTACCCTAAACCCTAAACCCTAAACCCTAATTTAGGGTTTAGGTTTCAGGGTCTAGGTGTGAAGCGTTTGTGATCAGGGTTTAGAGTTTAGGGCCTGGGTTTAAAGGCTTGAAACAAATGTACCTTAACCTTGAACTACCAGAACTTTTCTTTGTAGGGTCCGCAAAAAGGTCTAGATTTGGGATTATCATAAGAGCCTACAAAAATCAACCCCTAAACCCTAAACCCCATAGCTTTTACCAGGGTTTAGGGGTTCAGGGTTTAGGTGTTTATCTAGGGTTTAGGATTTAGGGGTTTAGGGTCTGGGTGTTTAGGGTTTAGGGTTGCAAAGCATTAGGAGTGGATCTGGAAGTGGGCGGACCTCGAAGAGAGCGGCTGGCACGGCGACTTCACTCCGGGAGCAGATCCGGCGCCTTGAATTTAATGGTTTTGGGGCTTATGGTGTGTATTTTGGGGTTTAGGGTGTAAGGTTTATTTTGGGGGTTTAGGGCTTATAGGGTTCATTTTGGGGTTTAGGGCTTATAGGGTTTATTTTGGAGTTGGGGGTTTATAGGGCTTATTTTGGATATTGAAGTTTATCTAGGATTCTCTCAGGGGTTCCCGCTAAGCGTTTAGGGTTTAGGGCTTATCCCTAAACCCTAAAACCCTAAAGCCCTAAACCCTAAAACCTTAAACCCTAAAGCCCCTAAATCTTAAACCCTGAGGCCTTAGTTATTGCTCTGAAACCTGGTCTCCTGCAGCTCTGGGGTCAGTTTGGGATCAGAATACAGGGTTGTGCAACCTTAGGCTGGGTTCTTGTTAAAGGTTTTTGGTTTAAGTCACCATATTAAACAAGCCATAGTATTTACTATAGAGCATTATTGGTAGCTTATGCTTACATTAAAGCTATAACAAGAACCCAGTTATGATTCGGGTTCAGGGTTCCGTGTTGATAGTGTTGATATACAGGTCTGGTTAGCTGGGATACTGACCCCACGCGTGGCCATATCCACATCGACATATACATATCCATATCTAAAGCCCTTAATAGCAGCTCCATTGCAGACTTCTACGGTGTGTGGGCGAGGGGGGGGTGGAGGAGGGGTGGAGTACCCAGTGAATATCTACTACGAACATCCCAGGTGCAAGGTTCATGGTTTGCCTTCCCGGGCTGGGGGGTCGAGGCGTTTGTGCTTTTTCGGACAACGGTTTGGCAAGTCCGTCACCGTCTCTGTACGTGGACCCACTATTTGAGGGGGTTTAGGGTTTAGGGTTTAGGGGTTTAGGGTTTAGGGTGTCTGTGCAGGTATGTTATTGTGGTTTCACCTCTGACCTGCTTTATGCTTCGGATCCTGCAATACGACATCGAGTAACCAGAAGACGCACCACCTTTCAAGGAGTAGGTTCCCTCTTTACATACCGTATCGTCCTTATATACTCTTACGATAGTATACTCCTGAGCCCCATTTAACCATCGAGGCCCGCAAGCCCTTTGTAAAACCCTAAACCCCAAAAAGCCCCAAACCCTAAAAACCCTACAGCCTTAAACCATAAACCCTAAAACCCTAAAGCCCCAAACCCTAAAGCCTTAAGCCCTGAACCCCAAGCCCTTTATGGCCAGATCCGAAGCCTCAAGGTCACGGGCGCCTCGATGGAAACGATCATCCGGAGCCATCGGGCAGCGGCCTGGGGCGAACCTCCGTACAGCAGCTTGGCCGTGAGGGCTCTGTTCAGGGTTCAGGGCTTGGGGCTTAATTACTATAAGGTGCCCAGTAGTACCCTCATTCCCTTTTTTGTAGTTCTAGGTTCCTTATAAAGTTACCCAATACCACAAAGGGCGCCTTTCTATTCCTAGGTTACTTAGGCCGTGAGAGCCTTAGAGAAACGAAGGTTTAGGACTTCGAGTTTGGGGGTTTTAGGATTACCTACAGTCGCAACTGAAATTCCTTCTTTGGTTTAACACATTTAATTAGTAGGATCCTGTAAGGTTGCAGCTACAAGAAAATGCGATGGAGGCTATAGGTTTGGATCTATGTAGGTTAAGGCCCATTTCTTGAAAAGTGCAGCCATCTAGATTCAGATGCAGCTGCGATATCAAGGTATAACTTTCAGAACCCTCCACCCCTCATCCCAAAAATCGGCATGCTCTGTTGCCAAGACAGCCTCCCGAAACCCTGAACCATAAGCTTCAAAACCCTCTGCCTTCATCTTTTTGAGGAGTTCTGTCGACTTGTGGCCTTGTGGTCAGCAGGTTAAATGTGCTTATTGCATTTTGCAAGTGCCTACTGCCCTTTGAAAAGGTTTACGGGTTTCAGACGTTGAGGGTTTAGTGTTTCGAGTTACGGATTAGGGCCTAAAGCCCTCAGTAACCCCTAGAGCCTAAAGCTCTAAACCCCTAAAAGGCATTTTTGTTCTACTTCTTGCTGTGGCCCTGTGCCTTGCTGAGTGCTGTGCCATATGCATCCCGAATCCTCAAGCAGGACTTCGGGTTTAGGGTTGAGGGTTTTTGTGTTTAGGGTTTGGGGTTTTTGCGTTTAAACATTAGGGTTTAGGGGTGTTGGGTTTAGGGTTTCAGGTTTTGGGGTTAGGGTTTTTAGGGTTTGGGGTTTACAGGGGTTTCTGCACTCACATAGCCTGCAACCCCGAAAGCCTCTAGCTTTGCAGGGGATCTTGGTCGGGTTTGTGGCTTGTCTAGTCTTTTTTATTTCAATGTTACCACAAGTAACTGGGGTTTACGCCCTGCACCCAACAAAAACTGAAGTTGAGCTCCTTAGCAGAATCTAGCCTGAGGTATCGCACCAGGAACACAGCTGAGTGTGTCCGACTGGCCTACGCTGGACGCTTGGGCTGGGGGTTTAGGGTTTAGGTTGAAGAACTTGGGCTGTAGGGCTTTGGGGTATAGGGTTTCGGGTTTATGCCCAGCGCTTCAGGTTGAAGATGTGGGGCTGAGGTTTAAATTATCAGGTAATTACGGAATATAGGAGCCTAAATAAACAGGAGCACAGAGTAAACTAAACTCTGAAACCTAAACACAAAATACACACGGCAGTGCACTTTCTGGAAGTACAGGCAGAGTAATCCCTAAACCCGAAACGCTAAGCCAAAAATGTCAGGTGGCTTTCTGCATATAGGATAGAGTAACCCCTAATCCCCAAACGCTGAATAAACATTTAGCAGTGCGGTGCAGTGCCCGATTTGGTAGTACCTATAGTCTCCGTCGTAGTTGTTTTTTTGCGATACTTTATAGGATCTTTGATATCTAATAACTAGTTAATTAAACCCTCAAGAGGAACTACAATGGATACTACAGGTATAGAGTCTAACTGCTACGGCTCGGAGATGACACCCTGAAGATATAGGGTTTGCGGTTGTCGAAGAGTCCTGCGATTGATGATATAAATCCTGCATGACCTTAAGGACCCTAAACTAAGGGAATCATGGTATATTCCTTATTATGAGTAAAGCAGGATTTATATCATCCTAAACCCGAAACCCCCTATAGATCCCTTAAAGGAGCCCCTTAAAGGTACCCCTTATTAGTCCCTTTAAAGGAACCCTAGGATTTATATCATCAACCGTGCGATTCAGCTTCGCGGGCATATATACGGGGTTCAGTATAAGTAGATTCTACACTGTGAACTGAGATTTCAGCTTTTTTGGGTTCGGGGTCGAGGGTTTCGGAGTTGAGGGGTTTAGGGTTTAGAGGTTGCGTAGCTCTATTCCGGTGTGGGAAACTACGGCCTGAAATCTAGACTCCTCAAGTACTTGGACGCGTTGGTGCTAAATCAGGTTCTGTTTGGCCTTCATAAAGCCAGTGCAGGCTATTCCCTAAGGGTCCATGTACCCAAATAATACTAGTATATACTTTGGCCTTGTTAATTTCATAGTCCCTATTTTGCTGATTTTCATAGTCCCTTTTCATAGTCCCTGTTTCGGTACTGTAGGGCCAAAGTCTATGCCATTTGGGTACATGGACACTCAGGGATTCCTCTACGTCTGCTCGAAGCCCATTTGGTCGCTGAAGTTCCGATCTCTACTCTCGGGATGGTTCTCGTTGTAGTAGTTGTTTAAAGGTGGGTTTAGGGTTTAGGGTTTAGGGTATTCCCTTGTGGTTGCCGGATATTTAGCTTAAACGATGGCCCACAGCACTTAAGGCCTTGCCGCAAGTAACCCCGAATAACCAAACCTCTAGGGATTACATAAGGAGGAAAACATAGTACGGAGCCCCAAGCGGGTAGGTTTCTAAGGGTTCAAACAGCGCAGCTCCTCAACCCTGAAGCCCTAAATCCTACTTAAGGGATCGTCGGACTTCGTAACTATAGGGTTATAACAAATAAGGTAATTATATTAAAATCTACTTGAAACCCAATTAATGTATTTTTACCTTACTAAGTCACATGATCCTCCCAAGTAGACCCTAAACCCTAAACCCTATAGATCCCTCGAAGGAAGCCTATGGATCCCTTTAAGGAGCCCTTAGAGGAACCTTACTTACCAAGTCCCATGATCGCTCTTTATGGAACACGTGGAGGATGGCGGCGGCACCATCTGGCACTTCACCCATGTGCCCTACCAATGCTACGTCCCCGTGAACTTACAAAGCCACAGGAGCCTCAGAAAAGTGCCTGGGTCCCTCAAAATGGGGGTATCCGGAAAATAGGGGTACCTTATGTTGGGGTCCTTATGATAAGGATCCTACCTTTCAAGGTGCAAGATTAGGGTCCCCATGTCTGGATCCCACATATTCCTTTACGTGTTGAGGTTTCGTTCTTAGGCCTCTGAGTTACGGATTCACCTTATCCTCATAATAAACTGCTCAGAAGTAATGCCATGCTGTCCCTCAACTATATTTAGATTACCGAGGCCATTACATTGCAGCATTCACCCGCCCAAGAAAGACCGAGTCTGGAACTCCTAGGCGTCTTCGCTCACTGATTTGAGATCTAGTCCTCAACTCCTTAGTTATTAGTAGAGCAGGTAACCTTCACCTTTTTGGAGTATTTTAAAGGTCAACCTTCAGTTCGCGTAGGATACTGGGCAGAACCTTGGATGTTGAGTCCCCTGGGAGTTTCACTGCCAGGTTGGAGCTAAAGTGGAGCCCTACACCTCAAGCTCAAGGTCCAAAGCTCTAAACCCCGAAACCTTTATACATTTCCCAAAAGCCAATGAAAAGCAGTAGAAACATGTAAAGACCCCAGAAAGACCATGAAACAACCCCTGCCAAGCCAAGATTTAATTGTACAGGGCCAGTACGGGGAGATTGCTATTTTTGTTGTTGGTTTAACAAGCTTTACGCCAAGCAGGATGACTTGCCAGAAGCCGCTGCAATATGGGCAGCCGGACATCGACAAGGCTCTTCTGCTGAAGATCCTCGGCGCTTCCGGTTTTCGACGTTGACTTACTGCAGGACAATCACGGCTGCAATGTTAATTCTAGATCCACCAGTCTAATCATTAAGGCCCCTATATTCCTCCATAAACTTGTTGAATTGAAACCGTCCTCCTTGAACCCTTTCTTATAGAATCCTTTGAAAGAATTTTTGTCTATGCAACTGAGTCATTCCCTTCGTGGGCTTTGGTGTAATGCAGGAACCTGATCAAGAAACCCTGGTCCCAGTCCCATATCCACAACATACTAGGATCCATGGACAAATAATTGTTAAGGACACAAGGAGTCTTAATCAGGTTCGCAACGGCTTAGGAGTTAGGGCTTTCTCGGCCAAGGAACCTTGAAGATCTCTGGCCCCTTGCTTCAAAAGCATGGTTTTCGTTGATTGTGAAGCAGCGATTGTTGGCTTGTCGAAGATTTCTGAAAGGGGGCGTGCTCCAAGTTCGAGAATCCCTTGCCTTATCTAGAAGTTATTCGAATCGGCATCCGGCTTTTATGGTGTTTTGTTGCGGCCACCTGGTTTTTTGCAACCTTTACCAGAAGAAGGAGTGCCTGGGGTGCGTTTATGACGTCATGGTTTAGGACTATATGGTTATATGGTTCATAGGATTTGGGGCTATGGGGTCAGTATTGGGTTTAGGGTTGAAGGGCCATAGGGCTATGAATTTTGGGGTGTCGGGTCTCCTAAAGGGAACTCCAGAAAGTTGGAATATGGTTTCAGGGTACGATACCTTATAACTTACCATAAAGGGTTTAGGGTAATCATATTCCAACTTTCTGGCTTTTACTTTAAAGCGCCAAGGTTCGTGGGTTTTGCGGAAGCCTACCAAGCTTCCATCTGCCTGCTGCACGCCAAAGTGGCCGGTAAGCTCCCGTCGCACTGAGATCCATTCTTGGCAACACTTTCCCTATGCTTCCAGGTTTAGGGTTTAGGGTCTAAGTCTAACTTACCGTTTTTTGGGTCCTTCACTCGGCCTGGCCTTTAGCTTTAACATGGTTTGGGGTTCGGGGTGTAGGGTTCGGTTGCAGAACATGTAGGCAGACCATCTCGATCGCACTGGGCATCGATTTGGGCATTTGGGATCATTCGAATTTCCGTTGTTGATTAATGTAGAGCCCTAGTTGTAAATAAATTTGGTGACTGCTTGAAATCGTCACCCCGGTTTGGTGGCTCTGAAACTCGACACCCAGCCCGAGCCCCGAAGCCCTAGGCAGCTTCATCACTAGCTAGCCCAATGAATTTATACATACTACTGCCAGAGTATTAGGTCCCCCAAGTCCTAAGGCTGTGAAACCTAAGCCACGATTTGAATGATATTCTGGGGTCTACTTTCATAAGATCCATGATGGTCGTAACTTTGGACCCTCAGGGATACTGAAGAGCTTTTCGATGGACCCTTTATAGGAATCCCTCAGAGGAGTTTATGGATCAGAAAGGCCCTAAACCCAGAGGAGCCCATAGAGGAGCTCCTGAAGAAACTCCTTCAAGGAACCGGTAAGGACCCTCTGAAGGGATCCTGAAAGGAGCCCTTAAAGGAACCCCTAAAGGCCCTAAGGGATCCCTTAAAGGAACCCTTAAAGTTGCCTTAAAGGAACCCCTGAAGGATCCCTTAAAGGACGGCTAGAAGGAGCCCTACTTGGAGGATCATGGGACTTAGTAAGTAAGGTTATAAGTACCTTATTCGGGGTTATAAGTATAGTTACCCTAATTATAACCCTGGTTACTAAGTCCCATGATCCTTTAAGTAAACCCTAAACCCTAAACCCTATAGATCCCTTTAAGGAACCCCTATAGATCCCTTTTAAGGGACCCTTTAAGTATGAGGTATTGCAACTGCACGGACCCGGTGAGCTGGAGTTCCTTCCAGGGCCACAAGGAGAATCAGAACTCGACTCACTCAGGCGCGATGAGACTGTTGGCCTTCGCCCTAAGGGTCCAGGGATCTGCTTACTAGGGCTCCTTAAAGGGGTCCTTAAAGGGAGCTATAGGGGGTTCCTTAAAAGGATCTATAGGGTTTAGGGATTAGGGCCTACTTGGAGGATCATGTTACTTCGTAAGTCACGTTATAAGTACCTCAATTGGGGTTATAAGTAGTTATAAGTACAGTTACCCTAATTATAACCCTAGTTGCAAAGTCCCATGATGTTTTAAGTAGAGGGGTCCGAAATCTGCCAGGGACAGCCCTTGGGCTTCTTTGGGTGGTTTTTGAGGCGAACGACGAAACAAGGGGAAAAGGAGGGACCCTTAATAAGGACCCCAAGGTCTATACCCAAAATATAGCCATCATATACCCATGATATAGCCCATTATAGGGTAGGGGTCCCCATTAAGGGTCCCCCCTTTTCCCCAAAACCCCCAAAATCCCCCAGAACCAAAAACACCCTAAACGATATACCCTTGTAGAATCCCTATAGATCCCTTTAAAGGGTCCCCATTAAGGGTCCCTCCTTTTCCCTTTTGAGACAAAGCTCCCACTTCCAACAGAAGCTGTGCGGTTCGTGGTGCAGGCTTTGCCTTTTCAGGGTCATACCCTACCCCTTTTCTCATCCTAACCGTAGGACTAGGGCACCCTAAACAAGGGTACAAGTATAGGTAGGGTTTAAGTTTGGTATGATTAAGGGTTGTAGGGCTTAGAGTTTAAATATAGTTTACAGCTCAGTTGGGGGGTCATAGGTGCTATAGGGTTGTCGAAGGGGTTAGTGATCTTCTATGGGAGTTGATGGCATCTGTAGGATTTGCGGCTTTAGTTTTTTTGTTTCGGGTTAGGGCCGGTGCTTTGGCGGGGAGGGGGGGTGCCTAGGTGCATAATGTGTTTTTGAGGATGGTGTTCGGATTCTGTATCGGTTATACGACCGAATCTTCACAGAACACTCCAGAGTATGGTTATCGCGTTACCGTAAGATTTGTTGTGGCCAACCATGCCGGTGACGTTGATGATGTCGGAGATGAAGTTGACTGATATGATTATAAATAAGTGATGATGGTGATGGAGGGTGCTTGCAGGATCATGGGACTTAGTAAGTAAGGTTATAAGTACGTTAATTGGGGTTATAAGTATAGTTACCCTAATCATAACCCTAGTTACTAAGTCCCATGATCCTTTAAGTAACCCTAAAACCCTAAACCGTATAGATCCCTTTAAGGAACCCCTATAGAATCCCTATTAAGGACCCCTTTAAGGAACCCTAGTTACTAAGTCCCATGATCCTTTAAGTAGGGTACGAGGGAGGACCGTACCCTGCTTTCTGGCTCCTTCGTGGAAGGCTTTGGTGCGTTTGGCTCAGGAAATGCCGATACTCCCATGGCCATGCACCTAAAACCCTAACCCCTTAAAGGAACCTCAGTGGAGCCTCAAAGCGAAAAAGGAACCCAAGCAGGCAAGAAGGAGATTCCTGCCGATGTGCTGTCGGAGTTGGATTCTATTACCTTGCTCGATACCCTGCTCCACGGCAACTTCTTATCGAAGAGGTGTGGGGTTTTAGGGTTTGAGCGGTTTTCGGGTTTTAGGCTTGAGGGCTTATTGTGTGGGGATTATGCATTTTGGTTTGCTTCATTCGCTGTGGAAGCTGTTTCTTCATGGCACCCATAGTGCAGTTCTGGGCATCAGAAATCTCGTCGCCATGTGTTCCCATAGGTTGCTTTGAGCAAGCTATTACCAGAGGCATCTTTCCAGTTTAGGGTTTAAGGTTTAGCGTTGCAGGGTTCAGGTTGAATGTTTAGGGTTTAAGGTTTAGTGTTTCAGGTTTTGGGTTTAGGCCACGGCTCGGTGTCTTCCGCATTTTGTTTAGAGGCTTGTCAACATTCTGTCCCTAACCCTAGCTTCAACCCTGGTCCAAACTAAGGAGATCCCAACCCGCGCAAGATTTTTTCCGCACAGGGTCCTACGTACCTATATCATAGACAGCAGGTCTTCTGTAGTAACTACCTAAACGGTTTGGGCCTTTCATGTCTCCCCACATATAAACCGACAAATATATGTCTACATAATACATACATATATGTATATCTTTATATATATACACACATATATATATATATATATATTCTTTTAATAGAGATAGGTAGATAGATAGATAGAGGTACTTAAGGACCCTGTGGGCTTTAAGGCTCTACAAAGCAGCGTGGCTGCGCTTTGTCCAGGAGGCAGCCGACGTGGAGAAAAGGTTTCCTGAGAGCAAGCACTTTTGGGTTTAGGGTTTTGGGCTTGGGGAGCCCTCACTCTTGGGTTTATCATAGGGATCCTTAGGGGTGTAGGGGGAGGGGGGGTAGGGGGCCTTAAGGCCCATAATAAGGACTAATAAGGCCTATTTAAGGAAATATAGTCCTCTACACCCCTCCCCCCTACACCCCTAAGGATCCCTATGAGTTTAATATAGGGCCTAAAGAATTATGTACCTATACTAGTTTGGGGGTTCCTTAGTTATTAAAAGTTATTATGCTAAAAGTACGTTGTTAGGGTTCCTTATTATGATTTCCTGATCTGGGTCCTTGAAAAGTCTAATATAGAGGTCTAACTAATTGCCTATACTATTTTGGGGGTTCTTTACTATACTTATTATAATTATAGTATAATTGGGCCCAAAACCCCATTCTAATTATTAGGGCTCCCATAGTAGGGTTGAGGAGCCTATAACACATGGGTGGTTGTCCACATTGGGGTCGTCCCAAACTATAGGGTGCTTCATTAAGGATACATTTGTAGAGTTGTATAGGGTTCCCAGAGCTCCCACATAGAAGAACCAACTTGTATCGCACGCCATTTGCAGTTCCGTTTTTGTTGACCGATGTCACTGTATACGCATCCTAGAATACGAGGAAACGGTATAGTCAACGACAGAGGACGTCAAAGCGAGGGTCTAAGCAAACCCGCAAGGCCCCAGTCCCGTAACTACACCGCGAAAAGCCACATATAAACCCTTCCCTGCATGCTTATATAAGCTGGGCTTTGGAGTACCATACTTTAATATTTTTTTGGGACCTGTTACTTAAAGGGAACGAATTGTGGGAAAAACGTCTATACTTGTTTCTCCCTGGTTACTTCAAAGCCCGGTAAGGGCCACAGACGAGATAAAGGCCCGAAAAGACGACGGCTTGTCAGTCAGGGGTCCCGGTAGAGAAACTGACAGAAATTCATTGAGCCTTGCACAGAAAACTCGCAACCCATTAAAGTAAAAACGTACAATCCCTGCGCTAGAATAATGCAAAAACAGCTCATTCCAAAAAGCCCATGCAGAACCCTTAGAAGTCTTCAACTTAGTAGCTGAGGAGGTACACTTTACACTTTTTGGAATAGCATTAGCCCTTACAGAACTGAAAGTGTACATTTTTGTGCTTCCCCTAAAACTAGAGAAGTCCCAAACCCAAGCCCCCACAGCCGAAACCCCACCCCAGAAAGCCCCAGACCCTTTTTAGTCTTTTTAAGATCCTTAGGGTATGAACTCTGCAACCAAGTCAACGAGCCAAGGTTAGGCATGCGGATCCTTTGCAACGTCCAGCTGCCCCTTCTGGCGCCCTCTCCGCCGAGCTCTGGGGATTAGGGTTGGGGGGTGTATTGCTTCCCAGGCCGTCGGGAGGATCCAAAAAGTAGATCCCTTAAATTGGGTTCCTACAAAGTACCCTTAGTAGTATATGGCCCAAATTGGGGGATCTACTTTCCAGATCCTGCCGGGGGTCTAGGTTGCAGGCCTTCGAATTACAGACATTAGTTCAGGGGTAGGCCCCCTTTCAGCGGCGTGATTGCAGCCTTGCGTGCAGGGAGATCAGCATCACATGCGAAAGAGCTGACTGCGTGTCACCAAAGCTGAGGCAAAAAGTCCACTGTGAGAGCCTATAGGGTTCCGGGTTCCCTGAAGAGCTTAGGGGCTGAGTAGGTAACCTTTAACCTTTTGGGGCTTGTGCAATCCTACTGTCATTCAAAAGCTCAAACTTTGTTCAGCCCCAGGGGGGCTTATGCTTATGAGTGTCACAGGGCTACTGTGGAGGGCATTGGGTGAAGGTGCTCTACGGAATCCTTAACCCCAAATAACCTACCTTTTAATAAGACTGACAGAACGAAATCATATTAGGGAACCCTAAGAAGGTAGGTTGCTTGGGGTCCAGGATTTCACGTTCTGGAACTTGGGGGCAAACTCGCAACTATGGTTCAGCAGCTCTTTTGGGGGACAGCCAACACCGGGCTCACCTCTCTCCAAAGTTTCGAAAATGATCAGCGCTGCGGTCATGGTATATGGGAGTTTCCGAAAATTAGGGGTACCGTATTTTGGGCACCTTATAATAGGGATCCTACTAGTTAGGGTACCCTGTTAGAGTCCCTATTCGGAAACTCCCATATAGGTCGTGCAATACAGAAGCCGGAATCTTTGATGATACTCTTCCTGCGAATTCGCTGGTATACTGATTGTAGTCTACGAAAACCCATCAAATACGTCGTCGCTCGTCTCGTTATTAAGTTACTTAGTACGTGGTAGAGCCTTGATCCTAAAACCCTGCAAAGGAATCTTGTGCTGATTATTACCCTAAGGGTCCGTGTACTCATATAGTATATACATCGGCCTTAAAGTACTCCCTATATAGGTACATTGGGCCCAAAGTATATACTATATGGGTACATGGACCCTTAGGGTTAATTATGCCTCGAATATGACTGCCACATCGCCAAGTCCCCCCTAGGCTCTAAGCCAAAATCCCTAAACCCCAAACCTTAGACCCGAAACCCTAAAGCCCTAAGCCCCAAACCCTAAACCTTTAATTGAACCCTTAACCCTCTAGTATCCTAAACCCCAAACCTTAAACCCTAAACGCCTCACGCCTTACCCTAAGGGTCCATGTACCCAAATAGTATATACTTTGAGCCCAATGTACCTATATGGGGAACTACTTGTCGGCCAATGTATATACTATATGAGTACATGAACCCTCAGGGTTACACCCGAAACCCGGAAGGATCCTGAAGGAACTTCTGAGAGTCTCTCCGTTCGCGAGGAAGCCCTTCGGCTAGCGGCAGAGGCTCTCACAGTCTACAAGGACATCCTTACAGCCCGGTTTAGAGTTTGTAGGTTTAGGGTTGTAGGATTGTAGGGTGTAGGGTTTAGAGTTGAGGGTTTTGGGGTTGTAGGGTTTAGGGTTTTGGGGATCAAGGTTTGGGGTTTAAGGGGCTTGGGGGTTTAGGGTTTGGAGTTTAAGGTCTAGGGGTTTAGGGTTTAGGCTTATATGAGGAATTCATAGGAGCCTTGGAAAAGCATCATCACGATATCCTTAGAGGGCACTTATGGTTTCGGGCACTTAGGGTTACAGGGCTGTAGGGTTCTAGGGTGTAGGGTTTAGGGTTTTAGGGCTTCAGGTTTCAAAGTTTGGGGCTATAGCGCCTTCATAGTTCGAAGAGGGTACTCACACAGACACACTGTCTCTAAGTCTGCCCCTGTCATCCAGTGTGTGTGCGGGACAATACTATTGTAGAAGTGCGTCGGGATTACAGAGGGGATGCTATTGCTAATTATTTCGACCCGATGAATTCAAGTTTTCCGAGGCTTGGGTCTTAGGATTTGGGTTTTGGGGTTTATGGTAAAGGCTTGGGGCTATTCGGGTTTAGGGGGAGTAGGGCTTAGGGGGTTTTGGGGTTTAGGGCTTTGCGAATTTGCGGGTTTCAGGATTTGGGGTCTAGAGGGTTCGGGGTTTAGGTTTTGGGTTAGTCCCTCAACTCGAAGCCGAAACTGCAACAATCACGTACGAAGTCGGCAGGAACTCGAAATGTGGACCTGCCAGGAGCCCAGTCATCACGACCGCCCCCCTGCCCAGATCTTCCAAAATCATTTAATTGAGGAATTTATTGGGTCCTGCACCCACTCAGTAGCAGTTGAATATCATTCATAGTACAGAGAAGTCAGGTCCTTGACAGTAGCCCAATTATAGACTGTTACTGTATGGGGGCAGCACACAAGGTATATACCCTATAAATTATAGAAGGATCCCAAAGCTCTGTTCCTTAATGAAGGGATTTTGGAAGGTCTGGGCCAAATACCAAGGCTTAGAATCATTTCGTTGGATTGATTCATTGCAAGGGTCTTTCTAATGTTTAGGGTTTAGGGTTCAGGGTACCAAAGGCCTGTTTTGCAGCTCTCTGTTTCGGGTTAGGTGTAGGCTGCAAGGGCGCAAGTTGGCTCCCAGGCCTTGACGCAGGCTCTGACCTTACATTTCAATAACGTCAAATCGGTACGAAGAAGCAAATGCTTCGAGAGGCAAAAGTCAAGACTCGCACCTCCGACTTAAAGGATCATGGGACTTAGGAACTAGGGTTATAATTGGGGTAACTATACTTACTATACTTATAACCCCAATTACTTCTAACCTTACTTACTAAGTCCCATGATCCTCCAAGCAAGTCGTCCTCGAAAGCCGATGGAGAGCTACAAGGTCAACGCCAAGCTTTCCTCAGCCACCTACGACAAGCTCAGGCCGTCTTCCTCTCTTTTGGCCAACGGTTCCTAAGCTCAGAGATGAGATTCACAAAGTCTACGAGCAAGTCATGGGACTTCAGTCACGAATCGACGTTCTGAAAGAACAATGAGGAGTGGCGAAGAGGGATATTCGAGAGATTCACCGATTGGAGCAAAACCTTGAAGCCATGCTTTAGGGGTCGGCTCGGTATTTCTGCGTTGCATCCTCCATAGCCCCAAGAATACTCCTCTATAGCCCATAGCTGGAACAATGCACTCCGTAATCCGTTTTGCGGCTTCTGCTTAGCATCCCCTAGGCCCCACTCATACTCCCCATCTCCCTCTAAACCCTATATCCCTACAACCGATAATATTAACCTAAACCCTACATCTTCTATACAAGTCGAAAACACGAACCCTACGTAGCAACTCATAAGAGTGCCTTAATCAGGACTGCACATTTCTTTCTCGAAGAGTGCGGCGTGTGGGGTTCAGGGTGCACAGTTTAGCGGAGTTTGGCTTTAATTTTTTCTGAAACCAACACCGAACTTCGTACAAACTAGGGTTTCTACTAGGGCCTTTTTGGGTGCAGCACCTTTAGAATGTTGGTGCCCGGTGCCCCGTAAACCCTGAACCCTACAAGCAATAAAGCCTGAATTTCAGAATAGTCACCTCTCAGGAGGCCGAGGGTAGGAAAGAGACAGTTTTGTCGGATTCCTCTTCTTCCTACAAAGCATCCCTTCTCAGGGTTCTTTGCCATGTAAACCGTACACAAGTCTTTAGAAAGGTAGGTTTCGGGAGTTAAACGTACCCAGGGATGAGGGACCCCAAACCCTAAACCCTACATAATCCTCAAACCGCCAAACCCTCAACGCTGGAAAGCCCTCAATAGCTGAACCCAGCTGAGGCCACTGCTCGGTGGAGGTGAGCATGATGCGGCTCAGGATCCGTCCGGGTTTCCCAAACCGCCCAGAAGGATCTGGAAAGTAGAAGGCTGAAATTGGGACCTTAACTTAGGAACCGCTTTGAGGGATCTACTTTCGAGATCCTCCCCGGGGGTCAGCAGGTGTTTCAGGATTTAGGGAGACGAGGCTTCGGGGTTGGGGTTTGGGTCTTACGGTTTGAGTGTTTCGGGTTTGGGGCTTAGGGTTCGAGGCTTGTGTTTGGGGTTCATATTTTGTGACATAGGCTTTAAGGGTTTCTTTCCGGCTGAGGGTTGTATGGACAAAAACTTGGGTTTAGGGGCTGAGAGGGTCCGAGCAGTACTTCCATGCTCTCAGCCCGAATCTTTCGTTACAGCACTTCGAAGCACTGAAACTAAGGGTCCATGTACGCATATACTAGATACTTTGGCCTTAATGTAGTCCCTATGTAGGTACTTTGGGGCCCATGTATCTCTATATGGGTACATGGACCCTTAGGGTGAATTAACTGTGCTGCATGTTATGGAACACACTCGCCTTGCGAACTGACTGGTCCAAAATCTAAAGCTGGTTCGTCCGCGAAGAAACCAATGCCAAAGATCATTCATCTGCGAAGAACCCATGCAAAGCGAAGCAGTGCCAAAGCTTTAGTTGCCTGCCTGCAATCGTACATTGGACAATATCAATGCTGGTGATGATGGCGCAGAGTGATGCTCATCATTGCTGTTGACATGCTCAGCTTGGGATATTTAACGGGTACTAGACCCTAAACCCTAGATTATGCCCCCCCCCCCAATGCCAATACTTATAGACAGAAGCAGGACAACAAACTAAACCCTAAACTTTAAACACTAAACCTTAAACTCTAGACCTTAAACCCTAGCCCCTTAGCCCTAAACCTTAAACCCTTAAACCTAAACCCTAGACCCCTTATCCCTAAAGGCCCACAACCAATAACACCAAACTTCGGAGGTTAGAGAGCGAGAAGCCTAAAGAGGCCGGGGCGAGATGGAACTTGACATGCGGTCATCACGTTGATTATGAAAAGAGGGGCCTTAATACTTAGAATAGGGTTTGGGGGGTATATTACCTCGATCATAATATAGGGGCCTTATTAATTAGAATAGGGTTTTTTGGGGTGTATCATACTGTGGTTATAATCAGGAACCCCCCCAAATAGTTTTGGTACTGTAGTTGTTTAGGCCCCATTATGAGATTCTCTATTCGGGCGTGGCAGGGGCTTTATGAAGGGTTCTGTGGCTTAACCGTGCATTCTCTTGAGTGCCCTAATCCATGGGAATCAAGGGCTCTATCTCACTCCGGGTAATTAGTGTATGGTCGCGTCTATCCAACATGCGAGCTTTGTTCAACACCCGAAGGAGACTAGGTAGCAGGTCAAAAGGCCGGGAGCCTATGGAGCATTCAGGCAGAAGGTCTCAACAGGCATGCATGCGCCTGCAACGCCGGATGTCCGAAATTCACTCCCTCGGAGGATCTCAAGCACTGAAAATAAATCGGAAGAGAAGGGATTCTATAGTAAGAATAAGCTAGTATAACTTAGAGGATCATGGCACTTAGTAACTCGGATTATAATTGGTGTAACTATATACTTGTAACCCCACTTATGGTACGGACTCATAGCCTTACTTACTAAGTCCCATGATCCTCTAAGTATGATTTGGGTAGGTATCCCCCATATAAGTACTGAGCAGCCTTTCAGTCTGAAATGTGCCGAATCAACAGGTTGACAGTTGAGTGCGTGTGGCCTCCCAGTATCCTGTGACGCGACTATGCTCAGGGTGCAGGGGTTTAGGGTTCTCCGGTTTAGGGTTTAGGGTGTAGGGGTTTATGGTTTAGGGTTCTCCGGCTTAGGGTTTAGGATCCAGTGCCCGGCGCAGGTGTCTCTTTTTAGTGCCTTCTTGCCACATGCGAATCCCGGATAAGAATCGAATGTCCAAGCTGGCTACAGTGCATGTACTCGACAACCTGCTGCAATATTGGCATCCTACCCAGCCAGAGGCTTCAAATGCTCTACCCCGTGGGTCCTAATCCTGTAAGAAAGAAGCAAACGCAGCAGGAATTGAATACAGCAGGACCGCTCTAAAGCCCAAACCTTAGACAGCACATAGCAGAGGAGTAGTGGAAATACAGGGGCTCAAATAATTACCGATACCATTTTGGGGGTTCCTTTTTTCTGATTCTCGGAAAATGGGCCCCAAAACCCTCTTCCTTTTGTAAAAGGATAGTGGTGCAAAGCTGAACACGGCCTGCCAACTCTGCCACAGGCTATCCAAACAGGAGAAGAGGCCGGGATGAGCGTTCAAGTGGCTGGCTTTCGGGTGGGGCATTGCGGTGTTGGCTTAATGTAGGAACGTGATTCAGAAACCCTGGGCCTATAACCCGAAACTTGTAGGATTCATGTAAGGAACCCTAATAAAGGCCCAAGGTTTCTTAATCAGGTTCCTACATCATGAATTGGAGCTTGGAGTTAGCAGTTTAGGGTTGTTTTCGGTGCTTAGACCTGGAGTGTCTTTCGAGTCGTCATATTTCTATGGAATGCAGTTCGGCTGCCGGATACGCTTGCCCGTAGGTAGGCCAACGAGGTACACAGAGCTCTTTCCTTTCCAGAGGTTTCAATCACTTTTACTGCCCAAGGCTCGGTGTGCCTATAGAGTATATAGCTCATGCCAGGTCTTCAAGTACCTATGTAGGAACTCCTGCAAGGGCTAAGTATATACTCTTTATGGTCGGAGTAGTTACTTACCTCAGCTTCCCTCTTCGTCTACTGCAAGAAGCTCGTGGCTACTGCTACTACCCGAAATCATGAACCCTAAACTCTGGAACATAATGCTAGTGCAACTAGGGAACCCGTGCCAGCCTTTCGTTCGAGGGTTCAAAACTGAAGTCCGAATATACACCCCGCCATGTTGAACAGTTGGGAAAAGCAAAAACGAGCACCTGGCCTTTACGCCTAACATGTCTCTGCAAGAGGCTATTGCTTAGCCAGAAAGCCTGCAACTCAGCCCTAAGTACAAAACAGCAGCAGCAGCAGCAGCAACAACCAATGTAAAACGGCAACAGGCTCTCGCTCTTCTGGACGGCGTGCGATGCTCCTGGGATGGAAGTCACCAGTGTGGTTTGGGAGGTTGACATAGCATGACATGACCAGCACAACACTACACAATAGAACATAACGTTGCGTGACATAATAAACAGAATAACCTAACCTAGCAGAACCTAATGCAACAGCATGTATTTTTGCATAGCACGCTACAGCATAGCATTAAATAGCATCTCATAACATAACATAACGCAGCATGACCCAGCACAGGCCAATTTATCATTACACACCATGTCATAGAGCATCGTAGCATAGCACTGCACAGCAAAGCATCGCATAGCACAACATCGCAACATTCACCACAGCCTTGCACAGCATGGCATAGCCCAGCACATCATAGCACAGCTTGGCCTAGCGAAGCATAAGTTGCCGATTTCCTTGCTCACTGTCTTGCTTACTTACCTGATGGCGTGCTTACCTAGTGAAGGTGAGGGAGTGGCTCAGCAAGTAAGTGAGTGAGTGACTTCCCGACAGGCGGGGGAGCATCCATCTTTATTTACTTGTTGACATGCATGCACACACACATACATGTATACATACATATATACATACATATGCACATACATGCATGTTGCATACGTACATACATACATGCATATGTAAAGGATATGCATATACATCCTTAACCATGCATGTATGCCTCCGTGCATGCACAATCCTCATGTCCAGGAGGTAGCCCAGACATGCTTGAACCAAGGTGCTCTTGAATCTCGCTTTTGAAGTTCAGTGTAATGTACCTAAGCCCACAAAACCTAGCCTTAGGGTTCGTCGACCTCAACCTCATGCCCCAGCATGGCTGAGGTAATGGCATGCTGAAGCTGGCAACTCTGTCGCTTCTCGGTCAGGCGCACGTGGACAGCCCCTCGGCGGCAAGCTTGACCACGTAATGTGGGAAACTCACTGCAAGTCAGGCTCCCTGCAAATGAATTATTCCAGTTTTGTATCGTCGGCTACTTTAGAGGAGTTGTATAAGAATGTAAACAGGGTTCCTGGGGTATATACCACTGGTATGATCTATTACCGCCTTTTAGGCGTTTACATCGTGGCTTTAGGGTAATCTGGAGTTCTGGGCAGTAGGATTAGACGATTCGTTGCAAGATGTAAACCAGCATAAACATACACATATGCGTATATACATATGCATATATATATATATATATATGTATGATCACATGGGCACACATGTTGGTGTATTTATCCTTGGCAGCCCCCCAAGCCAGAAACGATTGCAGCTGCGCGAATCCTAGGCAACAACCCGGCCCTCGCGTCGCAACGCATCCAGGCGTGGTGCTTCCAAGGGCGATGCTACACGGAACGTAACGTGTAATCTCTACCCTCTACTAATCTGCAAATATTCTTAACCGTAGTTTAGGATATGTTGGTTTTAGTATAGGATATATATATATATACTGTTTCCTGTGTAGGGCTTACTGCTGTTCTAGTGCCTCAGGCTATCGAGACTTATTGTTGCAAGCTTCATAATCGGCGGGGTTTCAGGAATCTTTCTTATACAGCCCTTCTGGAATCCGTATAGAATCCTCATGCAACCCATTTCTAAAACTTGTCAAAGCTTCAATATCCCAAACCTTAAACCTACAACCTCTTCTCGTTATCTCCTTTTATCTCCTAAAGCCCTACTTGGAGGATCCTGGGACATAGTAAGTCAGGTTATAATTACCTTCATTGGGGTTATAAGTATAGTTACTCTATTTATAACCCGAGTTACTAAGTCCCATGATCCTTTAAGTATCCCTAAAGCCCCTCTTCTAGAACCCTTATAGATGCCTTTAAATTTAAAGGAACCCTTTCTAGGAACCCTAAACCCTAAACCCAAGCTTAAACCTTATAAGCCTTATACCCAAAGCACAGGAGCTCCTTCCGCAGATGCAGCCACGAGGCCCTCGGATCCACGCTCTCGTCCTCGACCAGCTACCTGCATGTCTGCACTGTTTGGGAGTTTCCGAAAATTAGGGGTACCTTTAAGGGTTCCTTAAAGGGATCTATAAGGGTTCTATAAAGGGTTTAGGGTTTAGAGTTTCCGGAAAGTAGGGGTACCTTACTTTGGGGTCGTTATAGTCAGGATCCTACTATTTAGGGGTACTATATTAGGATGCCTTATTTTCGGAAACTCCCGTTTGGGGTTGAAAGGGTACTAGAAGAGATTCCTGGTTGATAATTTTTTTCTTTGGACATTTTCTGTCCCGCCTAATCCCAATTCAGCAGAACACCAGTGATGTGAGCACTGTTAGACCCGTAGGTTAACTCTACTCGAAAAACCGATCGGATGGACCCACTAGTAGACCCATAACATCAGGGCCTTCACTTATCAAGATGATGTTCTGCTCAGGGTTCTTAAAAGGGTTCTAGTGGGGTTACTAGAAGGGGAAATGTGTCTATGATACTAGAACTAAAACAGGGGACATAAGGGAGCGCCTTAAGGGTTCGGCTTCTATAGGATGAACCAATATGAATACGCACATAGAAGAAACATACGATGATTCCCGCGCCAGCACCCCTACAAGAAACAAGCATCCATCCCTAGATCCTTACATCCTACTACCTCAGCTCGGGTTGAGGAAGCGATCGCTCAACTCCAACCAATCGGCCCGAAGCACAAAGCCGCAAACGTTAAACTCACCGCCGAATACTTTCCCCAATTCTGCATTTCCTAAACCTGCAAGCCACAGCCCCGCAGCCTGAAACCCCAACGACGCCACATAAGACCCTACTAGCTACCCACTACTCAGGATCATACCTTCTCGGACCGAAAAGACTCGATGAAGGTTCTGATGGTGCTAGGGCCGAAAGCTTTGTCCTTAGGGTTCAGGGTTTTAGGGAGTCTGGTGACTTTAGGAGTTTGAGTTTAGAAGTTTCGAGTTTATGCCGAAATCGTTGGGTCTTAGACACTTAACGCTCAACCCCTCCCCCCGCCCACACACTCAACAAAGGGCCAGTTATAGCCGGACACAATGCACTCCTAGGTTGGCAGGGGTTCTCTCCGAATACCAACCGCAGCAGGCCTATGCCGACCCTTGGCTGTGCGTTGGTTCGGCTTATAAAGGAGTTACTTGGAGGATCATGGGACTTAGTAAGTAAGGTTATAAGTACCTTAATTGGTAGTTGCCCTAATTATGACCCTGGTTGCTAAGTCCCATGATCCTTTAAGTAGTAGTGGCAACAGAGTTTTCTGGGTGTATGTTAGAGCACAATTATGACTCAAGAATCAGAAACCCCGAGGAAAGGTATTGATAATTACTCAAGTATAATTACTCTGGCTTCTACGGTTTCCAGGGGTTGCAGGGATTAGGGTTTAGGGCGACCTGTTACTCAAAGGGAGCCAGTATGAAATAGTAGTCGATCCGTGCCAGAGTGGCTGTGGTGGGCTCGCTTTTGGAGCATAGATCGAGCCTACCGGAATTCTGCCCTGTGGGCGCACCCGAAGCCCATAGGAGTTTGAGATTCCTGTCCTCGGGGCATGCAGTTAGCCCTTGAGCTGGGCCATGCCTGCAGCGTGCCCATGTTTATGCCTGCAAAGAGAAGTCTATACTATCTATTCTCTCCTTGTTAACTTCAAAGCCCAGACGAGGTTCTGCAAGGAAGGTAGGTTGCTGTTTGGGGCTAACATTCCAGGCCGAATGGGGGGTTCTGTAACTGGTTCTATAGCGATTCTTATCAAGGGCTGGGTATGTTTGTTGAGCCCGAAACCCTGAACCCTAAGCCTCGGATCCTAAACCCTGGACCGTTCAACAAGCACCAACAAAATGCATGCCGAAGGAAATTTCAAGAGCCTTGTCTCTGCCATCTTGCGCGATGGACGAGGACTTAGAGGCATTTTTGCGGCTGCGGCTCTCCACCGTAGAGGCACCGAGTTTTCCACAGTTTAGGATGTAAGGGTTTAGAGCTTTAGGGACTTCGGGTTTAGTTTCAGGATGTAGACTTCAGGCTTTCGGGGTTAAATGATTTACGGTAGTCTCAGGATTTATAACTTGTAGTTTAGTTTAGAGTTCAGGGTTTGGTTTGGGGGTTTTGGGGATCAGCGTTGAGGGCGTGGGGCCGTGGAGTTGTGAAGTTCTGGGTGTGGGATCCGAATTCAGCCCATTTTGAATAGCCATCTCGATCTGAGGATTCATGCGTTGAGATTATTGGGCCCCAATACTATGAAGTTATGTGGAGACATTGTGCAATATTCTTGAGAAAGTATAGAAGCCTGAGTATGTAGAAGTTCTGTTCCTCTTTGGCATGGAGTCTTTAGGGGCGTCTACAAGGCCTCTGTGGTCTAGAAGGCGTCTTTTGGCGGGTTGGGGAATTTGAGGGTGTAGGGTTCAGCTTAGGGTTTAGTTAGGGTGTAGGGTTCAAGTCTAGAGGGCTTCTATAAAAGGGTTGGGGAATTTGAGGGTGTAGGGTTCAGTTTAGGGTTTAGGGTATAGGGTTTAAGTCTAGAAGGCTTCTATAGGAGGGTTGGGGAATTTGAGGGTGTAGGGTTCAGTTTAAGGGTTCAGGGTACGGGGTTTAAGTCTAGAAGGCTTCTATAGGAGGGTTGTGGGGCCAAGCACACAAAACCCCTCTGAAGCCATCCCAAGGGTTCAGACGACGAGGGGATAATCGAACAACAGCTGACCGACAGCACGACGTAATGTGTGTGTATGTACATTAGGCCCTAACCCCTCAACACCTGAACCCTTATCCCTAAACCCCGAACCTCTAAACCCGCACCCCACAACCCCTAAACCATAGATCGTGGGTCATCTCCAAAGCAAGTTGAGGTAGCTCGGGGCAACGACGATGAGGCTCTTCGGGCGATTGAGCGATCCCTGTCGCTGTGCCCTAGCTGCGGTTTAGGGTTTTCGGTGTAGTCTTCAGGGTTTAGGGTACCCAAACCTGAATTGCCTAAACCCCTCAACTCTATGCCCCAAACCCTTGAACCCGAAGCGTTAAAGCCCTAAGCTCGAGGGTTCCGGCTTTGAAAAGCTCTCGATTCCTAGCTGAAGTAACATTTCCGGAAGCTCCTGGCCCAGCTGCCTGTAAAGGTAGTCCTCGGAGGTTTATGGGTAGTTATAAGTGGGGTTACAAGTAGGGCAACTCTAGTTATAGCCCATACTGGGGGACACAGTAATGGGTTTTGGGTTCCGACTACCGGTTTTGTACATGGTGCCTGCACTTCGTTTGGGTTCTATAAACCATCGGCATAAGCAGCACTATCATCCTCAACGCCTCAACCTGAACTTGCAGGTCTGGAACTCTAAGCCCAAACCTGTGTCCTGGGGAAGATGAGGTGGAGCAAACGAGAAGAGCGGGGTGAGATGACGATGGCTGCTCGATATCTCTCCGTGGGAATCCTGCTGCGCATGTTTGATCCCAAGGCGCCGTGATTCATGCACATATGTTTTGTTCTAAAATGTGTTTGTGTTGTTTGTGTATACAAAAATCTGCACATACACTGTCTGGCTGAGTTTCATCTTACATGCATGCATACATGCATACATACATACACTCATACCTCAATTGTGTATGTAAGCATGTACTTATGCATCCACGTACATGTGATATGTATTTTGCATTGGTTAGAGTACGCAGCCTTCTAGAACCCGACAGCCCCAAGTGCATCTTCCGGAGGACGCGCTGCGAGAGGCGAGCCAGGTCAGGGCCTTCTTCGAAGATGAGGGCGACAAGTAGCTCGGACAACATTCGTGAATAGGGCCGAACGGGCTTTTAGGGTTGAGGGTCTAGGGCTTTCACGAAACTTGCTAATAGGGTTTGAAGTGGCCGGGTTTTCTGAGGCTCGAGGGCATTGAGGGATCAGGGCAGGGGTTGAGGGGTACTTCGTCTTGGGCAGAATCGTGAGGTTTAGCGTCTCTTAGTGCTCAATGCAGACTAGGATATTTCGGGCGGAGTTTATGATGGTTAGGTCGGTTAGGTATTTGGACCCTTTTCCCAATTAGCAAACCTGGTTAGGGGTTCAAATCTGGTCGTGTTCGGGAGTACTGGTATCGGGTTCACGGGTTTGGGCTTTAGGGGGGGTTGTGGTTGAGGGTGTCGGATCGAGGGGTTTATGTGGAAGCCTGCAACTAGGTACCGCGCTGGCATGGCCCTAGTCGCTGTCGCCACGATCGCCTATGCCCGCGGAGGATGGGGACATTTTGCTCTAGTCGATTCTGAGTTCAGGATGTTCCATACATATACTGATGGAATATGTGGGCTGAGAACTACAGTGCAGTTCACCTGCTAGATTATCTGAGACTGTGGCTGCCCAATCAGAGCGCTCCAAGTAGTTCTGTCACTTGTATCAAGCTGGCTACGAACTCAAAGCCAGAGTGAGACTGAGACTGGCACAAACACTATATATATATGAGGCAGGAACCTTTATGTATAATGTGTCGCTCGCTCTTTGTGTAAATACTAAACACCGTCTACACACTGCAACAGTATGATTAGTGTTCCTCATCGACGGCTGCCTGATGGGACAGCACCACTGAAGGTGGATGAGCATGGCATGTGCACAAGTTCGGAGGCACCGCAAGCATCGAGTTCGAGCCAGCATGTGATGGCTGAGGAGACTGAGGCGCCTCTGTTGACTGTTCCCACGCCACTGACTGCTCATGGTCTCCAAACGACCGGAACAGCTGCCTGATGGGACACCACCACGGAGGGTCGATGAGCATGGCACGTGCAACAACTTCGGAGGCACCGCAAGCACCGAGTTCGAGCCAGCATGTGATGACTAAGGAGACTGAGGCGCCTGTGTTGACGGTTCCGATAAAGGTAACTGCTCATGGTCTCCACACGACCGGAAGATCGGGTCTCACTCAGGAGGCTTAGCCCTCGCGCCCACCCAACCCCCCTTTTATGCCGTTCAGGCTTGCTTTCAATAACATCGCACCATGAACAAGACGTGCATCAAATACAGTTTTTTTCAGAGCTTTTCAACTTTCATCATAAAGGCATTCAGTTTCCAGTTGGGGAGGTGCGTCCCCCTTTTTTTTAAGCTTTTTGCCGACTTCCCTTACCTACTTTGCTCTATCGACCAGAGGCCACAAACCTTGGAGACCTGATACAGTTGGGGGTACGACCAGGGGTGTGAATAAGTCTGTCCTTCGGCTTTTCACAGGCAGTCGAGAACGCACCGGACACCTCGGAAGACAAGGTGCTTTACCCGCTATTTAACCCTTTCAACGGGAAATGAGAAGCCCTCTACCTCATCCTCTGGAGCAAGAACAGGGCTCACTCCAAGTTATTTTTAGGTAGGAGAAGAGAGCTTCTTTTTTTGGAAGGGAGCTCCTGCACATCTTGGCAAGACTTCATCCTAATCATAAGAAGACTCGACTGAAGAGAGCACGCTCGTCGTCAATATGGACAGAGCTCCCTCAGTCTTCAATCAAAAGCAACGTCTGAGTTCCCTACCTCATCCTCGACAGGAAGAGAGCTCCCTCCAATGTATTGAGAAAGAAGAGCGCCCCATCTCACAATGGCAGACAAGCCCCTCCAGCTTCACGAGAAAGAAGAGAGCTCCGTTTACCCCCCAGGCGACAACTAGAGACCTCCTTTCTCCCTTGGCAGGGGAAATGATCCTCGTCTGAAAATGGAAGAGAGCTTATGCTCAAGAAGAAATGGTGGAGCCCCCCCAAATCTTCAAACAAAGGAGTCTGATCCTTTCTTCAAGTTTCACAAAGAGAGCTCTTCAACCCCATGCTCTAAAACAAAAGATAGCTCTTGCTTGTTGGTGGCAGGAAAAGGGAGCTAGCTAGCTTCCTTGCTTGAACAGAGCTTCGAGGGCTTCCCATGTCCCTTTGAAAGTGGGCGGGGAAGACCAGACTTTACTTTTCAACTTCTCGACAGGAAGAGAGCTTCCTCCAATGTATTGAGAAAGAAAAAGCGCCCCATCTCAAAATGGCAGACAAGCCCCTTCAGCTTCACGAGAAAGAAGAGAGCTCAGTTTACCCCCCAGGCGGCAACTAGAGACCTCCTTTCTCTCTTGGCAGGGGAAATGATCCTCTTCAGAAAATGGAAGAGAGCTTATGCTCAAGAAGAAATGGTGGAACCCCCCCAAATCTTCAAACAAAGAAGTCTGATCCTTTCTTCAAGTTTCACAAAGAGAACTCCTCAACCCCATGCTCTAAAACAAAAGATAGCTCTTGCTTGTTGGTGGTAGGAAAAGGGAGCTAGCTAGCTTCCTTGCTTGAACAGAGCTCCAATACTTCTAGGTAAATCACTGCTTAATCTTGGCAAGAGTGAAAAAACAACGCACATGCCTTCCACCTCATCATCGAAAACAAGAGGAGAGCCCCCTGCAATTTAACGCGAATACCAGAGCTCCTCTTCGGTTTGATCGGCGAGAAGAGAGCTCCTTTACCTCTCGTTAGAAGAAGAGATCCCCTGGCAAGAGATGGCAGCGCCTCCTTAGCTTCCAAACAGAGTGGCCCTCTTACATCATCCTCGACAAGAAGAGACTGGGAGCTTCTTCGAATCCAATTTCAAGAGATCTCCGCTTCAGTATTGGACTGACAGGGCCCTCCAAGATATCGAGAAATAAGAGAGCTCTGTCTACCACCCAGTCGACAAGAAGAGATCTCCTTTCTTCCAGGCAAGGGAGGTAAGAAAGCTTGTGTTTTATCTCCTCTTCCTCTTCAAAAAAAGGAAGAGAGCTTGAGCTCAAGAAGAAACGGTGAAGCCCCTCCCCCCAAAACCTTCAAACAAACAAGCTTGGTTCTCCCCTCAAGCTTCAAAGCGAGAGCTCCTCCAACCCATGCTCTAAAACCAGAAGATAGCTCTCCCAAGTTGTTCGTGGTAAGAGAAGAGAGCTTCTTTCTAGAAAGAAAGCGCCATTGCCTTTTGGAACGTTGCTTCTCATTCTTGAAAGAAAAGCACAAAGATCTCACTCGTAGCCAAAGAGGACAGAGCCCCCCCGACAATGTATGAGTTCTCTCCCTAATCATCGAAAACAGGAAGACAGTTCCCTCCAATTTCACGAGAAGGAAGAAGGCTCCTTTAACACTTGGTAGATAATAGATCCCCTGACAGGTCCTCTACCCCAACAACTCAGAAGAGAGGTCCCTCTAACTTCTCGAGAAAGAAGAGAGCTTGATTTATCTTTCTGTGGACCAGAAGAAGACTCCTCTCTCTCTTAATCGGGCGCGAGAACTCTTGACCATCTCCCTTCGTCCTCAAAGATGGAAGGGAGCTTCCGATCAAGGAGAAAGGATGGAGCTCCTCCATACTTGAAAAAGGAAGTCTGGTCCTCCCGCCCCCTTTTCAAAGCGGAATGAGAAGCCCTCTACCTCATCCTCTGAAGCAAGAACAGAGCTCACTCCAAGTCATTTTTTGTAGGAAAAGTTTCCTAGAAGGGAGCTCCTTTTCCTGTTGGCAAGACCTTGTCCTAACTTTAAGAAGACTGAAGAGAGCACGCTCCTGGCAAACAAGCAAAAAGCAACGTGTGAGTTCCCTACCTCATCCTCGACAAAAAGGCAGCTCCCTCCAATATATTCAGAAAGAAGAGCGCCCCATCTCACAATGGCAGACAAGCCCCTCGAACTTCACGAGAAAGAAGAGAGGTCCGTTTACCCTCCAGTTGGCAAGAAAAGACCCCTTTCCTCTCTTGGCACGGCAAACAAGAGAACTCCTGGCTGCCTCGTTTTCCTCTCCGGAAAATGAAAGAAGTCTGATCCTCCCTTCAAGTTTCCCTTGATCTAAAACAGAAGATAGCTCTCCGAAGTTGTTCGTGGTAAGAGAAGCGAGTTAGCTAGCTTCCTTGCTTGAAGAGAGCTCCGATACCTCTTGGTAAGTCACTGCTTAATCTTGACAAGAGTGAAGAACAACGCATATGTTTTCCATTTCATCATCGTAAACAAGAGGAGAGCCTCCTGCAACGAGAATAAAAAGAGCCCTCTTCGGTTTGATCGGCGAGAAGAGAGCTCCTTTACCTCTCGTTAGAGGAAGAGATCCACTGGCAAGAGATGGCAGCGCCTCCTTAGCTTCCAAACAGACTGGCCCTCTTACATCATCCTCGACAAGAAGAGTTCTTCCAATCCAATTTCAAGAGATCTCCATTTCAATAATGGACTGACAGGGCCCTCCACGATATCGAGAAAGAAGAGAGCTCTGTCTACCACCCAGTCGGCAAGAAGAGATCTCCTTTCTTCCAGGCACGGGAGATAAGAAAGCTTGTGTTTTATCTCCTCTTCCTCTTCAAAAAAAGGAAGAGAGCTTAAGCTCAAGAAGAAACGGTGAAGCCCCTCCCCCCAAAACCTTCAAACAAACAAGCTTGGTTCTCCCCTCAAGCTTCAAAGCGAGAACTCCTCCAACCCATGCTCTAAAACCAGAAGATAGCTCTCCCAAGGTGTTCGTGGTAAGAGAAGAGAGCTTCTTTCTAGAAACAGAGCTCCGTTGCCTTTTGGAACGTCGCTTCTCATTCTTGGGAGAAAAGCGAAAAGATCTCACTCGTAGCCAAAGAGGACAGAGCCCCCCCCACAATGTATGAGCTCTCTCCCTAATCATCGAAAACAGGAAGACAGTTCCCTCCAATTTCACGAGAAGGAAGAAGGCTCCTTTAACACTTGGTAGATAGTAGATCCCCTGACAGGTCCTCTACCCCAACAACTCAGAAGAGAGGTCCCTCTAACTTCTCGAGAAATATCTTTCTGTGGACCAGAAGAAGACTCCTTTCTCCCTTAGTCGGGCGCGAAAGCTCTTGACCATCTCCCTTTGTCCTCAAAGATGGAAGGGAGCTTCCGATCAAGAAGAAAGGATGGACCTCCTCCATGAGGTAGGGAAATCAGACGTTGATTTTGATTGAAGACTGAGGGAGCTCTGTCCATATTGACTACGAGCGCGGTCTCTTCAGTCTTCTTACGATTAGGATGAAGTCTTGCCAAGAGGTACAGGAGCTCCCTTCCAAAAAAGAAGCTCTCTTCTCCTACGAAGAATAACTTGGATTGAGCTCGGTTCTCGTTTCAGAGGATGAAGTAGAGGCCTTCCCATGTCCCTTTGAAAGTGGGCGGGGAAGACCAGACTTCACTTTTCAACTTCTCGACAGGAAGAGAGCTTCCTCCAATGTATTGAGAAAGAAGAGCGCCCCATCTCAAAATGGCAGACAAGCCCCTTCAGCTTCACGAGAAAGAAGAAAGCTCAGTTTACCCCCCAGGCGGCAACTAGAGACCTCCTTTCTCTTTTGGCAGGGGAAATGATCCTCTTCAGAAAATGGAAGAGAGCTTATGCTCAAGAAGAAATGGTGGAACCCCCCCAAATCTTCAAACAAAGAAGTCTGATCCTTTCTTCAAGTTTCACAAAGAGAACTCCTCAACCCCATGCTCTAAAACAAAAGATAGCTCTTGCTTGTTGGTGGTAGGAAAAGGGAGCTAGCTAGCTTCCTTGCTTGAACAGAGCTCCAATACTTCTAGGTAAATCACTGCTTAATCTTGGCAAGAGTGAAAAGCAACGCACATGCCTTCCACCTCATCATCGAAAACAAGAGGAGAGCCCCCTGCAATTTAACGCGAATACCAGAGCTCCTCTTCGGTTTGATCGGCGAGAAGAGAGCTCCTTTACCTCTCGTTAGAAGAAGAGATCCCCTGGCAAGAGATGGCAGCGCCTCCTTAGCTTCCAAACAGAGTGGCCCTCTTACATCATCCTCGACAAGAAGAGACTGGGAGCTTCTGCCAATCCAATTTCAAGAGATCTCCGTTTCAATAATGGACTGACAGGGCCCTCCAAGATCGAGAAAGAAGAGAGCTCTGTCTACCACCCAGTCGGCAAGAAGAGATAGCTTCCGATCAAGAAGAAAGGATGGAGCTCCTCCATACTTGAAAAAGGAAGTCTGGTCCTCCCGCCCCCTTTTCAAAGCGGAATGAGAAGCCCTCTACCTCATCCTCTGAAGCAAGAACAGAGCTCACTCCAAGTCATTTTTTGTAGGAAAAGTTTCCTAGAAGGGAGCTCCTTCTCCTTTTGGCAAGACCTTGTCCTAACTTTAAGAAGACTGAAGAGAGCACGCTCCTGGCAAACAAGCAAAAAGTAACGTGTGAGTTCCCTACCTCATCCTCGACAAAAAGGCAGCTCCCTCCAATATATTCAGAAAGAAGAGCGCCCCATCTCACAATGGCAGACAAGCCCCTCGAACTTCACGAGAAAGAAGAGAGGTCCGTTTACCCTCCAGTTGGCAAGAAAAGACCCCTTTCCTCTCTTGGCACGGCAAACAAGAGAACTCCTGGCTGCCTCGTTTTCCTCTCCGGAAAATGAAAGAGAGCTTACGCTCAAGAAGAAATGGTGGAGCCCCCCCAAATCTTCAAACAAAGAAGTCTGATCCTCCCTTCAAGTTTCAAAAAGGGAACTCCTCCACCCCTTGATCTAAAACAGAAAATAGCTCTCCGAAGTTGTTCGTGGTAAGAGAAGCGAGTTAGCTAGCTTCCTTGCTTGAAGAGAGCTCCGATACCTCTTGGTAAGTCACTGCTTATTCTTGACAAGAGTGAAGAACAACGCATATGTTTTCCATTTCATCATCGTAAACAAGAGGAGAGCCTCCTGCAACGAGAATAAAAAGAGCCCTCTTCGGTTTGATCGGCGAGAAGAAAGCTCCGTCGAGGGCTGCGATTCAATCACGCCGTGACAATCGATTGGCACTGTTTGGACTTGGGAAATGCTGTGCCCAACACAGACTGGAACAGCACGCCTTCCAAAAATCGTGTTCGACACAGTGGGGGTGCAAACGAAAGGAAGAAAACAAGCCTTCTGCAAACTGGCATGTACCACTACACGTGCATGCACATCTTAAACTCTTGGAAGCACTCTGGTAGCCACAACATGTAAGAAGTTGCTCGGTCTTGTACCACCGTTTAGATCTGAATCCAGAACCATACAAGACCGTATGAACCGCATAACACAGTGCAGGTTTTGGGATCGCTGGCTTGCGGGAAGCTGTTGCGCATTATCTGGTTTATACGGTTTTTTAACGTTTTCAACTTTTTTGGCGGTTTGACGGCTCAGAGGCTGGAATGCGCTGGAATCCAACCGAGGCAGTTTAGATAGTTTCCTCGCTCTCCAGACCAACGGGAGCCCCCAAAACTATCTAAATTATCCAAACTATCTAAACCCCTCCCAGTTTAGATAGTTTAGATAGTTTGAGAGTTTAGATAGGTTAGAAAGTTCGGGGCCTCCCTGGTGCCCCTCTAAACAATCTAAACCCATCTCTCTCCAGACCAGCAGGAGCCCCCCAAACTATCTAAACGATCTAAACTATCCAAACTATCTACACTATCTAAACCCCTCCCGTTTTGGATAGTTCAGATAGTTTAGATAGTTCAGATAGTTTTGGGGGCTCCTGCCTGTCTGGAGAGAGGGGGTTAGATAGTTTAGATAGTTTGGGGACACGTGGGCGGGCCCCAAAGTATCTAAACCCCCCTCTCTCCAGGCCAGCGGGAGCCCCAAAACAAAACTATCTAAACTATCTAAACCTGGAGGGGTTTAGATAGTTTAGATAGTTTGGGTGGCACGGGGGAAGGCCCAAGCTATCTAAACTATCTAAACCCCTCTCTCTCCAAACCAACGGGAGACAACCAAACTATCTAAACTATCTAAACTATCCAAACTATCTAAACTATCTAAACCGGGAGGGGTTTAGATAATTTAGATAGTTTGGGTGGCACGGGGGAAGGCCCAAACTATCTAAACTGGGATGGGTTTAGATAGTTTAGATAGTTCGGATAGTTTAGATAGTTTGGGGGCTCCCGCTGCTCTGGTCTAAACCCCTCCCGGTTTGAATAGTTTAGATAAATTGGAAGGCACGGGGGAAGGCCCAAACTATCTAAACTATCTAAACTATCTAAACCCCTCTCTCTCCAGACCAATGGGAGACCCCCAAACTATCTAAACTATCTAAACTATCCAAACTATCTAAACTATCTAAACCGGGAGGGTGGTTGCGTTTAGATAGTTTAGATAAATTGGAAGGCACGGGGGAAGGCCAAAACTATCTAAACTATCTAAACCCCTCTCTCTCCAGACCAATGGGAGACCCCCAAACTATCTAAACTATCTAAACTATCCAAACTATCTAAACTATCTAAACCGGGAGGGGTTTAGATAGTTTAGATAGTTTGGGTGGCACGGGGGAAGGCCCAAACTATCTAAACTATCTAAACTATCTAAACCGGGATGGGTTTAGATAGTTTAGATAGTTTGGATAGTTTAGATAGTTTAGATAGTTTGGGGGCTCCCGCTGCTCTGGTCTAAACCCCTCCCGGTTTAGATAGTTTAGATAGTTTGGGTGGCACGGGGGAAGGCCCAAACTATCTAAAACTATCTAAACTATCTAAACCCCTCTCTCTCCAGACCAACGGGAGACCCCCAAACTATCTAAACTATCCAAACTATCTAAACTATCTAAACTATCTAAACCGGGAGGGGTTTAGATAGTTTAGATAGTTTGGGTGGCACGGGGGAAGGCCCAAACTATCTAAACTATCTAAACTATCTAAACTATCTAAACCCCTCTCTCTCCAGACCAACGGGAGACCCCCGAACTATCTAAACTATCTAAACTATCCAAACTATCTAAACTATCTACAGGGAGGGGTCTACATGTTTAGATAGTTGTGGGTGGCAAGGGGGGAAGGCCCAAAAACTTATTCTGAAACATCTAAACTAGTGCGAAAACCCCTCTCTTCCAGACCAACGGGCAGACCCCCCAAAATATCCTAAATTATCTAAACTATTAAACTAGCAAAAACTATTCTAAACTATCTAAAACCGGGAGGGGGTTTTAGATGTTTAGATAGTTTGGGGTGCACGGGGGAAGGCCCCAAACTATCACAAAACTATCTAAAACCGGGAGGGGGTTTAGATAGTGTAGGATAGTTTTGGATAGTTAGATAGTGTTAGATAGTTTGGGGGCTCCCGCTTGCTCTGGTCTAAACCCCTTTCCGGTTTAGATAGTTTAGATAGTTTGGGTGGCACGGGGGAAGGCCCAAACTATCTAAACTATCTAAACCCCTCTCTCTCCAGACCAACGGGAGACCCCCAAACTATCTAAACTATTTAAACTATCCAAACTATCTAAACTATCTAAACCGGGAGGGGTTTAGATAGTTTAGATAGTTTGGGTGGCACGGGGGAAGGCCCAAACTATCTAAACTATCTAAACCCCTCTCTCTCCAGACCAACGGGAGACCCCCAAACTATCTAAACTATCTAAACTATCTAAACCGGGAGGGGTTTAGATAGTTTAGATAGTTTGGGTGGCACGGGGGAAGGCCCAAACTATCTAAACTATCGAAACTATCTAAACCGGGAGGGGTTTAGATAGTTTAGATAGTTTGGATAGTTTAGATAGTTTGGGGGCTCCCGCTGCTCTGGTCTACACCCCTTCCGGTTTAGATAGTTTAGATAGTTTGGGTGGCACGGGGGAAGGCCCAAACTATCTAAACTATCTAACCCCCTCTCTCTCCAGACCAACGGGAGACCCCCAAACTATCTAAACTATCTAAACTATCCAAACTATCTAAACTATCTAAACCCCTCCCGGTTTAGATAGTTTAGATAGTTTGGGTGGCACGGGGGAAGGCCCAAACTATCTAAACTATCTAAACTATCTAAACCCCTCTCTCTCCAGACCAACTGGAGACCCCCAAACTATCTAAACTATCTAAACTATCCAAACTATCTAAACTATCTAAACCGGGAGGGGTTTAGATAGTTTAGATAGTTTGGGTGGCACGGGGGAAGGCCCAAACTATCTAAACTATCTAAACCGGGGGGGGTTTAGATAGTTTAGATAGTTTGGATAGTTTAGATAGTTTAGATAGTTTGGGGGCTCCCGCTGCTCTGGTCTAAACCCCTTCCGGTTTAGATAGTTTAGATAATTCGGGTGGCGCGGGGGAAGGCCCAAACTATCTAAACTATCTAAACCCCTCTCTCTCCAGACCAACGGGAGACCCCCAAACTATCTAAACTATCTAAACTATCCAAACTATCTAAACTATCTAAACTATCTAAGCCGGGAGGGGTTTAGATAGTTTAGATAGTTTGGGTGGCACGGGGGAAGGCCCAAACTATCTAAACTATCTAAACTATCCAAACCGGGAGGGGTTTAGATAGTTTAGATAGTTTGGATAGTTTAGATAGTTTAGATAGTTTGGGGGGTCCCGCTGCTCTGGTCTACACCCCTTCCGGTTTAGATAGTTTAGATAGTTTGGGTGGCACGGGGGAAGGCCCAAACTATCTAAACTATCTAAACTATCTAAACCCCTCTCTCTCCAGACCAACGGGAGACCCCCAAACTATCTAAACTATCTAAACCGGGAGGGGTTTAGATAGTTTGGGTGGCACGGGGGAAGGCCCAAACTATCTAAACTATCTAAACCGGGAGGGGTTTAGATAGTTTAGATAGTTTGGATAGTTTAGATAGTTTAGATAGTTTGGGGGCTCCCGCTGCCCTGGTCTAAACCCCTCCCGGTTTAGATAGTTTAGATAGTTTGGGTGGCACGGGGGAAGGCCCAAACTATCTAAACTATCTAAACTATCTAAACCCCTCTCTCTCCAGACCAACGGGAGACCCCCAAACTATCTAAACTATCCAAACTATCTAAACTATCTAAACTATCGGGAGGGGTTTAGATAGTTTAGATAGTTTGGGTGGCACGGGGGAAGGCCCAAACTATCTAAACTATCTAAACCGGGAGGGGTTTAGATAGTTTAGATAGTTTGGATAGTTTAGATAGTTTGGTTTGGGCTCCCGCTGCCCTGGTCTAAACCCCTCCCGGTTTAGATAGTTTAGATAGTTTGGGTGGCACGGGGGAAGGCCCAAACTATCTAAAACTATCTAAACTATCTAAACCCCTCTCTCTCCAGACCAACGGGAGACCCCCAAACTATCTAAACTATCCAAACTATCTAAACTATCTAAACTATCTAAACCGGGAGGGGTTTAGATAGTTTAGATAGTTTGGGTGGCACGGGGGGAAGCCCAAACTATCTAAACTATCTAAACCGGGAGGGGTTTAGATAGTTTAGATAGTTTCGATAGTTTAGATAGTTTAGATAGTTTGGGGGCTCCCGCTGCCCTGGTCTAAACCCCTCCCGGTTTAGATAGTTTAGATAGTTTGGGTGGCACGGGGGAAGGCCCAAACTATCTAAACTATCTAAACTATCTAAACCGGGAGGGGTTAGATAGTTTAGATAGTTTGGATAGTTTGGATAGTTTAGATAGTTTGGGGGCTCCCGCTGCCCTGGTCTAAACCCCTCCCGGTTTAGATAGTTTAGATAGTTTGGGTGGCACGGGGGAAGGCCCAAACTATGTAAACTTTCTAAACCTCTCTCTCTCTCCAGACCAACGGGAGACCCCCAAACTATCTAAACTATCCAAACTATCTAAACTATCTAAACCGGGAGGGGATTAGATAGTTTAGATAGTTTGGGTGGCACGGGGGAAGGCCCAAACTATCTAAACTATCTAAACCGGGAGGGGTTTAGATAGTTTAGATAAATACCCCAAACAGGAACGCCACATTATACATAAAGGTTTCTCTTACATATATATATATATATGTATATATAGGTGTTTACATACATACATACATATGTACATATATTTATATACATATGTAAACATACATACATACATACATACATACATACATACATATATATATATATACAGATATGTATATAGGTCTGTAAATATGCAAAATTCTGTATGCATATATACAGTATAGAGTATTCTGATTCAAGGTATAGGATGCAAGGCTGCAAACGTTTATGGGTCATTTCCTCCACAAGGTCGGTGCGTAGGCTCTGAGATTCATGGTTTGGCATGTAGCAAGTCCACGATTTCACTTCTATGAGGTGTATGATTGCTGGCTACTGGGGGCTTGCTAAGCCTAGTTGGAGTTTCTACTGGGGGCTTGCTAAGCCTAATTGGAGTTTCCGAAAATAGGGGACCCTAACATAGTACCCTAAATAGTAGGATCCTTAAAGCAAGGACCCAAAATAAGGTACCCCAAATTTTCGGAACCTCCCAATAAGTATTGAGTAAGCAATACTTTGCCTTGAGGTTCCTCAGTTTACTCGTGGCAGAATAACGAAAGCCTAGTCTGTTTGTCAAGACCCTTAAACTATGTTTCGCACATCACATGGAACCTTTACAGGGGGCGCTCCAGGATTGTGAATTCAAGGCGTATGGGGCAACAACTAGAGGAAACAGCCGCCAGGAGTGTGAGGAATTCTGTTGAAGTCCTTGATGGGTTTGGGTTTACAGGGCTTCGGCAGGTCAGGGCTTGGACTTCAGGGCTTAAGCGGTTTAGGACTTATAAGCTTGAAGGCTCAAGCGATTCAGGGCGTCGTTCGCAACGCCTACACACCCCTGCAAAGCACCGGCCAACGTCTAGAACCTCCACACGCAGTTGGAACAGTAGCACTGGGAACAGTATAATGTCTACGATCAACAGCACAAGATATACTTGGAAAAACCAGCAATACTAAGCTATACTTGCAGCCCCCAAGGAAATCTGTAGTATGGAAGCCTAGAAAGGTTGGGTTTTTGCACCGCGCATCCGCTCAGCCTTGTAGTTACGGTATCTTACGAGCATCGTACTGAACCCCGTGGTCAATATCGTTCTTGCCAGAACGTTGAAAAAGAGACAGCCTGAATAACAACCCCTAAGGGCTCATGTGCCCAAATAGTGTATACATTGGTACTGTGGAGCAAAGTCTATACTATTTGGGTACATGGAACCTTAGGGTGCTATAACACTAGTCCCGATAGGGCTCCTTGTTAAAACGATACGAGTATATACCAGCAAACCCTATTCTAAGTATGAAGACCCTTCGACTGCATAGCCCTATAACAATGATAATGGCAATAGACAAAATCGCTTATAGTAATCTTAGTATCCTAATCCTAAGAAGTACCTCGTATAGGGCCCGCAGCAGAGAAGCCTTTTAAGGAACCCTGCTTGAAAGATCATGGGACTTAGTAAATAGGGTTATAACTAGGGTAACCACACCTTGAACCCAAATGAAGGCAGTTATAACCTTACTTACTAAGTCCCATGATCCTCCAAGTACAGTATTGGCCCAAGAGCGATGCCTGCCAGGCTACGACGAAGGCGTAGACTCCCTCGAAGTTGCCAAGGTGGGGTTGAGGGTTTATCATAGGAGGCCAAAAGGGGTTTTAGCCTATGGGGGTTTAGTAGGGATGAGGGTTCCCATAATAGGGTTCATATTAAGGAATCCCTACCCCAAGAATCTTAAATTTCCTGTTGGCCTCCCATCAGTTTAGGGGGGCTGTTCTGTGGATACAGGATCTAGAATCTAGACATGAATGCCTACGGAGTTTATGTAGGAGGTTTAGTATACCGGGCGTATACGGGGGGTGGAGGTGGGTGGTTGCTGCACTATGCTATTTGGGTTTAGGGTCCGCTTAGGGTTTCGGCTTCGAGTTGCAGAGGTGGGCTTTATAAGGCGGGGGGCTTGTGTTTGTACGTGTTGCAGATATGAAGGTTTTACAACAGGGCCGCTCTCAGGTCTTTATGTAAGGGGCTTACAGCGTGGGTGCTCTTTCCTTCTAGCTGCTGGGGTGAACTTTGCCCTAAGACCCGAAGCCCTAAAGCCCGAAATCCAAAAACGTCAAAGCCCTAAAGCCCGGAGGTTTTTTAGCCATGTATATTTGAGATTATGGCGTTTTCCTCGCGATCAATCCTAAACTCTAACGGCAAGAATGTCCTAGTGCTGCCGCAAAAACCCAGAATTTCGCAACCAGAGGCCCTAGCCCTAAACCCTAAAGCTCTATAGGGCTGCAGCTACTTACAACGCCGGTAGGCTAGGAAATTCAATTTCGTGGGCTCGAGTTTGAGGGCAGGATATCCGAACGGTCAGTAAGACCTGTCGCGCCTTGCATGATTCACACTTCCCGCAGTTTGTAGCAATACTACACACTACCCACTCACTGGTTCAATGACTTTCAATCCTTTGAACTAGCCGTGAGCGGCACTTGATTGCCTATGGCTTGGTTCCTTGTCCCATATTCAGGACCTCTTCGTGGCGGCAAAGGACGAATCCGCTAGATGTTGATTGAACTACGGGGTATTATAACCCACAGGGTCCCATGTACTGCTATGGGGATACTCCCCTAAGTCATAATCGTAATTCCTAATATGGAAACCCTACATTCTATTATATCGGTACATAGGAAACCCTAAACCCAAAACCCTAAACCCAAAACCCTAAACCCTAAACTCTAAGGACCCTTTGGCTAGGTGCAGGGGCTTTCAGGATGGTCTGCGAGCTGTTACTTTGTGTGCTCGGGGAGTGCGAAGTGACAAACCTCTAGATCTCTACCCAGAGGCCCCAAAGTAGTTCCTTTGTGGTATTACCTTATACCATTCTATATATGAACCCCAAAAAGGAAGTACTTTCAAAACACTATTCTAATTATTGAGGCCCCTATGTTAGGCTATATAGGGTTCAGGCTGCTAAGGTTTTTTGGCTTCTCGGGCGACTTGTAGATGAGGCCAGTGCTAGGCGCATTCGCCTCATGCTATCGTAGCGAACCGCACTGCTGGTACAGCGACCCTGACTCCCAACTGTTTTAGCAGCTGCCAGTGGTTACTGTAGTCATAACCAGACTAAGAGCATCAGCAGTACAACTAGTAGAGGAAAGATCTCATTCGTGCTGCGCGGCTGATGCTGCCGCCACCACCAGCAGCGACAACAACCGCGCTCCTGCTGCTCCAGCTCCTGCCCCCGCTCTTGCTGCGATTCCTCCTCCTCCTCCTCCTCCTATTCCTCCTACTCGTCCTCCACCTGCTCCCCGACGTGCCTACTGCTCCCAGACGAGGACTACAACCGACTCGCCACTCTTGCATCAGATACGAAGACGACGGCCACACCGTTGCTGTATCGTGCTATCACCCGGATGGCCTGCATGACTACTGGCTTCTCTTTCAAAACATCAAACCGAAAGCTGCAACCCCTGTGCACCGCGGACCGAAATACTCACTAAACTAGAGGAAAGCATTGTAGGGGAAACAGAAGCACGCAGGATCTTCGTTCGTTCCTTTCCAGCTGTCCGGTGGTAAGTGTTCGGCATCGCTTTTTGAAGCTAACCCAGCTTGCTAAGCCCCCTACCATAAAAGAAAATATCAAAAAAGCACAGAGTATAATTATAACCGGGATCCGATGAACATGGCCCTTCAAGAGACGGGGTTTGTTAAACAGGGATCCACATTTGCATCCCAGAAGCTTGTCGCAAGGACCCCCGTGGTGAGGCGCTGGCCCTGTCCACGCTGTCGGAGCTGTACCGAAGTCAGCAGCGGTACCAGGAGGGGCTGCATAGGGTTTCAGGGTTTAGGGTTTATGGGGGTATATTTTTTTTAAGGGGTTCCTTTACAGGGGTATTATAGGGGCTTTAAGGGCTTTTTTAAGGGTTCCTTTAAGGGGTATCATGGGGGCTTTAAGGGCTTTTTTAGGGTGGGTTCCGAAAATGAGTGGTACCCTATTCTGGGGTCCCTATAACAAGGATCCTACTATTTAGGGTAATTACTATGTTAGGGTTCCCTATTATTGGAAGCTCCCATATCATACGGAGGATCCAGGTCACACTATCGTATACATTGTGGAGAGCCGAGTATATATTAAGAACTCTCCATATGAGTTGCGTTGAGCCGTTGAGCCTTTGGTACAACAGGATCCCCTAAGGATCCTGTAACAGAGTCTCATATCCCTCATGAGTGTGTAGCTCGGTGCCAACACCCAGAGACTCCGATATTCCTTGATTACGGAATACTCCTCCAATTGTAGTAGGGTCCCTAATATGACTTGAGGTATATTCCCGAATTAAGGGCTATTGGAGTCTCTGGGCACAGGTATTTGCGGGGTCTCGCTTCGGATTTAGTGGTGGTTTAGGCTTCGGGGTCCGGGCTCCACGTGGGAGTTTCCCAACAGACGGGACCCTAATATGGCACCCTAAACAGTAGGATCCTGATTGTAAGGACCCCAAAATAAGGTACCCCCTAGGAAACTCCCAAGTGTGCAATGGTCTAGAGGACGTCCGAATGTTGACTTCAGCCTTCTGGGGTTTAGCATTTAGGTTTTAGGGTTTTACAATTTAGGGTGTGGGGTTTAGGGTTTAGAATGTAGGGTTTCGGGTTTAGAATTTATAGCTTTTAGGCCTTTGAATGTAGGGTTTAGGGTTTAGAATATAGGGTTTAGGGTTCAGAACTTAGGGTTTAGGGTTTAGAACTTAGGGTTTAGGTTTTAGGGGGCTAGAGAACCTACACTCTGAACCTTAAACCGTTTAGGCTTGAGGCGAGACTGTGAGACTCCGGCCAAGTCTCCGGTTGTTGCGATGCTTGTGCGTCTCACGGGGGTCTCCAGATTTTCGGCTCTGGGCCTTCATTGCCCTAAACCCCCAATACTAGATCCTAAGGCCTCAAGCTCTAAACCCGCAGCCCTAAATCCTAAACCCCAAGTCCTAAACCCTCAATACTAGATCCGAAGGCCTCAAGCCCTAAACCCGAAGCCCTAAATCCTAAACCCTAAGCCCCCAATACTAAATCCCAAGGCCTAAACCCGAAGCCCTAAGTCCTAAACCCTAAGCCCTAAGCCCCCAATACTAAATCCCAAGGCCTAAACCCGAAGCCCTAAGTCCTAAACCCTAAGCTCTAAGCCCCCAATACTAAATCCTAAGGCCTCAAGCCCCAAGCGCATCGGCGAAGCTCTGAGTCTCGATCCTAGACACTTTTGCTGTCCGCCACAACACACATGAATCCCTCTCTAGACTTAGGGTTTAGGGTTTAGGGTTAAGGGTTTAGGGTTTAGGGTTTAGGGATAAGGCTGGGGTTTACCTAAGCCCGAGCAGCTGGCCCGAATAGTTAGTTGTATTTGAGGTGTAGCTGGCCGCTTAGGGGAGGTCCTCATGGAGGGCACTACGTATAGTACAGACCTTACTCAGTTTCCATGCTGAGCATAGGAAGCATAATGCTCCATGTGTAGAAGTTGTATAAAGGATGACAAACAGAATAGACGTGTAGTACTTTAAGCCCAACTCCCTATCATTTGGGTTCGCAGATCGGAGAGGTTAGTGAAACTTCAGAACCTAGCCCCTACACCTGACCCGAAATCCTAGCAACCTTGTTATAAACCCTAACCCCTAAACCCTAAACCCCAAGGGTTTTGGCCTTACTCCTTACACACCCTAAACTCCAACCCCATGGAGGCAGCTTTGGACGTCACCTTGCGTTACAAGGCGCTAGCCCAGGCCAATGCTCTGCGATTTTTGGGATCCAGATACACACCCAAAGGGTCCATGTTCCCAAATAGTATACACTGCTGTCCCCAAAGTACCTTCATAGGGACTACTTTAAGGGCCAATGTATATACTATATGAGTACATGGGCCCTTTAGGATCCTTTGGAGGTTTAGGGTTTAAGGTTTAGCGTTTAAGGTTGAGGGCTTATAGGGTTTAAGGCCTCATCCCTAAACCATAAAAACCCCTGGATGCAAAAGCCATAGCTGTGTTTTCAGCCGAGCCTCCTCTCCTATTTTTCGGAGTCCCTCTGCCGGGTTTAGGGGTTTTAGAGGTCTAGGGTGTAGGCTATGCCAAGAGGATACACCCCGGAAAATGGTCAACCAGGAACGGTTTAAGGTTTAGGGTGTAGAAGGACACCAAGGCCTCCGATGAAACAAGAAACCCACTTGCAAAGTACATCAGGCGCGTAGCGAGTCCAGAGGGAACTTCGGGGTGCCTGGGCCCCCAAAGCATAAAGCCCCACTTTTTCAAGCGGCCGATCACTCTACACAAAAGCAGGACTCTTTGTGTAAACCGTCCTTACTTTGCTACAAGCAACATAAGGGTTTAGGGTTTAGGGGTTGAAGGAGTTTTGGGTTTTGGATTTAGGGCATCGCACTCTATCTACAGGCGGATAGAGCCCATGGACCCTACATCCTAGACTACTAGGCCCTTTGGTTAGTTTCGTGGTCGGAATGATTCGTGTATACCATCTGCATATATATATATATATGTACATACATATACACATAAGTATATTATGTATATGTATACATGTGCATATACATATATGACATTGTTCCTTTGTAGTCCCCATACATAGCCCGTATGAGACCTTTCAGCCCCAAACTCTGAAATCTTAACCCTAAACCCTTGACCGCAACAGGACTCGGGCTTCAAAGAAGCTACCGTAAACCTACACCCTAAGCTCTGAACCTTAAACCTTAAACCCAAAACCCCTAAACCCTAAACCCCTAAATCCAAAACCACTAAACCCTAAACCCCTAAACCCCTAAACCCAAAACCACTAAACCCTAAACCCTTAACAGGACTCGGGCTTCAAGGAGGATGAGATCAAAGCGCTGTTGGTGCTGGCAGGTCTCTTCCGGCAGCAGGAAGACTTCAAGGCAGCTCCAGGGTTTCCTACTTAAGGGATCATGGGACTTAGTAACTAGGGTTCCTTAAAGGGGTCCTTAATAAGGATTCTATAGGGGTTCCTTAAAGGGATCTATAGGGTTTAGGGTTCAGGGTCTACTTAAAAGGATCATGGGACTTAGTAACTAGGGTTATATTTAGGGTAACTATACTTATATCCCCAATGAAGGTACTTATAACCTTACTTACTAAGTCCCATGATCCTCCAAGTAGGGTTTAGGGTAATCTTCTTAAGCTACAGTTTTATCAGGAAGTATTTTGTACTCGTCTTCATATAAAACCCAAGAGAATACTAACAAGATTGGTTTTATGACGGTTCTAACGGAGGGGGGCATTTCTGAGGACGAAGTTACGAAGGCCTCCACATGACACTAAAATTTAAAAGGGTTTACGGCTTAAGGCTGAAATATTATACGTGGGTTGAAGTTCGGGTGTTTCCGGTACACCAAAAACCATAAGACCTAAACCCTCAACCCTAAACCCTGAGCCCTAAACCCTGGACCCTAAGCCCTGAACCCTAAACCCTGCTGTTGAATCCCAAAGTGGACCATGCTCGGTTAACTGGGGACCGAAGCCTCAAAATTGTATTCGGGTTAATGAGGGATCCATTTTATAACTATCATGACTCTATGGGGTAGGGCCAATATTCTAGAGGTAATCCAGGTATGTTCCCTTATTGGGCTTAAGAGGATCTTACTTACTAATATTTTTCAAAAGCTTTAAATGCCCGACCTAGTAGTGTATGGTCGAAAGCATTAGGCTGTGGTGGTCGCAAGCTGGAACTTGCGATTGAGGGGTCGAAAAAAGACGGTTAGGGTTTAGGGTTTACACGTTCATGTGTTTAAAGTTCAGGGTTTGGGGGTGTTGGTTTGCTTATGGTGTCCTAACCTCAATAAACAGGTTCTGCAAAACAAGTACTACATGACAACGCCCTCTCAGCAACCTGTTAAGGGAACCCCGAAAGGAACCCTGATAGTTACCTCTTCAAGGATGTAGAAAGAACCCTGATAACCAGCTTTCGACCGAACCCTTTCAGAACCCTAAATTACGGTTTAGAGTTTAGGTAGAATTTCGATGCTTTTCAGTGTCCAGTTCAGGATTTTTGCTGGGCATGGAAGAAGCCCTTCCCCCCAAACCCTAAACCCTTAAGCCCTAAACCCCTAGACCCCCAAACCCTAAACCATTAAACCCTGAACCCCTAAACTCTGAACCCTATAACTATAAACCCTTAAACCCTGAACCCTAGAAGCCTCTAAGTCGACATTCGCTCGTCGATGTGCAAAGAAGTGGCCCTCCTCGCTTGCCTAGCGGACGGCAAGCACGCACCTCACCTACCTTAGAGGGATCCTCAAGGGTTCCTGTAAGGGATCTATAAAGGATCTATTAGAAGGTTTAGTGTAGTATAGGGCCGTAATAGTTACCTAATACTATTATGGGGGTTCCTTTAAAGGGGTTCATAGGGGTTACTATAAGGTTACTATAAGGGTACTATGATTTAGGGGCCTTAATAATTACCTGTACTATTTTGGGGGTTCCTTATTCTAAATCTGGTTATAATGGGCCCCAAAACCTTGTTCCAAGTTTTAAGGCCCCTATAGTATGCAGAACCGCAAGAGCTCTGAGCATGCGTGCGTGCTGCCTTAAAAAACTCCGTGGGCAAAGAAGTCGACAATGAAGCTGTCTGAGATTACACACCAGTCTCACTGCATGGGGTCTACTGGCGAAACTATGTTTTGTTTGTCGGAGATGGCGCCGACGAAGTTCGACCTGCGGGGCATGGCGACCTTCCCGCCGGAGAGCAAGCATCGGAAAGCCTTGTGGATGCTGGGCGGCATGGAGCTGGCGAGATATCTTTGGTGGAAGGGTGCTCTCGCATCTCAGGGCCAAGCTTGATGCGTTTCTTCAGAAGCGCGAGCCTTGAAAGTCTAGGGACTTCTTCGTCCTCGCCGCGTTCTTCGCATGCCTACTGTACGTGCCGTCATCGCTCTGAGTATGATGTCACAGTGCCCATGCCAGAGCGAGGTGTTGATAATTGTTGTTGAGGATACCCTTGAACTGTTCTGAAGGGTAGAGGACCCCCTCAAACTGTGCCAAATCCTAAACCTTAAACCCGTAAACCTGAACCTCAACCCCAAACCCGAAACCTTATAACCCCTTAATTCCGGAACTCCTGAACATTAAATCCCCACAACCGTAGAAGCCATGTATGCCGTATAAAACCTCTATCAAACACCTTAACGGAACCCTGAAAGGAGGCTGTCAGGGTCCCCTAATAAACGTCCCCGAAGCTTTGAACCCTAAGGTCTCAGTTCTAAACCCCAAACCTTATAAGCCCTAAACCCTAAACCCTCAATCTTAAACCCTATAAACCCCAAAAGGAGGCTTTTCGGGTTTTATAAACCACTAAACTCTAAATCCCAAACTCTTATAGAACCCTATACTACCCTTTTCAAGGGGGACCCTTAGAACCCCATACGACCCTTTTAAAAAGAGGCTTTTGGGGTTTTATCAACCGCGAAGGCGGCTGCTCGCGCGGCGCGCGAGGGGCTGCGTCTGGCGAGGCAGGCTCAGCTCCGGGAGCAGCAGGCAGGGGGCTCTTTTGCCTAGGAAGACCGCAAAAACTTTGGAACCGTTGAGAACCCCATAATGACTCCATATAAAACGCCCGACAGCAACACGCAAGCGATCGAATCCTTGTAGACTGGGCTTTGGAGTACCATACTTTAATACTTTTTTGGGACCTGGTACTTAAAGGGAGCCAATTATGAGAAAAAAAGCCTATACTTTTTTCCCCCTGGTTACTTCAAAGCCCAGTTAAGGGTGGGGCTCTTTTAAAGGGTAGTATATAGGGTTCTATAAGAGGGTCCCCCTTAAAATGGTAGTATAGGGTTCTAGGCTTTTATTTAGGGGCCAACAAAGCAGATATGCATAAGCATTTTATAGCGATATCCCTACCTTAATTGGCTTCATTATAAGGGGGTTTGTATGGAATATCCCTATCCTAGTTGTTTGCTTGTGTGCTTTTTTTGGGGCTCTTTTAAAGGGTAGTATAGGGTTCTAAGGGTCCCCCTTAAAAGGGTAGTATAGGGTTCTAGGGTTTGGGGTTTAGGGCTTGAGAGGGTTCAGGGGTCATTTTGGAGTTTAGGGGTTTAGGTTTTTAGGGTTATAGGGTTTTAGAGCTTGAGGGGTTCTAGGGTTTGGGGTATGGGCTTAGGGGTTTAGGGTTCAGGGCTTAAGGGGGTGTAGGGTCTTAGGGGATTTAGGGTTTTAGAGGGTTTTAGGGGGTTTTCGGGTTTAACGGTTTAGGGGTTTAGGGTTTAGGGGTTTGAGGGTTTAGGGTTCAGGGGTCATGTAGTCGTTTAGGGGTTTTAGGGTTTATAAATCAGGGTTTAGGGCGGCGCAGGTCGCCTTAAGGGTTCAGTTGTCCGTTTTGCAGCATGGGTTCCTGGTTTTGAGGATTCAGGACTTACAGTAGAAGCCAGAAAGTTGGAACATGGCTTTAGAGGATTAGTGCTAGGATCCCTTATACTTTACCTTAAGGGTATCAGGACAATTATGTTCCAACTTTCTGGCTTCTACTATAGGTCAGGGAGTTTAGGGTTGAGGGCCTGACAATGAGGGATTCAGGAGCAGCAGGCAGGGGCGTTTTCAAACAGTGTTTTAGGGGTGTAGTTGGGAGTTTCCGAGAATAGGGTACCCTAATATAGTATAAGTACCCTAAATGGTAGGATCCTCATTATAAGGACTCCAAAGTAAGGTACCACTTTTTTTCGGAAACTTCCAGTTGTGCAGGGGTTTAGGATTTAGGGTTTAGGGTTCAAGGGGTTTAGGGTTTGGGGGTTCTGGGGTTCTGGGGTTCAGGGTTTAGGGGTCTTGGGTTTACGGTTGGTGGGTTTAGGGCTCCGGGGAGCTTTCAACGCTTGCAAAGGATTCTTTGGGTTTTAGGGTCCTTACGGTGTTGTGCTGGATCCTAGTAAACCCCACCTTCTTGACCTACATGGGCGGTTGTCAAAATTATGGACCGTCTTTGGGTCCCTACTATAATACGGCACCTAATACTTAGGGTACCCAATTAGGTAAATTAGGGACCATAATTTTGACAACTACCCACATGACCTCAAATGGATCATCGCCAGCTTCCCTCTCAGGTTCAGCTGCTCCTACAGTGTGTGCAATGCAGCCTTACAGCCGCCTCCTACGGGAAAGCCCGGGTCTCCCGCAACATGATGGAGGATCCCCGGGGTGAAACTACCTAGAGGGTCATACCCTACCCCTTTTTTAGGGTACCTAGTTTTATGGTTAGGATCTCCTATATAGAAAAATAGGTACCTTAAAAAAGGGGTAGGGTATGAGCCTATAGGTACTGCTGATGGACAAAATCCTGCATTGCCCATTATAAGGAATATACCATAGTTCCCATAGTTTGGAGTCCTTAGGGTCATGCAGGATTTGGTCCATCAGCAGTAGTAGAGTAGGCAACCTTAAACCTTTTTATGGGTAGTATAGTCCCTATATAACGCGTTTATAACCAAAAAGGTTAACCTTAAGACCCCATGATACCCGACAAGTAGGAAAAGGCTAGTTGGCATTCTCAAGAGCTAGAAGAGCTGGTGGTTTATGGCGTACCAGAGGGTTGTACAGGCTTGGAGTTTGCACGGGTAGTTGGGTTCTTAGGAAGTTGTGAATAGTGTTGTCCTATGCCTAATCGGCGGGTGTTGTTGGGCTTTACAGGCTTCTGGGCTTGATTGGGTTTTCAGATGTTTAAGGGTGTCGATTCGAAAGGATTCATTAGGGGCCGAAAGATGTCCTTACATGCCCAATGTACGATCCTTGGAGCTTTTTTCATTCACAAGTTTCTCGTGTTGTTGTTAATCGCAGGCGGAAGTCGAGATTGTTCCACGTTGCAGTACCTTTGGTGCTCCTTCCCTGAGGGTCCATGTACTCATATAGTATATACATTGGCTTAAAGTACTCCCTATATAGGTACATTGGGCCCAAAGTATATACTATTTGGGTACATGGACCCTTAGGGCTTGTGTAAACTGAACTCTCATCCTGACGCAGCCTCGACGAGCAGACTACTCGCCTACTTAGCTCAATGCGAACCGTAACCGAAACCCTAGAACTGAACTGGGTTGTGCTTTGGGATAATTTTTAGTTTCCCTTATTTCCTTATAAAGGGAACCTATTCATAAATAATTTTCAAAAGGTTTAAAGCACAACCCAGTGAACATACAGATACAGGGGGTTTAGGGTGTCTTAGGAACTTGGGTCCTTTGCAGATATCCTCCAAGAAATCCTGGACGGAGTTGTTAAGTTGCCTTCTTCTGGGATCACAGGACGTACGTGGAGGGGCCGACTATCTTCCTTCCGAGGATTGCTTAAAGGATCATGGGCCTTAGTAACCAGGGTTATAATTAGGGTAACTAGACTTATAGCTACTTATAACTCGTCCCGTGATCCTCCAAGTGGGGGTTGCAGGAGACGACGCGCCTGGCCAAGGATGCAGTGAAGCTGACCTCCGAGGCTACTTGGAGGATTCCTTATAAAGGGATCCCAAAGGGTTCCTTATAAAGTTCAGGATTTAGGGTCTACTTGGGAGGATCATGGGACTTAGTAAGTATGGTTATAAGTACCATAACTGGGGTTATAAGTAGTTATAAGGTATAGTTACCCTAGTTATAACCCTGGTTACTAAGTCCCATGATCCTTTAAGTATGCGGGTTTCGGAGCCTCGCTTTCGGGTTTGGAGTTGAGGGTTCTAGGGTTTACGGCTTTGCGGTTTATGGTTTGGGTTCTAGGGTGTACGGCTTCAGGGCTTTGGGCGTAAGAGGACCCCCTCAAACCGGGCCAAATCCGAAACCTTAAACCCGTAAACCTGAACCTCAACCCCAAACCCGAAACCTTATAAACCGTAAGCCCTGCACTCCTGAACATTAAATCCCACAGTCGTAGGAGCCATGTATGCCGTATAAAACTCTGTCAGACGCCTTAACGGAACCCTGAAAGGAGGCTGTCAGGGTCTCCTAATGCGCATACCCCAAGCTTTAACCCCTAAGCCCTCAGTTCTAAACCCCAAACCTGAAGCCTAAACCCTCAATCCTAAACCTTATAAACCCCATAAGAGGAGGCTTTAAAGTGTCCGTGCATAATTGAGTTAAATCATTGAATCTGAATCCTGAATCCGGCCGAAGGACTGGAATGACGATGACGAGCATGGCGGTTATTACGACCACATGGACCATAGCACTAAGGAGGCGGAGAGGATTCTGGCGGAGGTTCAGTCCCACAAGAAGCCTGAGGCGAAGGCAAGGCCTAAGCCTAGGCCCTTGCCCGTTCCCAATTCCTGGAACAGCTGCGAATGGAAGAGAAGAGCGACAAGTCCTGGGACAGCGCCGATTGGAACGAGGAAGGGGCGGGCAGCAGTGGCTGGAACGACGACGAGAAGAACCAGTCGTGGGCCAGCGGCGGATGGGAAGATTGTTCCAATAAGAGGAAGGGAATGGAGGAGGACGAGGAGGACTCGGAAGAAAGGTGCGAGTGGTCTACTCGTGGGTTTCGGGTTTGGGGTTATACTTGATAGTAACTTAGTAGAGTAGGTAACCTTTGACGTTTTAGGAGGTATTATCATCCCTGAATATTCGCAAAGGCTAATAATTCCTCCAGGATTCTGATTATTGGACAGTTCAAAAATGCCCCTCCCAAAACCCAGAGACTCCAAAATCCTTGAATTCACAGGTATACTTCTAGGCCCTAGCTAAGTAGGAAGAAGTCCCGCATCTCGAAACAAGTTCAGGCTGCCTGCGCACTCTGTTTAAAGCCACACAGCGGAGCTGCATTGTGCAGATTGTGCTATGCCTTTTCTGGCATGTTTTTACCTACGTTGTGTAACAAGAACTCAGTGAAGCTCGGACCCCAACTACCGTCAAATCTGCAACGGGGCTCTCGTAAAACAACTTGGTATCAATGTTGCCATCATATAGTTCCGGAAGGCACATTTCTGTACATACATCCGCAGTGGTGTTTTGACTTGAGGTTTCAATAAGTCAGAGCCGAGCTTGCAAGAAGCCCCAGGAACACCAAACCCGCTCCCTCAAGGATAGGGCATGCTTTCAGGCTGCATGTACCCATGTAGCATGCAAATTTTTGGGCTTCAAGTAGTCCCTACATTGTCAACTGTGTGGGTACTCTAGGGCCATGGGCCCTTCGAATATGATCCCACATTGAGGGGTTTGGAAAAAACCTTCCGAGTCTGGCCTCCCCGCTGGCGGCTGGAAACGGACGCAGTATGGAGTTGCATTGCTCCTCGGCAGCGATGTTCGGTCTGAAAGAAGTTTTATCAACCTGCGTCCAACCCTGAAACCCCAGTTCTCAAAAGAACAGGGTTTCCTACAAAGATTCTTGCAAATGTTCCTTTAAGTGTCCCTTTGCGGTTTCCTTTTGCATTCCTTTTCGGACTCCTTGAAAGGCTCTGAAAGTGTGTCCTTTAAGAGCTTCCGGCAAGGCTTACCTGGGTGGTTGTCAAAATTATGATCCCTTCCTGGGTCCCTATTAAAATACGGCACCTAATATTCCCAAAAAGGAACCCTAATTTTGACAACCACCCAACTGTAAAGGAACCATCACAGGTAACCTTTACAGGAACTGTGCAAGAAACCGACTTCTTCAACAAGAGCCCAGGTTGGCAGGTCTCGCGAAGTTTAGCTAGAGCAACAAGCCTGGACCCCCCAACTACCACACATGAAGACCTTGACTTAGGGGTACTTAGTTTTTTTTTGCTTTTTGGTTATTACTGTCCCTAAGAAACAGCTAGAATTGGAATTTTTGCGAGGGTTCTAAGTTCAGGATAGTTGAGTATCCAGTACTAAGGACCATGGAGCTTTCATTAAGGTACTTGGAGGACCATGGGACTTAGTAAGTAAGGTTATAAGCACCATAACTGGGGTGAAAAGTAGTTATAAGTATAGTTACCTCGATTATAACCCTAGTTACTAACTCCCATGATCCTTTAAGTAAGGTATCCTCAACGGGCTTCTGGAGGGACTCAGAGGTTTGAGCTTGGCAGCTGGGAGTTGTGAGAGTCGATTTTGCGATGTCAGGCATGGGGTCTATGATGATAGTGCCATGATATAATGGGACTGTATACTTTTTCTATTACTTGCTGCGAGAAAGACTCTGCAGCTTCTGCTGTGCCTTAAATACCCACTACTGAGAAGCAGCACGGGTCGCTGGGAGGTGCCTTAAGGCCGGGTTCTTCTTTGATTAAGCTAGCAGAGTAGGGATCTATATCCCTAAACCCTAAACCTGCAGAATTGTGGTCTACGGGGAGTCTAGGCTTCCTAACTTAAGCTACCATGGTAGGGATCCATATCTATATATATATATATATATATATATATATATATATATATGTATGTATGTATGTATGTATGTATGTATGTATGTATGTGTATATATTTATATATACACGTTAGAGACCTGAAGCTTCGTGGTTTAGGGTTCCTGGCTTTGGATTAAACCCACGCCGTCCAGGTACTGGCACGCCAATGCCCTGGCTTTGAGCAGCAGAGAAGAGGCGCTAGCAGTGATCTCGAAGATTGACACTGTCTGCGATGCCACAGGAGCGTGTTTAGAGGGGAGAAGTCTTTAGAGTTTCAGGATTTGGGGAGCTTGGGGTGTAGGGATGTAGGAGTTTGGGGTTGTGGGATAGGATATGTGGGAGTGTGTGTCGGGGGTATTTAGTATAGCATTACGGGTTGCATTGGTGTGAGGTTGGCCTAGAAAATTAAAAGTGTTCGCATGCTTGGTTCCAAATCCTGGAGCTGCGGACACAATGTTCCCAAACCTCGTCTACCTGCTGTGAGCAAAGCCTAGGAAGACCGCAAAACCCTTGGAACCGTTGAGAACCCCATGATGACTCAACATAAAACGCCCGACAGCAACAAGCAAGCGATCGGGACCTTGTAGAACCCTTCAGTTTCTTGTAAGACCCCAGTTTTGAAATCCAAGGCCCCAACAAAGCCTGAAAACCCTGCATTACATGCCGAAACCTTTAAACAACCTCTCATTTATCTCATCAGTGAATCTTTTCCAGATGACTTTAAAGATCCTGTTGTGTTATAACCCTACGAAGCACCTCTTAGACAACCCTGCAACGAACCTCTTCCAAAGTCCTTACAGATCCCATCTCAAGAGTCCTAATCCATCCTTCATCCTAAACACAAAACCCGAAGCCATCCTAAACCCCAGAGTTTAGACCCCGAGCCCTAAAGAAAACACCATCCTAACCCTTAAACTCCTAAACCCATAAACCCCAAAACCCTGAACCCTAAACCCCTACACCCTTATCCCTAAACCCTAAGCACCTAAACCCCTGAACCCCCATAAACCCTGCACCCGAAAGATCCCCAAACGTCCTTAGCCCGAGGAGACCAGGAGCTCCCCTTTATGGTGGAACCCTACTACTTAAAGGATCATGGGACTTAGTAACTAGGGTTCCTGAAAGGGCTCCTTAAAAGGGATCCATAAGGGTTCTATAAGAGGGGTGTTAGGGTTGCTTAAAGGATCATGGGACTTAGTAACTATGGTTATAATTCGAATAACTAGACTCATAACTACCTATAACCCCAGTTATGGTACTTATAACCTTACTTACTAAGTCCCATGAGCCTCCAAGTACGGATACCCTATAGTACCCCTTTAACGGACCCCTTAAAGTAAGCCTGCAGTACCCTAGGGCCCGTGATAGACCCTTTCAAAATCAAAAGGATCCCTTAAAGGAACCCTCTAGTACCCTAGGGCCCGTATAGCCCCTTAAAGGAACCCTATCCCCAAAAATCCTTAGCTCGAGGAGACTTGGAGCTCCAGGCCTACGCCACGCTGCTGTCGGCCCAAATTCAGCTCGCCACCCGCCACTGTTTAACTACTTGGAGGATCCCTTAATTGGATCCTGAAAGGGATCTATAAGAGCTCTATAATGCAACAGTTCAAATGCGTTTAGGGTTTAGGGTTTCAGGGTTTAGGATGTAGGGCTTAGGGCTTTAGGGTTAAGGGTTCACGTTCAGGGTTTTGGGTTTAGAGTTTTGCGTTAGCCTTGGGGTTTATCTTTGAAGGGGCCTACAAGGGCAGTTATAAGTTTTAATTAGGGTCCCTTTTGGGGGCTTCAGGGTTTTGGGATTGAGGGTTTGAAGGTGTTTGGGGTTGAGGGTTTAGGGTCGTAATTTTTTATGAGGTTTTAGGGTTTCTGGGTTTAGAGCTTTCGGGCTTTAGGGTTTCAGGGAGCGGAGGTCAGGGTTTATGTAGTTCTCTAAATTAGGGTCCCATGCGGGGTCCTTGAAATGAGCGTGCCGTACTATTTGGGGTACCTAAACGGGACCCTACTTTAGAGGAGGAGGCTTGTGCAGTTTAGTTTTGGAGTTGGGCCCAGGGTTTGCGGTTTGAGGCTTCGTGTAAGTTCATTGTTACGTTTTGGGGTCTTAACCCTAAACCCTAAACCCTAAACCCTAAACTCTAACCCCTAAACCCTAAACCCTAAACTCTAACCCCTAAACCCTAAACCCCTAAACCCTAAACCCTAAACTCTAAACCGTGAAGGTTTAGGGTTCAGGCTTCAGAGCCTTGTGTACGCCTATTGTCATGCTTTGGGGTTGTGGTCTTTTGGATTTAGGGTCCTGGACTCTTGTGGTTTAGGGTGTAAGGGTTGAGGGGCTCTATTATGTTTGGGTGTTTTTTAGGTTCAGGGTCGAGGAATCTTGGCTTCCATTATGTCATGCGGTCTGTAGGGTCTCACGGATTTGGGATTTGGAGCCTAAGGTCATTCAAGTTCAGGGTTTCAGGTCCATTACGTTGTGGTTTCTGTATTAGTGTTTGGAGTTTCAGGTCTTTTACAGTGTGGGTTCAGGCTTCAGGGATTGAGGTTTCATGGTTTTTGAGGGACTATTGGGAATTTTTGCGGAACGTCATGCCTGGGTGTAGCTCTCAGCACGAAGGCTAGAGGTCAAGAACAAAAGTAGCAGAGAGAGAAGCAACAAACATGCAATGCAATATAGGGAGCGAATCCTGTGGTACAGGGGGTTGGCAAAAAACCGAACTGCAAACCACTTGCGTACGGTGCTCTTGAGATGAACATGAAGCAGATCTATATTCAGGCTGTCTGAATATTGACAGTTTTGAGATAGATAGCCAAGCATATTGCGTCGATGGCAGGGGTGGATAGATGGAAGTTTGAGAGGTGGGGATCTCAGGGGATGTGCAAGTTAGCACTTGTGGCTTCAGAATAAGAATTAGGGTTCAGGGTATGCCAGGGCAATGTACTTGTACCTGTCACAGTCGGTATTCATGCTAGAAGAGGAAGACGGCAGCGGTAGTCCTGCAGACGTGAAACTTCCAGACTAAGGTTTTGTTTAGGGCCTAACCCCCCTCCCCCTTACACCCGAGACCCCTAGGCGTTCAGCAATATGCACAATCTGAGGACACGGATAAGGCGACGGCAGCGAGTCTATTGCTGCCGCTTGGGCCGGCAGAGATTTTCGGTACTAAGCCCTGAAGCCCTAACAGCCCTAACATACTAAGCCCTCAAACCCTTAATAACCTGAAGCCCTAAACCTTTCGTTTCCGCTACCACCCTGAAATCCGTAAAACCCTAAAGCCCAACAGCAACAATAACAACAGCAGCAACAACAACATTTTTCGTTCTGGGTTTCGAATTCGAGATTACAAAACAGCTTCGAATCCTGATACTTTCTGGTTTCAAAATTTGGGGGGTACTCAGGAGCCTAGGGAAAGGATAGGATTGCACCGGGATTTGGGGTTGAGAGCTTTTGGTAGTTTAGGAATTAGGGTTGAGGGTTCGGGGCTTCTTTGGATGTGGGATTTGGGGTTTAGGGTTTAGAATTCAAGGCTTAAGGTCTTAATGCTAATTGGTTGTTCAGCTTTCCCGACAATCGGCACATTCTAAACCGGAAAGGGTTTCGGGTATTATCAACCTTTGACCTCCAAATCCTAAACCTAAACTCAATGCCGGACTAAACCCCAAGCCAAAGCCGCAATTCTTGAAACCTCTATGGGAGTTTCCAAGAATTAGGGGTACCTTATTTGGGGCTCCTTGTAATAAGGATCCTATTATATAGGATCCTATATTAGGGTCCCCCATTTTCGGAAACTCCTCTATAGACCCTAAACCCTGAACTCTAAACTTTCACCTAAGCCCTAAACCCTGGACTCCCAACGCTTTCATGACCCGGCATTGGACGGAAGAATACATTTGTCTCTGCCGAGTGGGAAATGCCATAAATCCTGCAAGGGGTTCCTCCTTGCAGAGTTGGTTTTTAAGGGCTCCTTTTTCAGGTATCTACAGGGGGTCCGATGAGGGTGCCTGTAAGGCTTGCTTTTGAGGCTTCCTTTGAGGGCTTCGTCTCCTACAGGGTTTCCTGTCAGGGGATCTTGAAGCACTCCCCTGAAGCCAAGGCTTCCTGTAAGGCTTCTCTAATCGGTTCCTATAGCTTCGACAGTCGGTGCCAAGCATTCAGAGTGTGTGCTTTCGGGATCCAGGACCCTACTTAATCCAGGACCCTACTTAAGTGATCATGGGACTTAGTAACTAGGGTTCCTGAAAGGGCTCCTTAAAGGGGATCCATAAGGGTTCTATAAGAGGGGTGTTAGGGTTGCTTAAAGGATCATGGGACTTCGTAGCTAGGGTTACAAACAGGGTAACTGTACTTATAACAACTTATAACCCCAGTTAAGGTATTTATACACTGACTTACTAAGTCCCATGATCCTCCAAGTACTTTCGTTGGGCACTTGGCCTCTCAGGGTAAAGGTTTGTTCATGGGTGCCCGGAAGCCCAACACAAAGGATGCTAAGTACCTTTGTCGGGGATCCCACTTAGCACTACGTAAGCACATAGGTCTCAGGATCTATTGGATCTTTCTATAAACGAGGTTCACAGGGTTATTGGTTCCTTGTGGCGTCATTTATTTTGCGGGTCTATAGTTGTGATAGTTGCCGGAAAGCCCTAAACCCTAAACCCTAAACTCTAACCCCTAAACCCTAAACCCTAAACCCCAAACCCCCTAAACCCTAAACCCTAAAACCCTAAACCCTAAACCTTAAACCTTAAACCCTGAAGCCTGAACTCTAACCCGGAGGCCAGTGATTCAGACCTTCAAAAAATTGCGCGACGAGACTGGGCAGAAGTTCGCAGAAGAGGCCTGACCATATATGGACGTTTGGGGTTTAGAGTCTAGGGTTTAGGATGTTGGGTTGTTCAATAAGGCCTGCAGGGTTGTAGATTTTTAGGTCTGAGGGGTTTAAAGTGTGCGGTTTTTGGGCTTGGAGTCCTCATGGTCTCCACAACTTCGTATGTTCACAGCTCTGCTTTACAATCTGGGCTGCAAGACTTTGGAGACAGTTAGCTCAACATATCTTGTTTCTGAGCATTTGAGACTTGAGAGGAGAAGTCGGTCGAGGCGGAAGTGTGAGTTGCATGATACTTGGAGGATCATGGGATTAGTAAGTAAGGTTATAAGTACCTTAATTGGGGTTGTAAGTATAGTTACCCTACTTATAACCCTAGTTACTAAGTCCCGTGATCCTTTAGGTAACGAACTCACCATATCTTTGTCCCATGGTTTCTCCGTGTCCTTCTCTCTCGCGCTCTATATCGCGCTATCTCTGGTATGGCTTTCCCACCTTTATGTTTCCCCCATCCCTGAACACGCGCTGCAGATCCGCATCCTTGCCTACTGACATCATTGTTCGCAGTTCGCTTGCTGTGCAAAACAATGAACCAATATACACACCCATGTAAACATATCTAAATATATATGCAGATATTCATAAAGACTTGTCTGCATATATTGCTATACATATACACACATACGCACGTACATACACACATGTACCTACATGCATACATACATACACATAAATACATGCATACATACATATATACATACACACATGCACGTACATGTCTGTAGAGACATCCTTGTAGGTACTCAGGTACTCAGAAGGTAGATTCCAGGAGCAGTTCTGTGTGCGCAGAGCTTGCTCGGTCCAGAATCTCTCCCCACCCAACCCTCCCACCCTGAAATGGAAATGGAACCTTACAGTAGAAGCAAGAAAGTTGGAACATTATTCTCCTCATGCCCTTAAGGTAAAGTATAAGGGATCCTAGCACTAATCCTCCTAAAGCCATGTTCCAACTTTCTGGCTTCTACTGTAATATCAAAAGGCTCCGGATCTGAAAACGTCAGTGATTCAGGGTTGCAAGGAATTTCAGCTGAAGGGACTCGGGCCACCCTGTTGATTCAGCTGAAGTTGCTTTTATCGCGCGGGTCAAGACTCTGTCCTTCTCAGATTCTCTAGGTGCCATAACTAGATTGACAACTAACAACGGTTTGACCTTGGCCCTTTTCGCTTTGGGTTCCCTAAAACCCATATGAGGAACAAGGGCACTACTAGGGAACCTAGATGACCTGCCCTCATCCACGCCAGGTCTATCACAAGGCCACCTACATCCCAGTTGCTGCACCACGTCTTGCCCTCGGAAAATTTCGGACGTCCCCAAACCTAGAGGCTCTGAGCCCTATTTCCGCAACCTTTCAAGTGTTTTTTTGTGTTGTATGGTGGTCGGTATAAGTTTAGGGTTCAGGGTGGCCTTTATACTGAATGATGGGTATGTTGGGCTGGATTTAAGGATTTGGGCTCGACTTCTGGCCGCTGCATCCATCGTGTCTCTTCTGCTCGACACGACCCAGCGTTGCTGGAGCATAACTATAGCAAAAAAACTGAATCTATTTAGGGCCCTTACCCCCCCTAACGCCCAGGACCCATAAGGATCCATAAGCACCCACGTGCAACGACCTAGAGACCACTGATGCTAATAGCCTTCATTGCCAAAGCCTCCAAGCCCCCACACCCCAAAGCACGTAAACCCAAAGCCCTACATCCCTCAAGCCAGGCCCGAAAACCATAAAGCCCCAGAGCCGAAATCTACTTGCCCTGAAGACCCTAAACCCTAAACTCTAAACCTCTAACCTAAACCCTGAAGCATTTTGAAGCCTTTGAACTCCCAAGCCCTTCAACACGGAACCGTACACCCAAAGCCCAAAACCCGGAATAATCTGAAGATAGCTCTTCGCAGACGTACAGAAGCAGGCCAACAGGCCACAGACCCTCAACCAGAAAATCCTGCAACATCGTTCCATCACATCTTCGAAGCCTTAAGTCTTTCCTGAAACCATCCTTCTAAACCCCTAAACCCTAAACCCTAAACCCTAGAACCCTAAACCTAAACCCTAAACCCTAACCCCGTTCTGGAGCCTCCCGCTCTTCCCAGCGCAGCACCCTACAAAGCCACAATGGAGGTGCCGGTGCCAGCGGTGCCGACATGGGAGTTTCCGAAAATTAGGGGTACCTTAATTTGGGGGGGTCCTTATTATAAGGATTATACTACTTAGGGTACTATATTAGGGTTCCCTATGTTCGGAAACTCCCATACCGATGAAGAAAGCCAACAAAAAGAAGAAGAGGAACAAGCAGAGGTTCAGATACAAAGCGACCAGGACAAGATGAAGAAGCGGCTGCTTCTTTTAGGAGCCACTCCAAAGTGGAAAGCTTGTCCGAGGATGCACAACAAGCGAGGTCCAAGGACGATGCTGCTTACCTACATCGAGACCCTTGCCGACCCGCTGATATGCGACGTGGAGCTGTCCACCTACATCGAAATCTCCATGAACATGAAGGCCGTCAGGATAGGACTTGCCCCTCTCCACAATCTAGGGGTACGAATCTACATGATCGAGGAGTTGAACCCCGAGGTATGCCTCCACTACCCTTAAACCTACGCAACATGAGCTCTAAGCCCGGAAGAAATCGTCGAACAGCGAGGTAAAACGCTTTTCTACAAACCCTAATCCCTTAACCCTAAACCGTTAACCCTGAACGCCAAAACCCTCAACCCTGAAGCCCCCCCAAACAAAAAACGACTTCAACTAAAAGCCAAAAACCATCGGTCATGGAACTGGTTGTGAAGAGGCCCGGCCCTGGCTGATGTCACAGGGGCAGAGGCTCCAGTCGTTGTTTTGTTGGTTTGGGGGGGTGAGGGGTTAAAGGTGAGGGGTTAGGGGTTCAGGCGATTAGGGTTTAGGGGTTTAGGGTTAAAGGGTTTTCTTTGAGAGGGAAGGCCCGCTAGATTCGGTTTTGGGGTGTAGGGGGTTAGAGTTTAGGGTTAAAGGTTGGTTGGAATTTACAGGGGTTTTAAGCTGGGTTTCAGCAGTCATAACCGCGAGGTCTGTACAGGCCTTCACAGTGTCTTATATCGTGTAGACAGGCTGGTTGGATTTGTTTGACAAGTTTTGAGGGTTTACGGAGGGTTTGGAGCTGCTAAAGGGACGGTGTTTGCAGGGTTTCAGCAGTGTGTCATGAGGGTCCACGAGACTTCAGGGTTTACGGTTGTATGACTTAGGTTCTGGGATGTTTCGTTTTCTGATGTAGGTTTGAGTTTGATGTTTATGTGGTTGGCAGTCCGATCTTGCACAGGGTCGATGATGATTCGGTGTGAAGCTTTCGAGGTCTTAGTACATCCTAAGCCAAATCACGGATGAGTCTTGAAGCCTAACCTTAAAGCACCAAAGCCCTAAATTCTAACCATGTAAAAACTCAAAAACAAGCGCTACCGAATCCCACCCCCAATATCATGAAGCAAGAAAACCAAACTCTTAAGCTCAAGACCCACAGACGGTTTAGGGTTTAGGGTTTTAGGGTTTAGGGGTCAACCTTACCAGGTACAACACAGATTCCGAAGATCCAACACCCTAAACCCTCAGACCTAAACCCTAGCCCCGGTCACCCTAAAGCCCTTTAAGACGCTATGACCCTGACCCTATACCTTAACCCTAAGTCCCTAAACCCTATAGCCTAAGATACAAGCCCTCGAGAACCCTAAACCCGCAAGAAAAGCCCCCAGCTTTTCAGGAGCAGCTGCAAGTGGCCCCTGCGGCGCCAAAGCTGCCGCGAGCTTGGAGGGTCTCAAAGTCTGGTCGCTGAATGAGTTTAGGGTTTAGGGTTTAGGGTTTAGGGTTTACACTTTCGGGAGTTACAGTCAACCCCCACAAATCTGACAGTTTCAACTTATCTGGGCTTGTGAACTCAGCAGCCAAATGTTGTCGCATTTCGGTTTGGTTGAGGGATTGCTCGGCCCTTTGCTGAGAGCTTAGTCAGGGTTTTTGGTTTGGGCTTTCAGAGTTTCGGGTGTAGGGTTTAACTAGGCCCTGACCCTCTTAACCCGAAACCCCCCACCAGTACCCCTACAAAAAGGATCATGGGACTTCGTAACTAGGGTTATAATTCGGGGGGTAACTAGACTTATGACTACTTGTTATAACCCCATTCAGTGTACTTATGGCCTTACTTAGTAAGTCCCATGATCCTCCAAGTAAGAACCTCTCCAGGTACCCTTGCAGGAACCTTGAAGCCCTTGTTACAAAATCCATCCTACTCGAAGACTCGAAACCAAAGACCGCCAGAAGCAAACCTCTACACCCCTTGTAGTAGATGTACTGGGCTTTGGAGTACCATACTTTAATATTTTTCTTACTGGAACCATTATGAAATAAAAGTTTATACTTTTTTCTCCCTGGTTACTTAAAGGCCCAGTGTATGTATTCTACAGGAATTCCACTCCCTAGCGGTTGCTGAAGGTTAACCGCAAACTTCGTGTGGTAAGTGAGCCTCGACCCTTAAAACCTGAAACATGAAACCCCTAAGGCCTCATGCTCCCTGAACTTCTAAACTCGAGCCCGTAAACCTTAAAAGCCTAAACCCCAAAGCACCAAAGCCCACCCTGAAATTAAAGCCGTGAATTCCTAAACCCCAAACCCTCAAACCCTAAAGCCCTGAAGCCCTAAGCCCTAAACCCCCGCAACCCTTGAACCCTAACACGAACCGTTAAAAGAATCCTAATAGAACCCTCCAAAGAGCCCTGAAAGGAACTCTTAAAATAACATAAACCCTTTTTAGCCCTTAAAGCCCCAAAGCCCCAAACCCCAAAACCCCATAAACTCCAAAACCTTATAGACCCTAAACCCTTAATCCTCAAAGGAACCCTAAGCCCTAATCCCTTAAAGCCTATAAGCCTAAACCCTTAAAGGAGCTCCAAGCCCGCCAGGAGCCCGGATATGATCCGATCTCAGATCTTAGACCTCGCCAGGGACACGGTGCTCTCCGAGGTCGGAGCTTTCTTAGGGACCCCAAAAGGGATGTAAGGTTCTTTTGAGGCATAAGGGATATAAGGTTCCTGTAAGGGATCTCCTAAGGGATCGTTTAGGGGTTTAGGGCTTGAGGGCTTAGGGTTTGAGGTTTAGGGTTTTAGGGAGCAAAGGTTTGAGGTTTGGGGTTTTAGGGACCCAAAAAACGACACAAGACTAATCACCTTACAGGGATGCCTCTACCTTGGTTGGGCTTCATTATACAGGGGATTCATATGGGACGTCCCTATCCCAAATATTGGGTGCTTGCCGATCTCGCTGCTGTTGGGTCTTTGCTTGTCGTTTTGGGGTTGGGGCTGTTGGGGACTTAGGGTTTAGGGTTGAGACTTCAGGCTTTAGGATTTAGGGCCGCTTGGGATTTAGGGCTTAGGAGTAAGGGTTGGGGAGTTTTGGCTAAGCCCTCAACCCGAAACAGGATGTGGTTTGTTGAGTTAGGTGTTGGGATATGGGCAGTTCCCTAAATTAGGGCCCCCCAAGAAGACCTTTCCAAAAGGGTGCCGCCTTCTTTTGGGTTCCTAATTTCGAGAACTCTCCATGTAGGGTTCAGGGCCTTAGGGGTCAGGGAAGTGCGTAATCTGAAGGGGTTTAGGGTTTAGGATTAGTGATACGTGGGTCTTGTAGATTACTGAGGTGAGTGCTGTTGAGTATGCTGGTGAGTGGGTGTGGTGGCGTTTTTGGTGGTGGGTGTTACAAAACCTACAGCATGTATGCATTGTTATGCCCTAAACCTACACCTGTACAGAGCCTTAACCTACTGATTCCTGATAGCACATGCAACCTAGCGGGATGCTACTTTGCTCAGAATGCTAACCCTAAGGTCCGGAGTCCAAAAGCAAATTTCCTAAGCAGTAGAAACTGTATGGGCACATGAACGCTTCGGCGGCTAACCCCGGATGCGTCCGACATCAGGGCGAAGCCACACTGCGCTAAGCTTCAAAATCTTCAGCGAAAGTACTTTACGACATGAATCCCGCTGAGTTCTTGGAGCTTTTAGCTTATGGTTCAGTGTTTGGGGCTTGCTGACATATACCGATGTTCCAACGTAAATCTCACGGTGCGTCTCTCTCTCTCTCTCTCTCTGTCTCTCTCTACGTGTTTCTGCAGCACATGCTAAACCCTTCCAAGCCTTGGCACACTCTGTAAATGCGGACACACTAGAGGCCTGCTTTTCCGCATTATGAAGGCCCCTACATTCTACGTCTCCTAGTGGGCCAACCTATAGTCTCCATTGTAATTCCTTTTTTTGGTTAACCAGTTTTATGGTTAGGATCCTATAATAGAGATTTTTGGTGAACCAAAAACAGGAACTACAGTGGAGACTATAGGAATTTTCCCTTTTTGTCAAGTTCGGCTCCTCAAAAACATCCCGCTACCAAAAAAGGGAGACATTTTAGTCCGAGGTCACTGGGGATCCTATTATTATGGTGACCCTTGACCCGAAGTATTATCGAAATCCTCAACCCCTAAACCCCTGACCCGAAGTATTTTCGAAATCCTCGACCCCTAAACCCCTGACCCGAAGTATTATCGAAATCCTCAAGCCCGGAAACCATGCGAAGGATGCCATTTCTCTTGACCAGCCGCTCATGGACCTGGGAATGGCTTCTGGGCAGTATCTCAAAGGGTTTTAGGTACTGTTATGGGGGATACTTCCCCAAATCATAATAGTTATTCCTAATTCCGAAACCCTACATTCTACCATATCGGTACTTTGGACCTTCTGGCTATCTCAGACCCTGAACTCTAGAACCGACCAGGACCCCCCTGAAGGCCCTTTAATAGAGCCCGTATGGCCCTTAAACAGTGGGTATTTGGGGTATATTAGAGGGTAGTTGGGGGGTCTAGGGAAGACCCTAAAGACCCTACCTTAGTAGCCGAAAGAGTACACTTTAGACCTTTCGGTAGAAGATTGCCCGTTGCGGAACTGAAACTTCTATCTATTCTGGGCTTATAAACTCAGCAACTAAGACGACAGCCCAAGACCCTAAGCCCTAAACTACGAAGACTGCATGCTCCGAACTCGGCTGGAAAAGGGGCTATTGCACTTTAAAAAATATAAAGGGAAAAGGTTCTATTGCACCTAAAAAAACTACAACGACCCTGGAGACCTAAACCCTAAACCATAAACCCTAAACCCCTAAACCCTAAACCCTAAACCCTAAACGACCCTGGAGACCGAGGACAGCCTCACAAGTGTGAGCTTCCGCAACGAGCTGCAGAGCAGGTTCAAGGTCGAGCTACCAGCGGCTCTGCGCTTTCAGCCTGGCCTTGCCCAAAGGATCTACGGTTCCTTAAAGGGTTCCTTAAGGGTTCTAGAAGAGGGGTTTTGGGGATACTTGCTTTAAGCCTGGCCTTGCCCAAACCCCGAGGCTCTATACTCTCCGAAATCCTAACCTACATAGCTACTATCCTAAAACAGAGTACCTAATTATTATTAATAATTTGAGCTTGGCCTTGCCCAAGCAACTAGGGTTCCTTTGTCTGGGGTGTTGGGGTTTTGGGTATAAGGTCCGGGGTGTTGGGCTTTGGGTATACGGCTTATAAGGTTTAAGCTTGGGTTTAGGGTTTAGGGTTCCTTAAAGGGTTCCTCAAAAGGCATCTATAAGGGTTCTAGAAGAGGGGTTTTAGGGATACTTAAAGGATCATGGGACTTAGTAACTAGGGTTATAATTAGGGTAACTATAGATTTATAACTACTCATAACCCCAATTAGGGCACTTATAACCTTACTTACTAAGTCCATGATCCTCCAAGTTGCCTTGCTCAAAGGATTCTAAGTACTTACATGGGGGATACTCTCCTGAATCATAATTGCAACTCCTGACACGGAAACCTACTTTCTACCGTTCGGGTAGGGCTTGGGGTTTCCAGGGTAAGCAAGGCCCCCAATATCAGAGAACCTTTATAGACGCCCTTATAGAGCCCTTTAGAAAGGAACCCTTGCAGGAACCCTGTTCTAAGCATAATGGCCCGCATGTGCTTCCGCCGGCTTTGCCTCAAGGTCTAAAGGACCCAGTAATGAGAGGTTCTAAAAGGTTGGGTATGGGTCCTATAAGGGTTCTACAATGGCTTCATAAGAGGAATTGCCTTCAAGATTCGGGGGCTTGGAAATTAGGGTTGAGTTATGCATGGGGATACCATAACTAAGTTCCCCGTCGTACCCTTTTGCCGCTCCCTTTCTTAAAGCCAAATCATATTGAAAAGAGTACCATTACTGTCAAAAAGGGGCTCCTGGGCCCTTTGTAGTGAAATCCCAAACCCTAGCCCGCAAAGCCGAAACCCTCCCTCAGAAAGCCTGAGGCCCCCTTAGGAGCCTTACTTAAAGGATCATGGGACTCAGTTCCTTAAAGGGTTCCTTAAAAGGGATCTATGAGGGTTCTATAAGAGGGGGGGTTTAGGGTTACTTAAAGGATCATGGGACTTAGTAACTAAGGTTATAGTTAGGGTAACTATATTTATAACCCCAAGTAAGGTACTTAGAACCTTACTTACTAAGTCCCATGATCCTCCAAGTAGGGTAAGTAACAGAAGTCAAGAGCCTCTAGTCAGAACCGGACCTAGAAAGTCTTGGAGCCCTGAATATGAGTTGCGAGGGAAGATGCGCAGATCTTCCAAAATCCAATCATGTAGGAACATAGATTTGAAACTATAGTAGGTTTTAAGGATCCCAATGTGACTTCAAGTATACTCCTTACAATAACTCAGGGATTCTGGAAGATATGGGCGGAAGCTTCAAAACTTGCAATTCTTCAGGATTCCTTTCTCTAGGTAGTTATATTGTAATATATTCTCCAAAACCCCATCATACTCTTGATGATATAAATCCTGCATGACCTTAAGGACCTTAAACTATGGGAATAATGGTAATTATAATACTTGCTATGGGTGATGCAGGATTTACATCATCAACCGTAGTGCTTTAAGCCCCTGTATCATACCAGCACGTCAGCCTTGAGGTGTCTTTGATCTTTGATAGCCCGTCGGTGAATGCGCTCACTCAGTCGCCTTGGATGCAAGTTACATCGGAGTCGTTTTGGAAACCCCGACCCCCTAAACCCTAAACCCCCCTGCGAGTTTTCCTGCTTTGAGACGTTAAGATCCAAAAGCCTGGTTGCAGGGTCATGAAGCTTTAGGGTGGTTGGGTGGTAGGCATCGTATTTCAGTTGTTTAATGTTGTCGGGGTTTCGGGGCTTCGGTGCAACTCCAAACCCCGGACCCCTAAAGCCTAATCCCTAAATTTTAGAAGGCGCAAGCGCCAAGATGCGACAGCGTAGGGTGTGGTTTTAAGAGCGGGGGGAAAACAATATGCAAAGAACTAAAAGTCCCGTCGTGTGATTGCAGATTTCTGGCTCAACTCTTCTTCGAGTGCCAACGTCCATCTGCTGCAAGCCTTGCCTCGAGCATGAGCCCGAAGGCCGGAAACGGTCGGAAGGCGAATGACCTCGAAGTAAGTCTCGCGCAGGTGCAGTCCAAGCATGCGAGGAAAGCGGAGACGAGGCGTGGCTGTTGCAACTCGACAGTCCAAGCGATCCGCTTTGAGTGGGGACCTCAGTTTGCGATCTAATTTTTTTCTCAGTGCTACCACTGTGCGTCTGCGCCCAGGCACGGCCTCCCAGAAGGTGTGGAAGAACTTCTGAAGCACGAGCTGGAGCTAGGATTGCACAAGTGGCAGCGACCGCTCCTCGCCGTGCGGCCCGGCAAGCCGAAGGGGACAGACTTGTCCCTGACGGTCCGGGTCGCCGGCGGGGGTGCGGATCGCAAGGCACGAGTGAAGCGCATATCGAAGAATTGTAAGCCGCTTCTCAACAACGGAGGCTATTCAAAGCTTCGGGATTTTTTAATTCGCAGATTCCACCCCAAAGGGGAATGGAAGCGATGCTTTATTTGGGTCCTCGAGTTGGAGTGAAAAAGAGAGCGAGCCTTGCAATTGCAGTAGGAACAGCAGCAGCAGCCTTAGGAAGTGCGGCCCTTTCCGCTTTGGCTCTTCCAGCGCGGTGCCACGGAAGGCCCTGGGCTGCTGCTCCGCAAGCTGCGAGGCGACCACATCGACTGGGATGCTTTGCACGAAGCACGCTGGCCCAGAGCCCCTTGTCAGATGTGCAAAGAACACAAGAGCTGGGACCAGTTCGCCCACGCACAGTGGGAGCTCATTCGCTCGAATCGCGATGCGATGTGCCTGAATTCGGCAATCCGAAGGGCCCGCTGAAGCGAGGCATCGACGAAAAGGCCGCCCTGGCCAACAGCATTGCATGCACTCTGTGCCAAGTGAAGAAGGTCGAGGCAGCATTCCCGCGAGCACAGCTGGCGCAGACGGATGCCGAAGACAAGCGCCAGTGCTCGGCTTGTCGTCTCGGCCTGACAGAGCTGACTTGCATCGCATGTGGTCAGAAGAAGCCGAGCAACCACTTCTCCCAGAGCATGCGCACCTTCCCGGACGATTTCGTTGCCTGCAAGGACTGCACCAGCAACCGGCTACGCACCGGCTGGTTCACGTGCAGGGGATGTAATGAAAGCTTCCTCAGTGAAGCCACGGGCAGTGCTTGCGGCGACCATTGCTTGAATTGCTCTACGCGCGCCTCCAGGAGAACGGGATGGCAAACCTGCGCGAACAGGAAATGCAAAAAGCAATTCCAAAGCACGGCGAGAGGCCTGTGCCCTGAATGCCAACCGAGAGCAAAGCCCCAACGCACCCGGAAGAAGAACCAGAGCAGGTGAGGCAAGCCACGTTTCACCATGTTCATTCCAAGTCAGACAGCAGTCGGCTAGTCGGGCGAAGGAAATGACAAGTAAAAAGGTCGGCGGCCGCATGCAACATCAGCCATTGCGAAATAGCAGGCAATGTGCAGACAAGTTGCGACCCAGCTGCAGGGCATGGAGCATTTGTGAATGTGCGCAAAGCCAGGGATTCCAGTAGTAACATGCAGGACCAGACAGCATGAAACAAACTGAAGTCATTCCACCAACAAGCGCCGCGAGTCAAGCTCGATTCAGAAGCGTTAACGTCAAGAGCTCACCACAACCGCACGTATTGGTCAATAGACTCGCTTCTGTTCCAGAACCTGCCATGCACCCTGTCAGCATTGCGGCGCGGGCGGTCGGGTGGCCCAGAACGGGGTTGCTGCAGTGATCCGCTAGTGTGGTGAGAAGTCGGCTGCAAGAATGGATTCAGCCACGGGACGGTCAACATAGAACTTCATGGACAGTTGCTAGGTTCCGCAGCGTGATTGGGTTTGGCTTGTTGAAATGGACAAACGTTTTAGCTTTAGAATTGCAAATCGTGAGTCTGACCGTGCCTATGTTGAGCACGTTACACACCGGAAGCTGCTATCGAAAAGGGGCCCAAAATGCGTCACACTCCTCGCGCCCTCCGGGGCCGGCTCCGCGCGGACTGTTTCGGGCTCTCTTGGGGATTGTTTCGAACTCTCCTGCGGACTGCTTCTGGCTCTCGCGGGGACTATTTCGGGCAGGGACTGTTTCGGGCTCTCGTGGGGACTGTGTCGGGCTATCGCGGGGACTGTTTCGGGCTCCGCGGCGACTGTTTCAACCTCTGCGGCCACTGTTTCGGGTTCTCGTGGACTGCAAAGGCGGCCAGTCTTGATCCGCCTGAATCAGGCTCTCGCGGGGATTGTTTCGTGCTCTCGTTGGGACTGTTTCGAGCTCTGCTGGGACTGCTTCTGGCTTTCGCGGGGCTGTTTCGGGTTCGGGCTCTCGCGGGGACTGTTTCAGGCTGTCTGGGACTGTTTCAAGCTTTCGCGGAGACTTGTTCGAACTTTCGTGGGACTGTTTCGGGCTCTAGTGGGACTGTTTTGGGGTCTGGCGGGGACTCCTTCCTGGGAACTGTTTCAAGCTATGCGGGGAATGTTTCGGGCTTTGGCGGGGACTGTTTCGGGCTCTGAAAGGGGACTGTTTCGGGCTCTGAAAGTGATTGTTTCGGGCTCTGGCAGGGACTGTTTCGGGCTCTGTGGGGACTGTTTGGGGCTGTCGTGGGCAACTTTTTGGGGCTCTGCGGATACTTGCTTCGGGCTCAGGCTCTCGTGGAGACTGTTTCGGGCTCTGGCGGGGATTGTTTCGGGCTCTGGCAGGGGCTGTTTGGAGCTCGGGCGGGGACTGTTTCGGGCTCTCGTGGAGACTGTTTCGGGCTCCGCGGGGACTGTTTCGGCTGTGTCGGGCTCTGGCAAGAACTGCTTCGGGTTTTCGTGGAACTGCCTGGGGCTTTCTGGGGACTGTTTCGGGCCACGGAACCGTTTCGGGCTTACGTGGGGACCGTTTCGCTCGCGTGGAGACTGTTTCGGAGAGGGTTCCAAAGCTTACGGTTCCGGGCGCAGAGGGTTCCCGACGCAGAGGGTTCCGGGCGCGTTCCAGGAGAGAGGGTTCCAGGGCCTACGGTTCCCACCGCAGAGGGTTCCAGGACGCAGAGGGTGCAAAGGGTTCCAGGGGGCTTCCGGGCGCAGAGGGTTCGCGAGGAGGGTTCCAGGACGCAGAAATTTCTAGGGAGGAGAAGGTTACGGTGCAAGGCGGGTTGCAGGGCGCAGAAGGTTCGGGAGAGGGTGGGCGGTGAGGGCCGGAGCATGGCAGAGGCAGAGGGCGGCGGGGCGGGTGGGTGGGAACGTGCGTCGCGGGGGGAAGGGGCGGCCGGGTGGGCGGGGCGGGCGGGCACCAAAAACCAGAAACCAGCTTGGATTGGCGGTTAAGCGTCTTCCTATAGAAAGAAGAGGTGGCTAGGGCGACAACTACGCTGTCGAACCCTATACACTCAAAACCCTAACCTCCAAACCCAAAATCGCAAATGCCCTAGCCATGCACTGGAGACAATCCAGCCAAACGACCGCAAAACCTTAAATATTGAACCCGGCAAACCCCTAACCATCAGCTGGAGAGAAACTCCCCCTAAACCCTAAGACCCTAAACTCTAAAGCCCTGAGCTATAAAGCCGAAACCCGAAATCCTAAACCCCATGCGCCTAAAAGCCCTAAACGCTAAATCCCACACCCTAGACCTTAAACCCTAAAAGCCTAAATCCAAAACCATACACCCTAAATCCGACAAGCCTACAAGCCTAAAGCCCTAAATCCTAAACCTAAAGCTTTAAAACCCTAAACCTTAAATCCTAAACCCTAAAAGCCTAAACCCTAAATCCTGGTTTTTCATTATCAAGAGGAGCCCAAAGAGCCCCGACTGAAGGCGCAGCCGGGTTTAGGGTCTATAGGGGCTCCTTTAAAGGGTTTTTGGGGCTTAGGGTTTGGGTTCCTTCAATACGGGTTTAGGGTTTAGGGGGTCTATTTTTTAGGGTTTCAGGGTTTAGGAGTTTAGGGTTTCAGTGTTTAGGAGTTCAGGGTTCAGCGTTTTAGGGTCTAGGGGTTTAGGGTTTAGGGTTTAGAGTTAGAGGTCCGAAAGAATCTCTTCAAGGCTTGCAGGATCTGTTAATGTAGGGCGCTGGTCCTTGAAGTCTGATTTGAGAGGGGGTGGGTGTTGTAATCCACGCATATGCATATTGGCTCCTTCGTACTTAAAGGATCATGGGACTTATATAGTAACTGGGGTGATAATTCGGGTAACTATACTTACAACTACTTATAACCCCCGACTAAGGTACTTATAGCCTTACTTACTAAATCCCAGGAGCCTCCAAGGATTGGCTCATTCGCAGACGGGCTGAGATCCCCAAGAGGCTGCTAAACCCTAGGCCTTAAGCCTTACACCTGAAAGCCTCAACCCTCGTTTCAAGCGCTCGAAGCTGCACCGCCCACATAGATATGATTCCTTCCTACTTGAACCGCCCTAAAGCATGAGATAAACCCTGAGCCCTAGGCTTATTAATAAGTCAGAAGGCTATAAGCCGTACTTGGAGGATCATGGGACTTAGTAAGTAAGGTTATAAGTACCTTAATTTGGGGTTATAAGTAGTTATAAGTATAGTTACCCGAATTATAACCCTGTTTACTAAATCCCATGATCCTTTAAGTAGCCTGCAGAGCTCCTAGATCCCCAATTTAGCGTTTAGGGTTTAGGGTTTAGGGGTTTAGGGTTTTAGGGTTGAGGGTTTAGCCCTAAATCCTAAGCCCGAACTGACTTGAAGTGTGCGCAGCCTCCCCCTTCGATGACCAAGGACGGTTATGGAAATTGTGGTTTCCTGATCTGAGAGTGCGCGCAAAATCCCAGCCGTTTAGAGGGTTTCAGGGCCTCAAGGCAGAATTCCCCCATCCGAAGCCGTGATTGCAAGTTCTTTACAAGGGCTTAATAAGAGATTGCCTTGAACCCTAAGCCCTAAACCCTAAACCCTAACCCTAACAGGGTGTTCGTACTAGTTTAGACGAGAGTTCTAACCACGCCTAGACCAACTTTAGGTACCTGTACCCCTACGTAGTTTTCATTCACTGCGCGATGAACCATGTGTATCCTAGGCGTGAAGTTGCAGATTCGTATGGGCCAGCCGCGATTTCAAGTGTGAGTTCTGTGGAGAGAGATCGCTTCTGCCAACCACGGCTCGTCTTCGGAGAAACAGAGCCAGAGTTGAAGTGGGGTTTAAGTGCCGATAGCGTAGGTTTTGTGATTTTGCAGGTCTTGAAGGGTCTTCAGGGTAAAACAAGCAGGGTTGCAAGCACAGTGGCGGCCGCTAGACTTGTAAGTTGTGCTTGAGCCTGCACGAATGCTCGGCGATGTTGGGTTGGCACTTTGAGCCGCTACTTTAGGGTTTAGGGGTTTAGGGTTTGGGGTTTAGTTAGATGAAAGGATCAGGGTACCGATCCTGCAAAGCCACGAGCCTCAAGCTTGCAAGCACATCATCCTCGGCACTAGCAGCTTGATTGCTCAAGCCCAAAACCCTAAACCCTGAACCCTGAACCTTTGTCATAGGTATAGTATCATAGGCCCCCAAAACCCTATAGGAACTACCCAGAGGCTCCAAAGTAGTTCCTTTTTGGGGTTCATATGTAGAATCCCATAAGGTAATTCCAAAAAGGAACTACTGTGGAGCCTCTGGGTATTGCGGCCCCTACATGATTCGATCGCAAGTCCGGTCCTGCGAAGGAGCTCCTGGCGACCGTTGTGTGGCGTGGCCAGAGATGGGGCCTCGGTCCCGGCTGGAACCCTAAACCCCTAAACCCCTAAACCCTAAATCCCTAAACCTTAAACCCTAAACCCCCTAAACCCTAAACCCCTAAACCCCTAAACCCTAAACCCTAAAGCCCTAAACCCTAAACCCTAAATCCTAAACCGGGAAGATGTAACCCTGGGAAAGATTCTATAGGGACTACCAGAAGCGTCCTGGGTTGAGGAGGGCTGTGGGTTTAGGGTTTAGGGCTTCGGGTTCTTGGAGCTTAAGGTTTCGAGGGCTTCGGGTGTGGGGCTTAACTGGGGTTTTCTGGCCTCGGGGTTTAGAGGGGTTCCGGCGTAGGGCTCGGAGTCTAGAGGCTTCGGGTTCGAGGCCTGAAGCAGTAGGAACCTAGGATGCCCGGTAGTACCCTTATTCCCTTTTTGTAGTCCTAGGTTCCTTATAAAGTTACCCAATACCAAAAAAGAGAGGCCTTTTTGTTCTTAGGTTACTGGGTATCCTAGGAACTGTCTTTAAGGATTCCTTTCTATTGTTTTTATAAAGACAACTCACTGTCTTTGAGGATTCCTCAAGAATTTTCTATTGTTTTTGTAAAGACAATTCACTGTCTTTAAGGATTCCTCAAGAGTTTTCTACTGTTTTTATAAAGACAATCACTGTCTTTAAGGATTCCTCAAGAATTTTCTATTGTTTTTATAAAGACAATTCACTGTCTTTAACGATTCCTTAAGAAGTGTCTAAGCCCTAGTCTGCTTGTTTACGGCTTTGTATTCGAGCCGTAGGTTCCCGGACACTGTAGTGAGATCCCAAACCCTAGCCCCCAAAAAGCCGAAACCCTACTTGGAGGATGCAAAAGTAGGTTATGGTAGTTGAAGTAAACCTTAAATTAAACGTAGAGGCCTCTGAAAAACGTTTCATTCGGTGCTGTCTGGGGCTTCCGAACGTAAGGCTTCCCGGTCCCAGACCCTGTACCTCTGGAATAAGGAAGAGCGCTTACATGGCTTAGATTTTATGAGGCTTCTGGTTATGCTTTTCGGGTTAGGGTTTAGGTTCAGGGATTCAGGGTTTAGGGCTTTAGGGCTTAGGTTTAGTTCTGTGATCATTCCTGCGCTTGCGACTCAAGAGGTTGATATCAACGAGTGCCGCTAATACTTAAAGGATCATGGGACTTAGTATGCAAGATTGGAGTTATAAGTAGTTATATGTATAGTTACCCTAATTATTACCTTAGTTACTAAGTCCCATGATCCATGAAGTATGATGAATGTACTGTCGCAGCCCGCGAAGCAACTGAAATCCACAATGCAGAACCCACCTACTCCACTGAACAACGACCACATATCTAAAGCCGACCAACGTACCCAAAGGCTCCCAATGTCCGCGAAATCCTCTGCAGTAGCCACGGTCAGGGCCATCGGAGCAATAAACCCACCACGCTCGATATCTTACCCTCCAGCCACTACAAGCCCCAACCCTAAACCTAAATACCCAACATACCCCCAAGCCCTAAACCCCAAACCCCAAACCCTAAACCCTAAACCCCGAACCCTAAACCCCAAACCCTATAAACCCTATAAACCCTAAACCCCTAAACCTCTAAACCCCGAAACCCTAAACCCCTAAACCCTAAACCTCTAAACCCCTAAACCCCTAAACCCCTAAACCCCTAAACCCCTAAACCCCGAACCCTAGAGCCTTTAAGCCAGAGCCGCCAGACCGGATGTCGCCAAAACCACCCAAAGTATCCGCACCCTAAATACTTAGATAGCCAATGGGGGAACTTTAAACTTTTTGGCCTTATATATTTGGTCTATCTTAGAAAGTTCAATTTTTTTGGGCCCGGTTATTGAAGGAGAGAGAATATTAACCCCGAAATAGGGTTCAGGGTTAGGAGGGTTTAGGTTTGAGGGTTAGGAGGGTTGAGGGTTTAGGGTTCAGGGTTAGGGCCCTGAACCTTGAGCCCCCAGAAGCTTCACACTCCTAAACTTCAAAGCCCTGAATACCAGAATTGCACATCTATTATTATGCGCACCCTAAACCTTATACATGCCCTAAGCCCTGAACGCTAAACCCTAAAACCCTGAATGCCAAAAGACAGCATACAAAGTATGCACAATGGCCTCTTCTGCTGAGCACCCATGGCAAGCAGGCGCAGCTCAGGCGACTCCGGGTTTGGCATGCATGTTATACACTTACTCTAGGAGTCGGAACAGTTACCATAAGTTTTTCTACTCATCAACGTTTCACTTATAAGGCTTATCCGGTTTACGTTGTAAGGGTAAGCGGTGAACCCTGAAGACGTTTGTAGAGTCAGAAGGCATTAGAGGGAGCTCTAGGGTCTTCGGCAAACAATGGGTCCTAGTACCCAACATAATTATGTGTTCTCACCGAAATACTCACCCACGTTGCGATTATCTTGATCCCAAGCACATAAGTAATGGGAGCTAAGGACCCGTCGGGATCTAAATATGTTGCTGGAGTGGATGGATTGAGTACGAGTCTAGTTCGGTTCGGGTCTTTCGGAGCCTTTTTCTTCTTGTCCTAGGTGCAGGTACAGGTATAAAGATATTTTCGTCAGCGTCTGCTGCTCTTTAGATATCAACCACAAATTCCAAACCCCCCTAAGCCCTAAGCCCTAAACCCTAAACCCTAAAACTTCCAAACCCGAAAACTTTGCCTCCTCCCCCAGAAACTCTAAACCCTCCAGAGACCCATAGAGCCCGTATAGATCTTGTTATAGGCCTACCTGCCTCCGTCCCCCAACCATGGAAGTGATGAACTCTGCAGCCGGCGATGCGAGTAGGGAAGTTTGCGGGGTTTCGGGCTGATACCATAAATCCAGCGACCTTGCTTGTATTATCGAATCGAAATCGCAAGAAGGGACAAAGAATTCAACCGCAAACACCAACATAGTTGATGGTTGTTAGTCGTTAAGGGGCTAGATTGAATTTGGGGGGTAGCTTCTCGCAGTCTGTCTTATCCAAGCTTTAACACCCAACAAAGCCCTCAACAATTTTCATTGAGACGCATTAGCATCCAAAAGACAACGCCCTTTAAACAGCCAGAAAGTCTTCATCCTTATCCCTTAATAACCTAGCAGGTCATAGACCCTCTGACCTCCTGCCAAATCCTGTACCCTACATCTCAACCCGGAACCCCAAACCGCCCGAAATCCCCAACCCCCGAACCCTACTTGAAGGATCATGGGACTTAGTAACTAGGGTTATAATTAGGGTAACTATACTTATAGCTACTTATAACCCCAATTAAGGTACTTATAACCTTACCTACTAAGTCCTATGATCCTCCCAAGTAGACCCTAATCCCTAAACCCTATAGATCCCCATAAGGAACCCTATAGATCCCTTTAAGGAGCCCTTAAAGGAACCTAAGCTTTTGCGGGAAGTTGGAGCTTTGTCGCTCTCCTCAACGGCGAGTTTCGAGACGGTACCGCTCACGCGGCAGGCGGGTGAGGGAAAGCTGGCGGATCCACTTGGGTGGTTGTCAAATTTATGGTACCTTTTTGGGGACCCTAAATATTAGGTGCCGTACTATATCAGGGACCCAAAAAGGGACCATAATTCTGACAACCACCCATTTCTTAATATTGCTTTAAACAAGGGTTGAGGGTTGACGGTTTAGGGCAAGGGGGGGGATTGGATTTCATGTAATGTGCGTTTAGAAGGTGGGTCGTTGGTTTTGCAATAGCTTTCATGTTCGTATTTGTTGGTAGATAGTGTCAACTAATTAGGGCGTAAGAGCATTCAGGGTTGGATTTCGGGGTTTGGGCTTTTAGGCTGTTCGGATGGAGTCTAATAGGGGATACTATACGGATTTCTCTGCAGAATGCAACAAGGATTACTATAAGGGTTTAGTCTATGCGTTTTGTTACTCCGCGGAATACTTTAAGGCTTACTATAAGGGTTCAGGCTATGCTTTTGATACTCTACGGAATACTGTAAGGGTTACTATAAGGGTTTAGGTTGCTATTTGACTTTCATGAGTGGAGACTTGTAGGCTTGAGGCATTTCGGTTTGCGGTTGACGGCTTAGCCCCTAAACTAGACCGTGGCTCCCAAAACCTTACCTTTTGCCAGGGCTAGGGGAAACCCTACCAACCAAAACCCTAAGCCCTATAATCGTTAGCCCTACCCAGAGACTCCAATATCCCTTAATTAAGGAAAATACCTTAAATTATAGTAGGATCCTTAATATGATTCAAGGAATATTCCCTAATTAAGCGGTATTGGAGTCTCTGGGTACACCCTAGGAGCCCTACTGAAAGGATCATGGGACTTAGTAACTAGGGTTATAATTAGGGTAACAGTACTTATAACTACTTATCACCCCAAATAAGGTACTTATAACCATACTTACTAAGTCCCATGATCCTCCAAGTACATACTCTAAATCCTTGCACCCTGAACTGAGGGGTTAGAGGTTGCTGGCTCAGGTTTTGGCCTGAGGCTGCGAGCTTTCGGTCTCGGTTCTCGGGCGTTAGGGGTAGTGGATTTAGGGCTGAGGGCTTTCGGGTTTCGGGTATTTGTTCTCAGGGTTTGGGGTTTTAGTTTTTGATTGCTTGTCCATCATAGTTATACCGTCATAATTACACCCTAAACCCTAAGCCCCTTTATTGGCCGGTCGGGTTCAGGGATTCTGCCAGGTTCTCAACGAGTTTTTCGAGAATGGCCGCTCGGAGATTTAGCAACCCAAGCCCTGAAAACATGCTTACTTAGAGGATCATGGGACTTAGTAACTAGGGTTCCGTAGAGGGTCCCTTAAACCAGATCTCTAATTATAAGAGTTCTAGAAGAGGGTTTTAGGGTTACTTGAAGGATCATGGGATTTAGTAAACAGGGTTATAATTCGGGTAACTATACTTATAACCCCAATCAAGGTACTTATAACCTTACTTGCTAAGTCCCATGGTCCTCCAAGTAGGGTTCCCTTTAAGCGTATCATGGGTTCTCTAAGGGGTTCCTTTAGGGGGTCTATAGCGTTTATAAGTAGGTTCTCAGTAGTTACCTTTTGTCCTTTGTCTTGCCGGGTTTCCTTCCTAAACCCTTAAATCCTCAACCCTAAACCCTTAAACCCTTAAACCCTCAACCCTAAACCCTTAAACCCTTAAACCCTTAAACCCTGAACCCTGAACCCTAAACCCAAATCATCTGGACCCTAAACCCTAAGACCTCAGCCCGACATTAGGCGGACAAAGGAGCTCCCAAAAAAGCCCACTGGGGAATTCATCATCAAAGCAGCAAGGCCTAGGCCTGAACAGCGCCTTATAGATGATCAGGTCCTAAAACCCGAAACCAGAGGCTCCTAAGAGCGTCTTGGGCTTTCTGGGGTAGGGTTTCGGCTTTGGGGGTCAGGGTTTGGGATCCTAAAAAAAACGTCGACTCTCTTCGACTGTCTGGCTCTTCGTAGGGAATGGAATGGATTATGGAGACGATTATTGGGGATTCTATAGGGACTACTATAGGGATCCATTCCCACATTCCTCACGAAGCACAATTTCAATCCTGAGAGCCCGGAAGAGCACTAAGCCCTTGAACCCCTAAGCCTATCATGTAAGCCCTACCTTGGCTTGACAAGGCCCACTTCCAAGCGCACCGGGAGTAAGCCCCTATAAACCCCACATACCCCAGGCGCGTGATTGGTTCATTCCCAGCGCCGGTGCTTCAAACCCAGACCCAAAAATTCCCAGAGCCCTCAAATCCTAAACTCTCACTGCCATGCACAGCTCTGAAATTTAACCCTAAACCCTCTGAAATCCCACCTCCACGATTCTTCAACCTAAACACTAAGTTTAACCCTAAACTCCAAACCATGGGTTTCAGGTTGCAGTGTCTCCTGCTTGGCGCTCTTCATCCTCATCTACTCGCGCCTGCTGCTTCGAGTCAATCTCTTCTCACCGGCAATCGCGACGAATCTGCCCCATGCATTGCAAGGGTTACTCACCCTAAACCTGAACCCTTAAACCCCAAATCCTAAATACCCTAAACCCTAGACCCCGAAACCCTAAACCCCAAATCCTAAATACCCTAAACCTTAGACCCCTAAACCCTAAAGACGCTATACTTAGGGCCCTAGGCGGTGGCCGGGCTTCATGGGGCTTGGGGCTGGCTTCATCGGTTAAGCGTTTGGGTGGGTTTCGGGTTTAGGGGTTTAGGGTTCAGGGTTTATACGGGGTCCCCAACGGCCCTTTAATAGAGTCCTTCTGGTCCTTAATAGTGGGTTTTTTGAGTATATTAGAGGGTAGTTGGGGGGGTTCCAAGTGGGGTTTTGGGGTTTAGGTTTGATGGGGCTTTAGAGTTGAGGGTTTAGGGTTTATGGGGATTTAGAGTTTAGGGTGTAAGGGTTCCCAGTATTTTAGGGTTTAGGATCTATGGGGCTTACCTAAACCCACCCCCAAAGTAGGCAAAATAATGGCTCAATACCCGTAAAAGGCAATTATTCTACATACTGCTGATGGACAAAATCCTGCATTGCCCATTGTAAGGAATATACCATAGTTCCCATAGTTTGGAGTCCTCAGGGTGATTCAGGATTTTGTCCATCAGCAGTACTTTTGGGGTTCCTGAAATCATTCTACATACTTTTGGGGTTCAGGTATAGATCCCTTATAGTACCCCTAATAGTACCCTTATAGGAACCCTAATAGTCTGCAATTTTTTCGGGTTTGTTTTGGGAGACTGAGGTTCCTGGCAGTCCTCGGGCTCACCCTGTTCCCTGGCTTTGGAGTACCATACTTGAGTACATTTTTTGGTACCTGTTCCTTAAAGGAACCATTATGAAATAAAAGTCTATACCTTTTTTGGTACCTGTTCCTTAAAGGAACCATTATGAAATAAAGGTCTATACTTTTTTTGGTACCTGTTCCTTAAAGGAACCATTATGAAATAAAAGTCTATACTTTTTTTGGTACCTTTTCCTTAAAGGAACCATTATGAAATAAAAGTCTATACTTTCTTCTCCCTGGTTACTCCAAAGTCCAGGTTCGGGCTGGGGATCCGGCATGGCTTGATGCCTCTGGGGGAGCAGGCCGAATCTGTTTTGACTGCTCAGGCTCAAGGGGTTTAGGGTTCAGGGGTTTAGGGGTTTAGGGTTTAGGATTTGGGGTTTAGGGCTTAGGATTTAGGGGTTCAGGGTTTAGGATTTGAGGTTTAGGGTTTAGGATTTAGGGGTTCAGGGTTTAGGATTTGGGGTTTAGGGTTTAGGCTCCGGGACTTACTTTTAGGCTCTGGCATGTTTGGTGCGGTTTAGTGCCTTGGGGGAAGCATGCACGAAAATAGAGCTATATTGTTGCAGGGCTTCTCTATGTGAATCCGGTTCCCCAAACGCTGGGCCCTAATCCCAAAACCAGGATTGAATCAGATGGTGTCTCTTTTGTTCACAGTCCACGAAGTATGCCCCAATGTTCTACGAACGCACAGGGCTTAAATACTACGGGGGCAAGATCCTAATTACATGTGCTAGTGATGATAAGTGCTTAGAGTGAAGCCTGTTCTCAAGATGGCTAGGGCTTGCGGATTCTTGTGGTGTTATGCTTAGGGTTCCAGGGTTCCGGCGCTTCAGGGACACCTTAACTGGAGTCGGAAGGTCCTAAACCCTACTTGGAGGATCATGGGACTTAGTAAATAAGGTTATAAGTACCTTAATTGGGGTTAATAATCAGCATAGTTACCCTAATTCTAAGCCCAGTTACTGACTCCCATGATCCTTTAAGTAATATTTCGACTCGAAGTCAAGAGACGGAGAGGCACAGTTCGAGGTTGGGCGTTTGGGTCCGGGCTTTTGGGGCTGTGGGCTTTAAGGGTTTCGAGGGCTGCCTGGAGGTTCATAGGATTTAGGGTTTGCAAGTATCGCTGCCCAAAATAAGGACCCCAGTTATAACCCTCCAAGTACATAGGGCCTGAAGATCGGGGTTTGGGTTCAGAGGTTTAGGTTCCACTATGTCAGTTGAATTCCCATGCTGTGGTCCCTGGCCTAACAAACCCGAAACCTTGAGCCGATCTCCTTGTCCCAGTCCAGCCTTCACTAGGATCATGGGACTTAGTGACTAGGGTTATGCTTAAGGTATCTATACACATACCTACTTATATCGCCAATTAAGGTACTTCTAACCTTACTTACTAAGGCCCATGATCCTCCCAAGTAGACCCCACTCCCTAAACCCTAAAGATCCCTTTAAGGAGCCCTTAAAGGAACCTTACTCACTAAGTCCCTTGATCCTCCAAGTAGACCCCCTAAACCCTAAACCCCTAAACCCTGAAGCCTTAAACCCCTAAACCCTACTTCCCCCAACTACCCTCGAGGCAGCCTCTCAGTTCCCGACCGGACCCTCATAGATCCCCCAACGGAACCCTCGCCCATCCCGTGAAGGAGCCCTCATAGATCCAGAAAGAAGCCCGGTTCCATAACTTTGTCGTAGTTGGGTAACATTTTTCATTTTTAAAAGGCACTTGAACCCAATCAGGAATAAAGATGTACATTTTTAATCCTGTCTCAACAATGAACTAGATAAAGGAGCCCCTTGTAGCTCCCCTAAAGTTTACTAAAGGAGCCCTCATAGATCCCAGAAAGAAGCTCGGTTCCATGAAGGAGCCCCTTGTAGAGACCCGACGAGCAGATGCAGGTGGGTACCTGCTTGCAGCGACGAGTCCCCAAGCTGCTGGTGCTGGCGACGGCCTTTTGCGTGGGCGTCCTGCGCCTCCTACTATATGGGGGCCTTATAAAAATTACCTATACTACTTTGGGGCTCCTTATCATAACTGTAGTAAAAGCCTCCTACCATATGGGAGTTTCCGAAAATTTGGATCCTTGTAATAAGGATCCTCCTGTTTAGGGTATTATATTGGGGTCCCCTATTTTCGGAAACTCCTGTATGAGGGCCTTAAAAGTTACCTGTACTAGTTTGGGGGTTCCATATCATAACTATAGTATACGAGCCCCCAAACCCGCTTTCTGATTATTAAGGCCCCTGTGTTACCTGGGGTTGGGGGTTGGCAGGAGTGGGCCTCATTCGGGATGAAATCGGATTTTCCTGTTGGAGTTGCCCAGGTCCGCGAAAGGTACATGGATTGAAGTCTACTCAAAGGCTCCACATATACTCGTTCCTAATTACCATTATGACTTAGGTCCCTCGGCAAAATAAAGATGGTCTTGTCGGACGTAATGGTTGTGTATATGAAGAGCCTCTGGGCTAGGGTGTAGTTAGGGCTCGGTCTAGTTTCGAACCATGCTAGATGGACGAGTGAGAGGATTTCCTGGCCCTACGCCCGAAACCCCTAGACGCCCAAGCCTGACAAGGCTTCTTTGAAACCTTAGCCCCCTGTTCTCAAACGCACAAGTGCAAAAACGCTATACAACTCCTCAACAACAAGTATGCAGAAAAGCTGAACAAAATCCTACCCTGCGGGCCCAAGTACCTGAAAATTATAGACATCCCCAACCCTAACCGAGAACACTGCTAGTCTAACCCCAGGTAGGGCAGCTAAACACTCGATCCCTTCGACCCGTAAAACCTTGCAAAACACTGAGCAACCCTTCTCGAACCCTCTTTAGAACCCCTGCGCTAGCTGCTTGCCTAGAAAGCTGGACCTTTAACCCTAAACCCTAAACCTTAGGCTCCCTAAACAGCAGATCCAAGGTGCAGCATCGCCGAGCCGGCGATTGGCATTCTTGAGGCAGCAGGGAAGGATACGAGGCCCCCTGTAGTACCGTTTTGCCCTTGTCTCCTGTGAGGTTTGTGCTTAGGACGTTCAGGTTTAGAAGATTGGATTTAGGCTTAGAGCTCCTCTTGTTAAAGGCACCCTAAACCCCTAAAACCTAGATTTTAAGACCTAAGCCCTAAACTCTAAAAACCCTAAACCCTAAACCCTAAACCCTAAGCCCTAAACTCTAAACCCAGATGGTAACAGCAGACTTGAGAGCCGAGGATACGTTGGAGACGAGAACACCGCTCCTAAAGCTCATCTTGGATGCCTGGCCCAACGTAGGGTTTAGGGTTTAGGGTTTAGGGTTTCGGGTTTAGGGTTCAGGGTTTACTTGAAGGATCATGGGACTTAGTAACTAGGGTTATAACTCTACTTATAGCCCCAATTGGGGGACTTATAGCCTTACTTACTAAGTCCCATGATTCTCCAAGTGGGCCAAAAGCTATAACCGCTTTTGCGGTTTAGGATTGAGGGTTGATGGTTGAGATGCTGGGCCAAATTGTATTCGCGGCTTTTGTCCCAAATACCCTACTCTGACTATGCAAGAAGACCAGGTTCGAATGATCAAGGGTTCTAAATTATCTCAATGATCGTCAGCCCTAAACCCAAAACCTTTGGACAAGGACAAACCCTTCGTCCTGATGCTGGGCATTGGGGCTGCGGTGGGCTTCGCTTGTATCTTTGGCTGCACACGTCTGCTCCTTGGCTACCCAGCCGGTGGTATCCCTAAGCACGAGACCGTTTTCCCTCCAAGCCCTACCCTAAGGCTCCTGGACCCGTCAGATCCCGTGAGATCCCAAACCCCCACATCCCTAAACCCTTTTCCCTCCAAGCCCTACCCTAAGGCTCCTGGACCCTCGTCGTGTGTTCCCAAACCCGAGCCCCCAAAACAAAAACTCACCACCAGAAAGCCCAAGACCCTCTTGGGAGCCTAAAGCCATATAGCACGTAGAGATCAAAGATAGGAGTCCTTGTATGTAATTTCGCTGGAAATCATAGTAAGGAACGTTAAAAAGCTAGAGTATTTAGGGTTCAGGTGAGATTTGATCTTCCATACATACTGCTTTGTTGCATGACATGGCGCCCAGGCATGTTGTGCATTAGGCGCTCCTTCTCGACATAAACACAGCCCTCAACGACTCAAGGCCTAAACAGCTTTGTCCTTTGCTCCTCGAACAAACACCCTCAAGTCATTGAAGCCCTTCTGAAGCCATAAAGCACCCACCAAGCCCACCGCAGCCCGAAAGCTGTGTCTAAGAGAGGGGCACAGAGGCTGTACGATCTGCCAATCAAGCGCTGCATCTTCGCTGCCGGGCTTCCTATTCTCTCCCTGTGCCGCTGCTGCACTGAGGAGTAATCAAAACCCTAGCTAAGCCACTTTATGACTGTACTTAAACCCTAAACCCTAATTAATGTACTTTGAGGATCAACGGATTTTATGTTTGCTTTGTCAAGGTTTTCACATGGGAGTTTCCGAACAATGAGGGTACCTTATTTTGGGAGTCCCTAAAATAAGGATCCTACTATTTAGGGTACGAAATTGGGGTCCCCTATTTCGGAAACTCCCACATGGGTCTTATTAGGATTCCAAGGGGCTTTCGATGCAGTGTCTGAAGCCAAAGTGCTGGTGCTGCTGCGGTCGATGCCGCGAGGCAGAGGATGCTAAAGGTGGTGCTGATGAAGGTCTTCGATTTACATAAACACGAAACGTGTTATCATGTTATATACTAATTATTCTGTCATTAGGTGAATACATAATGACAGGTTATCTTCTACTAGAATCTAGTATATTATACCATGGTATAATCTAATGCATCTTCATTTATAAGCTATCAGATACTACAGTAGCATGATGGTTGTGATGATGTTAGATTGTGGGTATCGTTCTCGTCCTGTGTTTATTAATTCAACTTCGGTGATTTTGATCAAACACAGCTTTTGCAAACACAGGCACTGTCGCACAGTGGGCTTCCTTAAATTTTTGATCGTCTGGTCCTCGGCACCAGCCGCCGAAGTTTCACCAGTCCCCAAAGGCGCAAGTTGGCCGTTACGACCCTCAATCCAGGTGGTCGAGTTGGTAACAGACATTGGGTTCTACCACAGGGTTGGGTTAGCCTTACAAAGCCTGTACATACCGCTCGCCCCAAATCCTTAGACCGGACAGGACCCCTTACGGCCGTTTGTGAACCCAAGTAGAACCCAAACCTTCAGAAACCGGAGCTCCAGTAGAAAAGAAATTCCAAGCTCAAACTACACCCTAAACACTAAAACTGGCCGTTTAACGACCTCTAACCCAGGACCTTGTTCTGTGTCAGCGAGGGCGGTACCTTCCCGGAAATCACGGGGCTTGCCTGGGATTGTGGGGCCGTTACGACCGGCCACTCGACCTCCAGTTAACATTCGACATTTTTTTATGGGAGAGGGGGGGGTTATGCAGTTTGGTGCCGGATCTCTACAGCTAGGTTAGGGGCCATGTTCCAAGATCTTTGCAAGGATGCATGCTCGCATGAATCCATCTGTTTGTCACTCTCCCCTAGACCTAAACTGTAAAGATTCCAGCACCCACATCGCTTGTTTCAGGGGCTAGGATCAGAGGCTCCAGTGTTGGGGGTCAGTCGGGTGTGGGAGCTTTGCTTGAAGGAAGGAGATGTTCTTATTTTACCATAAATCAATTTTAGTCCTGACAATTCTGGCGAGTGGTCGCAAATATTCACGGAGAAATTACCCGCAAAAACTATTCTAACCATCCGGGGCCGCAGATTACAGGGTCCAGGGCGCTGAGTGCTCTGGATGTTTGAAATTTCGGGTTTGCCTAAACTTAGGGTTACTGTACTTAGAAATATTTTACTTTTTTGTTATTATAATCCCTAAGAAACAGCTAAAATTATAGCTTGGGTTCTAAGTTCAGTGTAGTTTCGGGTTTGCCTAAATCTTGAGTTGTAGCAACTTATTTGGACAATCAGCTTCACTGTCAGGGTCCTGTATATGCGCTACATGGCAGTTTCGGAAAATAGGGGACCCCAATATAGTAGCCCTAAACCGGGGGGATCCTTACTATAAATAAGGACCCCAGAAAAAGGTACCCCTAATTTTCGGAAGCCCCCATAGAAGTGTACGACGGCGAATTATAACCAACCACCCGAAGCCCTGTGGGGTCAGGGTTCAGGGTCATGAAGGCCCCTGGTTTAGGGCCTTTAGGGTTAAGGATTTCGGGAATTTAGGGTTTAGGGTTTAGGGTTTAGGGTTGCACCCTTCATGTAGTGCAACATCTACGGGTTGGAAACCCTATAGCCTCAATCCTTACAACTGATGTATAGCGAATCCCAGCTCTATTTGGCCTTAACCCGGTTTCCAACTTTAAAGGGCTTACTGTAGGGTCTCTGGGGCAGCTTTTGGCAGAACATTCCCTTGATGCCCGAACGGACCTGGACTCATGGGTTTTGGGGTCTACTTGGAGGATCATGGGATCCTTAGTAACTAGGGTTCTAGAAAAGTAACTGTTTACGCATACTAAAAACTTATAACTTATAACTTCAGTCAAACAAAGTTAACTAAGACCCATGATGCTCCAAGTAGGGTACAGGGCTTAGGGTTTCTGCGCTCAGTCTGACACTTGAAGTCCTGACAGTTTAAGCCCAAAGCCCCGGCACCAAATCCACACACCTGAACTAAGGTTACTTGGAGCTTCATGGGTGAACCCCAAACAACCTCTCTGTTTTGGGCTCCTTGTGGCGATTTCCTCATATAACTCCCAGTAGAAAAAGGCAGCCTTTTTGGGATTAAGGTAGCATTTAGGCACACCTGCGGTCCCGATATGGTATATACTTGGGAGCGAAGTACTTTCACAGGAGACGCTTCAAGGCTTAAATGCCCACTGAACAAGGGCGACATGGACCTGTAGGATTTAGTGCTTGAGGCCCACTTACGGTGCCTATCGTCCTTTCCTTGGGCGTGGGCATCGCCGCCAGCACGCGCAGAGGTTCAGTGACCTCTGCCGACGAGCCGCGCCCCGCTCGCTGTTTGATGATGGTGTCCCCAAATGCCATCCTTACTATGGTTTCGGGGGCTTACTTCCCAAATAAATAAACAAATAGATAACTCCATATATATATATATATACACATGCATATATATATATGTATGCACATGTTTGTTTATATTTCATATTCACACATGCTTTTTGATATCTATGTGTACATTTATTTGCATATATGGACTCGCTTGGTTCATAGAAACTTCCAATGAACTTATCAGAAGGCTTCGGGTTAGGATGGCCGCTTTTTAGCGTTTGAGGGTTGAGGGTTACAGGACAAGGGTTTAGCATCTAGGGTTCAGGTGTATGTGTGGTGAAGGAGTTGAGGAAGTTTCGCATTTATTTCTCTGCTTCTTGCTGCGAATTTTCAGGCGCATAGGGTTTTACAGCGGTCCTGTGGGGAGTGAATGGACTAATAGGGGGTTCAAGAGTCCAGGCACCCAAGCGCCTAAACCCTAAACCCAAGTATCCATGTGTTTGGTTCTGGACCCTTAACGTTTGGGAAGGCTGTGGGCCCGTAAGGTTGGGTAAGACCAGTCTTCGTGGCACACAGTGCATCCAGTCATAATCATCATCCCCTCCGCATGCTCTTCATTGTCGCCACTTCCATCGTAGCTGTCAAGTTCAACATCACCATCATCATCGCCAACAGCAGCATCACTATCACCATCATCCTTCTCATCACCATCGTCATCAACATCAACATCATCATCTTCAACAACAACATCCGCATCAGCTTCGTCGTCAACCACAACAGATCTTCATCGTCGTCGTCACAAGCCCTGAAGCCATAAATCCAGGTAGGTCAAGGTTTACACGGTGAACGCCTGAAATTAGACTCTGAACCCAGAGCTCCAAGCCCAGGCTGTATGCCTTGCTTCATTTCATGTAGCATTATACTGAATTATACTCTTAGTAGCTGAGTGGATACACTTTACACTTTGGGGGATAATATTACCCACTATACAACTAAAAGTGTACACGTTTTGGGGGCTTATGAACTCAGTGACTAAGTACTGGTAGGTGCACTCGGACCGACCACTGTCAAGGCCCCACAGACCACAAGGGCCTCCTGCACTTTCGAAGATAAGAGCTGCCATTTTATGATTTGGGAATGTAACCCCCCATAACAGTACCTCCTAAGCCCTAAACCCCAAGCTAAACTCTAACTCGACCCCCAAACCCTAAACCGTAAACCACTCCAACTTTAAACCTCAACCCTAAACTAAGCTCTGACTGTAACCCTAACCTAAACGGCAATGCTGGAAAATCTTTGGAAAACAAGGAGCTTGTCCGGCTTTGGAATTGTGACATTTGCGCCGCTGTTCCCTGTCTTCAGTGACTGGGACGGCATTCAAAGGGATTGAAGCATGTAGCCCTAAGAGTCCATGTACGCAAATAGTATGTACATTGGCCCCAAAGTACCTGTATAGGGACTACTCCAAGGCCAAAGTATATACTCTTTGGTACATGGACCCCTACGGTGAAGAAGCTTCCCCACACATCCCCTGATAGCTCCTAGGGGATCAGGATTCTGAGTTTTGTATGCCCTACCCAAAGGCTCCTAAGAGGGTCTCGGGCTTTCTGGGGTAGGATTTCGGCTTTGGGGGCCCAGGGTGTGGGATCTCACTACGAGGGTCCAGGAGCCTTAGGGTATAGTAAGTAAACTTTAACACATTCCTTGAACAGCTGCAATGTGTACTATCTAGAGCCTAGAATATTCCACACTTGTCTGGATGATGTTATCCATTTCTTGTTTTCTGAAAGAGAATTAAATTAAATAAGCCTAAACCGTAAACACGAGCACCCCTCCACCAAACCTCTGAACCCGAGCCCGAGGCACTAAACCCTAAACTGCAGGCTCGCGTAGGCCCTAGTGTTTACATCCCCAAAGGGTCCTATGTACCGATATAGTAGAATGTAGGGTTTCCATAATGGGAATTACTATTATGACTTAGGCGAGTATCGCCCATAACAGTACATGGGACCCTTTGGGATCAAGGTTTTCTAAGCCACAGACGAACATACCACATCCAAGCTTTAGGACATACATGCAAGCACCTGAACTAACCGAAGCCCCAGGAACCTCAACTCCGCAGCCAAGCGACCTTACGCGGCACACGCTAAAACCCCTACATCCGTGTTTAGGGTTTAGTTTAGGGCGTTTTGGTACAGGCCCCATACCCTATACCCGAACTTAAGTCTCAGGTGTTTGGGCCATTGGCTGGGCCTTCGGTGGCCGTTCTGTTACCGTGGACCCCTTCCGCGAAGCGGTACCTCGGATCCTGGTGGTTGAACGGTTTCGGGTACAGGGCTAAGGGTTTACTTTGGGTAGCCAAAATCATATACTACATTTTCGAGTCTAGGTAGATACTATATGCATGGTCAAGGTCCAGAGTATGTAAAAGAGTACGTATCTGGGTGTAGGATAGTAGGAATATGGGACCGGGGTTCGCTTATGAAGGGTCTACACTGAGCATCCTTTTCAGACAGCCGCAGCTCGATTTTGATGCATCGCACGGTGAACCTCGATCCCGTTAACACGCCCGGGGCTCCATGAACAAAAGTGAACCCCAAAAAGTTGGAAACTGGGTTCGGGACAAATAGCGCTGCTTTTGGGATGCTACCCATAAAGTCTTGAAATTTAATTCATCCGAGTCAGCAGCCGATGGAGGTTCGAACAGCGAGTCAGCGCTCAACTTTGCCGTAGATTTCCGCTTCGATGCAGCCACCCTGTCACTACGTCTTCACCTCAGAAATCTGAAAACAAGGCTTAACTCTGATTGGCTGAATCTAGTTGATTAATCTTGTTGATTTAAGGAATGTGGGTCTACATTGGTCGTCAGCACATCCACAAAGCGCAACAACACTGACCCTAAACCAAACCCCAAACCCTTAAAACCTAAGCCCTAAAACCTTCAACCCCAAGCCCCAAACCCTAAACCCTTAAAACCTAAACCCTAAAAGCCCTCAACCCCAAGCCCCAAACTCTAAACCCTAAGCCCCAAAACCTAAAGCAGTACGTAGAAGGTTTCAGGGACATGTCATCGCCATGGAAACCTTGCAGGTGCTGTGCTTTGCGAAGTTGGCCCGCATTCTACTGGAGGGTAACTATAGTCTCCTTATTGGGATTATGTTTATACTATCCTTAGGAATTGTTTTTTGTCATACAAACCCAAGAAAATATGTTTATTCTTAGAGTTCTTGTTAAGGAACTTATTGTAAGTTACCACAATAAGCATCTATAGTAAATGATACGGCTTCCTGGAGGGTAACTATAGTCACTATAGTCTCACTGGGATTTTTTGCTTTTTGCTCATATAAAGCCCAAGAGAATATGATTGTTTATTATGGTTCGAAGGGGTTCATAGGTAAAGATGCAGAGCTGGAGCGTCTACCCGATTCAATTGCTGCCGGGTTGCTGAAGTCGCTGGTGGCCCTTTCTGCAATGAAACTTAGTAGCTGAGTGGATACACTTGACTCTTTTTGGGATAACATGACCCACTATAAAACTAAACATGTACACTTTTGGGGGGCTTATGAACTCAGCGACTAAGGAAAGAAGACCTTTCCAATGGTCTTCGAACATGGCTGCATCGGCGACCAGTGCAGGAGCTGATCTTGCTGCTGGGTTCTTGTTTTCAGGATTAATATAAGTTACCATACTACGGAAACCGTATTATCTGCCGTAGATCCTTAGTATGGCAACTTAATTCAAATTAGTAACAGTACGGTAACTAATTTTAAGTTCCTTAACAAGAACCCAGGATAGGGAAAGGACAGTCTCACGAGGCCCCGAAGTGCATGGAGATGCTATGTTCTCCCTCCGCTTGCTCCAGGAGTCCGGGAATCTCTGCGTTTTCGAATTTGCAGATGTTGTGTATCAGCCATGCGTGCACCCTGAAAGATGTGGACTTAGCCGTGCTTCGGGCAACACGCTTGGAGACTTTGCATCTTCAAAGCTGCCCTGGTCTCATTGGCGATTTCGTTGAATACCTGCAACTCCCTGCTGGATCTTTGCGACGACTCCTTTGCAGAGACTGTGGTGGAATTTCAGATCGTCCGCTACTGGGGCACTCACGGAGACCAGGCATCGGTGAGTTGACTCAGACATTAACGCAGCTGGGCTTCAGCGGATCTGCAAGACTGAGCGACGAGCTTGTGGCTGTCCTAACCGGAGGCATGGCTCCTGCTCCACTTCCATGTGTGTCCTCCTCTCTGTCTTATCTGGACTTGTCTCAGACTCAGATCTCAGATGCCTGTCTAACAGGCCTAAGCCGCTTGGAGACACTCAGCTGCTTGGCTTTATCCCGCACGAAGGTTTCTATGCCAGGCCTCAAGGAGCTCGCGAAACGACTCGGGCTGAAGCCACTTTTGCCGAATCGGCCGAAGGCGCTTCTGCGAACTGTTAGGGCTTAGGGCGTTTTAGTAGGGGGGCATATAAGGTTTAGGGCATAGGATTTAGGGTTTAAGGCTTAGGGGGTTAAATTAGGGTGTATTTAGCGTAAGGCTTAGTGAGTTGAAACTTTGGGGTTTAGGGTTTCGGGCAAGTCGGTCGAAGGTGCTTCTGCGGAGCTTCGCTGCCGCCCGAGACCTGGATGCTGAGATTTTACCAGCCTGGTCCTCCCAGGCACCCGCTGCCTTAGATCCCGTGGCTTCTTTGGGAAGCACGGATACTTAGGGGTACTTAGAAATATGTTTTAATTTTTGGTTATTATAATCCCGAGGAAACAGCTAAAATTATAATTCTTGCCAGGGTTCTAAGTTCAGTATAGGATACTGGACAGCATGTCGAGACAGTGTTTGCCTTTTGCTAGTTATTTTCCTCATGTCGACCGCCCCAAACCCTACTGCCCTTTGTCGCCCTAAACCCTGCGGCCCTAAACCTAACAGCCTTAAACTTTAAACCCTGCACACCTTACGCCCTACAACCCAGGATCTCGCCTTTTGGCCAGAAGCCGCAGTACGCCATGCCACCGCCCTGGCCTTGTTCCTGGGCTGCCGAACTTTACCCCCTCTTGCCCCTAGTGTTTTCGAGTTGCCAATCAAAAGGGGTATGAGGCCTACCGGACGACTGGTACCGGTAGCTGTACAAGGATTACTGGGAGGATCATGAAACTTAGTAAGTAATGTTAGAAGTACCTTAATTTATGTCATAAGTGTATAGTTACCCTAACTATAACCCTGGCCACTAAGTCCCATGATCCTTCACGTAACCCTAAATCCCCCTCTTATATAGAGCCCTTACAGATCCCTTTTAAGCAACCCTTTAAGGAGCCCTGGTTACTAAGTACCATGATCCTTCAAGTACCCCTCTAAAACCCTGCACAGCCTTTTGGAGCGCCTTTCAAAACCCCCGGTGGAACCCTGGGCTCCCAGAAGCGCTGCAAGACCACGGAAGACCCTACCTAAACCCTAAACCCTAAACCCTAAGCCCTGAAACCTAAACCCTGAACCCCTAAACCCTGAAACCTAAACCTCAAACCCTGAAACCTAAACCCTGAAACCTAAACCCTAAACCCTGAAATCTAAACCCTAAACCAAGCAAGGTTCCAAGCCGGGCTTTCAAGGAAGAGGCCTGCAGAGAATCGGAGGCCTTCGCTCTACGGAAAATCCACGGCGCTAGGGTTCTGGGTTATATTTCATGGTTCCTTAAAGGGTTCCTTAATAGGGATCCTTTTGGGGTTCCTTAAAGGGATCTATAGGGTTTACGGAAAATGCTTAGCAAAATTGGTTTAGGGTTAGGGTTTTGGGTTTAGGGTTTGGGGGTAGGGTTTAGGGTTTAGGGTTTGGGGGGTTTAGGGTTTTGGGTTTTGGGGTTTAGGGTTTGGGGGTTTAGGCTTTAGGGGGTGGTTGTGAAAATTAGGGTCCCTTTTTGGGGTCCTTAATATAATACGGCACCTAATATTTAGGGTACCCGAATGGTCAAGGTACGGCTTACGGGAAAAGGGCCAGAGTGTAGAGCTGTGTTTTTTGCCTTTGGGTTGACGGTGCTACTTTCAGGGTTCCCCTGGAACTATCGGGATATGACGGGTTTGGGGCTGCAACACATGTTCATGGTTTAGGGTGATGGGGATGTAGGGGGTTCGGGTTTGAGAGTGGTACTCATAACCCGTTCATTAACCACCCACTTAATACCAACAAAACAATATCCAGTGAAACCATGCCTGCCTTTTAAACAACCTGTTTTGAATAGGGGGTGCAAGTAAGCGCAAGAGCAGGAGCAAGACCAGAAGCAACAACGGGAGCAAGAGCAGAAGCAAGAGTAATTAGGAGCAAGAGCAGGAGCAACAGCAAGAGCATGAGAAGAGCCATAGCAGGAGCAAGATCCTCCTCGAGGTCACAGCAAAGATCAAAAACATCACCCACTCAACAACACAACCACTTTCTAGCTTGACCGGAGCCCCCCATTTTCCCCTTCACTATCAGGGGGACTGCGTTACTCAGGCTAGCTCGAGTTGTGGGCACTGAGCGTTCTGGATGTCGTTCATGGGGTTCAGGGTTGTCGGGGCCAGGGTTTAAAGCCTTACGGCCCCTGTAGGGCTGAGGGTGTAGAAGGCTGAATTTGGATGGGTAGTAGAGGGTTAGAACAAGGTTTCGGGGATATTCTAGGTCTCACAAGGCACCTGGAGGAAGAATACTGGGAATTATCCTGTCTTTAAGCGTAAGAGTTTGGGGCCTGTGCATTCGGCTCGCTGGTGTGTTTCACTCACTGAGGATTCGAGTGGTGATCCATTCTTTCTACCTGCTGGAACACCGAAAGATGAGACACTTTGACAATTGGTGAGAGCCTGTATGGGGAGGGTTTGAGGGTTTTGCAGTTGGTGAGACGCTCGTTCGGGTGGGCTTTTATTGCAGAGCCCACCAGGGAACACCCGTACACAATACGATCTTAGGACTCAAGCGGTTCGTACACAGCTAGTTCGTTGTCAAACTACATGATGCGGGCCCTGAGGGTTAGCTCAGGAGTGGTGCCAGCCCTCGACCACTTGTGCAAACAAGTTTCAAAGCTATAAAGTCTGTTGAGGGTTTAGGCTTGAGGGTCCAAGCATAAATAATCCGCAGGGTGCGATGTGTGGACAGGGAGATCCAGTTCGTTTTCCGTGCGAACCCCTTTCTACATCCCTTCTGTTGTCTGTGTTTTTCACAGGTCTTGAGTAGGCTTTTGGGTGACACCGAAAAGCTTGAGAACAAGATTGCAACCAAGAAGTTTTATACGATCATCTACATCAGGTACTAAGGCCCACCGGTTAATCCTTAGGAGGTTCGAGTTCTTAGGAAGCAAAAAACGCCTTGTCCCCCAAAGCTTATCTTGCTGAGGATAGCTGAAGCAAATCATAACAAGAAGCCCTAGCAATACCGGTCTTTCTGATAAAGAGAAATACACGAGCCTGAATAGGTCTATATCAGGATATTTCACCCCAACCTCTGTTCTGATGCGTAATGCCCCTACGCCCTTAAGTGCTACAGGACACTTAGAGAACCCTTGTAACAACCAAAAAGCAGCACGGTATCCTGTGCCCATGATTATTACGGAGTGGTATATTTACTGATACGATTAGTAAAACTAGTTGCCAACATGTTTACTAGTGTTGTTAAATGTTGCTATCGTTATCATTGGTATCATTATTGTTATTGATATTGTTAGTATTGTTTTTATTACTACAATTGCTGTTACTTGTAGTAGTTAGACTAATTTAAGAGTATTCTTAGACTATTGATGTACGGTTAATACCAATATTAATAGAACTTTCCGACTATTGTTATTGATAGCAGTATTACTACTAGTATTGTAGCATTATGAGCATGACTATTGCCATTCTTGCTGTTATATGTATTTGGCTTGCAGGTTTCGGCTATACCCCGTGGTTTAAGGCGTAAGCGACTAGTCTGAAGAGCACTCTAGGAGTGAATGAAGGGCCATGTGGGGGTGGTTCGGGTTTCGGTTTTCGGGACCAGAGAGTATAACGGGTTCAGGCACTGCTCTTCTCTTCGAGCTACTGCTTTTGAGCTGAGCTGTCAAGCCTGCCCGAGTAAGTAGGTGAAGTTGATCTATCAGTCTGGGGGTTTCCTTAAGGTATGCAGGGGCTTCAAGCAAAATGAAATATATCGCACTGTGCATTGCACCATGGAGTGTTCTGTTAGGATTGCTGACTTAGTGTAACATATCGAGGCCTAAGAAATTTGCCCAGGTTATTCCCTGGAGTTCCTTTGGATGTTTGTTGTCTGCGGGTGTAGGCATTCAGGGTTCAAGTTTAGCGTGTGCGGATTTCGATTTTAGGGTTTACGGGTGATGCTAGGGATGGGGTGGACGTCATGTGGTCTCTGAGGACAGCAAACGCCAAACCCAAGGTGGATGCACCTGGGCTTGGATCAAGGACAGTGTTGATTCAACAGCTCTATCTAAATTTGAACCTGTGCTGTTGCAACCCTAAGCCCTAAGCCCCTAAACCCCTAAAGCCTAAACTCAACCTCAACATGTCGCGGTTCAGGATGCACTGGCACTGGCGAGTCCTGTCGTAGGATTTAGGTTTAGGAGAAAGAGTTTTGAGTTGAGGGTTTAGGGTCAGGGTTTGGGTTGCCAAACTCACATGTTCTGCGAAGAATTTAGGGCTATGGCATGCTCCTGCCGTACTAGCTGAATGTGTGGATATCGGTGGCATCCCGTGTACAGGAGCTGTAAAACTGGTGTTGCAAGACGGAGGGCCTCAAAGCGTATCATACTCAAGCCAGCCCCCTGCAGGTTAAACCCAAAAATCATCCATCATTAGTTGGCATCCCCCCCAATCATCCCTTCAAGCCCCATTCTGGGCCAAGACCCTCCAACCACACCCAAACCCTGCAGCTACACTCCTGGTAGAAGAGGACACCACAGTTGCTGCACTGCCAAAGTTACGGCTTGGTGCTTCAGGGTGTCAGGGCTTACCATATCTAAACATATCTTAGAGTTCAGTGCGGAACTGAAACCTTTAATTTCAAGCCTTTGGGACTTTGGCTTCGGAACGCTTTATTCCCTACGCCCTGAATCCTAAACCCTCAACCCTCAAAAGCCCTAAACCCTACGTTTGCTTCTTAGGTCGTCTCCGCGTGCATTGGAGCTTGCCGGGCAGTGCTGCCCCTTGCAAGCTTTCTGCTTGCAGACTCTCGGCCGCACCCAGAGTTCCTGTTGATTGATCCTTCAAAGGGGTCTTTCAGGGATCGATAGTAGGGTTCTATAATATAGGGGCCTGAATATCAAGAGGGTTTTGGGGCCCAGTATACTAAAACAGGTGAGGGGTTAAGGGTTTAGGGTTTCATTAGCATGTTATGTGGATATCCCTACCGTTGTTGTGCTTCACCAGCTGGGAGGGTTTAGGGTTTTAGAGTCTTGGGTTTTGTGCTTAGGGGTTTGGGTTCAGAGAGTCTTCCTTAATCTCTAAACCCCAAACCTTAAACCCTAAAACTAACTGTAGAACCTAAACCCCAAAAACACCTAAACCCTAAACCTCAAACACGGAGACGCCCGGTTCGCGGGCCTTGGACCCTATATATCGCCTTGGAGGGCCTCTAGGGTTTTGGCCATTACCCCAAGGGTCCAAAGGACCCAATAATCAGGTACTCGGTTTTAGGTTGCGGTTGTGAATTAGGCTTTAAGGGTTTAGGGTTGACTTTTTAACTAGGGTTTAGGATTTAGGGTTGCCTAACCCCTTTTCCCTGAACCGTAAGCCTAAGCCCGAAGTCTAAACCGCAAAACTTCGACGTGAATTGCCGTCGGCCTGCATTGTAGATCTGACAACATCTACCCATATTCGCATGGCATCTCGATCCCCTAGTGACCTTTCTGGTACCTCTTTTTTGCAACCATTAATAGTGCAACCATTAATAGTATCCTTGATAGCAACCGCCCTTCTTGCTGTTATAGCTCTAACTAGACATGCCCTGCGCTTATATGGAGGGGTCGGAATATCTAGTTTTATCTACTCCTATGTCTTGGAATACCACTTACCATAAATATTGCTCTAATCCTGAAGGCCAGCTAGAATGCCTGTAATATCCTTGTCTCGAACCCTCATAGAAACCCTTCTGGAACCCCTTGAAAGGAACGCTTAAAGGCCCAAGCCCTTAACCCAAAGCCCCAAACCCTTAACCCTAAACATGAACTCCTTTATTACGGTCGAGGTTCTGCTGCTACTTCGAGCATCCTGCCTCGGTTGGCTTTAGGGTTCCTTTAAGGCTTAACCACAGAATTGCTTAGGGCTTTAGGGGCCCTTAGGACTTAGATGGGTTCAGGGTTTTGCGGTTGAGGGATTATAGGGTTTGTGGTTTTACGGTTTAGGGGTTTAGCTTTTGGGCTTTAGAGTCTAGGGTTTGGCTTTTCACAGGTGCTTCGGGCCCTTTTTTGGTTCTTTGAAGAAGTCTTTTTCGATTTGCTTGCAGTACGTATGCCTCATTAATTATCTTTTTGTCTTCCAGGCAAGTAGCATCAGGATCCCCCCAAAAATGTTACATACATACATACCGACAGACATACAGACGTACATGCATACATACATACAGACAGGCAGCCAGACATAATGAATATATGTATATATATATATATATATATATGTACGCTTCAATTCATCAAGTCCTTACGCTAAGGCTCTACATTAGTGTTGGCCCCCCTCAATGAATAAGACACACCAATGCCGAATCATATACGTATATGTTTACACAGACATATACACAAAGCGCACATGAAACCTTAACAAGGCCTTCGAAACTCTGGAAGCACCTATTCGGATCTGCTGGTCCTCGGCTTGGGTTGAGGGTCGGTGTGGGCCGATCAATCATGCTGGAGTTAATGAATGTTGAAACGAAGAACACGGAAATCAGCAGCCACGAGAATCCCACTCACGGTGTAAAACGTAAGCTCATTTTGTCTTAGGGGTACTTAGAAATAGTATTCATTTTTGGTTGTTATAATCCCTAAGAAACAGCTAAAACTCTAACTTTTGCTTGGGTTCTAAGTTCAGTTTAGTTGTGGGGTCTTGAGCTATGAGGTTATTCGGGTGTCCCTAAACCCTAAACCCTAAACCCTAAACCCTAAACCGTGTAGGGCTTCTTGGGTCTTGAGGGTTGAGGATGTTTGAAGGCTATTTTCGTTTAGGGTTTCGGCTGTCCTTAAATCCTTTGAACTGGGAGTTTCCGAAAATAGGGGACCCTAACAAAGCACCCTAAATATAGGATCCTTATTATAAGGACCCCAAAATAAGGTACCCCCTACTTTCCGGAAACTCTAAATCCCTAAACCCTTTATAGAACCCTTATAGATCCCTTTAAGGACCTCCAAATAAGGTACCCCTAATTTTTGGAAACTCACAACTTGCGACCTGGAACAGAAAGGCTTCTGATCGAAAGGGCAGCAGAAAGGGCCGGGAGTCTCTAGATTTCATAGGGATCCTTAGCGGTGTAGGGGGGAGGGGTACTATATTTCCTTTAATAGGCCTTATTAGTCCTTATTATGGGCCTTAAGGCCCCCTACCCCCCCTCCCCCTACACCCCTAAGGATCCCTATGAAGATTTCCTTTTTAGGATCCTGTAGGGCTCCTTTAGAGGATTTTCCGGGCTCCTTTATTGACGGGATCTTTAGGGTTCCGTTAAAACTTCTTCAATCCACAAGAAGGATCAGACTTTTTGGCACTTTAGGGGTGTTGAAGCTAGAATCGGGGTCTATCGTAAAGGGTATGGTGTCCTTCTTCCGGTAACTTCGTTCAATTTCCTGGTACACATGTAAGACTGGCTCCATGTTCCCGGAATGCCCCATATAAAGACGCCGACATAAACCCTAAACCCGAATCCCTACTCCGACACCCAGGAGAAGCTTGAGAACTGTTTAGTCGTTTTGGCTGGGCTTCTGTGCTGCATAGTCACTTGGCAGCATCCCCGAATCTTCCAGGCTCCTGGGTTTTGGGCGGTTTAGGTCAGAGCCTAGGGTTTAGGATTTAGGGTTTGGGAAGTTTTTGTTGGGGGGTTCTGAGTCTGCAGGGGTATTCAGGGTTTATATGGGTTCTAGAAGGCCCCACATTCTCAGCCACAATGGGCAATCTCAAGTTCAAGGTTATAGAAAGGCTGACCATACTTCGTATTCCTCATAACCCAACTTCAGGAACTTATAATATAGGGGCCTTAAAAATTACCTCTACTATTTTGGGGTTCCTTGTTATAATTATAATATAAAGGGCCCCAAAGCCATAGTCCAATGATTAAGGCCCCTATAGTAACCTTGCTGGTTAAATTTCATGTCCCTCCAACTAGGGTGTGTAAGCCCTTGGAAGTTGTGACTCTAAGGACCCCAGACTCCAGTATAAGCTTAACTAAAAGCACGGCATACCCACCCTTACTGCGGTTTTTGTAGCTTTAGCTAGGAATAGAGGGCTCAAGATCCAGGTTCGGGAATTTGAGGCATTCCATCCCGGGGCTTCGGGCTTAGGGTTTAGAGTTCGGACTTAAGGATGACATGAGGGTTTACGGTGTATACCTACATATATATATATATATATTTATGTATAGAGTTTGGGGCGTGTAATTTGGTTCTAAGGTAAGGCTTTATTCCAGGGCCTACGGAGCAAATAGATGGCTTTCTGGTGCTATCAAACCCGCACCTGGAACCTCCGAAAGGCGTATGTAGATGAATGGCCGTGGCCTGTGGCTAACTTGCTATCTTGGTACGTCTCTGGACTAGCTTCATGCTCTAATCCCTGCACCTTGTACTGTTAAACCCTAAACCCTAAACTCTAAACCGTTTAGGGTTTAGGGTTTAGGGGTTTAGGGTTTAGGGACTATTCGAGTACTTGGGACCCTCAGCGCAACATAACATCTTCACAGAAAGTGTCAGCAGGGTTTCGAGTGCGGTTTTAGAGCCCCAACTCCTGACCGGATTATAAATACTCCTCCTTTTTCACCTGCCCCTAAATCCTCAAAACCCCTAGGCCCTAAACCTTAAACCCTACATCGCTAAACCCTAAATCTGAACCCTTAAACCCTAGACCATCCTAGACCGTAGACTGTGTTGACCCCTATGTATTGCATCCAATTCTTGCATGAGGTCGACCCAGCCAATCGCAATGTTCTCCGAACTCGTCCGTCTAAATGCCCTGGGTCTTGTGGAACGCTGCCTGAACCCTATAAAACCAACCTTCTCATGGTTCTTTGTTCTGGTTTCCAGAAGTCCTTAAAGCGGTAGGTTATTCGTTGTCGTGGTTTAACCCAAAAGGGTCCTATGTACTGTCATGGGGAATACTCCCCTAATTCATAATAGCAAATCCTACTATGGGAACCCTACATTCTACTATATCGGCACATAGGACCTTTTGGGTGTATAGACTTTGACCCCCCAAAACCCTAAAACCCCCAAAACCCTAACACTTCAGGTCGGGATGTCGCTCTTCACTTTGGGCCTCGAGCGAGGCTTGGTCCCTTTGGGTGCGAATGCCGGACAGCAGCTTGGACCTTTCCTAGAAGGACAGATAGCTATATAGTGGGTTTAGGGTTTTACGGTTTAGGGTGCGAAGTTTGCTATATAGTGGGTTTAGAGTTTAGGGTTTTGGGATTTGAGGTGCAAATGTAGCTATAGTGGGTTTAGGGTTTAGAGTGTTTGGGGTTTAGGGTGCGCAGTTAGCTGTACAGTGGGTTTAGGGTTTAGAGTTTTGGGGTTCAGGGTGCAAAGTTAGCTGCATAGTGGGTTTAGGGCTTTAGGGTTTAGGGATGTTTAAGAGTCAGCTATATAGTGGGTTGAGGGTTTCGGGCTTCAGGGGTTTTAGGGTTTAGGCTGCGCAATTCAGCTATGTCGTGGGTTCCTGTTCCTTAATCCCTCTGTCGACCCCGTATTCTACTCACAACCCTCATAGTAGGGAATTTGGGCAGCACGCAGGTACGGGTCGAAGGGATCGTCTTTCAGCTTTCGGGGGCCAAGGGGTTTAGGGTTTGAGGTTTAGGGGTTTCGGGTTTAGACTTTGTCTGGGGTGCACGATCTTTAGGGATTCAAGAGCTTGTTTAAGATTTGGGATCCTTGGGGCAATAGGCGTAGGGTCGTCTTGAAGAGCTGGCAAGGTCATCGCGCTACAAGGCCCCTACAGCCTTGAGGCCTTAAATCGTAAAAAACGTCTCCAAACCCCATCCTGATCCCGAAGCCCCACCCCAGGAACTTGCCAAATGCCGTGGCTTTCTACGGCCACTTTGACCAGCGTTTTTTTACAGTTTTCGGATTCGGTGGGTTGCGTTTTCGGCCCCATGACCACACAGTGGCTCCGGATTTTGGGGGTTCGGTGTTTCAATAACTTGTTCAGACTGTGTACTTTTGTTGTCCTCCCTTATTGCCGGGGAGAAGGGGGGGTGGCTGTCTTTACCTAGGGTTTGAGAGTTTATGTGCGTGGAGGGGGGGTGGAGTAGAATCTGTGTAGGTGTTGAGGCGCTTGCTGCTGATGATAATGCTTAGCATTTAGGGTGCCGGTGCTTCTGTTTTTGAGATGTGGCCGTTTAGGGTTTACGGTCGCTCAAATGGTCCCTGACTTTCCTTGGGCTCAGGCCAAGAGTCCTTGCGGGCGTTGATAGACTAGGATGCCCAGTAGTACCCTTATTCCCTTTTTGTAGTCCTAGGTTCCTTACATAGTTACCCAATACCAAAAAGAGAGGCCTTTTTATTCTTAGGTTACTGGGTATCCTAGTAAAGTGTCGGGTTTCCCCAAGGCTCCTAAGACTGTCTTGGGCTTTCTGGTGTAGAGTTTCGGCTTTGAGGCCCAGGGTTTGGGGAGGGCCCAGGAGCCTCAGGGTTCAGAGTCAGACCGACACTCAACGTAGCCTACGCCCTGAAACACGCTTTCAACACAGCAAGAAACAACGAGACCGCCCCATGCCACAAGAAAGAAACCTTATACCCTGAGCCTAAAACACCGCTGAAACACTTATCCATGCAGCCTAACCCTGAGGGCCCTATGGGTACCTTTATGGGGGATACTTCCCCAAATCATAATAGTAGTTCCTAATATAGAAACCCTACATTCTGCCATATAGGTACCCGAAACCCAATTCCTTCTAAGAAGACCTTAACGAAATCCGTATACTCGTAGTCAGCTTGATTGACCCTTTGGGTAAACTTGCCCTAACAGGCTCTTATCAAGGGAGAGCTTAAAGGCCAGAGGGGTCCGGTTCGAGTGCTCAACTAGCATATACTGCATATAGTAGGGGTTTGGGGTTGAGGGTTTAGGGGTTTAGGGTTTAGAGTTTTGGGGTTTGGGGTTTAGGTGTTTATGGTTTAGGGCTTAGACTATAGTAGAAGCCAGGAAATTGAAACATCATCATCCTCATGGCTTTACTGTAAAGTATGAAGGATCCTAGCACTAATCCTCCTAAGGCCATGTTCCAACTTTCGGGCTGCTCTATATATTCACCCAACTACGAACCTGCATTCCCACTTTCCGAAAACCCTCAACTTTGTGGTCCTTTGAACTCGAAACCCCACACCCCAACCGAACTCCAATGGAACCCGCAAAACCTTACATAAACCCTGATCCCAACGCCTCAAAAGCAGCAAAACGCATAAAATGCCAAGGAAGAGCGATGGGATCTCTTCTCATTTTCGCCTTTGGCTTCCTTTCGGGGCTGCTGGCGACGTTTTCCGAGCCTCAGCGCACTTCTGGCTTTGAAGGTTTAGGGAGTCAGCTTTTTAGGGTAATGTTCGGGGTTTAGGGTTTAGGGATTTAGGGTTTAGGGATTTAGGGATTTAGGGTTTAGGGATTTAGGGATTTAGGGTTTAGGGATTTAGGGATTTAGGGTTTAGGGTTTAGGGATTTAGGGTTTAGGGTTTAGGGATTTAGGGTTTAGGGTTTAGGGTTTAGGGTTTAGGGATTTAGGGTTTAGGGTTTAGGGTTTAGGGTTGGGGGGTTGAGCACTATTCTGTTCGAGAACTCTGGTTTAGGGTCTTCGCTTTGCATGCTTAGGGTTCCGGGTTTCGGGATTGTAGGCAAGGCAGGGGTTGAGGGTAAGGCTGGAAGTCCGTGTGAGTCGTATCCTAAAGCTTAAACCTTAAACCCTAAAGCCCTAAACCCTTCGGGATGTTCGAGCAGACGTAAAAAGGAGTTCAAAAAAAACAAAAAGCCCTAAACCTTAAAACCTAAACCCTCAATCCCTAAAGCGTATCCAAGATTCACGATTTAGGGCCTTGGGCCCCGTAGGAAAAAGCGAATTCTTCCTTTCAGGGCCACCGGGAAGCCTGCAACGGTCTTCGGAGCTTTTCACTAGCCCCAGAATAATATTGGGGCCTTAATCATTATCAATACTGTGTTGGGGGGTTCCTTATTGTAATTATAGTATAATGGGCCCCAACACCCTATTCTAATTATTAAGGCGCTGATATTACAGATATTACAGTAACCTCCATAAATCCTAAGCCCCTAGACCCTAAGACCCCGTAAGCCCGAAACACTAAACCCCCAAACTCGTCTTGAAGGAGCCAGCATTGGCAGCCCTCGGCAAGACGGCGACCTGTCTGAGTCGATTCTGAGGGGGAGCCAGGAACCAGGGTTAGGGTTCAGGGTTGAGGTTTACTTCCAGGACCCCCCCCCCCCCAATGGCCATTTAAATGGAGCCACTATGGTCCTTGATAGCGGGTATTCGGTGTATATTAGAATGTCGCTGGGGGGTCTTAGGATTTAGGGAAACTTGGGGGATTTAGGTTTAGGACGATTTTTGTGATTTCCGGTTCGTTTGGAGTGGGCCTTGGGAAAGGGGCTTCAGTTTAACCTTAACCCTGAATAACCTACGGGTTTTGGGCTAAGGGCTGGGGCCTAATACTTAGAAGAGGGGTCCTTTCCATGGTATCTTTCAATGGTCGGTACAGGCCTCAATAGTATTGGGCCCTATATAGATCCCTTTAAGGATCCCTTAAAGGAGCCTTACAGAAGTGTGTAGTTTGGGGGGTCAGGTTGAGCAGCTGAGCCACGGAAGCTACTCGAAAGAGCTGCTTGTCTCAGCGTTTCAGTGGGTGCGATCGGGGGCTCATATTTGCTATGTAATATAGGAGCCTGGATAAGTGGAATAGGGCTTAGGGGGTATGTTATACTGTAGGTGTAGTAAGGAACTTATGTAATATAGGGGCCTTAACTCAGAGGCTCAATATACACTACCATGATGGAATGAGGTCTCCGAAACCATAACATCGATGGTCTTTTGGGATTTAATTTCAGAATGGTAGGGTATATGGACCCTCCGGGCAGTGAATAGAAGAGGGTTTAGGAGGTATAGCATACTAAGGCAACTGCCAAAACCCTATTCGAACTGTTAGGGCCCCTGCAGGACAGTGCTTTGAAGAATGGCTTTGGAGGGCTTCGTGGTTGAGGTTTGGGGGTTTCGGGGTTCATCGGTTTCTTACGTGTTGTATAGGGTCGGGGTCACTTCGGAAACATGCTATTCAGGGTTTCAGAAAGGTCCGATTTCATCTTCGCAGGGTTTCCGGGTCGGTGTTTGAATGCACTGGTTTTTAACCCATAGGGATCGGAGTATTAAAGCCTTGGGCGTTTGGGGCTTGACCAACAAGATTAGCGTCCAACTTTCAGATTTCAAGCGTTGTTGAGTCGTAGATCTTGTCTAAGATAGTCCCGAAGTTACATAAGCTGGTCTTTCAGTGGATAGTGGTGGGGGCGAGTCCCATACTAGGCATAAGCATCCCAAAACACGGGTTTACGGGTTAGGGGGGGTTTAGGGTTTACTATTTTGTGAATGGCTTTCACCTGGATCCTCGAAAAGCTTTGAACTGCAGACTCTGCAGGTTTTGTGCTTGCTTTAAGGAACCCACCCAACCCGATCTTGAAGGGCACTCTCGTGAGCATCTTTGTCACTTCGTACGAGCATTGCTACGCTTTGGTCAAGGACGTTGCGGGCTTGGAAGGCGTCTAAACCCTAAACCCTAAACGACCGCCCTGAACGGAATCCAGAAGGATCGGTCATCGGCCGGGAAGCAGACGGAAGACAAAGTGACGATCTGCGTTCAGACGGACGTCGGCCCTCGGTCTCTCCCCCTTCTCTGAGGGCCATCTACGACTTCGGGTGGCAGGGAGGAGGGAAGATGGCTCCGGTGGAGAATTACGGCGCAGTCGGTCCCTCGATTGGCACGAAGGAGCATCAGGAGCAGAAGCATTGCCCGCGGCGGGCGCGATGGTCCATATACACTACCAACATGGGATGGTCTTTTGGCACCTAAATCCATATTGGTAGTGTATATGGACCCTCTGGGCCACACTAGTGTCCTCAACCCAACCCATGATTTTCAGCTCTGCCAAACTTTCAACCCTTGGGCCCTAGCCCATTTGGAACCCTGTGGCGGTGTTCGAGTCCCACTCTAGCCGAAGATACTGCAAGCCCAAGCGAATCTGAATCTAAACTTCCAACGACAGCCAATAAATTAAGAAGAGGCAAGCAATCCTTAAACGGACTTACGCCCTAAACTCGCGACTCTATGACCCTCTATGAACCCCTAAACGGCCCTAAACCCTGAAGCCCTCGTATGACAGAGGAAGTTGGTATGCTCGGTGGCGCTTGGCGTGGGCTTCGGCATCGCCGTAGGCAGCCGGGAAGAAGGGCTTCACTGGGCTTCAGCAAGGGCCTTAGGATTTAGGGCTCAGGGTTTGAGTTTTAAGATGTAGTTGTTCTATTGGCTTGTGGCTTCAAATTTCAGGGTTTAGCATTTCGTTAGAGCTTCACAAGGTCTTTAATTACATGTGTTGTTGAGGACTGTCAGGGGCTGTGGCAGGTTGTTTGTGGGGTTTCTGAGGTCTATGGTTCAAGGGTTTAGGGATTTAGGGGTGTGAGGTTTTTGTTTTAGGGTCTGTTGGTAGTTTGACAGTGTTAGGATTGTAGAACGGTTCTAGGGGAAATTGGGACAAAGCCTTATGGTCTAGTGTTCATGATCAGGATTTCGGATCATTTGTGCCTCGGGGGAGGTGGCGGGGGGTGGTGGAGTACTTCACCCAGATTTGCTTGACTCGCAGCTTTGCTTCGTGAATTACACTTCCCTTTGTTTATGGACTTGAGGGCTTTCGGGTGTTATGTTTACCCTAAGGCCCCAAAGTAGTTCTTTTTCGGGGTTCATATATAGAATCCTATAGGGTACTCCCAAAAAGGAGCTACTTTGGGGCCTCTGGGTAGGGTGTCCTGTAGCTTGCGTTTTCCCGGAAGCCACAAATTCAATAAGGTGACTGCCACCAGAGCATAGGTGGATTTCCGACTCGTGCTTTACCCCTGAGTAGGGTTTCGGGTCCGGGGTTTAGGGGTTTAGGGTTTAGGGTTACATGCAAACAGTGATATATGCTAAACTTATACCCTTATTGTTAAAGCTCCTGCAACATGGTTAAAGGTATCTTCTTCTAAGCAGGGAAGCCCCTAAACCCTCAACTCTTAGATCAAACCCTCAACTCTTAGACTACCAAACTTGCCCTCGAACCCGATCGAACTATGAATCTAGGACTTATGGTACGGTGTTAGGGTTCAGAGTAGGATTTAGGACAATTAGGCTTTGGGGTGTCGAAGATTTGGCCTACAGCAGTGGAAAGTTGAGAGTTCCACTCATGGCGAATTTTGGGTCGGTCATAGAGTCTGGCTCCTTATAGGGATCTATAGGGTCCCTTATAAAGGGATCTATGGGGTTTAGGGTTCAATGTGTACTTGGGAGGATCATGGGACTTAGTAAGTAAGGTTATAAGTACACTAATTGGGGTTGTAAGTATACTTAGCCCAATTATACTAAGTCCCATGATCCTTTAAGTAGGGGTCGGAATGGTTCGAATACAACACCCCCATACAATGTATGCCATTTTTTCAGGCCACGAAATTCTGGTTTGCGCCGTCTCCGAGCAGGTATGGCCAAGGTGTTTTTCGACTTGCCCCTGTTCGTGATCCTGCTCGTTGGCTATCTGCTGTGCTTGGTGCTGACTATGCTGGCTGATGAGGCCACAGCAAACCCAAAACCCATGAACCCTAAGGCCCGCGAACCCCAGAACTCCTAAAATCTCTCCACCCTAGCCCTAAACCCCTAAACTCTAAACCCTCAACCTGCAATTCCAAAACCCTAAACCCTAAAGCCCTAAACCCTAAACCCTAAACCCTAAATCCCTAAATCCTAAACCCTAAATCCCTAAACCCTAAACCCTAAACCCTAAAGCCCTAACCTTTGAGGCCCATCCAGTCCCTTGAACCCCAACTCCCGAAGCCTTAAACCCGTAAACTCCAGGATTCCGAAACCCTCCGAAGGGTCCTATGTACCGATATAGGGTCCTAGGGTTCCTTAAAGGGTTCCTAAACAGGGATCTATAAGGGTTCTATAAGAGGAGTTTTAGGGTAAAGAAATGGTCATGGGACTTAGTAACGAGGGTTATAATCCCAAAGGGTCCTACGTATCGATATAGTAGAATGTAGGGTTTCCGTATTAGGAATTACTATTATGACTTCGGGGAGTATCCCCCATAACAGTACATAGGACCTTCGGGTTTTACCCCCTGAACTCGAAAACCCAGTCACTGCGGGATTCTTTCAGTATTGAGGTTCGGCTCGCCCCGTTAAGATCCTTCGCCACAGTCCTTCAGATTTAGGACTGAATGTGGGAGTTTCCGAAAATAGGGTTTTAGGGTTTAGGGTCTTGGGGGTTCCTGTAAAAGTTTCCTCTAGAGGGTTTCACCTTTGTGAAACCCTCTAGAGGAAACCTTTACAGGAACCCCCAAGACCCTAAACCCTAAAACCCTCTCAAGGCTCCCAGAATTTCAATCTAGGATGCCCAGTAGTACCCTTATTCCCTTTTTGTAGTCCTAGGTTCCTTATAAAGTTACCCAATACCAAAAAGAGAGGCCTTTTTATTCTTGGGTTACTGGGTATCCTAGGAATGTAGGTTCAAGGGTCAGGGGTTTGGGGTTAGTTGTTTGATTGACGTGGGGTTTATGGGTTGAGGGCATGACCGCATGATGTAATCTTAATCCCTAACCGGTGGGGCTTCAGCCAACCACACGTGGATTTAGGCTGGATGCCACTAGTTTTCTTCAGGGGCTTACTGAGTATAAGGGGGTTTGGTTTTGGTTGGAGGTCTCGGGCTTTCGTTGAGCGCTCCTCCAAAGGGATAATATGTGGAGGGTTTAGGGCTTATAGCATCGGGTCTGAATAAAGAGCAGTACTTTAGCCTTATATGCTGTGATGCAGACCCTGGGGAAAACACCTCTCTCCCGCCCCGCGCTTGACACTCAACACTGTGTTCATCTTTATGCCCTCAAGGCCACGGGTTAATTATTCCGGGATCGACATTATTCCTCTCCTCAATACAACTAGTCTATTTCAGCATGCATCCAAAGTCTGTTCGAATTATAGAGGCCCTGATATACTTCCGAAATCCCGATGCTTCCCGATACAGTTACACGATGAGGACTCCGTCTTCGGGGGGTTCGTGAGTGTAAGTTTATGTTTGTCGAGTTCAGGGGTTCATTTGGGTGCAATACCAATGAAGCTTTGCTGCGCTATTCAGACAAGATTTGCGCAGGCTGTTAATGCTATCTAAATTGAGTGTTCACGGTCCTGGTGCTGGTACGCTATACTTCAGGGCACGACATCGAGAGAGTGTAGTTGCTAGAAGTAGACACTTGCACCCTTAGGGCGAACAAGCAGGTTTGTGCCATTCGTCTTAATCACGGTGCCGGTGCTTCTGGATGGCTCTCGACTCTAGAGAAAGTGGATGCATATGGCTCCAGGGGCTAATAGTCTAAACCTTTTTGGCCCAGTGTCCGTTCTTACCTGGCTGCAGCGGGAGCTCAGTACCATCTGCGTCGTCGCAGGAGACGTACCGCCATCACAGCAAGAAGGCACGCACGCAAAGATGGCATGGAAGCTGGGACTACCTTCGCTTCGTTCACATGGAGGTTCTGATGGATCGATTCTACGAAGTCTGGGCGCGCACCCCTGACAATATGTGGCATGATTCGCTCAAGGTGCCCCAAAGCGTGAGCGAAGAGAGTCGGAAGAGAGTTCGATTCAACCTTCTTTACCATGAGCAGCCCGCACGACCTCCTTTTTTAAGTGTGTATACAGGGATCACGTGCTGATGAATAACGCAGTATGTTTTTTGGATTGCAGGAACAGGCCACAAGCTCTACGAACTCCGAACCTGTAGATCCTACACTGTAACATTCACTTAATTTCGGTGTAGACCCTACTACGTACATTATTTGATTGATCTTCGGCGGAGGCGCTGCAAGCCTTCTTGAAGAGAAGCAAGTACCAACGAATGCTCACCCCCCCTAAAGTCTCCATCCCTCTACCTTAAACCCTTAATACTATAGCTGACGAATCAGACCCGAATGGAATCCCATACAGCAGCAGGTGATGGTTTGCATAGCCTGGGACTCCGCCGCAGTCACCACCGGCCCGGTAACGGCATCTTGGTCAGCTCATCGTCATGTTCCCCAACCCTTTTTGGGTTGTTATGGGTTTAGCGTTCAGGGTGTTGGGCTTAGTGCCAAGATGCCCCTGTTATATCATTTTGTCATGATTGGCTTCCGGTTTAAAGCTGACCAGCAGAGCAACACACTCAGTTTACAGACTCAGAAAGTTGAAAAAAAACAACAGCCCTGTAAGGCTTTTGAAACAAGCCCGGTGCATATGCAACCCCTACACCATGAGAGCGTCGACAGTCAATACCTGAGAAATCTTTTTCTTCGATTCGTCGAATCGTACCAAGAGTAGATTATAGCCCCACTAGTTTAGGCTATATAGCCGTAACAGCCGCTATAACTAATTTGTTTCATATTATAGGATCCGAACCATAAGTGAATTAGGTCTTCCAGAACAAAGATGCTGCTGCATTCTGGGTTTAGGTATACCAGTAGCCGAAAAGACCCGACTCGGTTTCTGCTTGGAGGATCATGGGACTTAGTAAGTAAGGTTATAAGTACCTTGATTGGGGTTATGAGTATAGTTACCCTAAGTATAACCCTAGGTACTAAGTCCCATGATCCTTTAAGTATAGAATGTTATAAAGGCCCCTGCCCTACATTCTGCTATATCGGTACTGTGGACCCTTTGGGTAGTCCATAACCCCTGAGTTCATAAGCCCCCCAAAAGGCGTAAACTCTCAGTTTTATCGGGGCCGCAAAGACCTGACTCGGTTTCTGGATCCAGCGCGGGGGGGCGGCCAAAGGTTCCCATCGTGCTTGCTGCCGGGCTTGCCTTGGGCAAGGTGTGATGCAGTTTCGGGTTTTGGGATTTACGGCTTATAGGCTTTATGGGGCTTCGAGGTTTATGTAAGTTATGGGATTTAGGGTGAATAAGGTTTTGTGGTTTAGGGTTTGGGGATTTAGGGTGTATGGGGTTTTGTGGTTCAAGATTTACAGGGTTGTTTGATTTAGGGCGAGGGTCTATAGGGTTCTGGGATTTAGGGTTCCGGGTCTTGGGACTAGGGTTTGGGGATTTGCGCTCATAGAAATTGGATAACCCTAAACCCTGAACCAGGCTTCGGGTGCCGATAATTTTTGAGCGAAGCTTTGACAGGGGTCTTCTTTCGGGCGCTGCTTTTGATTGTTGGGTGGCTGGGCTGAGCTGAAACCTTAAGCCCTAAACTTCAGCAGGAACTGGCTGGGGGTTGGCTGGTGTTGGGCTGGGTTGGAGCTCAGCTGGGCTGAAGGGTTTAGTTTAGAAGTTCAGCATAGGATTGCTACCCAGTTGGCCCCATGAATTGAGCCCAAGACGTAACAGCGCCCGAAGATGAGTTTTGGGTGTTGTTGGGCTGCGATGCATGAGCCTGATTGAGACATGCCTGTTTTGAATCACTCTTTCTTAGTTCATCAGGTTCCCACATTAGGTGCGCGGGCGTTAGTTGCGAATCAGTGAGTCGACTGCAAGCCACACTAAGCCTCAGCGGTGACGATCGAGACTAGGATAGAAAAGAAATCGTGTTGTATCCTTGAGCCTTTTGGTCTAAAATACGATGTTTGGTCTATCTAGGACAGTTTGAACCTTTCCTGCCCAGTTATTGAACAAGGAACAAGCGAGCTTAAACGAAGGTCTCCCTTTTATTGGTACTTGGTAATATTTAGGCCTGAATGCTGGGAAGCTTGTTACAATTCTGTCTGTCTATCTCAATCAGTCTTTTATATAATATACCCTGGCAGAAACCTGCGTGAAAACCCTTTGAAGGAACCCTGGTTAAGGAGCCTCATTCTAGTATCCCGTATGCAAACCTGATGGGTACTCCTGTAGATGCTCTCATAGGAGCCCTTATTGTAGCCTGAACCGTAACCCTTGAAGGAACCCCCTAAAGCGGAATCTAGTATAGAACCCTATAGTACCCTTTAAACGGGACCCTCTTATAGAACCCTATAGTACCCTTTAAAGGGGACCCTATTATAGAACCCTATAGTATTCTTGAAAGGGGCCCTATTATAGAACCCTATAGTACCCTTCAAAAGGGACCCTAAGAAGAACCCTATAGTACCCTTGAAAGGGACCCTCTTATAGAACCCTATAGTACTCTTTAAAGGGACCCTATTATATAACATACCCTTTAAGGGACCCTGTCTCCGACAGGAGTCGACTGCTGCGGAGGGCTTCGGGATCCTGAGCTGCGCCTCTATTGGCCCTATCCTGGCAGTGTCGCTGGGGCAGCGGGTACAGGGTTTAGGGCTTTGGGGTTGAGGGTTTTTAGGGGTTTAGGGCTTTAGGGGTTTAGGGTTTTAGGGTTTTTAGGGGTTTTAGGGTTTAGGGGGTTTTAGGGTACTCTTGTGGGACTTACTTAGAGGCCCAGCACTACACCTTACGAACCCTAGAATCCCAATAACAAATCCTGTCAATTCATCACAGCCGCTCTCCGCTCTCCCAAACTAACCCGGAAGACAGTCGAACCAGCCTGCAAGACCCTCGGTCCAAGACCTTCTTTGCTTTTCCTTGTCTTCCAGGCAAACCCCAAATTCCAAAACCCTGAAACCCACGCCCGAAACCCAAAAAAACAAACCCTAAACTGCAAGCCGCAATGCAAACCCCTCACCTCCCACAATTGAATACGTACATGACCCCCCCCCCGTGTGCGGCTTAAATGGGGTATTATCGCCAGCTGAAACTGTGGGTTTTCACGCCTATAGTATTTAATATAGACAGGCAGATGGCGATTATATCCTGGGTCTGTTCGGTGGATGGTCCCGGGCCCGAATTAAATAATTTAAATAATTTAAATAATTTAAATCCTGGGGAGGGGGTCTGGGGGGGGTTCCGGGGCCCCGGGACCCTCCCCCAGGATTTAAATTATTTAAATTATTTAAATTATTTAAATTATTTAATTGGGGCCGGGAATTAAATAATTTAAATAATTTAAATAATTTAAATAATTTAAATCCTGGGGAGGGGGTCTGGGGGGGGTTCCGGGGCCCCGGGACCCTCCCCCAGGATTTAAATTATTTAAATTATTTAAATTATTTAATTGGGGCCGGGAATTAAATAATTTAAATAATTTAAATCCGGGGGCCTCCCCCATATTTAAATTATTTAAATTATTTAATTGGGCCCGGGAATTAAATAATTTAAATAATTTAAATAATTTAAATCCTGGGGAGGGGGTCTGGGGGGGGTTCCGGGGCCCCGGGACCCTCCCCCAGGATTTAAATTATTTAAATTATTTAAATTATTTAAATTAAATTAGTTAATTGGGGCCGGGAATTAAATAATTTAAATAATTTAAATAATTTAAATCCTGGGGAGGGGGTCTGGGGGGGGTTCCGGGGCCCCGGGACCCTCCCCCAGGATTTAAATTATTTAAATTATTTAAATTATTTAAATTATTTAATTGGGGCCGGGAATTAAATAATTTAAATAATTTAAATAATTTAAATTTAAATAATTAAAATAATTTAAATCCTGGGGAGGGGGTCTGGGGGGGGTTCCGGGGCCCCGGGACCCTCCCCCAGGATTTAAATTATTTAAATTATTTAATTATTTAATTGGGGCCGGGAATTAAATAATTTAAATAATTTAAATAATTTAAATCCTGGGGAGGGGGTCTGGGGGGGGTTCCGGGGCCCCGGGACCCTCCCCCAGGATTTAAATTATTTAAATTATTTAAATTATTTAATTGGGGCCGGGAATTTAAATAATTTAAATAATTTAAATAATTTAAATAATTTAAATCCTGGGGAGGGGGTCTGGGGGGGGTTCCGGGGCCCCGGGACCCTCCCCCAGGATTTAAATTATTTAAATTATTTAAATTATTTAAATTATTTAATTGGGGCCGGGAATTAAATAAAATAATTTAAATCCGGGGGGGCCCCCATATTTAAATTATTTACATTATTTAATTGGGGCCGGGAATTAAATAGTTTAAATAATTTAAATAATTTAAATAATTTAAATCCTGGGGAGGGGGTCTGGGGGGGGTTCCGGGGCCCCGGGACCCTCCCCCAGGATTTAAATTATTTAAATTATTTACATTATTTAAATTATTTAAATTATTTAAATTATTTAATTGGGGCCGGGAATTAAATAATTTAAATAATTTAAATAATTTAAATATTTTAAATCCTGGGGGAGGGGGTGTGGGCGGGGTCCGGGGCAGGGAGTTAAATAATTTAAATATGGGGGAACCCCCTGGATTTAAATTAATTAATTCCGGGGGTCCCGGCCCTTTTCCAGGATTTAAATTATTTAAATTACTTAAATGGGGCCGGGAAGTAAAACCCCACCTACCCTCCCTCACCCATCCCTGCCACCCACCGACCCTCAGCGCCCACCCAGCGTCCCAACCCCCACCCCCCCTTTCTCCCACTTCACACTCCCTCCACCTGCTGCCCACCCTACCTCCCAAACACCCTCCCACCACCCTCTCACCCACCACTTCAAGGGCTAGGGATCCCACACATCTGCGGGCAAAATCTGGCGGAAGTGATCCGCCACCGAGCAAAAAGCCTGTAAACCAACAGATGTGCGAAATCCGTGGCCCTTTGTTTAATGCGGTATTTACAGGCTTTTTGCTCGAGGGCGGATCACTTCCGCCAGATTTTGCCCGCAGATGTGTGGGGTCCCTGGTCGTTGTTTTAACGCGGTATTTACAGGCTTTCTGCTCGGTCGCGGCTCGCAGGGATTAGGGGACACCCCTTGCGATTTGTGATTTTGGAACTTATTTGTTATAACAACCTTTAGGGGGAACACCACGACTTGCGATCTGTGATTTTGGGATCTGAGTTCTTACACACCTTCCCTCCACCTCCTGCCCACCCTACCTCCCAAACACCCTCCCACAACCCTCTCACCCACCACTTCAAGGGCTAGGGATCCCACACATCTGCGGGCAAAATCTGGCGGAAGTGATCCGCCACCGAGCAAAAAGCCTGTAAATACCGCATTAAAGACAGGGCCAGGGATTTCGCACATCTGTTGGCAAAATCTGGCGGAAGTGAGCAGTCGGTACTTCCGCCAAAATTTGCCAACAGATGTGCGAAATCCCTGGCCCTTTGTTTAATGCGATATTTACAGGCTTTTTGCTCGGTGGCTGATCACTTCCGCCAGATTTTGCCCGCAGATGTGTGGGATCCCTGGCCGTTGTTTTAACGCGGTATTTACAGGCTTTCTGCTCGGTCGCGGCTCGCAGGGATTAGGGGGACACCCCTTGCGCTCTTCGGTTTTCTGATCTGAGTTTTCACAAGACCTTAGGGGGACACCCCTTGCGATCTGTGATTTTGTGATCTGAGTTCTTACACAACCTTCCCTCCACCTCCTGCCCACCCTACCTCCCAAACACCCTCCCACCACCCTCTCACCCACCACTTCAAGGGCTAGGGATCCCACACATCTGCGGGCAAAATCTGGCGGAAGTGATCCGCCACCGAGCAAAAAGCCTGTCAATACCGCATTAAACAAAGGGCCAGGGATTTCGCACATCTGTTGGCAAAATCTGGCGGAAGTGAGCAGTCGGTACTTCCGCCAGAATTTGCCAACAGATGTGCGAAATCCGTGGCCCTTTGTTTAATTTGGTATTTACAGGCTTTTGGCTCGGTGGCGGATCACTTCCGCCAGATTTTGCCCGCAGATGTGTGGGATCCCTGGCCGTAGTTTTAACGCGGTATTTACAGGCTTTCTGCTCGCAGGGATTAGGAGGACACCCCTTGCGATTTGTGATTTTGGAACTTATTTGTTATAACAACCTTTAGGGGGACACCACTTGCGATCTGTGGTTTTCGGTTCTGAGTTTTCACAAAACCTTAGGGAGACACCCCTTGCGATCTGTGATTTCGGGATCTGAGTTCTTACAAAACCTTGGGGGGGACACCCCTTGCGATTTGTGGCGTTGGAATTCATTTGTTATAAAAAGCTTTAGGGAAACACCCCTTGCGATTTATTGTTTTGGAACTTGTTGTTTCAACGAACCCTTAGGGGGATATCCCTTGCGATCTGGGTTTTTGGGATCTGAGTCTGTACAAATCTTGGGGCGACACCCTTGTGAGCTGTGATTTTATCTGTGTTTTTGCAGAACTTCAAGGAAAAAGATTTCTTGCCGACGCAGGGGTAGATGGAGCTCTCTTGTCTTTGGTGAAGTTGAAGGGGCCTGTCTGCTGTGCTGAGATGGACCTCTCTCCCGTCTCATTACATGGGAGGAAGCTCTCAATCATTTCTTGTGGAGGATGAAGTAGAAGACTTTTCTTTTTGGAAGCAAGGGGAGCCCTGGCTTCTCTTGCTAGGAGCGAAGTCTCTTCAATCTTCTTAAGATAAAAGCGACTTACCAAGAGGTAAAGTCTCTCTCTGCTCAAATAAAGCTCTCGTCGCTTACCAAAATATCTTGGAGTGAGTTCTCTTCCTGCTTCACAGCAGGGTAAGGTAGAGGGCTTGGGCTTCTCGTTTCGTTTTGAAGGCCACGGGGAGGACTGGCTTTTCTCTTGTCAAAGTTTGAAATTTGGAAAAGCTCTATCCTTCCTTCCTGATCGTAAGCTCCCTTCCAAGTTTTTTTCTCGAGGAGGAGATGTTCAGGAGCTGTCGCTCCTGACGAACAGAGAAAGAAGTTTTCTTCTTATCGCCAGAGAGGCAGTCGGAGCTCCCTTCTTTCTCGTGATGCGTTGTTCTTTTGCCACGAACAACCTTTGGGGACTGTTTTCTTGCTTTGGAGCATGAGGTCTTTTCTTTTGAAGGCTGGCGACTGAGAAAGGTATAAGAAATCTCCTCTAGAGAAATCTGCTCTTGCCAAGAATAACTAGGAATGAGAACGCTCTGTCCTCACCTCTTGAGAGATATCTCTCTTCTATCCCTTGGAGAGGAAGTGGTGGCGACATGGAGAAGTTAGAAGGGTTTCTTTCTTGATTCAGAGGGTGGGAGAGGGCTGCTCATGTCTTGTTGAAGGCTGAGGGGAGGATCGGACTCTTCTTTTGTCGATTGAGAGAGCTCTGTCCTCACTTCTTGAGAGCTATCTCTCTTCTATCCCTTGAGGAGGAAGAGGGGACGACAAGGAGCTCCTCTCTCTTCTTGTCGACGAAGAGGCAGCCGCAGTTCTTATTGAAACTGGAGATGCTTTGAGCCCTGTCTTCTTCGACTAGAAGCGAGCTCCCTTCAATTCTCTTCAGAGGAGATGGAGACCTACCAAGAGGTAGAGGGGCTCGCTGCTAGAAATCAGCTGAATGACTTGGAGGGACTCTCTCCGTGTTTTCGTTGAGGGTTGGGGGAATCCCTACCGTTTCTTCTTGAGCGTCAAGAAAATTACAGGATCTCTTTCCACTGCCAAGAGAGAAAGGTGGTTTCTTCTTCTTGTGCGTTGCCCTTTTCCATCTTTTGAAAAGGTAAGGGAAGTAATCAGGATCTCTTTCCACTGCCAAGAGAGAAAGGAGGTTTCTTCTTCTTGTGCGTATGCTGTTCTCCATCTTTTGAAAAGGTAAAAGAAATGCTCAAGATCCAACCCCTTATGAAGAGAGAAAGGAGTTATCTTCTTTCCGACCGATGGGTAAACGGAGACCTTTGAATTCTCGTGAAGTTGGAGGGGCCTGTCTGCTGGGCTGAGATGAAGCTCTCTTGCGTCTCATTACATGGGAGGAAGCTCTCAGTGATTTCTTGTGGAGGATGAGGTAGAAAATCTTTCTTTTTGGAAGCTAGGGGAGCTCTGTCCTTTCTTGCTAGGAGCGAGGTCTCTTCAGTCTTCTTAAGACGAAAAGGCGACATACCAAGAGGTAAGAAGGATGCTCTCTTCTGCTGCCACAAATCACCTGGGGACTGCCTTCTTGTGTTTTGGAGCATGAGGTCTTTTCCTTTTAAATGCTGAGGGACGACCAGATGTCTCTATTTGAAAATTGGGGGGAGCTCCACCCTTTCTTCTTGAGTTGGGGGGAGCTCCACCCTTTCTTCTTGAGTGTATGCTCTCTTCCATCTTTAAAACGGCGACGGAAACAATCAGGACCCCCTCCCCATATCAGGAAAGAAAGGAGGTCTCTTCTTGCCGAAGGGTAAACGGTGCCCTCTTCTTTCTCATGAAATTAGAGCGGCCTGTTTGCTTTGTTGAGATGGCGCTTTCTTTTGTACCATTAGTTTGGAGGACGCTCTCAGTCTCTTCTTGTCGAGGATGAGGCAGAGGATTTGTCTTTTTGGAAGCTAATTCAGAGCATGGGGTAGAGGGCTGCTCATGTCTTGTTGAAGGGTGAGGGGAGGATCAGACTTTTCTTTTGAAGATTGAGCGAGCTCTGTCCTCACTTCTTGAAAGCTATCCCTCTTCTATCCCTTGAAGAGGAAGAGGGGACGACAAGGAGCTCCTCTCTCTTCTTGTCGACGAAGAGGCAGCCGCAGTTCTTATTGAAACTGGAGATGCGTTGAGCCTTGTCTTCTTCGACTAGAAGCGAGCTCCCTTCAATTCTCTTCAGAGGAGATGGAGACCTACCAAGAGAGAGAGGAGCTCGCTGCTAGAAATCAGCTGAATGACTTGGAGGGACTCTCTCCGTGTTTTCGTTGAGGGGTGGGGCATCGCCGCCCTTTCTTCTTGAGCGTATGCCCTTTTCCATCTTTTGAAAAGGTAAGGGAAGTAATCAGGATCTCTTTCCACTGCCAAGAGAGAAAGGAGGTTTCTTCTTCTTGTGCGTATGCTGTTCTCCATCTTTTGAAAAGGTAAAAGAAATGCTCAAGATCCAACCCCTTATGAAGAGAGAAAGGAGTTATCTTCTTTCCGACCGATGGGTAAACGGAGACCTTGAATTCTCGTGAAGTTGGAGGGGCCTGTCTGCTGGGCTGAGATGAAGCTCTCTTGCGTCTCATTACATGGGAGGAAGCTCTCAGTGATTTCTTGTGGAGGATGAGGTAGAAAATCTTTCTTTTTGGAAGCTAGGGGAGCTCTGTCCTTTCTTGCTAGGAGCGAGGTCTCTTCAGTCTTCTTAAGACGAAAAGGCGACATACCAAGAGGTAAGAAGGATGCTCTCTTCTGCTGCCACAAATCACCTGGGGACTGCCTTCTTGTTTTGGAGCATGAGGCTTTTTCCGTTTAAATGCTGAGGGATGACCAGATGTCTCTACTTGAAAATTGGGGGAGCTCCACCCTTTCTTCTTGAGCGTCCTCCCCTTTTCAAGAAAGAATGGAGGTCTCTTCTTGCCGAGGGGTAAACGGGGCCCTCTTCTTTTTTGTGAAGTTGGAGCGGCCTGTTTGCTATGTTGAGATGGCGCTTTCTTCTGCCGCCTTAGATTGCTCTTAGTCTCTTCTTGTCGAGGATGAGGCAGAGGATTTTTTTGGAAGCTAATTCAGAGGATGGGGTAGAGGGCTGCTCATGTCTTATTGAAGGCTAAGGGGAGGATCAGACTCTTCTTTTGAAGATTGAGACAGCTCAGTCCTCACTTCTTGAAAGCTATCTCTCTTCTATCCCTTGAGGAGGAAGAGGGGACGACAAGGAGCTCCTCTCTCTTCTTGTCGACTGAGAGGCAGCCGGAGTTCTTTTTTTCCCGTGAAGTTGGAAGGGTTCTCTGCTCATTTGAGATGCTGCGGTAGAGGATGTGCCAAGGGATCTCTTCCTTACCTTTTTGGGGAAAAGAAGCTCATTTCTTGCGGATGACGAAGCAGCGAGCTCCCTTCATTTATCGTCAGAGGAGATGGTGGGAGGAAGCTCTCAGTGATTTCTTGTGGAGGATGAGGTAGAAAATCTTTCTTTTTGGAAGCTAGGGGAGCTCTGTCCTTTCTTGCTAGGAGCGAGGTCTCCTCAATCTTCTTAAGACAAAAAGGCGACATACCAAGAGGTAAGAAGGATGCTCTCTTCTGCTACCACAAATCACCTGGGGACTCCCTTCTTGTTTTGGAGCATGATGTCTTTTCCTTTTAAATGCTGAGGGATGACCAGATGTCTCTACTTGAAAATTGGGGGAGCTCCACCCTTTCTTCTTGAGCGTCCTCCCCTTTTCAAGAAAGAAAGGAGGTCTCTTCTTGCCGAGGGGTAAACGGAGCCCTCTTCTTTCTCGTGAAGTTGGAGCGGCCTGTTTGCTTTGTTGAGATGGCGCTTTCTTCTGCCCCTTTAGATTGCTCTTAGTCTCTTCTTGTCGAATCCTCGAGGCAGAGGATTTTTTTGGAAGCTAATTCAGAGGATGGGGTAGAGGGCTGCTCATGTCTTATTGAAGGCTAAGGGGAGGATCAGACTCTTCTTTTGAAGATTGAGACAGCTCAGTCCTCACTTCTTGAAAGCTATCTCTCTTCTATCCCTTGAGGAGGAAGAGGGGACGACAAGGAGCTCCTCTCTCTTCTTGTCGACTGAGAGGCAGCCGGAGTTCTTTTTTCCCGTGAAGTTGGAAGGGTTCTCTGCTCATTTGAAATGCTGCGGTAGAGGATGTGCCAAGGGATCTCTTCCTTACCCTTTTGGGGAAAAGAAGCTCATTTCTTGCGGATGACGAAGCAGCGAGCTCCCTTCATTTATCGTCAGAGGAGATGGTGGGAGGAAGCTCTCAGTGATTTCTTGTGGAGGATGAGGTAGAAAATCTTTTTTTTGGAAGCTAGGGGAGCTCTATCCTTTCTTGCTAGGAGCGAGGTCTCCTCAATCTTCTTAAGACGAAAAGGCGACATACCAAGAGGTAAGAAGGATGCTCTCTTCTGTTGCCACAAATCACCTTGGGACTCCCTTCTTGTGTTTTGGAGCATGAGGTCTTTTCCTTTTAAATGCTGAGGGATGACCAGATGTCTCTACTTGAAAATTGGGGGAGCTCCACCCTTTCTTCTTGAGCGTCCTCCCCTTTTCAAGAAAGAAAGGAGGTCTCTTCTTGCCGAGGGGTAAACGGAGCCCTCTTCTTTCTCGTGAAGTTGGAGCGGCCTGTTTGCTTTGTTGAGATGGCGCTTTCTTCTGCCCCTTTAGATTGCTCTTAGTCTCTTCTTGTCGAGGATGAGGCAGAGGATTTTTTTGGAAGCTAGTTCAGAGGATGGGGTAGAGGGCTGCTCATGTCTTATTGAAGGCTAGGGGGAGGATCAGACTCTTCTTGTGAAGATTGAGACCAAGCCGCCGAAGAGTCTGCCGGCGACTTCTCGCTCGAAGCGCTGGCCTGGAAGCCGCATATCGATCAGAACGATCGGCGGCCGCGTTGGCCTTAGCGCGGGCTCAGCCACGACATTTCAGCATCGCACACGAAACCCGGACAGCTCAGTCCTCACTTCTTGAAAGCTATCTCTCTTCTATCCCTTGAGGAGGAAGAGGGGACGACAAGGAGCTCCTCTCTCTTCTTGTCGACTGAGAGGCAGCCGGAGTTCTTTTTTTCCCGTAAGTTGGAAGGGTTCTCTGCTCCTTTGAGATGCTGCGGTAGAGGATGTGCCAAGGGACCTCTTCCTTACCCTTTTGGGGATAAGAAGCTCATTTCTTGCGGACTTGCGGATGACGAAGCAGCGAGCTCCCTTCATTTATCGTCAGAGGAGATGGAGACTTACAGGGAGGTAGAGGAGCTCGCTGCTAGGAATCAGCTGAATGATTTGGAGGGACTTTCTCCGTGTTTTCGTTGAGGGTTGGGGGGAATCTCCACCCTTTCTTGATCCGTCTGTCTACATTCCAAGGAGCCCCACCAATGTCGATGAGGCGAGACGAAAGATTCTATACTTGTATTGAGTATGTATAGAGAGACGTCGGTCCAGTACAATCGCGATATACCTACGTCTATAGTATGCAATGAAAACCCACAGTTTCAGCTGGCGACTATATCCTGTTTAAGCCGGCCACCCCCCCCCCCCCAAATTCCACCCAAACGCCAACAACAAAGACACCCTAAAGCCACAAACACCTACCAAAACCTAGACCCCAGACCCTCACAGTAGCTAAACGGTTGGTGAGCCTTATAAAATTCCCTACACGCCACTCTCAACCTTTTCTTGATCCCTTAAATGAGCCCTGAAACGAAAATCCTTCAAGACCCCAAAAACCTTAAGGACCCTAAAGACCGCAAAGATCCGACAAACGCTCAAGACAAGACCTTAAAGACCTCCTTTGAACCCTGTCTTGATCCCGTAAAGCCCTAAGCCCCAAAAAATCCAGAAACTCTAGACCCTGAAAACCCCAGACCCCACTACCTTAAACACCCTAGAAGGCCCAAATCCCAAACTCTGCACCCTAAGCACCGAAAGCCACAAAGCCTTAAACTCCAGACCCTAAAACCCCCAAACCCCCAAAACCCTAAACCCTACAGACCCTAGAAGCCCAAACCCTCAACCCTTTCTTGATCCCTTCAAGCCCAAAAACCCTAAACACCTAAACCCTACACCCCAAAACCCTAAACCCAAGATCCCAAGACCCCAAAGCCCCTACAAAGGTTGGCGAGCAGCCTCGTGGCGCCACCGGGAGCTCCCCGCGGTTCCGACGCCGCGACGACGGAGCTTCGGATTTTCGCCGCCTGACTTTGGGGCCCTTGTTAGGGTTTGGGGTTTAGGGTTTGGGATTTAGGGTTTGGGGTGTGATTTGGGTTTAGGGTTTGGGGTTAGGGTTTGGGGTTTGCGGTTTACGGTTTAGGGTTTGGGACTTTGACAGGTTCTTGTCAAGGGCTCTTCAAAGGGTTCCTGTAGAGGGTGACATAGAAATAATATTTTTACCGCATTATGGTTCCTCTAAGGGTTTGGGCGTTCCTTTAAAGGGTTACCTTTCAGGAATCTATAGGGGAGGGGTTGGGGGATTCTCTTCGGGTTTAGGGCTGTGGGGCTTCTGTAAGAGAAGCTAGCGGGAAAGGGCTCGAGGATTAGGATTTACGGCTCCTCAAGGGGTTCAATGGGTTCATAAGAGATTCCATTGAGAGTTGGGCGTGTAGCACTCCCGTAAGGACTTTATAGGGTAAGGGCCGAGGCTCTAACTTTAGTCCTGTCAGGGGTCTAAAGATATAAGCCTCGCCATAAAGCCTTTGTTCGAAAACAACAGGGATTTCAACGTTTCCTACACCCTCATCTCAGCCTCTTTTGGAGGGTCCAAAGGACCCACTAGTTAGTTACTTGGGTTGAGGCTAATAGGTTTGTAGTTTAGCATCTTGGAGAGTATATGACTATCATGAAGCCTAAATCACATGAAACCTCAACCTTAAATCATCCTAATTCCCAAGATTGCCTAAACTCTGAGTCCCGTAGATCCTGATTTCGAAACCTCATGAAAGCTACAAGCCCTAACCCCCTGATGGTATCTAAACCCTAAACCCCGAAACCCTCAACCCTTAGAGACCCGTTAAACGAGCCCTTAAAGACCCTTCGACTGTAATGTAGGGGCCTAGATCATTGCCAATACTGTTCTGGGTGTTCCTCATTATAGTTATAGCCTTGGTGGCCGCCCAACACCCTATTCTAATTGTTAAGGCCCCTTTATTACTTTGTTGCAGAGGCTCGTACCTCTGAACCCTTAAACCCTAAACACCTAAACCCCTAATCCTAAACCTTAAACCCTAAAACCTTAAACACCTAACAATAAACCCGACCGAAACCCGATCCCTAAACCATAAGCCCACCACCCCTAATCCCTAAACCCCAAACCCAAGGCTCTTCGATCGCGCACCCCGTCGCTCTACGAGACGTCGACCTTCGACGGTGCGTCGGCGACCCTTTGAAGGCCTGAGCCTGGCACGGTTTAGGGTTTAGGGTGTAGAGCTTATTGGATTTAGGGTTTGGGGTTTAGAGCTTAGGGATTAGGGTTTAGGGTTTGGGGTTTTAGAATCAACTGGGGGTTTCGGGCTTGTTGGGTTTAGGGTTTTTGGAATTATTCAGGGGTGTGATAGGGTTTAAGGAAATTAAGGGGTTTCGGGTGCGTTGGGTTTAGGGTTAGGGGGTTTAGCATTGATTCGGGATTTAGGGTTTGTTGGGGGCTTTAGGGTGTAAGGTTTGGGTTTGTGTTATATAGGATTTAGGGCATGTCGGTTTAGATTTTTTATTGTTCTGTGTTTTAGGGCTTATAGGGCTTTTACTGGGGTTCGGGGGGTATAGGGATTTTTGGAGGGGTTTAGTGCTTGTATAGGGTTCACTGCCTTTTGGTTGTGGGGTTTAGGGTCTTTTGGTGGTCTAGGGCCTTTGCTGCGTGCAGGGTTTAGGGTTTTTTGGGGGGTTCAGGGTGTCGGGTCGGCGACCTGTGGAGGTCGTTCAAACAATAACCCCAAGGGTCCAAAGGACCCAATAATGACGTACTCGGTTTTAGGATAGTAGTTATGTAGGTTAGGATTTTGTAGAGTACATGATTATTGGGTACTTGGACCCTTGGGGTAAGATCGCTACCCATAGGCCCCATAGTGGCTCCTTGTTGGGATTACCTTACAGGATTCTATATATGAACCGCAAAAAAGGAACTACGTTGGGGCCTATGGGTAGTGTCTCTGAAATCCCCACGACTACCTACCTACCCCAAAATAAGAGTCTATAAGTTTCGTTGTTGCTATGAGGCCTGGTAGAACGGTACCCTTAACATAGGGTCTGAGAGCTATGACACAATATCTCCTCATAATCTCTATGCGGTGTTGTTCGCATCCTTCCACATAAGCAAGGCTGTCAGAAGAAGGTGCACGATTTGACTCAGGGAAGTTGCCAACGAATGCTTCACGGGTTTAGGTCTTGGGCAAGCTAGGGTTTTGCGACCGACATAGATTTTTCACTGTTCCTTCATACAGTTGTACTCTAACACGCCCGAAACCTATTAATAATCTTTAAGACGGTTACATCAAACCCAATCCCAAAGCCTCTGACCTGAGAAGCCGTGAGCTGTTGAGGTGCAAAGAGCGCCTGCCGGTGAATGCATTGCATGAATGGGAGCTTCTCAAGACAGAGGATCCCTAAAGCGACGTCAACGCTTAGTCGCAATATGCGTCAAGCATCGAGTGTTGAATTAAGGCCTAAAGTGCCGCAACCTTAAGCCGCTCAAACCCTCCTGCAGTCAGGAAGCTGCAGCTATTCTGAACATGCGGGCGGCTGAAACACATATATACTTCCTTAAACCCTAAAACAGGCTTTGCCTTGGACCCGAAATACCCTGAGTGAGACAGAGACGACAGCTTCCCCACACTCCGCAAGCTCTCAAGCTTTAAACCGGCCGGCAGCCATAAATTCCCCTTTCACGATAACCAGCCCATTCCACAAGCCTCAAACGTAACAAGGCCTCAAATCCTACGGAAATCTCCAGCACCCAACCCCAGAAACTGTCATCCGTGGCTTGTCAGCCTAAACCCTACCCATAGGCCCCAAAGTAGTTCCTCTTTGTGGTTCATATATAGAATCCTATAAGGGAATCCCAAAAGGGAATAACTCTGGGGCCTATCACTATGGGTAATCCATAAACCTAGTGCTAGGGCCGGAATCGGCCCGCCATCGTCCAAAAAAACCCAGGGTTCACCACTTGGGCAAGAGTAGGCTTCAGGCGTAGGGTTGGTTCCACATGTCGAGTTTAAGTATTAGCCTAAAGGTTTAGTTTCGGGCTTAAGGTTTTGGGTACGCGGTTTTCATTGTATTGTATTCATGATTACGTATAGGGCTTTGTCCCAGCTGATGCTCTGTGCGCGGTCTGTTTTAGTCAAGTGCCGTGCTACTTGGGTACTTGGACCCGCGGTTATCTCGGGATCATATTGCAGCAAGAGTCTACGTTTCAGCCCTTGGATAATCTGGCACAGTATGCAGATACTAACCCTGGGATTTAAATTTGCCCGAAAGCCTTATATAGTATGGTCTTTGAGCCCAAAAGCCTTTAAGCATGAGTTCTTAGACTTAGATCTTCAGGAGAAACTAGATTGCTTTCCAGGGCTCTCGGTCTTGCTCCCCTCAGTCAGACTAGTAATTCCTAAGAAGGAAACCCTGCATGCTACTATTTCAGTACGTATGACCCTTTGGGATGTTGCTGTTATTCTAAAGATCTCCAGATACGACATGCTCGACAATTGTTCGCGTCAAGGACCTTCAACCGAACCTCGGATTGCTAGGCGCCAGCAAGGTTGGAATTAAGGGGTTGTAATGTTTCGGATGCCTGTGCTTTGCTGCTGCGTCTTCTCTAATTCTTAGTAGGTAATTGGGGAATGGATCCCAATGCTATATAGGTATTCAAGACATTTTAAGACGTAGGTTTCGGATGGTAGTTACGTAGGTTACTATTTGGCAGCGATTTTGTAGCCCTTGCAACCCATTCCCCCATTCCCAATCAAGAAGCAGGCAGGTTTCCATGGCTTCCCATGATGGCTGCAGTACCCAGAAGCCTCGCAAGCTGAATAACCCCAAGACGTCCTCACCACGGTTTCGGATTTTTGGGTCTAGGGTCTTAGGGTGTAGGGTCTAGGGGTTTAGACTTGGCTTAAGGTTGAAGGGTGCAGGGCTGAACTCCATAAAACCCCCAAGCACCAAGCCTTATCTTGAAATCGTCCACCTGATTGGATGCGTCCGGCCGAGGCCACAAATCCCGGCAAAAGCTTCATCGGCAGCAGCCTGCCCCCAAGTGTCCCAAAGGGACCGGTTCAGGATTAAGGAGTCGGAATGAACAATGATGTCCTCCTACCTTAAACCCACCATAATAAAGTATAGTCCCGATATAATCGGTTCGTATATTAAGGAGTGTTTTTGCATTTTATGGGGGGTGGGAGTGAACAATGATGTCCCACAGTCCCGATATAATCTAGGCCGTCGTCGGTTGGGGGTCTTGCGACGGTTTAGGGTTAAGGTTTAGGGTTTAGGGTTTGGGGTTTGGGGTTTAGGGTTTGGGGTTTGGGTTTAGGGTTTGGGGGAAGGGATTGGGGGAGACTTAGGCTGTAGGGTTCAGGGTTTACCTAGGGCTTCAAACGCAGCAAGACACTTGCATGAACCAGCAAACTTCGATGTGCCAATGTGCCACGCTTCTGACATACAATTCGTGCATATATACTTAGGCCTTGAAAGGTCCCATATGGAATCCCCTGGAAGGCCCAATCATATTATGCAAGTACATGGACCCCAGGGTACATGCAGAAACCCCGAACCCAGAAGCCCTTGCCCTCACCATGAGGGCGATCCTCATGCATTGGTTTCTGCTACGAAAAACTAGCCCAAAGAATTTGGAGAACTGAGACCCCGAGGGCTAAACTCGACAGAAGAGAAGCCCATAACTCCTAGATCCTGAACCCTTTACAAAACAGCCTAAACCCAGAAACGCAGAGAGTAATCTTGGCATCGCTCATGAACCCCATGAACTCTCGGAGTTCATGAGGTTCATGAGCGACGCCAGGAGACTCTGTACGCCTTTAGCCGGCTCTGTGGCGCTCTGCGAGGAAGACACCGGATCCAAGTCGCAGCCCAGGCTCTTAGGGTTCCTAGGGTTCCTTTCCAGGGGCCTGTAAGGGCTACTCTAAAGGAACACTATTAAATACACGGTTAGCTTCCTCAATAATTACCAATACTATTTTGGGGGTTCCTTAGTTTCAGTATTGTATAATGGGCCCCAAACCACATTCGAATTATTAGTTGTATACGGCCTCTATATTACCCATGACGCACCCAACTAATTATCAGAGGTCTCTCACGTGAGTTCATTAGATTTCTAACCGGTTTTAGATGGTGCCCAGCTAACAGCGTTGATGATGGCCGCACAGGGATTATAGGGTTATATCGGGTGTCCGAAGGCTTTGATACAGCCTACTCAAAGGCCTGTTCCTAGTATAGAAACCCTAATTAGTCCGTACTTTGTGCGTAGACGGTTGCTCAAATAGTACGGCACCCTTATATGGAAGGATCCGAAAATGGACCCTAATATAGAGAACTACTGATGTAGGTACCCAGGATCCTCGGATTTCGTACATGAGCTCCATTGGAGCCCCTAAGCACTAAACCCTATCAGGGTTATACGATGGCTTAGTTAGGTGTCCTATGAGGGTTTAAGGATTGATTGCCTAGCTCTCAGAGGTTGCTTGGTTATCTTTGTTGGCATACTCTTGTCTGAGGCTTTGCAGGGCTGCTCTGACGGATTAATTGGTTGCAGTCTTGTTCTCTTGTGACGTCAATGCGGCATTGAGTGCACTTATAGTAGAAGCCAGAAAATTGGAACATGATTGTCCTCATACCCTTAAGGTAAAGATCATAGGGATCCTTAGGGGTGTAGGGGGGAGGGGTGTAGGGGACTATATTTCCTTAAATAGGCCTTATTAGTCCTTATTATGGGCCTTAAGGAACCCCTACCCCCCCTCCCCCTACACCCCTAAGGATCCCTATGAAACGAAGAGGCGATCCCAGATTTGAGCATCCTAAAACCACGTTCCAACCTTCTGGGGTTCACTGTATGCAGTCCTTGTGACAAGGACTCTCTCAACACCCAGCCAGGATCTCTGGTGGTAGGAAGCCATCGTCACGCTGCGTACACCTGACATAGTGGTTTTGAACACTACTATAGCCACTGGTTAAGAATTAGGAATTTCAGGAGTGCTCGTATCACGGACCCGTTATTTCCTGAAAGTTTATAGTAGTGACATTCCCAGTTGTAGTTACAGTTCTGGGCAAGTCTCATTCATGGATTCAGCCTAGGTCCAGACATGGCACACAAGCCGAAGCCAAAGATCTCAACGAAAATGCACATAAGATAAGACTCACATTGATTGAGATAGCAGGAGTTATAGTAGTAGAATATTACACCCAAACCCTACTCCAAGTCTTCTATCCCGCCGCAGGACCAAGCTGTCCAGGGCGGCAGGGGGCAAGAAGGCCCACAAAGAGGCGTGCCGGGGTTGGTGGGAGAGCTTTGGTTTGAGGGGTTCGAGGTTTAGGGTTGAGGGTTTCGGGTTTGGGAGTTCCTGCTTGTAAGACTAAGGACGGATGCAATGATCTTACTTCTGTGGCGGTTTAGGGTTTAGGGTCAGCTTCAATCGTCAAGGCATGTCAACACCCTGCGAGGTACAGGTCCTCGACAGTACCCTTGAGCCCTTGTTGTGTGGGCGTGCCTCATAAAGACAGACCTAATTAGCAAGCAAAATTACAGCTTCATCCTGACTTAGTAACTGGTTACTTTAGGGACTTATAAGTACCATAACCCCAATTAGGGCCCCTTTTAGGGTACTGTACTTATAAGTCTACCTACTACCTACTAAGTCCAAGGGGATGTTGGGGAGACCAGGTGTAGGTTGCCTTCTTGATGTTCCCAATCCCCAAACACGTGGGCGTGGGGGCTTTGGGACTTCGCAAAGCCGCATCACCAGGCTTCAGCCCCTTGTTTTTCGTGATGGGCGGCCCTTTTGTTCGGAATTCTCAGCAGCCCTAAACCCTAAACCCTAAACCCTAAACCCTAAACCCTAAACCCTAAACCCTAAACCCTAAACCCTAAACCCTAAACCCTAAACCATAAACCCTAAACGCTAAACCCCAAGCCCTCAGGTGCGAAGGAAAAAGGAAAAGCTTTGGTCGGGGCCTGAGTGGCTTCCGGTCGTTCGGCTATGGCGTTGCGTTTTTTCGGGGTTATACCTTAGAAGCTGCCCCCACCCTGTAATAGTGACTGTAAGGATTATATTATGGCCCTACTATATTCCTATTATACCACTATTAGTGACTATATAAGGATTATATTAGGGCCCTATTGTATTCCTATTATGCCACTATTACAGGGTGGGGGCCCCTTCTAAGTTATACCCTGCCCTCGGGGCAAAGGGCCTAATACGTACTGCAGTACTTGGGTTCAGGATCGAAATCTTGTCGGTTACTATCTGGGAGAGCATAAGATTAGCCTAGACCCTCCATCTACCCTCTATTAGACCCTAAATGCCCATTATTTGGTGCCATATACCTCTATTTAAGGGTACATGGAGGGTCCTGGAGTATAGGTATAGGTACTTGGAACCTAAGGGTTAGATCTTCTACGATTTCCGGGATGTTGAGAACTGGTGGGTTCCATGGTGCCTTGAGGACCTGGATTTTTGCACCAAGTAGCCGTGACAGCGCCTACATTCCCTCTATCCTATAGCCTTTTGAACCCTTCGGGTAACCCATAGACCCTACACCCTAACAAAGGAGCCCGTGAAGGAACCCTGACAAGACCCTTAATTCAGCGATTTGGATCGCTGTAACTTTTGCCACGCCTCATGTATACACACGGTGCTTCAGCCGCCGTGTGATGTGCACTGCAAAGTTGCCATCTGGACCCCGCACTCGCCTTCGTCGCCCCAGAGAGCCCTAGAAGTGAATATCTCCTGGGCTGCTGCTCCTGGGCTGCGGCTGAACTTACCAACAGTCTCCATTGTAGTTCCTTTTTTTGGCTTAACCAGTTACATATTAAGGATCCTATGAGGTAACCCCAACAAGGAACCACAACGGAGACTGTAGGTAGGGTTAAGGTTTCTCGTTTTCATGAACCCTAAACCCTAAACCCTCAGTCCTCCCGAGAGCCCCCAACTACCCTTTATTGTAGACCCTAAATATCTCTTCAAGAGAAATAGCAGAGCCCTTTAAAGGTTACTTCAACCCTGAACCCTAAACGCTAAACCCTGAACCCCCAACCCTACTTAAAGGATCATGGGACTTAGCAACTAGGGTTATAATTAGGGTGACTATACTTATAATCCCAATTAGGGTACTTATAACTTTACCTACTAAGTCCCATGATCCTCCAAGTATGCCCCGAAGCCGGAAGCAGGTGCCACGTCCACATTGACCCTGTCTGTCTGCAGATCGACGGCTCCTTCAACAAGAAGGCAGTAGTAGTAGTAGTAGTAGTAGTAGTAGTAGTAGTAGTAGTAGTAGTAGTAGTAGTAGTAGTAGTAGTAGTAGTAGTAGTAGTAGTAGTAGTCAACAAGAAGGCAGAAAGAGAAAGACACGAGACAAAACTAGTTTCCTATAAGAGTCCACAGGACCCAGTGTTATGTACGTAGGTTTCGGATAGTACCTGTAGTCTCCATTCTAGTTCCTTCTTGGGGTTACGTTATAGGATCCTTAATATATGAGGGCTTAAACCAAAAAAAGGATCTACAATGGAGACTATTGGTAGGGATGTTGGTCACTTTTTGGGAGAGTGTACTTGGAGGATCATGGGATTTAGTAAATAAGGTTATAAGTACCTTAATTGGGGTTATAAGTATAGCTACGCAAATTACAACCCTAGTTACTAAGCCCCATGATCCTTTAAGTAGACCCTAAACCCTAAACCCTATAGATCCCTTTAAGGACCCCTTTTGGGAGAGTGTAGGATTCTTAGGTACTTGGGACCCCTGGGGCTGGTGCTCAGGATGCACACGCCCAGACCTCAAGCCACCTAGGCCCCGAGCCCTCAACCTGTTGCCAGCATTGATAGCACCTTGAAAAGCTTATTATGGAACCCATATGGGGGTTTCCGAAGATTAGGGGGTTCCTTATTTGGGGGTCCTTATAATAAGGATCCTACTATTTAGGGCACTATATTAGGGTCCCCTATTTTCGGAAACTTCCATATGTGAAAGAGGGTTTCTGATAGGTGCCCGGTGATCTATATAAGGCTCCTTTCAAGCATGTGTGTGGGTAAGCTTGTTTTTGACAAGGGGATCGTAGGTAATAGACATCCTACCCCATGCAACTCCTTATGGAGCCTATAGACTTGCCTAAACCTTAGCACGCTACCCACACTGGATACCATTTGTAAACCCTAAAACCCTAAACCCCTAAAACCTAAACCCCTAAACTTCAGGGGTAAACGCATGAGGCGGCTCAAAGGTCGACCACCGCATGAACCGCGGACGAGGTTCGTCCAAGTCCCCTGGCCTTCGTGCAGCCCTCGTCCCTTCGTCGAAGCCCTGCCCCCCCTTCGTTTAGACTTGCTTGGGAGCGCATTTCGTCAAATCCCTTGGGTGCAAGATCAGAGGCGGGCATTGCAGGCCATCTTGCTCCAAGGCACAGCTTCTTCCCTTCGTCCAGCTCACCTCGCTTCGCCAAGGTTCGTTTCAGATTTGTTGGGTTCACAAGGCTCGTCCAAGGTCTTTTGGTGGTCAACCCATCGGGGGGGCCCCTTCTGTTTGCGCCCTATGAACCCCTCAACCCCTCAACCCCTAACCCCTAAGCCCTAAACCCCTAAACCCTAGACCCACAACCCCAAGGCAGGGATTGCAAGTTTAGGGAGATGCCAAACTGCAAAACCCGAAAACCTTGAAAACCTAAAGCCATGCCCAAGAACACGTGAAGCCTTAATACCGAGACACGTTAGCTTCAAAACCCTGAAGAAAGCCCAAAGCCCAAATAAATCGTATTACTAAAAAGTTTATGCTTCATGTAAGGTTTAGGTCTTGACCCTTAAATCCTCTATACCCTAATCCCTATAAGCCCTAAAAGCTTTTAAACCCTATTAGCTCTATAAGCCGCATAAGCCCTATAAAACCATATATATAAACCCTGTAAACCTTAAATTTTCAAACCCTATTACACCCTATTAAACCGTACTAAGCCCTATAAACCCTAAGCCCAAAACCCTCTTACATTAAACCCTATTAATCCCTATCCAAGCCTATAAAACCTAAAAACCTACACTTTATTAAACCCTATAAGACCCTATAAGACCCTATTAGACCCTATTAGACCCTATATACATATAAATATATGTATATATATATAACCTAAATCCTACACTGTTTTGCCATGTGTCTTTCAGGTCATCGGCCGTGGTGGCGAAAACACTCGGCGGGAATCTCGGATCCTCGCCATCCTGCTTTTAGGGCTTTGGGTTTAGGTTGGTTGGTTAGAGGTTTAGGCTTCAGGGTTTAGGGGGTTAGACGTTAGAGGTTTGGGGGATTAGAGGTTAAGGGTATTAGAGATTTAGGGATTAGAGGTTTAAGCTGCAGTGTGTAAGGGTTTAGGGTTTAGGGGGTCAGAGGTTCCGAGGAATAGGGGAAATTTAGGGTTCCGCTTCGAGGGGGCTTCACGATCCGCATGTCCACGTGTATGGTTCTTGGTATCTCAAAGAAGCCCCAAATCCTAGAAAAAACGAGTTCCTGGACGTTGAAGTTGGCAATGGTTTAGGGGTTTAGGGGTTGAGGGTTTAGGGGTTTAGTTGTTGGGGTTTAGGGTTTAGGGTTGCCCCGATCTGACCATCTTCAACCCCCGAAATCACAAGGCCTGGCCGGACCAGGGGGAACTCCTTGTACAACTCACAAAGACCTGTCTGTTCAAGGATGTTTGAGGGATGTTACAAAAGTTAGGGGTTACATATGCGGTTCAGACTCAGCGTCCGTGTAGTACCTACAGACTTAGACTTCTCAGACTACAAACTACGTCTCAAAGCCCTGTTTTCATTCAGCCACAGACCCTTTTGCTTGAGTGCAGTTGTTTCTGAATAGTGGGCACGTCGCGGGATAATCCAGGATAGGCGTTGGAGGGTCTGGGTTACCCCAAACCGAAGACTGCCCCAGGCACATCAACGACCTCACTGGCGCCAAGGTCTCGTCCTGCGCGGCGGGAGGGGTTGGGACCAGCAAGAAATGCTTGAACTCCCAATCCACTGCTTAGTTATCGCAGCTCATCTTGCCAAGCGGTAGCATGCTATGTGTATATAATGTACATATACATTAAATTGTCTTCCTTCATTAGCTCGTTCATTCAGTATTTATATCTTTCATTCTCTCGTTATTTGATTTATTCGTTCACATCCATCCATCATCCATCCAGCCATAACATGTATGTGTGTGGATTTATATATATATATATATATATATATATATACATACACACACACATGTATTGAAACATATACACATGTGTATACACATATGCTTTAGAAATCTCCAGTGCCACACCCCACGCGTGTTCTATAGGGCCCTTCTACACGCCTTCTCGATCGCTTACACGAGTCAGGCCGCAAACCCCACAACTCAAACCCCACAACCCACAACTCTACCGACTGAAAAGCAGGTTCGTCTGCGCGGTCGTGGCAGTGGTCACTGGGAGGACGCCGTGCGCAAAGGCCCCTGGCCCAAAGGCGAAACGGTTTGGGGCTTAGGGTTGTAGGATGTTATAAAGTTGGAAAGGTTTCGAACGGTTTACACCTGCTTTCCCATGAACCCATTAGACCTGCTTGCCCTAAAATACTCGACAAGCAACTTTGGAGGAGTCAGCACCATATGAATGTGACGATTCCTGCTGTTTTTTTTCTGCACATCCTTCTAAGTTTTTTATACACTTTAGGTATTCATCAAAGTGCAGAAAGCTGTTTCGACTTGTTGGGTTTCTCTCTCTCTCTCTCTCTCTCTCTCTCTCTTCTTTCTCTCTCGCTGTGCAGACAAATATGTATATATGCATATGTACGTGTATATAAGTGTGTAAACATAATATATATATATATATATATATATATATATATTTATGGCCGCGGCAACAGTATGTCAACATCAACCTGCCTACGTGTATATCTGTCAACATACAGGTATGTGCATACATGTGTGTGCGGAGGCTGAACGAATCACAATTTTCTTCTTATCATTAGGCATTTGGATCCTTAGGGTAGGCCTCCATCCCCAACCGAAAGCCTCACTTTATTAAAGCTTCACAGGGCTCCCGAAGCACTAGACTTGTCAATGGGTAACTCTAAGCTTCAAAGATCTTGCAGGAGCCGCATCAACTTGAGAACAGCTGAACCCTGTAAACCGTAAACCCCGATAGTACCCGCAAAGGAGCCCATGAAGAAGATCGGATAGAACTCCCCCGTTAACCCCTAAACCTCAAGCCTTAAAGCTCTGGGTTCTGGTAGAACAGCCGAGGTGGCAAAGGCTGGCGTGAAGCGCCAGTTCCGCTCATGATAGCGAATGCCTCGGTTCTTTGTAAGGATTGCCACCTCTGAGGGTTACTATGAGGGCTACAAAAAACCTTCTAGATTAAGTCTCTAAGGGTTCAACTAGCGTCGAGGAGAAAGGGTCTCGGGTATCAGGGATTAGGGTTTTACAAACGTAAGGGTTCTTAATGCATTGGGGTAGAAAGGTGCAGAGTTTAGGATTCAGGGCCTCTCCGTGCGAAGGCTTTCGAGTTCAGAAAGTAGGGTCCAGGATCCATCAGGACTCTTCAAGTCGCGTCGTTGCAGTAGGCGTAACAGACTTAGACTTACATGTTATCCTACCCTAGCTGGGTGACGCACTGCCTCAGCTGAGGGCTACCAAAATCCTACCCTATCTTCCCTGAACCCTAAACCCTAAACCCTAAACCCACCACCCCAACTTAAAAAAAAAAACCCTAAACCCTAAACCCTAAACCCTAAGCCCTAAAGGCAACTTGGGGAGTCCCTTCTCGGATTCAGCATTCAGGGCACTGGGACTCTCAGCTGCGTTTCCTTTTCGAAAGGGTTCCTTTAGCGGTCCTTCCAGGGATTCCTGGAAGGGTTTCTGTAAGGTTACTTTAGGCGGTAGGATGTATAGTTTCAGGTTCTCCTCCCTGACGTGACTGCAACAGGCCAGAAGCAACAAACAAGCACGCATAGAGATACATGAAGATATTTACATATATATATATATATACACATGCTATGAATATATATATATATATATGCATATTCATATCTATATTCATATATATATATATATGAATGTTTGTATATATAAATATATACATATACACTATGGGGTGTCTCGTTCGCACGAATGACTTTGCGACCCTCCCTGAATTAAGGGCTGATGGCTGCCTGCCCCAACACGCAGGCTCTGAACAACGAGTTGCTTCCCTATAGTCCCTGCGTAGGCATAATATATCATGCCTAGCCCCCATACTCGGCTACAATATTCATAGCTGGAGTACTTGGTTGTGTGCGCGTGTGCGCCAAGCTGCGGTATTCTCCCGATATACAAGTATGTATATATATATATATATATATATGTATATATATATACATATACATATACATATACATATACATACATATATATATATATATATACATGACTCGCCAGGAGCTTCTTGCACGAACACCAGCAAGCTAAAGCCCAGACCCAGAACTGCCCAGAACTGACTAGAACCAGGCTTTACGGTTTCACGGGTTAGGGATATTTAGGGTTTAGGATTTACGATTTCTGGTTCTGGTCGCCTAAACCCAACACCCTTCTCGGATTCCGGCTTCAACTAAACCGTGTTAAGGGCTGGCATGGAAGATACTTTGCAGCAGAGTTTCATGCGACCGGGGGTCCATGTACCCGAAGAGTATATACGGTGGTCCACATGTACCTATAAACGGATTACTTTAAGGCCAAAGTATGTACTGTTTGGGTACGTGGACCCTTAGGCTAACTGCAGTCGTTAACAAGTTTGCTGTTGTCTTAGCTTCTTATTGTTTCTAACCACAAAACAGTGCGACAAAGATGCTAGATTCTGAGGTCTGGGTATTCCCTTGCTGTCCTAATATAAGTCCTATCCGATTTCGTCAACACTCTGCATTGATTAAGATGGAATCGGGGAGCGGCAGCGGGCTTCTCAACATGCATTTGGGTAGGGTGTAGGGTTCAGGGATTTAGGGCATCTACCCACAAATCCTGAACCCTAGAATTAGGGTTTGGGTGTAGAATCGAGGCCGTAACCTCCGACGACTGCGATCCAGGGCCATTCTGCCTGGCGGCGCGCAGCTAAGGTTTGTGGCTTTGGATTGAAGGACCTAGAACGTAGGGTTTAGGGATTTAGGGTTTAGGGTTGACAGGGATTTGAAGGAGTGCTTTCACCCCACATAAGCTACCTTTTTAGGGTTCCTTGCAATGTTCTCAGTTTTTAGTGAAGTAAGGTTTCGTTTAAGGTTTGAGTTTAGGGTTTTGAGGGACTAGGGATTTGTAGGGATTTATCTATGGATTTAGGATATTTATAGCGATTTTTCTACGGATCAGGGCTGTGAGGTTTCAGGGATGAGGGTTTTGAAACGTTGGCGTGTCAAGGATTGGGGCTTTGAGGAGTCTCGCGCGAGAGCTTTAAGAGGCAATGTCTACTTGAAGGCTCATGGGACTTAGTAAGTATAAGGTTATAAGTAGGGTATAACTAGGATAACCCCACTTAGGGGACTTATAACCCCAATTATAACCTAATTACTTACTAAGTCCCCTGATCCTCTAAGTAGGTTGTTGTGTGATTATGTTTGTGGGGCCCCGGGGCAGAACTCGTCTCCGAACGGCATGCAGCTTGCTTGCGTTTAGAGACCTGCAGTGCCGTCGGCTGCCCGTGCAAAAGGCTGTATTATAGTACCCTTATAGATTCCTGATAGAACTCTTAAAAGCAACCCTGTTCTAAGGATTAAAGGCCGTATGTTAAACCCCCATAATAGCCCTTATAGGGGGACAGCAGCCGGTGGCCGAGCTAAGCGAGCAGGGCCTAGGGACTGCACAGGAGGCGCAAAGGGTCCAAGTACCACTTAGTAGGTATTTGGGCCCTAAAAGTATATACTAGACCATTACTTGGACCCTTTGGGAGGACATCGGCTGCACATCCACCTTGGCTTCGCTGGTCTCTCTCATCTCTCACAGGGCCGAAGGTCGCCGACGCGGTCCACAGGACAGGCCGAACGCAGACGCAAAGAGGCAAGGCGGCTCTACAACGGACGTGAGCAGTTCTCCGAGTGGGGCGACAGAAGTAGCTCTGGCGGTGGGCCGACTCGCAGGCTGCGACGAGTGATTGTTGGCATTTCTGCAGTTATCCTATCATGTGCTCCAAAACTTATTTTAACATATAAGGCCTTTGTATCAAGGCTCCCTATGGAGGTTATCGTTGCTAGTTTCTCGGTTGGGCGGGCTGTGAAACCGAATGTCTCTCGGGACTCGAAGTTTCAGGCTGTTGTGCACACAGGGCCTTGTTGTAAACGGTCGAGGGCTTAGGCTTCAAGGTTCCGGGCCTACGGTTGCATTTTTAGTTGCTTAGGTAAAATCTAGAAGCTTCCAGAACTTATGACGGCGTTACCCTGCAAAGCCCTTACAGCTTTATTATGGGCAAAGGTTCACGGGCTTTAGCTTTGCGGTTCTGCCCTCAACTATCAAAACGTACTTGTTTGCAGGTTCTTATTGTTGAACTCTAGTAAGGAATTCATACGGACCGTACCGAAACAGGTTTTGGTAGGTTCAAGGTAGGGTTTAGGGTTTAGGGACTTTACTGAATTGACCCTACGGGTCTATGTATTCAAATAGTGTGTACATTGGCCTTAAAGTAGCCTGCATAGGTACTTTGGGCCAAGGTAAACACCATTTTGGTACATGGACCCTTATACCTTAAACCCTTATAGATCCCTTTAAAGGAACCTTTATGGTGCCCTTAAAGGACCCCTATTTGATTAGGGTTTTGGTTCGCAGGTCCAGATGACTGGGGAGCTTCTGCAGTGGGCCACCGGCGCCAGGGCTGCATAGGGGTTAATGGGTCTTCCGCCAATACCTACTAAGTACATTTGATCTTGTAGGTCTCCGTTAGTCCCCTGAAGCCGAAATCCTACACCCCTAAACCTCATAATCACCCTACCCTAAGGCTCCTGGACCCTCGTAGTGAGATCCCAAACCTTAGCCCCCAAAGCCGAAATCCTACCCCAGAAAGCCCAAGAGGCTCATGGGAGCCTTTGGGTAGTCTTCCCAAAGGGCATGTACCCAAAACGTATATACTTTGGACCCAATGTACCTATATAGGGACTGCTTTAAAGCCAAAGTATATACTTGGTCTTTCCAAAGGGTCCCAGTCATGAAACAGTACATACTTTTTGGGCCCCAATACCTACTAAGTACCTTTGCTCTTGTAGGTCTCCGTATTTTTGTTGCAATTGTGATCAGATTTCTGGGACGCGACGCTGTTTCGGCTTCAGATTAAAGCTGAATGGGGTCTAGGGCCAGGGCTTCTCGTGGTTCTATTCCGTCAGGGTGCAAGCGCCCAGCCTGCAGAGATACGGGTAAAGAGTATATATAGTGCTGAAGGTTTAATTCCCGAATATACGTAATATACGGACCGAATTTAAGTACTAACGGTATTCCCTGACGGTCCTAGTGCCGGTAGTATTGCCCAGAACTTCGTTTAAAGTATCAAAGCCTCTATGAGAAGAACTTTCCGGTGTAGTGCTTGCAGTGGGCCCTTTTTCACTTTTTGCAGCCTTAAGTTCCTTCTGGCCAAGGGTAAAAGGAGGGACCCTCAATAAGGACCCCTGGGTATATACCCTTATTATCGCTATTATATATACCCATTATACAGCCCTCCTTTTCCCCTTTGATAATGAACCTACCCTACACCAAAAAGGGAGTTCGTCGGTTACTGGGGATCTTAGATACTGAAGCAGACTATACTACTAAGTGTCCCGGCCTTCGGGTTACTTATGTGGGAGATTCCGAAAAAGAGGGGTACCTTTTTCTGGGGTCCTTATAATAAGGATCCTACTATTTAGGGTAGCATATTAGGGTAACCTATTTTCGGAAACTCCCATATCCTGCTGTAGAGGTGCCACATCTTGAACTCTTGAATTTGAACTTTAGGTACTGCCCCCATACAGCAAGAGTCTATAGTATGGCTACTATTCAGGTCCAAATATATCTACATTTTGAATAACATAAGGTTCATGACTCGTCATCTCTTCAACGCGGCTGCTAGGTCAATGTGGGCCACGTCATGTCGGCTCTCAGGCACGGCACGAGCAGAGGTGCACCGTCTCATTGTCCTTGGATTCTGGGTGTTTGAGGTTGTTGGTGCCTGGGTGCTCCACGGGCTTAAAGGGAACTCCGGAAAGTTGGAATATGGTTTCAGGGTAGGATCCCCTATACTTTACCTTAAAGGGGTTACGATAATGATATTCCAAGTTTCTGGCTTCTACTGTACATATGCTGCATTAGCAGGAAAGGAGGTCTTACAACAGAGTGCACTTGGTGCTCCTGCAATTCTGTCTCTTAGCGCTCCTTATTTTTTGTATAGCCAGAGCATTATATATCCCAACACCCTATTCTAATCATTAAGGCCTATATTCTTACACTGCATTTTGTAGGATCGTATTGTTTCACGTGTTAACCCTGGTTTACACAGGGATCATACCCCGACATCTCTGAAGTTCCTATGCCTAGCCCTTACCCTGGCCTGAATTCTCACGAGATAACCCTAAACCCTACCTGAACCCCAAATAACTTTCCTATTCTTGTTCCTTATCATAATTTTCTCATATATTGCTTCCAGGTAAACCCTAAGCCTAAAACGGCTCTGCGCCCTGAACCCGGATTCGGGCGCTCAGGGGATGGGCCGAGCTCCTAAGCCCTTTTCCACCCCATGCAAAAACTCTTACAAGCCCAGAGAATCCGGGTTCAGGGTTTAGGGGTTCGGGGGTTACGGTGTAGGGTGGTAGAACCTTTGTGGGATCCTTGTGGAACCCACAAGTATTTTATTGCTGGAAAGAACTTCAGACTCTTTTGTTTGATGAGGCAGGAGGGCTCACGAAGAAGCAGTGGTTCAGGGGACACCCAACGAAGGATGCAGACGGCGAAACGGCCACACCGTGCCTGCACCTGCAACAAACGATGATCCCTGAAGCCCACACCCTTAAAAAGGCTGTCCAAACCCTAAACAAAACCTTGTGCAAATTCGATGCAGCCCTTGGGAAACCGTGAGGTCAATGTTTTGGATTGGCGACTTGAGCCCTTTCGCCATGACTCTTCTTGGTGCCGCACTCGGGAAGCGGCCGCGATCCCTGCCAAAGATGTTACACTCAGCAGTTCATGGCTACGCAAAACGCAGGCTCGCGGCCTAAGTACTCTTCATGTTGGATTTTGGGAATATGTTGTGCACCACAACCCAAACATGAGGATTGATTGGAACCCCAAGCCCTACTTTAACCCCCCCAGAAACCGATCTCTGAAAGAAAGTTCGGACAGATGCAAGCAGGGAGTCTTTGGGATATAAGGTATTGTATACCGGGCTCTGCAAAGGGGTCTACTTATGTAAAGGATCATGGGACTTAGTAACTAGTAACTAGGGTTATAATTGGAGTAACTATACTTATTTCTACTTATAACCCCAATTAAGGTACTTATAACCTTGCTTACTGAGTCCCACGATCCTTCAAGTAGATTCTAGGTTTTTAGCCGCTTAAGGCTCAGGGAAATTATTATGGCCTGATCAAGTAGATCTGGCACTCCCGGAGGTTCCACTCTACATGGGTGGTTGTCAAAATTGTGGTCCCTTTTGGGTACCCCAAATAATAGGTGCCGTATTATATTAGGGACCCAAAAAGGGACCATAATTTTAACAACCACCCACGTAGTGCAAACTCCCACAAACCCTAGTCAGTTTGTTCAGGTCCTTATAGTTTGATTTTTTGTTCTGCCAGATACAATCAGCTTTATCCCACGCAGTGTTGGCATTTTGCTTCGATTATGTGGCTTTGTTGCAATTAGCCATTAAGCAAACCTGCTAGTCCACCAACCTTGTCTTTGTCCGACTGTGTTGTTTTACCATTGGGAGTATAATCATGCCTGCAGCCAGTATTGTTTAATATAATATAGCTTTCCCGCAGGTTGGACCCCTTAAAGGAACCGTATTCCAATTATTAAGGCCCCTATAGTACCCGGCTGCTTTTGGGAGCCCACTGCTGGCAAAGTCATTCAACAGAGACCCACAGTGGGGTTTAGGACATAGGGTTCAGCGCTTAGGGTTTAGGGTTCAGGGTTGTTGAGGCTTTAGGGCAGTTAAGACCCCTCAAACCCAGTTACTTGAAGGGGTCTGACTGATTTACTAGGATACCACACTTTGAACGGGGCTCTTAAAGGGTTCGTTAATCAGATCAGGGGTACAGGAAAATGTATGGGGGACCTCGATGATTAGAACAGGGCTTTGGGGTACAGTTTACTTTTCCTATGGCAGGAGCCCTAAGGAATCGCAGATAGCTTAATTTGGAAGCTTTCAGACTTTTGTGGGCTTGCTAAGAATGTACCTATCTGACAACCTGGGGCTCAGCAGGTCTTTTGGCCTTTGGCTCGAAGTCAGGCTTCAGAGTCCACCCTTAGACGTGAGGGTTCAGGGAACTATGGGGTTTCATAATATAGGGTTCAGAGGGTTTAGGGGTTAAGTTTGGGGTTCCGGGTTACGGGTTCCAGGAAGTGTCGGGGAATAAGGTGTGCAAACTCTATGCGCGAATTGAGCACTCCTTGGTTGGGGAGTTCAACGAGAAACATTGGGCCTATTTTCCTCCTCAGCTGGAGCAGACTCCCAAAAAAGGGGCCTTAATATTTGGTTACCTACACCATGTCGGGGGATTCCTTACTCTAACTATTGTATAATGTGCCCAAAACCAGATTCTAATTGCGGGCCTGTGTGGTTGCCTAGTGCGGCCTTTATCCTAAACTCTCCTATCCCTAAGTCTTTAACTAACAATTGCCGCCATGCCGCCGAAAGAGTCCAACGAGGAAGCCATGCTGCGTCTCATGGCCGGCCGAGGCAGGTGTTTCGAGCTTTTTATCTAGGGGTGTAGGGTTTAAGGGTGTAGGGTTCAGTGGTTTACGTAGGGTTTAACCCTAAACCCTAAACCGTAAGACCTGTAAGCCCTAAAGCCCTAAAGCCCTAATCCTTGAACCCTAGACCCTGAGCCCCAAAACCCTAAACCCCATAGGGTTTTTAGGGTTTAGGACGCCCTTTTGGGGTTCTTTGGGTTGAAGGTTTAGGGTTTAGGGTTTACCTACAGGACTTGGTTTAACGGTCCCCAGGACCTTGGATTTACAGATGCAGGGGTAGGGTTTACGGTGTAGAGTGTTGAACTTAGTGGTACTGTTGTGCCATGTAGGGTTTAGGGATGTTTATAGGTTTTAGGATGAGGTGCAGGGTTTGGTTTAGGGGTTTGGGGCGTTGGGCCCTTGCGACCTTCCATCGCTGTTTAAAGTCTACGACAGGACTTGCCCGTCACAAACTTGAGTGAAGAGGGGTCGCGACCTTCGGGTTGAGGTTAGAGGTTTAGGCTTCAGACGCTTAAGCAGAGGTGTCTGTGTGTACACATGCCCCGGCATTTTTCAGGCATGCGCTGTCCTCCAGACTTCTTTCGCGCGAGGAAAGGTGTATGCAGACGAGATAGTCCGCTCCATCACCTCCTTCCACGACAGAGGGTTGCGGCATGCCCCGCCCTCAAACCTCAACCTTAACACCCTGCATGGTCCAACACGAGGAATATTCCTAATATACCCATATCACCGAAGGCTTAAACCAAAACCAATCCTTCGGGTGCTCTTGTTCCTAGGAAACCGAGGAAACCCTGCCCCTAAACCCCAAACCCTCAACCTAAACGCTAAGCCCTAGCCTGTTTTGTGCAAGCACTCCAGTTTAGGGAAGGCTTCAAATCTGGAGCTGCCCGATTCAGCATTTCCTGGAACTAAGATATCTTGGAGCCTGTTCAAGCCATCCTGGATCTGGAACCCTAATATATAGGTATCTATGTATATATATATATATATATGGGTTCTAGGGCTAGTGTTTCCTAATCAAATTCCTACATTTAGGTATAGGTCGTCGGGACATTTGCATTTTCCCTTGTTGTGTGGTAGGCTTCGGGGTTCAACAGTAGCCGAAGCGATTGGCTCCAAGCATACACTTGGAGTCTACAGTCTAAAATACATGCCTACTTTGCCAGCCCTAGAGGAACCCCCTGGTCTACAGGATCCCAGAGATGCCGGAAGAAAGAGGTTTGAATCCTTACCATCGCCTTCCTCTGTGTCGAAAGCTACAAAGGCCCAAACCTGATCTGCAGATAAACCATGACACCCTGACCCCGCTCCCAACATGCTCAAACCCAGCAATTCCGAAACACATCTTCCTTGTCGGGCTCTGGCCTGCAGGGAAGGGAGACCGCCAGTGGGGCACTCAGATCACCACAGTCCCTCAGAGTCTCGCCAAGTCGGCATGGCAAGGAACATTCCTGAGCCAGGTTTAGGGTTTGAGGGTTCGGGGTCTAGGGTTGAGTCAAGTTTATACTTTTAGGCTTAGCTGAAGGTTCTCAAGGGCGCCTTTGCGGGTGTTTATTGTCCACGGACCATGCTCCTGTGATGCCCTAAGTCCCGGTATACCTACCTTTGCATTATATGCTTAGGCCGTCAACGGGGGTTTAGGCTTAGGGTATTTAGGTTTTCGGGGCCCTTTTGGGTTGGCTGTTGCGGTTGTGAAGCGAGAGGTTAGGGTTGAGGGTGAGGGTTGTGGAGTTCAGAGTTAAGGCTGTTTCTAAGATTCTACGGGTCTTGGGCCCCACCGTGAGAGCCCCAGGGTGAGCCTTGACTAGTGCGACGAGGCCACATCATGGTGGAGGCAAGGGTGGCAAAGGTGCCTGGCCTGCAACTGTTGCTACCGGAACCCTAAACCCTAAACCCTAAACCCTAACTCTGCGGATTGGCAAGCTGGATGCACTGAGAAAGCCATCATCCAAGCTCATCTTGACGCGTGAGGCCTTGTTGGGTTTGTTCTAAGCCCTGAGCCCTTTAAAGGAACCCTTCAAGGAGCTCTTGAACTCGTACCTAGAGTAGGCCCTTATTCCCTTTTTTGGGGGTTCAGGTTCCCTTCTAAGCCCCTTTAAACCAAAAAGGGCACCCTTTTTATTCCTAGGCTACTCTTGGGTCTAGTGAAAGGAACCTTGACAGGACTCTTAAAGGAGGCCCTTAGAGGAACCCTTTAAAGGCTCTCGCCAAGGGCACTGTCAGAGTTATCCGTTCGAACGTTGAAGTTGAGGGTTCCACGAAATGTCCAGGGATTGCTTAAGGCTCATAGGGTTCAGGGTAGGGCCTGGTATGACTTGCAGCTCTTTTTTTTGGTAGTACCGGCTGGTTGCTGATAAAGAGGTCCGAACATTAAGAAAGGTTGTCAAGCATCGCGCAATGCAGCGTCTAGGTCGGGTATAGGAATGAGCCTGTCATTTCGGAGCTGTTTCAGCATTGCGAGCACAGCATCGAACAAACACGTCAGTTTCCCATCTGGGCTATTTGCTAAAGTACTGTAGGGGCCTTATAATAACTACCTATACTATTTTGGGTGTTGCTTACCATGATGATAGTACAATATACCTCCCCGAACCCTATTCTAATTACTAAGGCTCCTCTATTGTTCTAAATATCTGATCGAATGAAGGTTCAAGCACCCGCAGGTTTGTATGAGCTTAAATCCTAAAGCCCGTCGCGCCTGTGAGCCACTCGAGCATGTCCGAGCCTGAACCACTGCTAAACCCTCAACCACAAATCCTCCAAAGAACCCTAAAGCCTAAAACCTCTCAAACCCAAGCCTTACCCCCCAACTACCCTTTATTCTACCCCCTATAATTCTCCCTTAGTGAGAAATATCAGAGCCCTTTAAAGGGGACTTGGGGGGCTCCTGGTATAGACAGGGTTTAGGGTTTAGGGTTTAGGGGTTTAGGGTTTAGGGTTTAGGGTTTAGGGTTTAGGGTTTAGGGTTTAGGGTTTAGGGTTTAGGGTTTAGGGTTTAGGGGGTTCCCAGTTCCGAGGCTATGGCAAAGGCAAGGATTTCAGCAGCGACCAGGTCCCTGAGGAGCGGCGTGCAAAGCTGCGCCGGAGAAGAACTTGGTTTGGGGGTTTAGGGTTTGTTGAGGAGAGGGTTTAAGTTTTATAGTTGTTTTTGGTTTGTTTGGCGGTTTAGGGTTTGTTAAGGAGAGGGTTTAAGGTTCTCATGTTTTTTTGGTTTCTGGTTTAAGGTTTGTAGGTTTACGGTTCAGGGTTTAAGGCCCAGGGCTGGGGATTGAGGGAGCCCAGCATGGGTGCTTTTGCATGTAGAGCATTTCATGAACAAGAACCTTAAAGACGAAATGAACCCTAAAAGGGTTTAAGGTTCATATACCATATAGGGTTTCATAGTATATGGGTACAGGGCCCCTACTTTTAGAGGTCATTTTGTCCTTCAGGAAGGCATGTTCGGCTTTATAGCGTTTTCATACGCAAGAACCGGGAACATTCGAGCTGAACTTTCAACGGCTCCACTGTGATGCGCTATGTTTTCGGATTGCGATTGCTAAGGGCCTGATTGCGGTAATCCTGATAATCGGGCTTTATGACCTGCTTAAAGGATCATGGGACTTAGTAAGTAGGGTTACAACTAGGGTAACTATACTTATAACCCCAATTAGGGTACGTGGTGGCATCCTGCAGACAAGCATTCGGCCCCGGAACTTAGTTTCAGGTACAGCGCTTTGGGCTTTAGAGGGTCAGCTAGGGCCCTTATGCAACTAATCCCTGAATCCGACTCCTCACCTCCGAGGCCATGGCAGTAGAATTTAAGCATATACAGGGACAAGTTATCATAATGGGATCTTGATATTATGGCCTTTAAGCATATATAGGGACAAGTTATCATAATGGGATATTATAGCTCATGTTTCCGACCCCACATTGCCCTGAATCCTACGCGTTTGAGGTGCCAGCAGCTTCAGACGTTCGTGGAAGGCGAAGACCGTCACTGGGCAGTTGGATGGGGTGCTTCGGTTCATAGTGAACTCCCGAAAGTTGGAACATAGAGTTAGCAAGAACAGTGCTGGGATGCACTTTGTATATGCAGAAACCTGTTAGAGCCCCGAAACCCTAAGCCCGAAACCTTTACATAAAACCCTTTCAGAACCCCTAAACCCTTCGGGGTACTGTAGATAGACTTTTAGAGCCCCGAAACCCTAACCCCTAACGAGCTGTGGATAGACCTGACAGAAGCCTTTTGCAGCTCCGAGACCCAGGACCCGCAGGAGCCCGAACAAATCCCAGGGCAAGGCTTTCAGACCCAGGTGACCCACGTAGTGAGATCCCAAACCCTAGCCCCCAAAGCCGAAACCTTACTCCAGAAAGCCCAAGACGCTCTTAGGAGCCTTTGGGCATAAACCTTGAATAAACCTTGAACCCTAAACCCGAAAGCCTCGACCCCTGGGCCTTAAACCTCTAAACCCCTAAATCCCTAAACCCTAAACCCCTAACCCTTAAACCCCTGCACCCTACCTATAGTCTCCGTTGTAATTCCTTTTTGGGGTTACCTTATAGGATCCTCAATTTATAATTGGTTTAACCAAAACAAGGAACTACAATGGAGACTATAGGTACAGTGCTACCATAAGGGCTTAGGATTTACCGACTCAAGGGCTCCTATGACCCCTGGCCTTGAACCCCTAAACCCGCAAACCCCTAAACCCTAAACCCCTGAACCTCCTAAACCCCTACACCCTAAACCCAGGTGGGTGGTTGTCAAAATTAGGGTCCCTTTCTGGGTACCCCAACTATTAGGTGCCGTACTATAATCGGGATCCAAAAAGGGACCCTAATTTTGACACCCTAAACTCAGGTAACTAGGGTTATAATTAGGGTATTTATACTTATCACCCCAATTACGGCACTTATAACCTTACTTACTAAGTCCCATGATCCTCCAAGTAAACCCTAAACTCTAAACCCCTAAACCCTAAGCCCCTAAACCCTAAACCCTAATCCCTAAACCCCAGACCCAGGTCAGCTGGAGATGCCACCCTCGATTACCGGCCTGGAGCGGAAGTTTCTCCACGAGCAGGCCCGGGGTTTCTCAAAGTTACCGGTTTGGGTCTCCAGGGCTTTTGGGGCCTTTATAACGGGGCTTTAGGGGTTTTAGGTGGGTTCTCAAAAGTTACCACTTTAGGGCTCCAGGCCTTCGGGGTCTTAGGGCTTTATAAGGGGGGGTTTCGGGTTTAGGTATAGGTGGCTTCGGGCTCGAGGGTGTTAGGGTTTTAGGGTTTTAGGGGTTCTCAAAGTTACCACTCTTCTCAAAGCGGAAAAGGAGGGACCCTTAATGGGGACCCTTTAAAGGGATCTATAGGGATTCTACAAGGGTATAGGGTTTAGGGTTTTTTGGTTTTGGGGGGTTTTGGGGGGTTTAGGGGAAAAGGAGGGACCCTTAATGGGGACCCCTACAATATAATGGGCTATATAATGGGTATATAATGGCTATATTAACGGTATATACCTAGGGGTCCTTATTAAGGGTCCCTCCTTTTACCCTTGGACTTTCGGGCTCCTGGGTGTTAGGGTTTTAGGGTTTAGGGGTTTATAAGGGGCTTTAGGGCTGGTTAGGGGGGGTTTCGGGTTTAGGGTATAGGGATATGGGGGTTTAGGGTTTAGGCTTTCGAATCTAGACTTCAGAGTGCAGGCATGAAGATGTTTCCATTCTAGGAGCCAGTATTCTTGGAGCCAGCCGTAAACCCCAAGCCGTAAGGCCTAAACCCTGAACCCTCCGAGTGCTCTACGAGAAGCAGTACACGTCTCATCTGAAGTAGATGTTCTGAATGTCGGATTGGCAGACGGCAAAAGGCACTGCAAAAGCAAAACCCTAAACCCTCGAGCCCCACAAAAGTTGTAAAGGACCCCTGTCAGAAACTGGAGGCCCTGAACCCCTAATTGCCTTAGAGATCCTTTAAGGAATCACCAACAAGAATCCCTAATTATAAGCCCTAGATCCTTTAAGGAATCAGAAAAAATCCTTATATACGCCATATACGCCCCATATAACCCCTAAACCCTAACCCCTAAACCCGGAACTCCCCAAAAAATCCCCCAAACTCGTTTGCGGCCCAGGCGGAACTCCATGGGCTTACGACGCAGTCTTTCGGGCAAGGTCGGGAGCGCTACATCGTCATCTTCAAGCAGGCGCTAATCCCTGAAAAACCTACCTTTCTAAGGGCGTATTTCAGGAACCCTAAAAACGTAGGTTAAACAGGGTTAAGGGAGCTTCTGCACATTTAGACCCAGGGGTATTTAGAAACAATGTTTCTTATTTTGGGCTCCTAAAATCCCTAAGAAACAGCTACAAAGAATTCTTGCCAGGGGTTTAAGTTCAGTATGGTAGACTCTAGAGTCTAGGCAGTAGAGTTTAGCGTCTAGGGTCTCGAGTATTATACAGTTTAGGGCTCAGGGTCTGGAGTTGTAAAGGGTTGTATCAGCAGTAGTTTCAGGTCTTTTCGGTATGCCTCAAATCTTGCGAAATGAGCATCTCTTTCGGGCTCCCGACCCTATTTAAATGTCGAACAAAGGGTTTAGGGTTTAGGGTTTAGGGAGCAGAAATCAGGTATCATGATCCAGGGTTTAGGGAATTGAGGGGGGGCAACATTACATTGGTCCATTTGCGGCTGTTTGTCATCTGAGGGATGTGCTTCGACCTGAAAAGTACCATGTACCCTAGTAGTATGGATCATTGTGGCTCCAAAGTTACTCTATCGGAACCCCTCTAATTCTAACCTCTTTGAGGACTAATTAACTAAGCATACCCTAAACCCTAAGCTCCTAAGTCCTAAGTCCTTATAAACCCCAGACCGTTATTTGCTACGTGTGCCCATGGATCCTTGTAAGGGTTCCTGTAAGGGCTCCTTTATAAAAAGGGTTCCTTTACGGGGACCTATAGCATCCTATGGCGGGCTTTAGCGTCGACTTTGGGCAGGAGAAGGAATCTGAGGAGACCGCAGTGGAGCCGGGCTATGTCAGCGATATCGCGCAGGCATCTACGCTTCAGGGTTTTCGGGTTTATTCGTTTGGGGTTTAGGGTCTATCCTGGGTGCTGGATTTGGAGGTTCATTCAACATGGTGCTTGAACCTCATGACAGGGCCCCCCTTAAACCTAGAAGCATATCAGTATGGTTGCTTTCCTACAATTCAAGTAACTGGAGCCCCAAACCCTGCACCCCAACTAGATTAAATCTTCAACCATTTGCAGATCAGACCCATTTAAGGAACCCACCCTGAACCCTAAGCCGAAAACTCCCAAACCCGGTAACCCTTAAACCATCTGAACCCCCCAAAACCCTCAAACCCCACCCTAAGGCTCCTAAGAGGGTCTTGCTTAAAGGATCAAGGGACTTAGTAACAAGGGCTATAATTAAGGTAATTCTATACTTATAACCCCATCAAGGTACTTGTAACCTTCCTTACTAAGTCCCATGAGCCTCCTAGTGGGTTTTCTGGGAGAGGCTTTCGTCTTTGGTGATTGCGCCTTGGGATCTCGCTGCAAGGGTGCACGAGCCTTAGGGTAAACCCTAAAGACAAAACCCATCCTTAATCCTAAACCCCTAAGCCCGGTAGCCCTTAAACCCCCAAAGCCCTAAAACCCGCATACACCCTAAAACCCCCAAAGCCCTATTGATATTATTAAGGCCCCTACCCTCATAGATCCCTTCTAGTAGCCTACATATATACCCCTTTAAACGGCAGCCCTAAACGGTTAAGGAACCTTCGAAGCTCTAGCGGTGCACCAGGCAAACTACACGGGCGTTTTTCTGGACCAGCGGAGCCGTGAGGCCTTGCTGAACTTCTGCGCGACCTGGTTGATTGGTTTCATAAGCGTTCTGGGAGGTCTCGTGTCAGGTCTCTGTCCGGGTTCTATCAGGGGGGTCTTATTAAAGTGTGGGCTCAGAAATACTGAAACTTCCATGAAGGCTCATAAGGCAATAAATGGGTACTTGGATTTAGGATACTCCGTATGGTAGGAATGTAGGCTAGCATCTGGTGGGTATGATTATTTAAGTCTGTGTTCCGCTTCCATGAGGGTTCTGAGTCTCGGGGTGATGCTCCAAAAAGACCCAATGATCATGGTTCCGTTTAGGATAGGATAGTAGGAAAGCAGGTTTGTATTTGGGGGAATGTTTGAGCATTTTGTGCTAGGCCCCTGCTGTGCAAGAGTTCTAGGAGGAGTTTGGGTCTGGGGCTTACCCTGGAGGTTGTAAACTACTATTTGCTTAAGAACCCCCAAAAAATAAAAATATATTCCTTATGGGGGTAATATAGGGATTATTTTTTTCTTATTTTTTGGGGGGTTCTTAAGCAAATAGTAGAAGGCCATCTACTGATTTCACCTTCAGTCAGACACACTAAAACTCCAATGGTTAGTGTAAAGTATCGGGTCCTGCGTTTCACGGAGGGGTCGGGTTTCGTGGATGCGGTCATCAAAGTCTTGGTAAAGCAAGAGCAGTACCCAAAGCATGTTGGGGATGCCATATTACGGCTTAGGGTCTAGGTTTCGGTGTGAGATTGGTACTACCAATACTATGCCCTTGGAAATAATTGGTAAACTATAGTAAACCCCCCAAATCCTATTCTGATCCTGAAGACCCCTGTATTCGGATTGTTAGTGCTAATACCTTACTTCGTACTAGATACCTTGGCCCCTTGGCGTAGCAAGATCTAGAAGAGTAGGCTCAGGGTTCAGGTTTCAATGCAGGCATGTTTCCAACAGTGAACGCAGTTTGAATATTGCCGCAAGGTACCGAAAGCATGATGGCACCGTGGCTGAATCAGGAATGACAGAACACACCAAAGTCGAAACCGCAAGCACTAACCCCTGGAACCCTGAACCCGAAGCCCTAAACCAAAAACCCACAAGCCCTACAAGCCCAAACCCTAAACCTCGAAGCCTTCGACCTCGAAAGACTGAAGTAAGTTCTCAGGCAACGTCGGTGCCGGGCGGAATTCCGCACCGTTGGACGCGGTTCTGCGATCATATGACGACACTAGGCTGCAGGGCTTACGGTTTAGGGATTAGAGCTCAAGCTTTCGGATTCTCAGGAGTGCATGGCGTGGGCTTCTTGAAGCTTTCAGGTGCAAGGGCTTGGCGCTGAAAGTGAAAGGCGGGTCGACCTCGGAGAGGCTACAGGCTCCTAAACCCGCTAAAGTGCTTGTATATGGGAGTTTCCGGAAATAAGGGACGCTAATATAGTACCCTAAATAGTAGGATCCTTATTATTAGGACCTCAGAAAGAGGTACCCCTAATTTTCGGAAACTCCCATATAGGAGCACACTCTAAGGCCTGAGTATATACTATAAATGTACATGCAGCCTGCGGGTAAGGCCTAGGAAGTGTTCTACTTGGAGGGTCGGGGGGCCTAGTAAGTAGTTATTGTCCCAAAGGGTCCGATGCACTGTTATGCGGGATACTCCCCTAAGTCATAATAGTAGTTCCTAATCTGGAAACCTTACATTCTAACCCACTTACTAAGTCCTCCGACCCTCCAAGTAGACGCTAAACCCTAAACCCCATAGATCGTTTTGAGGAACCCTGTAGATCCCGTTAAGGATCCCTTTAAGAACCCTTACTAAGTCTCAGGATCTGTGTTGGAGCTCTATCGAACCCGAAGACGGAGGATTTTCGCTCTGTGGCTGTCCCCTGGGCAAGTTTCGACGGTTTAGGGTTTAGGGGTTTAAAGTTTACCCTGAGGCGCCTAAGAGGGCCTTGGGCTTCCTTCGGTAGGGTTTCGGCTTTCGGGGCCAGGGCCTGGGGTTTGGGATCTCACTACGAGGGTCCAGGAGCCTTAGGGTAGGGTTATGAGGTTTAGGGGTGTCGGATTTTGGATTCATGGGACTAGGTTGAGGGATTATGATGGGGTTTCGGGCTTTGTTTGCTCCTGTCCGTTGGGGTCAAGAAGTCTTGTGGACCGTAGCAGTGTACTTAAAGGATCATGGGACTTAGTAACTAGGGTTATAGCTAGAGTAACTATACTTCCAGTTAAGGTACGTATAACCTTACTTACTTAGTCCCATGATCCTCCAAGTAAGAGATTCAGTTCTTTTTGGAATAGGGAAGTTGCTACAATGTCACGGTTGTGTTGGTGTTCTGGGCAGTCTTCAGACAAGCAGGTTCGGGTTTGTGTTTATAGGGTTATGAGGTTTGAGTTTAGGTTTTAGATCTCAGGGTTTAGGGTGTAGGGTAATTAGCGTTGAGGTCACGCAGCTGTTGCTACCTGGCATGGTCTTTGAGCACAAGATCCCTAGAGTTTGTCACTAACAAAACCCGCATATAAGGGTATTTATAAACCGTCAACCCTAAGCGTTATAACCCTCCATGCGCCTGCCCTAAACCCTAAACCCTAAACCGTGTTGTAACCCTCCATGTGCCTGTAATACTCTAAGGACACCGTGCAAAAGCAGATTGCCAAGTACCGCGAGCACCAGGAGAAAATCCAACACTCCAAGGGTTTGCGGGCTTTGGACCTACTAAACCCAGGGCATTTGCGGCATTGGGGTTGACTGTCCTCGAGTATTGGCTTCCGGGCGAGGTTGAGGTGGAGAGTTTCGGAGTTTTCGATCTTTTCCTAGCCGTGAAGTGCCATGATCCCTAGCCCAAAGCTCCGAACTCAAGCCGCAGGAGTTTGAACTGAAGGTGGTCTCTGTGGGCCGTGACGATCATGTCCTTGCAGTTGGTGTGATTGGCTGCACTTCCTGCAACCGAAATCCACACATTACTGAGCTTCGGCTTAAGATTGGTGACGGAAACTGTCTGGTTACAATCCAGCCCTTCTTTGCTTCGAGATCTTCGAATGCAGGTGTCATGAAGAAGCTATTATTATTAGCAGTCTCCTGTGGGATGGGTTCCTCCTTCTAGTGTTCAACATACCTGTCCCCAAAATAGCCATAAGGTAAGCTCCCTTTTGTTTAGGACCTCGTCCTAGTTCTAGTTCTAACTGTGGTAAAGAATCGCAAACCCTGAGCACTAAACCCTTGAAGAACTTTTTGAAGAAGCTGTCACATCTCAGGATCCTACCATGTAGGTTCTTTGATCAGGACTTTTTTCGGGTGGAGGATCAGATTGGGGTCCGCTTAGGGCTGTTACGGCTTAGGGCTTCTCGTATATGGTGCTGAGACTACCGTCGCAGATTTTGTTTGGTGATTTTTTTGAGCGAGGTGTATCCGCACAGCTCTTCATCCCGAAACGAGTGCTTGGTCTTGCCCAGAGGGTACCGATAGAATGGAATGTAGGGTTTCCATATTAGGAATTAAACTGTTATGACTTAGGAGAGTATCCCCCATAGCAGGACATAGGACCCCTTGATTTGGGACCTGAAACGCCCCTAAACCCCAAACCATCCTAGTGGTTCTGCGCTGAGGCTTCTGAAGCCCAAATGCCCTAACATGCCCTACTTGGAGGATCATGGGACTTAGTAAGTAAGGTTATAAGTACCTTACTTGGGGTTATAAGTAGATATAAGCATAGTTACCCTAATTTTAACCCTAGTTACTAGGTCCCATGATCCTTTAAGTACTGCATAGGGGTATTCTTAGCCTATTTGCTGCCATGTTAAGGGAACCTGCTCCGACTGAAGGTGGCTACAGCACCAGGGCATCCACCAAACATCAGCATCTGAGCTGCACACATGGCGGGTTTCAGAAAATAGGGGACCCCAATATAGTACCCCCCTAAATAGTAGGATCACAAAAAAGGACCCCCAAACAAGGTATCCCGAATTTTCGGAGACTCCCATATTCACTCAACAGGCTCAAGCAGATTGAGGCCTCAGGCTTCAGGTTTCGAGTTTTAGGCTTTGAGGGTTTAGGGGTTTAGGGTTTTAGGGTTTAGTTTTTTTAGGGGTTTAGGGTTTAGGGGTTTAGGGGTTTAGAATTTAGAGGTTTAGGGGTTGAGGGTTTAAGGAATAGTATAGAGTTGCTCCACGCCATGAAGCACAGGAATCAAGTTTCTCTGAGCTTAGGCTTCGGTTTTGGGGTTTTGGTTTTGCCAAGTTTGGGTGCTTTGCGTGTCATGCAACCCTGGGGCAAAAGCCTTCTATCAAAAACACCCGATCCCTCAAAACCGCCCCCAACCCTAAACCCTACATCCCAAAGGGTCCAAGTATCATTCTGGTATATACTTATAGGGCATTTTGGGGGTCTAAGTATATACCATGATGATACTTGGACCCTTTGGGCATGCGAAACTCTAAATCCGAAGCCCTAAACCCTAAACCCGTCCCGTTGCATGCTGCATGCGCAGCAGTCGGTGCGTTATCGGCTGCTACCCTTGGATTAGGGTCTGGGGGGCCTTAATATCTGCCTATACTATTTTGGGGGCTCCTTATCATAGCTATAGTATACTGGGCCCCAAAACCCTATTCTAATATAGTAGGGTTTGTGGCTAAGGGTTGGGGAGGCCAGTGTCATGAGATCAGGCAACAGCATCAAGAAGTGGACGATGTCGCTGGGCCCTTTTCAGCATCTATTTCTGCGTTTGTAGATGTGGTTCGGCTGCATCTGAAAACTCGCAACCTTATATACGCTCATATCACTTCTGTCAGCCATGAGGATTGCGGCAGAAGAGCAGCTCACGCTGACGGGGGTCGTCAAGCAGCACCTTGCCGTCATGCTATCGAAACCATCCCGTGTATACTTCAATCCCCATATACCCTACTAACCCTAGGACCCAGAGTAGGGCCTTATTCCCTTTTTGAGAGTTTCGGTTCCCTTATAATCCCCTTTAAACCAAAAAGGGCACCCTTTTTGTTCTTACGTTACTCTTAGGTCTAGAACCCTTACCAAAAGGAACCCTAAACTAGCTAAAACCCGTGAAGACTGGGAAAAGACAAGCGAAGGCGTAACTTTGTTTGCCTTACCGTGAGGGTCCAAAGAACCCAATGTGCGGTACCTCGGCTTGAGATTGTACGTTTAGGGTTTAGGGTTTAGGGTTTTTTTACGTTTAGGGATTCGGGTTTAGGGATTCTCAGGCAAGACAGGATGCTGCAATTCGTGGTCAAAGTAAACAATACTTGTCCCTCCAGGCATGGCGCACGTAAGAAAGCGGGCGATTGGGATGGGAGGCGACTGGGACAACTCTTAGCATGTTTTGTGATGTTTTGTGTGTAGGGTTCAGGGTGTAGGCTTATCGCCAAAACCGCGACCGCCACTGGGTTCAGGGAGGGGCGTACGTGCGGATGCTTGCACTTTTGTCACATCGCTCTTGGCGTGTTTCGTTCTTTCCGTGGTCACGGAGTGTTTAGGTGCAGTTAAGGTATCTATGATGTTATGAGCCTGGAAGAGTGAGGTTCTAGCCAAAGGAGTGACAAGGGTTCAGGGTTTCAGTTGTTTTGTAAGCCGGCCTATTCGCACAATTCCCAACAGTAGATCCTGGTTGCAGGCGAATCAGTTTGTACTATGTACTTGGGTGGCCTGGTAGTCCCATGATTTAGCGGTTTAAGAGGCACTGTGGCGGCCTAGGTAGCATAGAAATATGGGCAAAACCGGTCGTAATGAATGTCACCTTGCAGTCGCTTTTCAATCTTATTACAATACACCGTCAATGTCAAGTTCTAGCTACCTTAGAACCCTGAATCTTAAACCCTTTTGACCTGGAATCAACCGTGCATACACAAGTTGAAGCCTTGTTTAGCATTTTCAGGCCCTAAACCCCAGACCCTCGTGGCACTTAGTAAGTAAACCTTAATTGGGGTTATAAGTATACCCTAATTATAACCCTAGTTACTAAGTCTTATGACCCTTGAAGTAGACTCCGAAAATGAACTACAGGGCCTCGTAAGAGCCCTAGTTCAAATTCTATAGTAGTACCCTGCTAGAAGCCTCAAAACGAAACACCGTTAAGGAAGTGTTAAAATCCTACAACCCTGAAGCCCTACACCTCATAAGCCTATCCTTCAAAGAAAAACACAAACCATTCCTGCCAAGGAGGTTTCGGCTTCGTTGTCACAGCGAGCGCGACAATCTCCTGTGGCGTGAGGAGAGTTTAGGGGTTTGCGGTTTAGGGCTTAGTAGTAGAGTAGGGAACCTTTCAGCTTGTTTGGGTAGTATAGCGCCTATATATTCCCTATTTAACCAAAAAGGTCAACCTTTAGTTCCCCCTGATACCCGACAAGTAGGAGGGGGTTTAGGGTTTAGGGCCGGCACCCGAAGCCCGAGGCTTGTACACTGTGTTTTGCAAAGCCCTTGGAGCCCTTTACATGCTTTTATGTGGAAGTTTACTTATTATCACGCCTTATCAAGGCTCACTACCCTTTTTACAAGTTCTTGCAAAATCAAGCCCGGAAGAAGCACTAGCGAAGAATTCCCTGTTTCGATAGGTATATCAACACTACGTAATCAAGTAGATCAGTCAATCATCAGACGAATTAATAGATATGCAGATAAGTATGCCCACATAGATGCATACTGAATACGTTTTGGCAACCTTGCACATGCCTTGCAGAGAAGCGAAAACATGCCTTGCAGAAAGAATTGCAGAGCAAGCCTGGTAAAACTTGTGTAGAACTTGCACATCCCTACATAACCCCGCATGAAACATAAACAAGAAAAGAAACATAAAACATAAACTGCATAGATCATCCCTGCAACAGGAGAACTCCTGGTTCGGCCTTCGCCAATCAAACCGTCACCGGGATCCCAGGCAGAGGACTGCTGATTCGAAAACCTGGAATATCCGTACGTTCTGGGCCCCTCCCCTTCCCGCCCCGGAAAACCCTGCAACCATACGTGTATATAGTAGTATGTGCATATGTATGTGTATATATATACAACTACATACTTACATACATACATATATACATACATACGTACATACATACACTTGTTTTGTTCTGTATTTGTTTGCTTATGGAACTAGTTTGTTTATTCGGTTTTAGTAGATTACTAATCAGAGTGAAGAATAGTAGTTATGATTGCTTATCTTGTCAGCTGGCTAGTATTTTCCCATTAAGTGAGTACGTTGTCGACTGCTGTGTTTCGTACTGTTTCTGTTCTCGTTCGTTCATGTAGCGCTTGCCTCGTTTATGTATGCAGGCTTGTGTTCATAAAAACTTTGTTGGGCACTTGATAAAGACAGGTACGCACCAGGTTGCTGTTCCGAAGGGTCTGAAGTACAGTAGTTCTAGACTGCTGGTATAGTTTTAAGGCCCTTACAAGCGTAAACCCTAAGCCCTTAAATCAAAGTCATATGGGGGCTCGGGATTCATCTTTAGGGTTGGACGGCTGAAGACTTATATAGGTCTAGAGTTCAAGAGTCTAGTGTTTTTGGATTTAGGGTGGTGTGGCACCCCAGGACCCCCTGAGTTTCAGAGCGAGCGTTTATTCTGTTGCTTAAACAGAAGTATTTGCGCTACAGAAGAAGGTAGTTCGAACTTTTTGAGATCAGCGGGAAGCGGTCTGTGACCCTGAAGCTTTTGTTTGAGGTTGCCCCCAAGGCCATGCCATGATTAAGTTTCTGATTTTGAAATTGGGCTGGTTATACTCAAGAAATTCTCCCGCCTCCGTGAAAGGCTAACCCTTACCATACACCCTAATATGCTAAACTCGCAACGGTAGCGGTGAGGACGACTCTTGTGGGTTTCTCGAAACCCGAAAACTGCCTTAACCAAGGAATAAGTCTTCAATTATGGCGCGGATCCCTTTACCCATAGGCTCCATTTTGGGATTTTGCTTATAGGAATCTTAACATAAAACCCCCAAGAGGAACTATTATGGAGCCTACGGGTATAGCTTGAGATATACATTTGTTCAGAGGTTTGGGTGTCTGTGGGTAGCGGCCTTCTTGAGGCGTTCCATCTCTTGGATCTGCAAGGGGTTTAGGGGTTTAGGGTTTAGGGCTTAGCCCCAAGGGTCCAAAGGACCCAATATTTAGGTACTCGGTTTGAGGATAGTAGCTATGTAGGTTAGGATTTTGGGGAGTATATGATTATTGGGTACTTGGACCCTTGGGGCAGGGTTTAGTTTAGGGTTCCTTATGCAACACCGCTAGACAAAGCCTGCTGCATCCAGGAACCCTATCAGATTGGGGTTTCTCTCAGACGAGGCAGTTCGCTTGACCTTCCATCAGGTGGACCAGCAGCAAACCGACGAGTCCTGCGCGAGAGTGGGCGAGCGAAGGGTCGATTTTCGGGTTTGAGACTGGGGCCATGAGAGCGAGAGGGATGAAGAGAGAGAGAGAGAGAGAGAGAGAGCGAGTGGCACAGCGAGCGAGGGGGAGAGAGACAGAGGCAGCCAGAGATGGACTGACATGCTGACAGGATTCAAGAATACTGATGCAGAAGATGGTGATGACGATGATGGTTATTGATGATGATTATGATGTGGTATGCTTGTGCTGGCTGTCGTGGCTGTTTCGAGCCGGCATGATGGTGATAATGGCCACCACCATCACAGACCTTCATCCCAGCCATCACCAATACGAATTGAGCGTCGTCATGTCCATGCTAGTTCGCTTCCTTAGATAACAACCACAATGCCTGACGGCAGCTCAACATCCCTTGCCATGAAGCATTCGCACCCTATATAAAACGGGATGCTCTTCAGTTGTATGTAAAGCAACAGACCCACGCCTGACTTACCCCCACACCCTTCTCGATCCCTCAAGCCCAAAGGGTCCAAGTAACGGTCTAGTATATACTTTTAGGGCCCAAATACCTACTAAGTACCTACTATAATGGCACTTGGACCCTTCGGGGTTAAAGCCCTAATGTCGGAACCTGATTCTCGAAGCCCTGGACTTTTAATCCAAAAAATGTTAGGATCCATCTAAAGCACCCAGCTAACGAGGGCTGCTTGAAACTTGACGCTTGTCCTATCCAGGTCTTGGGTTTGAAGCTTCTCCAAAGGGTCCATGTTCCCAAATAGTATATACTTTTTTCCCCAAAGTACCTTCATAGGGACTACTTTAAGGCCAATGTATACACTATATGAGTACATGGACCCTTAGGGTTCAGGCTTCCGGCCCACGGTTTCGGGATTGGGGCTTAGGTTTAGATTTTTGCAGTGTGTCTATAATGGAGGATCCGTCTTTCAGACCAGATCCGTCGCCCAACCTAGCCCCACTGTCCCCGTGATAGAATGCAGGAAAATATGGACAGCCAACCGTAATGCGAGAATATGGACGGTACGCACCGTTTATGCATCCCTGAAAGAGCAGGTCAGCCATGGACGTCGACGTAGGTTGTAAAATTCCACGAACATCGTTTCTATATCCCCCTAAGTTCCTAAGCCCCAAAACCGTCCTGAAGAAACCCAAGCATAGCAGGTGGGGATGACTGCCGGCGGTGAGACGCTGAATCCCGGCACTCTGAGACCTGGCGTCTCCATGGACGCCAGCGCTTCTTGCCTGCTACGGGCTTCGGGTTTATGTATATATATATATATATATATATATATTATAGATATACAGATGCATACACGGTTTATTCGGCAAGACTTTTAAGGCATTATCCTAACTCGGGCTTCCTTGCGATTGGCGCCATGTGGTGGCCGAGAGTATAGCCGGCAAAGGTTCGACGGATACCATGTTCTCGTGGGCCCACGCTACTTGTCGGGTTTGCATGAGCATCGCGCGAGGCTTCCATGCTGATATATCATCAAATCCCAGCCGCACTGCTCCCGACTCTTTCTACCCTATAAGGCTCTTCGGCCCTGAATCCCGACCCTAAAACCCCCCACAAGGAAATTCATAATCCTGGGTCTTCATACGAGGTATCGGATCTTGGGGAGCTGTCCGAGAGCCTTCGGGTAGAGAGGGTCTAGGGTTCTGTAGGGGAAATTATGGTTGATAACCCGCCCCGTGCAACAGAGACCACAATGGGGTTCGGAATATTGAGAATAACCCCGAAGCCTTTTCACGTAAACCCGAACCGAAGCACAGAACCGGCCACCGTCAGTCGCTTAAGCCCGAAGCCTGAGAACGTAAAGCCTCAAAAGCCTAGACCCTCCAACCCTGAGCCCTGAAACCCCACAGTAGTGGTCCTTAGACGGAGCAGACCTTTAAAGGGTTAAGCACCCACTTGCACACGGTCACAATCCTTGAAAGCATTCCGTAAACCAGAGCCCGGGAAGCCCTTGATGTGTATCATGTTCGGATCGCGCCTCCCACTTCCTGAACTCCAAGAGCCCATACCCACACCCCAAAGTCTGTCTGAACCCCAAGCCCCCAAAACTGCTACCCAAAGCGGAACCTCTGAACTCAAGTTTTAGGCCTTTAGGGTTTAGGGTTTAGGGTTTAGGGTAGGTACCGAGTCCTCTTCACATCGAAAGCCCAACCAGTTAGCCCTGAGAAGCACTTCGTGCAAAACACATCTCGGATCTTGTTCCTGTCACACCCAAGCCGTATCCATACCTTAACCTTCCAAAACCTGCTTTCCTTGTAGGATCCCTACAACTTTCATATTAGGATATGACGACAAAAAATGGGCTTTGGTAGTTTAAGGGAAATCTTAAGCCCTAAACCTAAAACTCTATGCCTGTAGCGGTTTTTCAAGGGCTCAGTAGCCGAGTGAGGGCACGGTGCACTTTACGCTTTTTGGTATCATACCGTCCCCGATAAAACTGAGAGTTTACGCCTTTTGGGGGGCTTATGAACTCAGGGGTTATGGACTACCCAAAGGGTCCACAGTACCGATATAGTAGAATGTAGGGGTCTTTATAACATTCTATACTTAAAGGAACATGGGACTTCATAACTAGGTTATATTAAGGGTAACAAAACATATAACTGCTACTTATAACCCCAATTAAGGTACTTATAACCTTACTCACTAAGTCCCATGATCCTCCAAGTAACCCTAAACCATAAAGTCTCCAGCTTGGCCCCAGCTTGGCCCCAGGCTCAGATGCCGGTGTATGCTCTGGAAGGCCGGATTCATTCAGGGGCCTTTCCAAACCCTGGGCATCAAAATCGTCCAAAAGCCTTATATAACACAAGGTCTGTGGGCCCAAAAGCCGTATATAATATATGAGTCCTTAGATGCCTAGGGAAAGGACCCAATAATTAGGTTAAATTACTTTCCAGGACCTTCCTTGTGCCCTCAAATTGGGGTATATGGTCCCAAATAAGGGGCATTTAGGGTCTAATAGGGGGTAGATGGAGGGTCTAGGTTGGTTTCGTCTTATAGTTGTAGGTTACTACTTGTGAGAGTTTATGGCTATCAGGTACTTTGACCCTTAAGGGAATAGTGCAGGGTTTCGGCCCTAAGGGTTTAGGGCTCGGGATTTAGGGAAGTAGCGGTTTAGGGGTTTTAGATTCGGCCCTATAGGGTTTTTTCAGGTTCAGGGTTTAGGGTTCGGCATTTAAAGTTGAGTAGCGCCCTCCTGTATGCAGGTTTATAGCTAGAATGGGGCCCCGAACCCTATTCTAATCAACTCTTCAGAACTTCAGGCCCCAACATTAGTTCATAAGTATATTAGTGTGACCCACCGCGTACTGCATTCCGATTATTGAGGCCCCTGTGTTGGGAGTCCCCGCACCCTATCGCCCTAGATGCCGGAGCCCTGCAACCTGCTTCACCCAAAGGCTCCATGCGCCCATATAGTAGGTACTTAGACCTTAAAGTACCTATAAAAGGACCCCTTTAAGGCATAAGTACCTACTATATGGGCACATGGAGCCTTAGGGTCAAAGCAGCAGCAGTCTGACAAAGGAATAGGAATGGCTTTACGATGCGAATGAAAGCACGGTTGCATAGTGTTGCACGATAACTAGTATTACGAACCTTGTTGGCATGTAAAGCTGGTACAACCCTGAGCACTAAACTTAAAACCAAAAACACCCAGTACCCCAAGTTCTGCCTAAACCATCCCTACACCCTGCAGGCCCGGATCAGCAGTGGGTTCGCGAAGTCGACGAGGGCCCCGGGCCGTACTACTATCTCAGCGGGGATGTCGGGGGGCCCGGGAGTAGGGTTCAGTGGGTTTCGGGTTTACGGTTTAGGGATAAGGCTCTTGTTTTGAGGGAGGGCAGGGATGCGCGGGTGGGTCAAATTTTCAAGAAGCTAGAACCTTAAACCCTGAACCCAGGTGCCCTGCAAGGTCCCGCCCTGCGTACTACCATGATGAAGTTTTGCGCCACAGACCATCCGTGCTGCCTGAGGATGAGCCTTAAACCCTATTACACCAGAGTCCCCGATTGGAGCCATGTTTTGCGGACACTCGCCAGGACTCCCCAGTGCAGCGTGAACCCTGTAAGAAATACACCCTGAGGCCTCTGTGGTGGAAAAGGGCCCAAACCCTAAACCCTACACCCCGAAACCTGTCTGCAGACACGAAAAAGAGCCTGCACAAAAAGGATCCAAAACCTAGGCCCTAACACCCTGACTCCTCAATCCGGGCTGAGATCTCGGACCGCGCCCACTTTGCCTTCTTGCCCTTGGAGGCCCATGAAGGTAATATAAGGCCTGAATAAATACCTTTACTACGTTGGGTTTCCTTTTTATATAATTACAATAAGATATGCCCCAACGCCCTATTCTAATTGTTAATGTTAAGGCCCCTACATTATGTGTCAGGTGTACCTAGAGTTTCCAACTATGGTTGTACCGGGTTACCGTGTTCCCAATGCATCTGAGGTTCAGCATTGCTTTATAGAGTTTCGTCATTGTCAGATGCGGTTTGCGAGAGACAGAGAGGTCGGGACGGGGAGACAAAGAAATATTAGAAAGATGAGGAAATCTTGCCCCGCATGTTCCAACCCTTCAGTGGGGTTAGGGCTGAGGGCATTAGGACGTAGGGTTGGGGGTGTATGGCTCAGGCGTTGATGTATTCAATGTATGGGTGGGATTAAATACCCATAATGTGCCCCGAAGCCCTATGCTAAGTATTAAGGCCCCTATAATATATGACGGGTTTGGGTTTTGGCTTCGTCTATGAAGTGTTTTTGTTTGGGTGTCCGAGAACATGTACTCACCATCCCGGTAGGCATTCGCTCTAGCAAGAACAGCAGGCATGAATCAAAAACAGAATTGGACGACGAAGAAGAACGCATATCGAGGATTCGTCATGTTGCAGTAGTCGGCTCTAAGGCACTCGTCTTTAATATTAGCTCCGCCCCGGTGCTAGGCATCTGGTGTTGGAAGCTCACCATGACGGCAATCACCCTAGACCCTAAGCCCTATCAGGCTCGAAATAGCCTAAAAGCCTTATATAGTATGGTCTTTGGGCCCAAACGATTTGAAATATGAGTCCTTAGAACCTAATGGTAAACCGTCAGACTCTAAACTAAACCCCCAAGGGTCCGCTTTACGACGAGAACCCAAAGATGATGTTCCGAGATTTCCATATCGTGGTCCGTGGGCCGATGTTAAGGTACTCAGACCTTCCAAACCCCCTTAATTCAGGAATAGACCGCAAGTTATAGTAGGGTCCCTAAAGCAATTTACATTATATTCCTCGGTATGAGGATTCTGGTAGGTCTAGGAAGTGTCGGAGAATCATTGTTTACCCTGTCTTTAAGCCTTCTTCTGTTTGTCAGGTTGCTTCTTGAATTCAGTGTTTAGGGGTGGCACTACGTACGATGCCTTGTCAAGAAGCAACAGGGCGGCTCGAGTCGTCTGCGCACCCCGGGTGCAAGGTTTGGATTCCAGAAGCACACGTATGCACTGAGCAACACGGACATGCCAGGGCCAGGGGTCAAGTCAAGCGTGATTTTTCCGACAGGGTGACCGGTACAGTCGCCAAAGGCAGCTGTGGAATCTGGGTTGGAATGAGAGAGCGGCTGGTGGTATGTTTAGGGTTTAAATTATCGGGGCCTTAATAATTACCCATTCCTCATTATAATTAGGTTGAAGGGCCCCAAAACCCTTTTCTAATTATTAAGGCCCCTTTTCTTTAATATGCCCGGTGGTTAAGCCAAAGCAGGAGCCGTGCCAGAAGGCACCAGCGAGTTTTTCGAGCCAACGAACTTTGTTTTCTCACCCTTGTCTCAGAACCTATATTTAAGGAGCCCTATATCACACCTAACCATTCCCCGAAAGATCCCAACCATGTTGAGACTTGCGGGTTAAGGGTCTCTTCGAATATGAACCCCTCCTTTAGCTAGCATATTCATATGAAGCGAGTTACAAAAACCTCGTGCAAGTTGATGGCCGCCTAATTCAAGAGCCCTGAACTCCAGACCCTTGCCTGAGCCATTGCTTCACATGACCATGGAGGCTGGGACCCATCGTCCCAGACCCAGTGGCAAACTTGAGGGCGAGGACTGACGTGCTTCAGGTTTAGATTTGGCTTTATTTGGGGCCATTTACAGATGTTCGACTATGCAGGTTTTAGGTTCTCGGTCCTGGATAGGGATCTCCGAGAGAGTGTGTGTATGTAGAGGTCAAGCGGTGTATGTATGTATGTATGTATGTATGTATGTATGTATGTATGTATGTATGTATGTGTGTATATATATACATGTACATTGATGTATATACTGTGAGACAATGTATCTCTCTCTCTATCTATCTATCTATCGATCTATCTATATATATATATATTATTATATGCGTACATGTACGTATATTATGGATATGTCGGCTTTAAGGACTTTAGAGGGAGTTGTTGGCTGCAGGGCTTAGTCTTACGATCTAGTTGGTTGAGGATTCATTTTGGTGTGTTAAGGTCTTTGCTCAGCTCGGATTAATCTGACGAGATTCAAAGGCTGCCCTGGTTTTGGCTGAAGCTTATCCTTCCGTGTTCAGAGGTCCGGTGTCATGACAGTCACGCTCGGAACTGCTCAGGCCTACACATTTTTCAGGTTGGCCTGTACTTTGGACATGGACCGCCGCTAGCCGCGAGGACCTGCGTGCCGTCTGAAGGACGGAAGCAGGACATGAACCTCAAAGAGCATTGCAACTGCGTGGCTGCACGTCCTGATTCAGAAGCGCATTGCAGATGCAAGCTTCTGGAGTGGGAGGACCGCGGGATACCGCGGGTGTCCGAAGTGATTCCCGCCGGTAAAAGACATTCGCGAGTCTGCATGGCTCGCGCGGCGTTTCAGGCTGTCGCATTCTCTTGACACCACCTTCATGTATTATCGGGACCTGTTTAATTGAGTGATAGGACCAGGGTTTCTTGATCAGGTTCCTACATTACATACAAAGAGTGCTGCTGCTGTGCTACGTGCTATTGGCGTCTGGGTTGCGAATAAATCTTTCGGGGGCTGTCACTAATTAAGGATTTGTTAGCTGCACCCAAACCTTCTTCAGGCGTAGAGTTGCGTAGAGTGGATTTGAAGCTTGACTATAGTTTTGGCCTGTAGCAAAGGTTTTGAGGTTTTTAGGGGGGGGTGCCCGCAAAGCGTAATATGAGAGCCCGCAGAGCCTACATTATTCCTCGAAAACCTGTCTTTCAGGGTTCCTTGTAGTGAGCTCCTTACATAGTTCCTTAAGGACAAGACAGGATTCGGTGGTTCAGTGGAAACCCAAAATTCCTGAAGCCCTAAACCCCACCTGGACCTTCACAGGTCCAAAATTCATCAGGACTGTTATGAGGAAGTCAGATTCGGGAACATCAAGATTGATTGGGTTCAGGTTAGTGCCTACCCTATGCATCGGGGTTCAAGTACCGGTAATCACACAATGGTCCGCATAGTAGCCCACATAACTACTATCCCAAGCCTAAGTCCCTGATTATTGTTCCTGGGGACCCGTAAGGTATGCTATGCTCTTAAGTGCCAGGATCAGTTCTATGGCATTTACTATGTGGAGAGCTCCCTCAGGTCGCAGGTGGGCCCTTTGCCGGGCTTGGTGGCTGCCGAAGATGTTAACCGAACGATTCCGAACTCGTCAAAAGTGCTTGACTAGCTAGGCAGACTTTTTCGTGAATACTTTTGGTCTGTTTTCTTTCTCCCTCTCCCTCGAATTCAATGTGTATATATACATACATATATGTATATACATGTGTACACATACTATACAAATGTATATACCCACCCGTAAACCGGAAGCCGAAATTGGAGAATTCTTCCAGCATGTCTTGAATTATGGCTTCCATAGCCCGGACGGCGCCATCAAGCGTAGGAGAGTGAGGCCTGCAAGCGTTAGAGTTCAGGGCTTTCTTATTCGGTCTAGGGTTTTGGGTTTTGGAACTTGTGGGCTCTACAGATTTGTTTATGTTTTTTTTGTTGGAGGGGGGTCCTTTGTTTTGCTATGGGGGGATCCTTATGCAAAGAATCCGATCATCAGGATTGTCGTCAAAACCCAGAAACCCTGGTCCGACTATGCAGCCTCCCAATTCATGCAAACATTGGCGCATCTGTGTCGTAACGGATTTGTGCTTTTTGACCTGGCGGATCACCCCTTGCAGACAGCTGATGTAGACTGGTTGCAAACGCTGCAAGCCTAAACCTGACGCAAAAACTCAAACCCTGCAGAACGACACCTTCTCTTACTGGATGTCTGGCGACTACCCGGTCTACATCGTGAGAAATCACCTTGCTCGAGCGTCTGACGAGCTGCCGAGCTTCATTATTCAGAGGCTCCTTCATAGCCCTCGAAATAAAGAGCTACTAATTAATGAACATAGGAAGAATACAAACATGTTGTCATGGCTTCTGTTATGACGGGTGTGTTTTCGTTTTAGGAGTTTTGGAGTCTCTGTTTTTAGATTTGAGCTTGTGTTTTTGTTCACGGGGCTTTGAAACGACGGACACATATTTTAAGGGAGCTAACTATCCATAAACAGGTGGATAAACGTATAACCCGCCCTATACATATATACATATGTGTATATATGCATGTTCAGATTCCTAGTTTCATGTACATTTTCATCTGTGGTTATATACATGTATATATATATATATATATATATATATATATATATATATATATACGCGCGCACACACACACACACACTCCGGTGAATCTCACAGGCCGTTTGTTCTTTAGATGCCAGAAAAGCGTAGCCCGTGTGTGGTGTGTCGGCTCTCGTCTCAGTGTTGTAATTGTAGAAACCCTAAACTCTGGGCCCTAGGCCCTAAACATAACCATAGACACTAAACTCGAGCTTCTTGAACACCACAAAGATTCACAAGCATATAATCTCGTGATCAAGCGGACCAATAACAGGGACCCATAAGAGTATGCCGCTTGCAGAACAGAGACGCCCTCAAAGGCATTCTGATTTCGAAAGGTCCCAGCATGCCCAAGGTAATCATGCTATCCCCTGACAGTGCATCCTCACTCGGGATCGTTCTTACAAGCCACCCAACCCTAGACCTCGAAACCCTGAGCTAAAACTCCAAGCCCTACACGAATCCTAAATCCTATGTCGCACCTTAAAGCCCTAAATCAGTCCTAAGGCCTCGACTCACCCCGTGTAGACTGGTATCCTGAGCAGTACCCGGTTACTCTTTATAGTTTAGGGCCCCTCCTACTAAAACCGAATCGCAGGAAAAAAGGGTGCCCTGATTAAAAAAGGGGCTACTCAGGAGCCGCCGTAGACCCTAAGCCCTCAATTCAAGCTCTTCTCAGAGGTCCATACGCGAAGCGAGCGTGTTTAAGTAGACAGCTACCATCCACCGAGCGGTCTGAGGTTAGGGAGGTTTGGATGTATTCTAGTTCAGGCTTTGAACTCATGTTTCAAGTTTGCTGTTATTGGGTTTGGGGTCGAGGGGTTTCCAGGGTCCTATTCAAGACCATGCACGGACCCTTTCAGTGTTTACCTATAGTCTCCATTGTTGTACCTTTCTTTGGTTAACCAGTTTTATGGTTAGGATCCTATACTAGAGATTTTGGTTAACCAAAAAAAGGAACTGCAATGGAGAGTATAGGTATCTACCAAAGCCTTCGGTTGACGGTTCAGTGTTCAGGTGAGGGTGCGGTCTTCTCATAGACCACCTCCGACATGCACTGCTTGAGGATTCTTTGAGATTCTGCGGGTAATATGGGAGCCCTAATTTCTAGTTTAGTTGCATATTTGGCATATATTCGTTTCCACCCAAGCCCTTCGCCAACTATTCAGGCCCGAACCTTAAGGAGAAAGAGCTTAACAGAAGCCCTAATCACCCTAAACCCTAAACCCTAAACCCTAATCTGACTATTGAGGCACCCTAGGTCAGGGTTTCCAGACCATCCTTGGACCATCCCTAACGGCTCGATGCCGTTCGCCAGATACGACTTAAAGGATCATGGGACTTAGTAACTCGGGTTATAATTAGGGTAACTATACTTATAACCCCAATTAAGGTACTTAGAACCTTATGTACTAAGTCCAATGATCCTCCTTGTAAGATTCAAGCTTCAGGGTCTGCGATTGTTTGTTTCGGGATTTCAGGTTTCAGGGGCTAGGATATGGGGTTTAGGTGCTATCCGCCTCTCCAAGTGCACGTGGCCTTTGATGATTGCCACAGCAAAGTTGTCAACGTGGAGTTCACTCACAAGGAGGACCTCCACATCAAGGGTTTAGGGTTTAGGAAACCCTACCCCAGGGTCTTCAAGAGGGGTTACGCAGGGCTTTTATCACGTGCCTACTGTTTTTTTAACAAAATAGGGCTGCTTGAAGTGCTTGAAGTAAGGAGTTGGGGCCAGGACCCGGCAAGGCACCTTTTTCCCTAAGCCCTGAACCCTAAACCCTAAATGGTTTTCACGATGTTGGATTAATGACCTAGGTTTAAGATGTCTACAGCCTTGGTTTGGGGTTAAGGGGCTTAAACCAGAAACCCTACCAAACCCCAAACCCTAACCTGAACCCCTAACTCACGTTTCTGGGTCCTGTGGACCCTTAGGGCTTTGGAGCCGTGGTTTGCGAGGTTCGAGCTTCAAGAGAGTGCACAGGGTTTACGGTTTTGGGTTTAGGATCTTAGTTTTTTTTGGTTTTGGGATTACGGTTTCGGGTTGAGGGCTTACCTGGGAAGCAACTGTTCGGCATTGCAGTCGCTTCGCGTGGTGCCTCTATTTAAGCGGACGACAGCCTTTATTGGAGCCGACACACTAATTGAGGAATGATAAAGCTCTATATGGGTCCACGTACCCATCTAAAACCATCTAGCAAAATGCTCGGCCAAGGTCCAGAATAGATGTGGCTTGCCAACCTTTGTACCGAAGCATTGCTGTACGCGTAATTTCCTTTCATTGAGCCTTGACATTAGCCCTTGTAGAACCTTGACAGTACCCAAAACCCCAAGCCCTTGAACGATCCTCTTGACAGGGTGCATGGAAGCAAGGTATTATGGTTTCTGATGTTGACAGTTCAGGGTTTGGGGTTTAGGGTTTGTGGTTTAGGGTTTGGAGTTTGGGGTTTAGGGTTGAGGGTTTAGGGTTTGGTGTTTAGGGTTAGGGTTTGGGATTTAGGGTTCGGGATTTAGGGTTTAAGGTTCGGGATTGCAGGGTCCGCATCAGAGGGTTGCGATGAGGCAGACTCTGTTGAGCCTTTCCGATCCCTGCCTTATTCAGGAAAGGGCGGTAAGTTTACCAGTATAAACCCTTAACCCTAAACTAGGATAGAACGTGTATACTGAGCCGCGAGCTCTAAAAATCTGAAAGCCGTTGCATGTCCCTGTGATGTCGCGAGGAAGAAATCGTGGCCTCCTGTCGGGGGCAGCTCAGTCGTTGTTTGATTTTTTCAGGTTCCCCTAAACCCTAAACCCTAAACCCTAAACCCCTAAACCCTAAACCCCTAAACCCAACCCAAAGTATATACTTTGGCCCGAGAGTACCTATTATATAGGGACGACTTTAAGGCCAAAGCAGATAGTATTTGGGTACATGGACCCTTAGGCTTCCGGTATGTCAGGGTTGAGGTTGCCCTGAAGGGTCCACGAAATCGTAGATGATTCGACCATCTTTGACCCCAAACTACATCGGTAGGAACTCTTTCACGGCCTAGCATACTTAAAGGATCATGGGACTTAGTAAGTAAGGTTATAAGTACCTTGACGGGGCTTATAAGTAGTTATAAGTATAGATACCTTATTTCATAAGTTTTAATTTATAACCCCTAGTTACTAAGTTCCATGATCCTTTAAGTATACGCTGCTGTGTACTAGATGGACTTTAGCCTTCGGACTGGGGTCTGGGATTGGTTTAGGGTTTGGGGTTTGGGATTTAGGGATCGAGATGTTAGCAAGTTCTCTTGCTGCGTCCTTGCATGATTTAGCGGAAGGGTTGCGTTTCACGCCAGGTAATAGGCTCCAGACCCATGTCGACTGTACCATGAAGCCGGAATAAAATCATAAACCAAATCTAAACCGCAGCCCAAGTTCAAACCCCAACCTGTCTAAACCCTAAACCCTACCCTCAACTCTAAACCCTACTTAAAGGATCATGGGACTTAGTAATTAGAGTGATAATTGGGGTAACTGTACTTATAACCCCAATTAAGGTACTTATAACCCTACTTACTAAGTCCCATGATCCTCCAAGTAGGATTTGGGATCTGTGACGTTACTGAACATTTGGGGATCCTCACGGCAGACTTCTGGGTTAAGGTCGTCATTCTTTTTTTGTCACTCACTGAACCCTGGGGTCTAGGGTTTAGGGTTTGTACCCAAACAGTATATACTTTGTTGTTATATAGGATCATTGGGCCCACAGTATAATACTATTTGAGTACATGTACCCTCAAGGAAACACCCAAACTCTGTCAATCCTTGTATAACCCTATTTACGAAGTCCCATGACCCTTCAAGTAGAACTCAGAACCTGAGGCTTTCAGCCCTTGGCCCTAGAGCCTGAATTAAAGGGGTTTACCTAGTCCCCCAACTTCCCTTTAGTAGCCCCTGATTTTCCGCTAATGAGAAATACCAGAGCCCTTTAAAGGGTACTTGGGGGGTTCCTAGTAAGTACCTCCATAGTCGGCTTGGGGTTTAGGGTTTGGGGGTCGTCGTTATAAAAGGTATGGGCTCGATCTTAGGAGGCAAATATTTATTTTAGGGTTTAGGGTTGGGGCTGGTTTAAGTAAACCCACCAAGCCAAGAGAGTACTTAGGATCGCAGGGTTTAGGGTTTAGGGGTTTAGGGTTTAGGGTTTAGGGTTACCCTGGCAGGGGCCAAACAGCCTCATTCACATACTGAGCTGCTTAGGGTTTAGGGTTTAGGATAATGAGCAGTTGAAGCCTGCCTCGTTGCAGGGATACTTAGGACTTGGGGTTTAGGCTACTGCATAGGACACTACTTTCAGATACGCCTTCGGCAACACCTATAAAATCCGGACCAAGAGGGTCCAAGTACCCAAACAGGCATCAACGACCGATTGGTAAAGCCCACCTATTGGGGGGCACTTACTTGGGCCCTCAGAGTTAACGACCTAAACCCAAAACCCCAAATCCCTAAACCCTAAACCCTGAACCCCTAAACCCTAAACCCTAAACCCTGAACCCTGAACCCTAAACCCAAAAATTAAAGCAATCCGGGGGCGACTGAGGATGAGTGGCGACACACTGGCTGAAGTGCGCCTGGAGCGTAGCGAGACGCTCCGAGGCTTGCACAAACAGGTCCTAAAGGAGATCCGAGTTCGGTCATGGGAGGGAGTAGGGGTTGAGGGTTTAGGGTTTAGGGTTTAGGGATTTAGGGATTTAGGGATTAGGGTTTAGGGTTCAGGGTTTAGGGATTTAGGGTTTAGGGATTAGGGTTTAGGGTTGAGGGCTTCGGCGTTGAGGGTTTAGGTTGAGGGTTGAGTGCTTAATTAGGGGGTTTGAGTAGGGTTTATCGTTGACAAGGATTGGGGATTTCGGCTAAATGGTTCAGGGTTTAAAGGTTGAGAGTTTTGAGTCAAGGTCATGAGGGTTTGGGGTTTAAGGATTGAGGCTTTAGGGTCGAGGGTGTAAGAGTTAAGGGTTCAGGATTTTCAGATTTGGGTTTACGGACGTGACTTGTTCGTCACACTGTGCAGAAAAATGAGACAGATCGCTACAACAGTACTCGGTACTCCGTGAAAGCGGCTGGCATAGTTACTAGTAACATTACCACAGCACGAGTGCTTTAGCTTCGGCAGGATACGAAACATGATGCTCTTTCAATAGCAATCGCACCGAAGACTTGCTAAGTCCCTAAAAGTCTATTGCGTCGTGGTCGTTCCGGCGTTTCTGCGGCAGGTGTTGCCTGTCTCATGTCTGCCGGAAAGCTCGAAAAGCAACTAACCCCCTAAACCCCGAGCTCCGGCGATCTTGTTCATTATGGGAGTTTCCGCAAATAGGGGACCGTAATATAGTACCCCTAATACTACGATCCTTATTATAAGGACCCCAAAATAAGGTACCCCTAATTTTCGGAAGCTCCCTTATCTCTAAAATATTTGGAAACCCGATAAATCCTAAGCTTCCTAAACCTGACACCGCAGAAGAAGACACGAACCGCGTGGGAGTCAAACACGAGGGAATGATATAGAGGCCTGTAGCAATTACCTAGACTATCTTGGGGGTTCCCTATCATAATTATAGCATAACGGGCCCCCAAAACCCTATTCTACTTATGGTTGCCCCGATATTATAGGTCCCCGCCTGAAGCGGACTCCCTATTCTAATTATGAAGGCCCCTACAAAAACGGAAGGAGCTCCGCAAGCAGCTCCCCGACATGCCAAAGGATGTTTCGCTCACGCTGATGCTGGGATGGAAATAGTTCAGTTCCTGTGTTTCCCTTTGATTCCCAAGACCGTATTACTATCCGTAAACCCGAAATTAGGCGCCCCAATAACTAGAATAGGGTTTTGGGTTCAGGGTTATACTACAATAATAAGGAACCCACAAAATAGTATTGGTAATCATTTAGGCCGCTATACTAACGCCCTCAACTGGCGTGTACATGAGAACTGAGGTCTTCACACACACAAACACACACAAACCGAAAGCTCAAGCCTGAAGCCCGTAAGCTTCGCGAATCTTGCAGCTCCGCTGCAGGGGCCGGAGATTTCGTCGTAGGGTGTAGAGATGTGAAATTTCAATCAGCTCACTTGAGGGTTTAGACAGAGCTTAGGGTAGGTTTTGAGAATTTTCCAGAACCATGGCAGCTTGAGCGGTTATAGTTTGTCAGTTTTAGTGTAATCCTGGTTGCTGGGTTTGTCTAGTGAAGGCTGAGACCCCTTTCCCCTAAACACTCAATGTCGGAGGATCCTCATTAACCCTAAACCCTAAACCCTGAACCGATTTCCGAAGCCAAGCTCGCCATGCCAAAAGTCACCAAGTCAGCCAGTCATGCCCCAAAGGTCTTACCTTAACCCTGAAGAACCTACCCTTTTAGGGTACTGTAGGGTTTAGGGTTTAGTTAGGGTTCTTTTGGGTTCTTTAGGGTTTAGGGTTTGCCTTAACCCTGAAAAACCTACCTTTTTAATTAGGGTTCCCTATTATGATTTCCTTATATAAGTCCTTGAAAAGGTAGGTTCTTCAGGGTCAAGGTAGGGTGTATGTAGGCTCCCATACCGTACGGCCAATAACCTGAAATCCTATACCACGCGCTTCCAGCGAGAGCACGCGACGAAACCCTCAACCCTTATAAAAAGGGTTACTATACGTGATCTATAAGGGTACTATATACTACAGGGGCCTTAATAATTCGAATAGGGTTCCGTTAAAGGGGTCTACAAGGGCTATATGGGAGTTTCCGAAAATTAGGGGTAATCCCCTTATTTGGGGGGGTCCTTATAATAAGGATCCTACTATTTAGGGTACCATTTTAGGGCCCCCTATTTTCGGAAACTCCCATATATCCCCAACACAGCGAAGCTCAGGATAGATTCGATGACAGGGCAGCTGCTGTCGCCGCCCCCGGCGCCTCCCGAGCCAGATCGGCAACTGCTGGACATACTCTGACCCGAAGGCTCCATGTACCTACATGGGTGGTTGTCAAAATTAGGGTCCCTGTTGGGGTATCCTACTAAGTATTAGGTGCCGTATTAATGTAAGGACCCAAAAAGGGACCATAATTTTGACAAGCACCTACATAGGTCCTAAACCCTAAATAATCAACCTTAAACCCTAAACTCTAAACCCTAAGGGAAGCCCTATACTCTAAACCCTAAACTCTAAACCCTGAAGTAAGCCCTAAACCCTGAATCCTAAAGTAACTAAACCCTAAACTACTCTGAGCACCAGGGGCGTTTTTTGGTGTTTAAGATTGGGGCCTGCATCCTTTTGGGCTTTCTTTGGGGGGGTTTGCGCCGAACCCGAGGCTCCATGTAGCTATCCGTTTAAAGGGATCTATAAGGGTTCCTTTAAGGGCTCCTATAAGAGATCTATAGGGTTAAGGGTTTGGGAGTTTCCGAAAAGAAGGGGCCCTATGATGTAGCACCCTAAATAGAAATATCCTTGTTACAAGGGCCCCAAAAGGAAGGTACCCCTAGTTTTCGGAAGCTCCCATATACTTAGGCCTGAGTGTACCTACATACCGTACTTTGAGGCCGACGTATATGATATATAGGTGCATGGAGTCGTAGGGTGAGTCCCAGGTGTGTGTTGGGTTTTATTTACCTCGGAAACTTTCACTGTTAAAGGTCTCGGGATCTCCCAATTAACATGGATTCGCCTAAACCCTGCACCCCAACACCCTAACTGTTCTGGCATAGTATGCACTCTCCATGCCATTTGAGAACAGCATCCGGCGTCTGCCTCAGTTGACTTTGGGATTTAGGATAGGGTTTACTTAATTAATATAAGGGTTCCCGTTGGCCATGAGGTACCTATATAGCGATTACGTCAAGGCCAAAGTATACACTTTGGTCCTAGGTAGCATTGGGGGGCCCCTTAAAGGGGACCCTTCTTAAGCCTACTTCTGGCTCTCTTAAACGGGACCCTATTGAGAGGGTCTATCTCCACAAGCGGCCGTCTAATCCTAAACCCTAAACCCGTGACCCCTAAACCTTAAACCCTAAACCCCTAAACCCAAAACCCTAAACCCCTAACTCCTAAACCCTCTTTAGGAGCACATGGACCCTTCCATTACGGTTTAGATAGTTTGGGTTTACCATCTGCTCTTGGAGACTGGGTTTAGAGGCTTGGAGGCTCTTCGGGTTTTTTAGGGATTTAGGGATTTAGGTGTTTAGGGTTCAGGGTTTGGGGTTTGACGGTTTAGGGTTTAGGGGTTTAGGCTTCAGGGTTTAGGGGTTTCGGGTTTTGCAAGGTTTAGGGATTTAGGGGTTTAGGGTTCAGGGTTTGGGGTTTGACGGTTTTAGGGGTTTAGGGTTTAGGGGTTTTTTGTTTAGGAGATCCTGGGTTGAGGGGTTGAAGCGCTCAAGCCTGTAAGCCCGGAGCCCTCGACTGGGTTCCCCACGCCAGCAGCTGAGAATACTTGGAGGATCATGGGACTTAGTAAGGTTCCTTTAAGGGCTCCATAAAGGGATCTATAGGGTTTAGGGATTAAGGTCTACTTGGGAGGATCATGGGACTCAGTAAGTAAGGTTATACGCACCTCAATTGGGGTTATATTTAGCTATAAGTATAGTTACCATAATTATAACCCTAGTTACTAAGTCCGTTGATCCTTTAAGTATTCGCTATCTGCGAAGACCCAAACCCTAAACCCTAACCATATAGTCCCTATATACTGATACGACATCCCCGAAATACTATTCACAGAACTATGGTCCCCATCATGCATTGAATTAGACCTTCTAAGCCCTCATGCAACACCCTCTGAAACCACGTATGGCACAGCATGAAACCTATCTTAGACGCTTAGGTCTTGCATTTTCCCTAAACCCGGAGGCCTCAAGAGGTGGGATGAAGGTAGGTAGGATTAAGGATCCCTTATATAAGGACTCTTATTTTGGAAGTACCCCACCTACCTTCATCCCACCTTTTGAGGCCCAGGAATACCCTTAATGGAGACCCCTGGGTCCCTATAATGGGCTATATAGTGGGTATATAATAGCTATATTAAGGGTATATACCTAGGGGTCCCTATTAAGGGTTAGGGTCCTTTTACCCTTGGAAACCCTCGCAAGAGCAGGCGATGCTTCGTCGACCCGCTCGATCGTCTCCGCTCAGGCCCAGGAGGATGAGGACGAGGAGCCCGAAGCTGGGGTTTAGGGTTTAGGGGTTTCGGTTTTAGGGTTTAGGTTCAGGGTTTAGGGGTTTCGGTGTTAGGGTTTAGGTTTAGGGTTTAGGGGTTTCGGTTTTAGGGTTTAAGTTTAGGGTTTGGGGGTTTCGGTTTTAGGGTTTAAGTTTAGGGTTTAGGGGTTTCGGTTTTAGGGTTTAGGGTTTAGGGTTTAGGGGTTTCGGTTTAGGGTTTAGGGTTTAGTGGTTTAGGGTTTAAGGATTTCGGGTTTAGGGTTTAGTGGTTTAGGGTTTAAGGATTTCGGGTTTAGCGGTTAGTGGTTTAGGGTTTAGGGGTTAGGGTTTAGGGGTTAGTGAGAGGGAGCCCGAAGCTGGGGTTTAGGGTTTAGGGGTTTCGGTTTTAGGGTTTAAGTTTAGGGTTTAGGGGTCTCGGTTTTAGGGTTTAAGTTTAGGGTTTAGGGGTTTCGCTTTTAGGGTTTAGGTTTAGGGTTTAGGGGTTTCGGTTTTAGGGTTTAGGTGTAGGGTTTAGGGGTTTCGGTTTTAGGGTTTAGGGTTTAGGGCTTTCGCTTTTAGGGTTTAGGTTTAGGGTTTAGGGGTTTCGGTTTTAGGGTTTAGGGTTTAGTGGTTTAGGGGTTTCGGTTTTAGGGTTTAAGTTTAGGGTTTAGGGGTTTCGGTTATAGGGTTTAGGTTTAGGGTTTAGGGGTTTCGGTTTTAGTTTAGGTTCAGGGTTTAGGGCTTTCGCTTTTAGGGTTTAGGTTTAGGGTTTAGGGGTTTCGGTTTTAGGGTTTAGGGTTTAGTGGTTTAGGGGTTTCGGTTTTAGGGTTTAAGTTTAGGGTTTAGGGGTTTCGGTTATAGGGTTTAGGTTTAGGGTTTAGGGGTTTCGGTTTTAGGGTTTAGGTTCAGGGTTTAGGGCTTTCGCTTTTAGGGTTTAGGTTTAGGGTTTTGGGGGTTTGGGTTTAGTGGTTTAGGATTTAGGGGTTTCTGTTTTAGGGGTTAGTGGTCTGGCGTATAGGGGTTAGGGTTGGAGCTGTAAGGGTTACAGTTACTATGCGGTTACTTTAACGGTACTATGATGTAGGGGCCTAAATAGAAACCTATACTATTTTGGGGGCTTCCTTAAAAAAAAATAGTATAATGGCCCCCAAAGCCCTATTCTAATGACTAAGGCCCCTATATTAGGGGACCCAACGGGTTTTGCAGGCCGTATACCTGGAGGGTTGCTTTGCTGGCCGGGTTTTGGGTTTAGGAGTTAGGGGTTTAGGGATTAGGGTTTCGGGATTAGGGTTTAGGGTACAAGGGTTTAGGGACTAGGGGTTTAGGGTTTAGTGGTCGCGGTAATGCAGGGGCCGGAATAATTTGCAATATATTTTCGTTAGGGGTTTAGGGTGTATACGGGTCCCCATGCTTGTGGCAGCGGTACTTGGTAGCTTGTTATAGTCATAAACAGTTACACTATAGTATACCACAAGCCCTATCGCAATTTTTGGGCCCCTATTTTGCCTGTGTTTAGGGTTTGCCAGGATGGAGCGGAGGGTCTTACAGGGTTCCATAGGGTTTTTTGTAGGGTTGTGTTAGGCCAGTGTCCGTGTGCCTGTATTGGCATACATGTAGCGGTAGCATCAGCGTAGGTAACCTTCAACCTTCTTGGGGTACTTTAATCCCTGTATATAATGATTAACCCCAAAGTTTAAACTTGAACCCATAGGGTACTGGACAAGTGAGTATGAACTGTGGCCTGAGATAGGTTCCGAATATCGAGTAATGTTGGAGACAATGTACTTCCTATTTAGGCACACGGGCTTTTGGGGCGGCCCTCGACGTACTCACCCAAGGTTTTTGGATCTGGATTTGTAGTAGTGCTACTGTATAAGTGAAACTAGGTACTTGGATTCTGAAGCTAACTCTAGCAAGCTGTATACGTCGGAACTGACAACCTATTCTGAGGCAGGACGTTCCTGGTGCAGTATGCTGCTGATGCTGACGATTCCGTGCTGACGGTAGCTGGAGCTGGACATACCCTAAGGCTCCATGTAGCTTTGTTGTATATCCTTAGGCAGCAAAGTGGTTGCTAGATAGGTAGTTTGAAGCGGTTGGTATTTCCTATATACGCGCATGGAGCCTGAAGGATTGCTTAAGCCATCAAGGCCGTTGCTCTGGGTTTAGGCTTCGGGTTTCGGCGGTGTCATAGTCATCATCTGTGGGAAGATGTCTCATGAAAAGCATGTTGCTCGGATAGATGTGTTTCAAAGAAGACCTAGCCAACACGCTAGCCTTCTTGTGTAAGTCGCCCGCCGCGTTCCATGGACGCATCTTAGGGTTAGGGTGTAGGGTTTTCGGATAGATGTGTCTCAATGGAGAACTGACTAGCCCTCAAGGTTCGGTCAGGTAGATCCTGTGCTTGGCGTTTCCTCGTCTCGGCGAAAAAAGCATCGCGGCTGCTAATGTAGGACCCTGATTGATGAAACCCTATGGAGAAACCACAGTCCCATCTCGTACAACGTAAAGACCGGTGTCATCCAGCGTCCGAACGCAATTCGCCGGAACATTGTATTGTTGGTGTCACATCTTGAAGTTTGTGATCTTAGCAGGAGACCGAGGTTGTTTGGAAATGAACGGAGTTAATGAGTTCATAGACGTTACATGCAACTTCAAAGCTGTATCTGCGCGCTCTGGGCTCAGGGAACAAAGGATGTCTTAGAGCACCTTCGCACAAAAGATTGAACTTTTATAATCATATGCGCCATCACACCCTAGCATAAACTACTGGCTTGAGGTTTGTGCGGCTTTATGTTGAATTTGTATCGACGGAAGTGAATAAGCTACCTGTTGTAGCTTAAGCTACACCCGAAGCCCCAAATGCCCAAAGCTGTCAGATCCTTCAAGGAACATTTTCTCACCAGTGCCGCACGCGCAGTCTGAATCCCATCAAGAACCAAAGCTCCAAAACACATGAAAAGTACCATCCCCTAAAGCCACAACAACTTCAAACGGTAACAAGCCCTCCGTCCTCGCAACCATGTTCTCTAGGCTTGACTATACTTACTTACTAAGCCCTTGAGCCCCGTTTGGGTTTAGGCTTCAGGGCCCCACTCACTCAAAGCTAAATCATAAGACCCCGAACCCTTATGCAACCGGTATACAGCCCTCCTAGAAAAGCTTGAACACCCCGTGCCAACAAAATCAAACAACTATTCAAATAATGCTCTCTGAACTACAGCAACCCTAAGGCCCTCGTATTTCTTATTAAGATGTAGAATGAAAACCTACAAAACAAAGTAGGTTATGGAAGTATAGACGCATGAATAACTAGTAGCCTTAGTCTTTCAAGGTTCCTTGTTAAAGTTACAGCATAAGGGACTCCAGAGCTTTTGTTTCATTTTTAAGGCTCCCATATCATGGAAACTTTCTTCTAGTTGTTTAGTTGCAACCATGGCTTCGTCCAGTGGTCCGGGCTCTGCAGACGCGAGCTCTGCTTCTTGAAATTTATTTCCCTTTTGTTAGTTTACGGCTTAGGGTTTGTGAGGATGGTTACCGGTTTAGTGGGCTTTACTCGGTTTGACAAACATGTTTTTCAGGCTTTGATTGTTTTCGATCAGGGCAGCTGAGCGCTAAGGGTTTAGGGGGCCATTGTGAGGCCGGATGGTGGTATGGCTCCGGTTACACCGGCCGTGACGGTATCGGGTTCGAAGATTTACGGCTCATGGCTGAGTCAGAAAGTTCTACACATACTTAATATTATATACCATCAACTACCCCCTGTCGTAAGTACGGTCGGTATATCCCACAACCGGTATACAACCCTGACAGAGCTTTCCAGTGAACTCAAGCCTTATTATTAAGGCCTCCATACTAAATCGGAGTTTGCAGTCGATTATAGTTGTAACATTGCAAAATATTGCAATCCTTTGCAGATTGACTGGTGTCCCCATATCCCAAGATCCTTAGAACCTTCAGAACAGTTTCCGAGGAACTCAGACGAACTCAAACCTGGTTATACTCGAAACTTTAAAACCTAACCTTTAGAACTTCATACCCGATATCCAACTGAGGCCTGTGCCGCCCTCAGCTCCTTCCAAAAGCAATTCCACGACTCCAAGCGAGGCGGCGACATACCGTGGATAATGTACAGTAGAAGCCCAAAAGTTGGAAACCCCATAGCCTCAGTTGTTAAGAGTAATGGAGAGGGAATCCCAGCACTAATTGTCCTTAATCCGGTTTCCAAGTTGATGGGGTTTACTGTAACTCATTGTAACCGGAACCCAGAGGGCCCGTATATACTACAATTATGGAATTAGGTCCCCAAAACCATAATGGGGATGGTATTTTCAGGCTTAATTCCATAATGGTAGTGTATATTATGGAAAAAACCCTAAACCCTAAACCCTAAACTCTGGGGAAGGGCTCCAAGGGAAGGATGAAGGTAGGCGGGGTTTTCCTAACTGAGAGTCCTTGTCCTAAGGGGATCTCCAATGCTACTTACCTTCATCCCACCTTTTGAGGCTTCCGGAAGAACACCCCCTTAGGGTTTAAGGGTTTAGGCTTTAGGGTTTAGGGTTTAGGGTTTAGGGGTTTAGGGTTTAGGGTTTAGGGTTTAGGGTTTAGGGTTTAGGGTTGGAGGGGGATATTAATTTAGGTCCACATCCTAAACCCTAAACCGTACATTCGAGGATGTTGATGAGCAAGGGGGGGTCCGCGAGACTCGAAACGAAAACTGATCTAGAAGCCCAGACTAAACATGCGTTCAGCCCTTATGCCAGCCAGCCCTTCCAACATAATTAGGAATACTAGTACTTCCACAGTAATGTTACACCTATATCACAACATACCCAAAATTGGTTCGAATCATTGACGCCCATACATACGAAAAGAGCCCCAGGAGCCTTTGCCAAACCTTCGGCCCAGCAAATCCTTACACGCGCTAAGCCGCCAAGAGGCCTTTGCCAACCAACGGGGCCTCCGGCGGGTTCATGGGACATGGCGTCGGATGCCCGATCCCCAGACTACCCCGACCATCCAAAATCCCTGATTTAAGGTGTGCATATATACATATATATATATACACATACATACATATATATATATATATATATATATATATACATACATGCATACCTTAAATCACAAGAGGGACCCTACCATACATAATGCAAGGTATATTGCTTAAGTAAGGGATTTTGCAAGGTCTGGTGACCGGTAGAGGGATGCCGTTAAGGGCTTAAGGGCTCCTATCCTTTACAGAATCCTTTTACGGAACGTTGAGGGTTCTTTAAGCGGGGTTATTCGTATCTACAACAGGGCTCTATAAGATATGGGCCGAAGTAAAAACGCAAACCCTGAGCTCTAAACTCTAAACCCTAAGCCCTAAGACCTATAAGCCTTAAACCATCATGAACCTCAAGGTTGTAAAAGTTCTATCGGGGTCTGACAGCTAAACCCTAAACCCTGACTTCTCCTGTTTTTTTGCAGGCTTCAAGGGGTCCTTTGAGGGATTTATAGGGGTCCCTTACACAAAAGGCTTCTTCAAAGCTTCTATAAGTCTTTAAGGGTCCCAATAATTAGGGTGTTTGGGTGCAGAGGCCTTTGAAGAGGGTTTCGGGGGGGGCAGAATGGTTGAGTTGTGCACGGACTAGGGGGACATGATTATGCCCAAAGGGTCGCATGTACCGATATAGTAGAATGTGGGGTTTCCATATTAGGAATTACTATGATGACTAAGGGGAGTATCCCCCATAACAGTACATAGGAGCCTTTGGGTGGAGTATTCCGACCGCGATAGTGCCCCCAGACACAGAGTTACGTAGGTCTCTGACTGCGAGTAGGCCTGGAAAGGGCTTATAAGGAGCAGTAGCACCCACGAAGTCATGAGGGTCAGGTTTCGAAGGTAAGTTTCCTGTGACGGTACGTAGGGGAACCCTCGTTATAGCAATCCCGAGAAAAAATCCTGGATCCTGCTGGAAAATCCTTACTTGAAGCCTTAGACTGTGACCCCAAACAACTTCACGGAACCCTTACCGCCCCAACCACGCGCGCTCTTCCTATAGGAAACCCTGAACAAGCCTTAAAAAGGCCCCTGAAGGCTAAAGCCCAAACTTCAAAGAAGGCGGGGATGTCCAGTCAAATCATGGTGCTCAAAAAGACCCTCTGAAGGAACCCCAGAAGGACCCTTGAGGGAGCCCCTGAACCCTAAACCCAAATTCCTCAACGAACCCTACTTAAAGGATCATGGGACTTAGTAACGAGGGTTATAAGAACGGGTAACTATACTTATAACTGCTTATAACCCCAATTAAGGTACTTATAACCTTACTTACAAAGTCCCATGAACCTGCAAGTAGGAGGAGCCATTTAAGCGTATCAGGTGCACAAGGATGGACAAGCAAACTTCGGCGATATCATGCAGCGGAGCAGCGGGGAGGTGTACCCTGGCCTTATATACAGGGAAGACCCAAAAGGGAAACACACACACACACACACACACAAGCGCGGACTAACAAGCAACGCCAATTCCGAGAGTTCCAAGGCCTCTTGGTAATGTCTAACGTAGGAACCTGATTAAGAAACCCTGGGCGTCTAACCCCAAACTAGTAGGATTCAGATAAGGAACCCTAATAAAGGGACAAGGTGACTTAATCAGGTTCCTACACTATCATAGTACCCTTATAGATTGGGAAGCCCTCGGAAGGCTTAAGTCTACTTTGACCATTCCGGATGTTCGTCTATTCCTGGCCAAGCACCACTGAAGGCTTAAGTCTAGTCCGGTAACCCGTGCAAAATCAATCTCTCCATTGACAGCTGCTGCTCTTGAGCTGCTTGACCATTGCAAGAATTGACAATAAACGTTCTAAGTTCGGTACCTGAGCAGGCTTATGCTGCTGTTGGGGTCGCAAAACACATCTGAAACCTATCCCTCACCAGGCTTCTGTTGCTGCTGAGTTGTTTTTGAATGATTTTCACCCTTGCGAAACCCATCCCTAAGCAGGCTTATGTTGCTGTTCGGGTGCATAGGTGTCGCAATATTCCTTCCGAAACCAATCCCATAAGCTGGTTTATGTTGCTGCTGGGCTGCTTTGGTGTTCGAAAAACCACTCCGAAACCATCTCTAAGCGGGGTTCTGTTGCTGTTGCAGTGCTTTGGCGTCGCAAGAATGCTTCGGAAACCCATCTCTAAGCAGGTTCATGTTGCTGCTGGGTTGCTTTGGACTTCGAAAAACCATTCCGAAACCATCTCTGAGCGGGGTTCCGAGGCTGTTGTAGTGCTTTGGCGTCGCAATAATCCTTTGAAAACCCAGCCCCAAGCAGGTTTATGTTGTTGTTGGGCTGCTTTGGAGTTGCTCTGAAGCCATCTCAAAGGGGAGTTAAATTGCTGTTGCGGTGCTTTGGAGCCGCAATAACCCTTCGGAAACCCATCCCTAAACAGGTTTGTGTTGCTGCTGGGCTGCTTTGGAGCTCGAAAAATCATTCCGAAACCATCTCTAAGCGGGGTTCTGTTGCTGTTGTGGTGCTTTGGCGTCGCAACAATCTCTCAGAACTCAGTCCCTGAGTAGGACTCTGCTGCATTTCAGCTGTTGTTGCCTCGCCTTAAACCATGGAAACAGCATTAGATCATTCTTAAACTCAGCCATCAGCCTTGCGAAACCATTCCGCAAGCAGGCTTCCGTTGCCTTTGAGCTGCGTTGAGTCGCAATAATCCCAGTGCCTCAGCAGGCCTCCGCTGCTATCCAGCTGCTTTCGAATTGCAAGGAGCTTTTCAAAACCAGTGCCCGAGCAAATTGTCACCCTGAAACCAACCTAGGTAACCTAAGCAATTAAGCTTCTGCTACTCTTCATGGTCGCTGATCGAGACTAAAGACTGTGAGTCTTTTGAGTGAGGCTGTAGAAGTAGAAGGTGCGCGGCCATGCCGATACAGAGCCTGTACGCGGATTGGGTGCCGAGTGATCCAGATTCCTTTAGTGATCCAGATGATTCGAGGTTGGATAGGTTCCTTGTTTGCAAAATCGCAGCAGCTGCAAGTAGGTGTGTATGATTGATTCATGCATGATGCAGAGCTTCTGAGTAAGTCATTCCTCTCGTTGCAGTTCCGTAAGACCCAGGGACGCATCACGCTCACCGCGCGGTGCGCGGGGTGCTGCAAATGGTTACGTTTCCACCACGTGGGCTAGACGGTTGACTGCATCAGCTGGTGTGCCGCTGCGAAATCTGCACGACACTTTGGGTGTACCTTTGGTTGCCCGGGCAGCACCATCATCGCGGTTTGCATGTCATGTCCTGCTGCTTAAAGCGTTCGTAGATTCGTAGAGTCCTGAGGTACTGGCAACTGCGTGTAGTGGCACCGGGGCGCCAAGCTTCGCTTTGCGTGAGCTGGTTGGGGCTCACAACTTCAAAGAAGTTGTGTCTTCCGAGAGACATGCACTTTGGCACCCAATTGTGCAACCACATCAACCTGAATCTTAATCTAGCCTAGCTGGGTTGAAAGGTTCATGCTGACTCGGCCTTGTTTTGCAGCATTAAGCGGGGGCGGAATCTTGTGTGAGAGGCTGCTACGCGGAAGTGGTTCATGGCGAATCACAATGTCCGGCATTGCTTCTCGGATATGATATCTGCAAGGACCACATGGCTTTAGCCTTTAGCCTTTAGCCTTGCGCGCGCGGTCAAACTGCATTGTTGAGCCAGGCTATAGGCTGCTAGGCTGCGCACAAACATGCTTGGTCCGGCTCGATCGCATGTCTGCAGGACAGGTGGCTACTGCGACAAGCACAAGACCGAGTGCGCTGCGGTGAAGGAGGACTTGTCGGACTTGTATGCTAACGGGAGTTCGGAATTCGTTGAAGGTTTTCCTGTGGCGCAGGACATCGACATATACATATGCGGCTTCACGTGTAAAATATTTTCCCAAGAGAACAATGCAAGATTCAAACATGATGCTGTGTCGACAATGTTCGCTCCCGGCGGTCAGATAGCAGCCAGTCTGCGTTGTTGATTCTGCAGCAGGCAGTATAGGCAGCGCATGTGTAAAGTAAAGCCAGCAAATCATTGACTGTGTTGGAGCCAAGGCGCCCAACGCCATTCCTTTCGTCGAGGCATCCAGGTTTATATCAACGTTTAGACCAGCGTGCCTGGGCTGAAGGGGTTGATAGGGTGACCGTGGAATGTCGGATTTTGCCTATCCCAGGACAGCCGTGCTCGAGAACGTCACGGGATGCTTGAAGAAGGTGCATGCCAACATCTCGGATGACGCTGTCTACAAGGCCAGGGAACAACGGACTGCCGTTCATTTGCCTTTGCAGACACGACATCAGTCATCAGTGGCATCAGGCAGTCAGGTGCAACTGTCACAGCAGAAGCGTCGCCGCTGTAGGTTCCAGCATGGCATGGAGTGCGAGCGAGCTGCTAGGGCAGTGCTTTCACAAATCCAACGGTAGCAGCAGCTAGTAGTGCCGGTAGGAATAGTGAGCAACGCGTGGCAATCAGTGACGGTGACAGTGACTGTGATATGAAATGTGAATATGCAGTGATGTCATAGAACCTATGCAGCCCGCCCTGGACTAACGCCCACGCCGTGCTGGTTCCAAGTGCAGCATCATTTCGCTGCAATGTGGAGACGGTTTGCTGCAGCATCGAACACGCCAGCTGCCGACGCTGGCAATGGAGTTGTTGCAGAGGCCTTTTGGTGAGGTTGCGATAACGGTCGTGGACCGCAGTATTTAGCAGTAGACCACAGTTGCAGTAGTCTGGCAGGGTTTGGGCTTGGGGCTTCAGGGTCAGTCAAGGGTGCAGGGTTTTAGGGATTTAGGCAATTCGGGCAGGGTTTAGGGTTCGGAAGTTTCCCCGTCTTGTGGTACAGTGACTGTACTGTAACTGTAGCTGTTTAATGTTCACCATTAAATTAAATAAAACAAACTGGTAACATTGAACATTGACAAATCCACCTCATGTCTGGTGTCTTTCAGTGATTCGGTGTAACTGTGGTCGGTGTGAAGTGATGGCTGGCTACCTGACTACTATTATCTATCTATCTATCTATCTTTTCTGGGTATCCGGGATCCGGTAAAGCTCTAGTTCTAGTCCGAGTCCTAGTCTATAATAGTGTTGTGATGCACGAACAAATCAGAGGCAGATGCCCGCCGAGCTCGTGATGCTGTTCGTCCGCGTGGAAAAGGGCACCAGGCATCAGTTGCGGCCGGCATTGCTCGCAAACAAATCCAGAAGGCTGCCGAAGAACACAAACACCAGACTGTTGCAGCAGCTCAAGACATTACCCGGGTCGTCTTTGGACATTTTGGACGGGGCCAAAATTCAAGCGCGACAAGGAATGTGTACTTTAGCCGAACTTAGTTGAGGACACTCCCCCCCCATTCTGTGCTAGTGATCAAGCCTCCTTATCTTAACCTTGACCTTAACTAAACTCCTTAACCCTAAACCGGATTGCTGTACGTTGAGACTCCAACAAACAAGCCAACAAACTGTAGAAGCCGAGGCAGGAGTACTTTCAGTTCTTCGACCACGAGGGCAACATCAGTGGTTACGCAGGTACAACGAGGAAGGACAGCGGTTTGTCACGCTACAAATGCATTGGGCTTCTTTCTCATATGGTTGCGCAGAAGAACAGTTTCATGCGATGGTTGAGGGACATGAAACCTGTTCACACCATCTTTGTGCGTATCTTCGACGACACGAACATATATGTTAGCCCGGAAACTGGGCCCCCAAAGGCAGCAGACACGGAAGAGGATGACACACAGGAATGCGGCAAGGAAGAGCGGGATGAGGAGGAAGAGGAGGGCGGCCTGTGTGCAACAGGCTCAAAGAGGGGCCGTACCGGTCGGCGTAAAGTTCAGCCGCTCCTGGGCATGTTGCAGTGGGCTGTTGCCCGTCGGAGTGACAGTCGGAAATCTGCCCTTGATGCTGTTGAATCTGTGCAGCTTTTTGCACCTTCGCAAGTGATGCCGAAGGCGGGGGATTCACGGTCCATGCCATGCTTTTTGTTTTGTGGGTGACAGCAGCTTAATGCCCAATCCGTTAGGTACTGCTCATTCCGATTCCCATTTTTCAAGCTCCTCCTGTCAAATCCCTAGCTTGACTAGATCAACCAGATCGAGCAAACTGATGCTCAACCATCCATGTGCCGCTGCAGGCGAACGCTGCGACCCTGCTCCACCGAGTTGGGAAATGGATGCTTCCCGGAGATGAGACTCCGCCTGCACACCTTGGGGGCGAGGCTCTGGGAAGCATTCTTCGAGAGATCCCGTTTAAGGTCGTCCTTACTTGCACCTGGACACATTGCGGGGGCTACAGTTAATAGTTAATACTTGAGGTTTCAGGTATGTTCACAGAGTCATAGTCGCGCCTTAGCGTTTAGTCAGTGCCAGTGCCAGTTTGTTAGTTAAAGTCAAAGTCGAAAGTTAGTTGTGAGTTAGTTGCTGAATCAGTGGAATCAGTGGTCGGTAGTTGGTAGATGACAAGTAGATGAGTCCTGGAACACCTAGCAGCCTAGGCACAGATGCACTGTCCGCAAATGTATCAGCATTGGCACTGGAGCAACAGCGTGTGCTGCAGCGGCGGCAGGTCGGCTGTGATGGCACGGTGACAGCATTCGCCCATTCATTTTGCAATCACCACCAAAGCGCACTAGCAAAAAAGCCTCAGATTCTCAGGGTGGATGGCGTGGCCACAGGCAGCTTGTTGCAGTGAGTCCAGTCGGAGTTTGAATATTGGCAGGGCAGTAAGTAGTAAGTAAGTATTCAGTAGTCAGTAGTAGTAAGTTATAGTTATAGTCAAGTTATAGTCATAGTCCGAGTCCTAGTTCGTAGTAAAGTAATAGGGTAGTATTAAACTTTAAAATAATTTATAAATTATAGATAATAATTATAAATTATAAACTATAAACTTATAAATTATTATGGTGCTGACCCCAGGCCTTGTTCGCATGGCTAATGCATTCAGAGGCACTCTGTTCCGACAGAGACTTGACAATGTGCTGGCTTCTTTTGCGCGTTCTGCTGTGAGACACGAGGTGGCTTCTCTGCCACCCAGCACGGAACAAGAGGTTGCAAGCAACACATTGCTGCTGCGAGAGTGTTCCTTGGGGCTGACGGAAGATCAGGTTGCGTTGACATTGCAAATGCTGAATACGGACTGGTGTCAGCCATTGGAACATGGAGAGCCTCTGCGCCATTATTGTGAACCTGGATGTTGCGCGAGTGCGCGGGACTTCCGCAAGAGGATGCGCCTTGTCCTGGATGGGCTCTTCGCCCATCTGTTTGCCTGTCCTTTGCTTTACAGGTGGAAAAACTTTGATGAAGCTTGCACATTTGTGGCACGTGGCATGGTCATCCGGGGTTTGCTGAAGCACATTTGGGGGCTTTGCAAGCAAGATGCCGCAGATAGTCTGGAAGACCTTGTGGCGCTTCAAGCTTTGGATGAAGACAACCCAGATATGAATCCCAGCCTCCGGCAACAGATTCGTGTAGCCAAAGTTATGGGCCTTTTGTCGGAGCCTGACGCAGCAGCCCGCTTTCTGAAGACCTTGTTGGTGTCTCGTCCTCTTACATCCTTCATGGACAAGATGAGTTTTTTGGAGACGTGCCGATCCCGGTTTCGTCTGCGCATGCGTGGCCTCCAGTTGCCGCACAGCAAGTGCACGCATTCTACGCTAGATGACATTGTTGGCTTGGCTCTACTTTAATGGACCGGGTTTTAGCTAGTGACTTATATGGGTTACGGAGGTTAGTAAAGGGTTGCCAAGTGGTTATCATAAATGGTTACATAAGTGGTTATGCAAGGGTTTATGTAAAGGGTTATGTAAAGGGTTACGATGGTTATATATGGCTTTAAAGCCAGGAATATTTTATATGTACAGTATAGAATTTCTGATGTGCGCATAATGATATTCCTGAGATTCACGTCGGATGCAAAGTGATTTCTGTTGGCAATCGGATGTTTTCAGCTTCGCGGCAGCAGTGCAGTCACAATCGCATTTCTGCGAGCGTAGGTGAGACAACAGCGGATTTCGCTCAACGGCTGCAGCAAACCTTGGCCCAGGGGTGTCCAATGTGCACTCTCAAGCTGTGCTTGGTGCTCCTTCAGCTCGTACAGCTCCAACAGGCAGAAAGCTTGCCCCCCAAGTCTGCAAAACGCATGCACCTGGCCAGCAGCACCAGTTGTGCTCAACACCACATCCCTCAAGCAAGCCACCTGCCCACTAGCAAGGCGCGCGCGACCGCTGCAGGTAGCACCCTCGCACGCAAGCCCTTCAGCAGCCAGGTGCTCCAGAAGCTTCTTGGAGCAGTCATGCTCTTCCAAGAGATCGCAGTGCTGCGCGAACAAGCCTGGCGCCCGCAAGACCGCAAGGTCGTGCGCCAAGGTCTCTTCCAGCAAGGACTGCTCGTATTTCTGCGTGTTCCGCACTGTGGAGGCATAGCGACTGACCATGCGGTGCTTGCGCTCCAGCGTCCAACAGGCCGGCAATTGCCCGAAGCGCTCCAGGGTGTCCGGCATGTGCAGCAACCAATGAAACTTCTTGATCATGTTGTGCTCCCAACCGGCTTGCACACAGCCCACGAGCGCTTGCTCCACAGCATGCAGCAGCTGCACTCGCGAGATGGGCTGCGTCCTCTGCGCACCATGCAGCATGTCCACGACCTCGGCCATGAGCAAAAAAGCCTCGCAAGCCGGCATGCACTGCCCACGCTGCATGGGACCGGTTCGCAGCCATCTGCGCACGATGGGATATAGCGCCAAGGCTTCGCTCGCCGTGCACTTGAACTTCTTGGCTGCAATGGAGCCCTCCATTTTCTTTTTTTGAAACAGTTCGCTCAAGTGCGGCATGGAGGTCGCCCGCGGCAATGTCCACTGCCCCACATAGTCGGACCTGCAGAAGATGCAAAAATGCAAACCAAAAAAAATTGTAGGTAGATTGCATGTCGTTCAAACATATATAGAAAGCATGCATGTATGCAGCCGGAAGAGCAGCATCTGCCACGCCGGCACCTTCGCCTGCTGCATGGTCTGCAGCACCAAAAAAAGCACAAGCGTCAGCGTCCCGTTTGCGCACGTGGCGTGCATCCAGTCATGGCAGTACTGCGACACCGGACGCAAGACGCTGCGCAGTTTCGGCGCCAGAAGCAAGCCATGCGGCTCCAGATTGAAGCCAGTGGCCTGCTGCCAGCGCGCCATGTCCTGTTTGGAACAGCCTTCGTCGGCTCGCTTCTTCAAGCGGTCCACGCTCTCGAAGACCTCCGCGTCGGAGCACAGCGCCAGGTCGCTCCTGCGCAGCAAGTCGCACACGCCCGAGAAGACTTCGTCATCCTCTTCTCCATGGATGTCTCTGCTGCTGTTGAAAGCACACGCATTCTTGCACAGCATGCAAAACCTGCTCCCAGCATCGCCTTTAATCCCAAAAACAAATTTCTGGGCGGCGCCATCCTGCAAGAACATGCCCATGCGGAAAAACAGCCGCAAAGGCTCGCCCTCCGGGTCCTTCACCACGAGACCGGTCTGTGGCGAGATTTTTTCGCAAAAGATGCGCTCCAGCATGACTCGCACCACCTGCCCGATGCCGGCACTCAGCCCCTGCACAAAGTCGCTGCGGAAAACGCCCGCTACCAGCCACGCGGGCTCCTGGGTCAAATGCACACCGAACTCCACGAAACTGCAGTAAGCGACCCAGATTTTGCGACTCTGGCGATTAGCCAGCACGTTGCCAGGGCTCACCTCGTCCGTGTACAACACGAACTGCCATGGGCGCTCCATGGAGCAAGGCACTCGGGCATACGTCGTTTTGACAAGCTGTGTGAAGCTCCCACCCTGCCCGAAGGCAGCAGCGACCAAGGAGGCCACGTTGACCATCAGCGCTCCCGGCTGCTGGAGCCCTTTCTTGCTGACAAAGCAGCACCTGTCCAGCAAGGGCCCATATAGGCTGCTCTGCTCCAACACCTGCCGCGTTGCTTCCCGCATATGATGCGCTTGCCGCAACTCGGGCACGCCCTCCTCCGCCACTTCCGCCAAGATGGCGCTCAAAGCAGATTTGCTCACGTGTGGAACCTTCCGCCGCAGGTTGTCAAGCTTCTGCAGCTTGGCTGGGCGCTCCATGCCGCTGCAGGAGCGCCCCTCCCGGCAGCTACCTCGAGCTCTATAAAGCAGTGCAAAACCTACGGCATGGATGTTTTCCGAAGAGCTTCTTATAAGCATGTGTTCTGCAGCTTAATATATCATGTGCATGCATGCTCTTACACTGCCCAGCTATGTATGTGAAAATCCTAAACCCATATATATGTATAAACTTATATGCATGCATCAATTTAAAATATTTCTGGCTGCTTATAGCGTTTGCCCCATATATATACACGTGTTGCTTCCCATGTGCACGGAAGCTTCCTTGAGATCGCAGGCACATGCATGCATGGCGCTTGTCAGGATTCTGCAAGCAAGTGCTTTGTTTAAGGCAGGTGCATGTCGTGCGAGATGGCTGCATGCAGATAAAGCCTTTTTTGCCCCCTGCAGGCATGGCAGTCCATGCTGAGTCCCCTCCCCTAAAGCGGCTGCACGGAGCCCTCCCTTTGGCGCGAAGCAGAGCACGGCGAAGCTTCGCCCTCAGCTGCCGTACCATGCCCTCCACTCTTCCCGCGTCAAGCGCTCGCCGTTGAAGTTGGGGTTCAAGCATTGTGCGCACTGCGACTTGCTCCCTCTGCACTTTTTGCACCCCTTCTTCACCGCCGCACTGGGGGCACCCTTCGCCTTGGCCTTCGCCTTCGCTGCTGCAGGCGCCTTGGCTTTGGCCTTGGCTTTGGCCTTGGCTTTGGCCTTGGCTTTGGCCTTGGCTTTGGCCTTGGCTTTGGCCTTGGCCTTGGCCTTTGCTTTCGCCTTTGTCTGGTCTGCACCTCGTGCACCCAACTGCTCGAAAGCCTTTTGCTCGTACTCCTCCAGGCTGAGGTCTTTGTCAGCAGGCTGTGGCTCCCCAGCTGCGGCCGCAGGCTGCTGCGCCTCGCTTGGTTGCTGTCGTTCCTGCACTTGCTGCACACCCAAGGGCGGCACGGCGCTGGGCGGCAGCGAAGCAGCTGCAGCAGGTGCACCTGCGGGGGGCGCTGCGGCGGGCGCACCGGCCGGCGTCGCCGGCGCAGGCAGCGCGAGCTGGCCTGCAGCTGGTGCACTCGAACCAGCTCCCTGCGGAGCTCCCGGCAAGGCCAGCTGCAGTGCAGCTCCAGGTGCTGCAGCTTCTGCACCTGGCAAAGCCCCCTGCGGCTTCTGGAAAATCTGCAGACCGGGCGTCTGCACTCCCGGCTGCCCCTGCATAAGGAAGCCCGCGAAGGTCTGCAAACTCTGCATGAACTGCAGCTGGGCTTGCGGGTCGACCGCATTCCGAAGCGGCGTCGCCACAGGGGCGCGCTGCGTCTTGTCTTTGCGCACGCGGCACAAAGACACAGCTTCCGCCAGGAAGGCGAGCTCCTTAGCCACGGGGGTCTCGCTGCCAAAGAGCGCGGTGTGCATTTCCGCACTCAAGTGAGCCGGGTCGCTCGGGTACAAGCGCAAAGCCGCCACCCCGGGCGCCGCCGCCGTCTTGTCAGCCGCAAAAGACTGCGTCAAGGACTGCGCCAGCTGCAAGAGCTCTCCCTGCGTCGGCGGAGCACTCCCGTTCGCCACACGCCACGCCGCCAGCACGCAGGTTGCGTGCTTCTTCGTGTCCTCCTTTAAGGACTGCACCCCGAGCTTCCGCAAAAGTTGCGCCAAGGCGTGCACGCCCACAGACCCGGGCTGCAGCAAGCGCACCCAGTCGCGCTCCGTGCAGTAGTTCTGCAAGTGTAACAGCGACTGCGGCACCTTCTGCACTTTGAACGCACTCGCGTGCCCTGGCTGCGCCCCGCCTCGAAGGCGCTGGTCCACAGCTGCTGCCAAAACTTCTTTGGAGTCACCGAGCACACTCGCATGCTGGCCAATGACTTGGTACAGTCGGCCCGCATCGCATTCTTCTGCGCGCTCCAACTTAGCAACTATATTGCTCACAAGGCCTCGGCGTAGTTCTTCCGGTGCGCCCCCCCCGCAGGTACTGCGCGCACGCAAAAGCTCCGCGACTTCTGCGATCTCCCGCACACAGTCGGCTGTGCCCCACACAGCCGCCATGATGGTTCCCGCAAGGTCCGAGTGTGTCAAGTTTTCTTTAATATTATGTACAGGGCATGTTCAGTGCACTTCTGCTTATGCCCATGTCAAGCTGCATTTGTTGTGTGCATGTTCATTGTCCATGGCTTAAAAGCATGTGCATGCATGCTGCTGCACTGATGCTGCTCTGCTTCCATGCTTCTCTTCGCACGAACCGCTATATATAGCGCGGCACCACAACAAGCAAAGATGTTTCCAATGCTCGATCGAATGTCTGCATGCTCTAAAACACAAGAACGGCCGCACGCACATGATGCCTTTCTTTTTTTTGCTGTCAAAGCATGACACTGTCTGCGAGGACCGCACCCTTTCGGAGGCAGTTTTGCCCAAACGTTTGCGAAAGCCGCAGAAGGACGCAGGCTCACAGGCACCGCAGCTGGGAAGAGAAAGTCACTTGTCCCGTGTGCGCTTGCAGAAACCGAATGGCAGCACATGTCCAGCAAAGTTGCTCTCGATGAAACCGGTCGGTTTCCATCTCCAAGCACACGACAAAGCGAGTGCAGCATGTGCACACGGCGTCAATTGCCTGCTCCGGCACGTCGGCTTCATCCTCCGTGTTGCTGGAGGGCTCGTCCAAAACAAGCAATTGTATGCTCCGACCACCGTTGGCGGGCCACTCGCGGTTGTTGTACCGCAAGAGCTGCGCCGCTGCGCATTCCCAGCACAGATTATTGCTCTCCGTAGCCGAGGGGCCAAACTCCACTGGGCGCACAATCATGACATGGGATTCCTCCCCGCCGCAGTCCATGCATTGCGATGTGCGCACCATTGTGGATATGCTGCTTTCGGACTCCGCCTCAGGGGCGCCCTCTTCGTCGGAGGACTCCGCTGCCAGGGCGGCATGCACGGACACGGGCCTGCGCGGCATTTCTAGATCTATATATATGTATGCATGCTTGACCTTGGAGCAATTCTAGTCATGCACCAGGCATTGATGTAGCCCGTGCAGGTATTTTTGAAGTGGACCGGCTTAAGGGCCATGATTTCATAAGATGGAAGTATATATCTATATATACAACGTCATGAAATGGTTATAGCATGAATGCTTACATAACTGGGATATACATGCTTGAAAGCCGTGCTATTTGCGAAGCGCAACATTCAGCTTGAGCAAACATTTGTCGATCCACGCCGCTCTTTCAAGTGACGGTGGGTGAGTAGCCACGTGACGTCGTTGCAAGCTCCCGCAGGCACACACGCAGCACAGCAGCCAGCACGGCAGCAGGCACAGCAACACGCACAGCAGCACTCCCGGCGAACACTGCATGGACGGTAGATACACAGCATGCACTTTGTAGGCTGCATACAACTTTCAAGGCATAGGCCACTTGCACTACGTGCACTTCACAGCACTCTATAGGCCTGTAAACGCCTTTTGTGTCTGGCGTCGGAGCCATGGACAAGCAGATCCTGGACGAGTTTGCGGAGTCCTTGGAAAAAGCGCGTTCATCGCGACAGCTGACGGTAGCTGAGGAGCGCTTTCTTAGCGAGCACAAGAAGAGTGCACAAGATGCAGAAAAGAAAGAAAGGAGCGATTTGGACGCTGGTGGTGAAGCGCAGGCTGCCGCTAGCAGTGCGCCCTTGGCGGCGAAAGCTGACTCTGCGACCGAGTCCGAGGAGCCCGGGTTTTTTTGGCTTTAAACTCAAACCCTATATATATATATATAATATATATATACACATATAATATATATATATATATATATACTATATATAAATGTGCTAGTGGCATTTCCATGTAAAGTGTTGACAGACACCCTGAATCATAACCGTTCAAAGGCTGCATGGGTAAAGGATCTATTTTTTCTAGACATGTATACATAGATCTTGCTTGAACCGCTACATTTATGAAGGATGCGGTTCCAAGGTTAAAATTCGCGGTATCACATGCCGAGTAAAAACAAAAACAAACATACATATATGTACGTGTATATATATATATAGAGAGATAAATATATTTATATATTTTTTCTTTATACATACATATATATATATATACATATGTATATATATATATATATATATATACATATGTATACATATACATATGTATGTATATATATATATGCTTGGCAGGAGCCGGTGACCAGCCCGAGGACGGAGCCCAACGCGGCTGAGGAGCCGGCGGCGGCGCTGGAGCCCGAGGTGGCTGACGCCACACTCAGCAGCGCCCAGGAGTTGGTGGACGCTTGCGACGCCTACCTTCAGCGTGTAGAGGAGGCGGGTGAGCCCAAGGCGGCTGAGGAGGCGGGTGAGCCCAAGGCGGCTGAGGAGGCGGGTGAGCCCGAGGCGGCTGAGGAGGCGAGTGAGCCCGAGGCGGCTGAGGAGGCGAGTGCGGCTGACGAGGCGGAGGAGCCCGAGGCGGCTGAGGAGGCGAGTGAGCCCGAGGCGGCTGACGAGGCGGCTGAGCCCAAGGCTGCTGTGGAGCCGGCGGTGGCTGTAAAGCAAGAGAAGCCACCGAGCGCGGTTGCGACGGAAGCGCCCAATGTGGCGGAGGCGCCCCGGGGGCGAGAGCGGCCACGGTCGGCGGCGGAGGAGGAGAGCTCGCAGGAGGAGAAGTCCAAGAAGCTGAATACACAGTGGGTTGTTTGACTTAGGTGAGAAAGAAAGAGAAAGGAGAGATAAAAAAAGATAAAAGTGAGATAAGTTAAATCTGTTTTATTTTTTAATATATTTTTCTATCTTTTTCTATCTTTCTTTATCTTTTTCTATCTTTTTCTATCTTTTTTTATCTGATTTAAGGAAAACCAGTAGGCTCAAAAGATACCGAACATGGAAAGCACAAACTCGTCAAACTTTGCGGCACTTTCCGCAAGGCTGAGTGAGCTGCAGCTGCAGCCGTGCACCAGGGACTGCCTCAGCTCCTGCCGCCAGAGCTTCGGAAGGCAGGCTTGCAGCCGGAAGCGCATCAGCGTCGGGCGCAAGGCCCAGCAACTGGGTGGCAGTTTCCTTGCCAGCTTGCTCAGCATTCAGCTGCGTCTCCTGTGAAAGATAGGAAGGGCTTGATTTCAGGTACTTATACCTACGATGGCACTCCCGAGTGCTCGGGTCTGTAGCGGCCATGCTTGGCCGGCACGGCAGGAGTCTGAGCTGCTGGGGGACAAGACCTATAGACGCTGCTGCCGGGACTTGAGCCACACAGACCAAGCAGTGAAGAAGAGCTGCTGGACCCTATTGGGGACCCTGGCGGAAGGTAGTGTGGTGTAGTGCGCCCCTGGGCCTTGGGAGCCTGAAGGAGAGTAGTGCCTGGAGCCCTCTACGAATCTGGGCCAGCTGGGGCCGGGTAGTGCAGGGTAGTGCGTGTAGTGCCTCATCTGGGCCTCAACCCTGGAGGCCAGAAGGTTTTTGCCGCTGGCAGATTCTGAGACCTAGTAGGCTGCTGCTGCTGCTGCTGGCAGGACCCCCCAATACAGGCACAGCGGACAGCTGCAAGAGAGTGTCGTGCAATCTGTTTCACCTCCGCTTCAAGATTCAAGGCTTCGGGCATAAGCCTTCTGGGTTTAGGAAGGATGTGTGCAAGCTCCAGCGGGTTTTTGGCCTCAAAGAAGGGCTCGGCGTTTTCCACGTGTGCAGAAAGGACGTGCACTTCGTAAGCTGTGCCGGCCAGTATAGAAACGCCAATCAGAGCATTTCTTCTGGGATCGTGCAGTCTGGTCTCGCATTGCCTCTTCAAGCCTCGCGGAAGGTGCACGAAAAAAACTACATGCACGGACTCGTCAAAGCGCCGTCTGTTGATACTCCTGCTATCTCTGTTTTATCTTTTTTTATCTTTTCCTATCTTTTCCTATCTTTTTTTATCTTTTCTTATCTTTTTTTATCTTTTTCTTTCTCTTCTGGCCATACACTACTTCTTCACCCTGTTGGCGCAGCTATCTTTTCTAAGTCCGTTCTAAGTCTTTTATCTCTTGCCATCTTCCGTCGAAGATAGTATCTTGAGATAGAGATAGAAACGAGTTAGACCATGCCTAAGTCACTTATAAATGGTTTATAACCTGGATAGTATCTCACCTATCTCACCTATCTTCAAACAACCCACTGTGTAAGAAGCAGAAAAGAGAGCGCCGTAAGGCGGAGTCCGAAGAGCGCAGACGCCGCTTGGAGGAGGACTACGCGGCGCGATGCCGTCGCCTGGAGGAGGAGGACAAGGAGCGCAAGAGACGCTTTCAGGAGGAGATGGCCGAGCTGCACGCGCAGATCAGCGCCCAGCGCGACGCGGAAGCCCAGCTGTTCGCGGACCGGCAGCGCGAGTGGCGCGAAACACAGGAGCGCTGGGAGCGCGAGGCGCAGGAGGAGCGCCGTCGCCGGCGGGAGGAAGCTAGCGACACAGAGCGCCGGGACAGGCGATACGATCGCCGAGACGACAGGCGTGATGATCGCCGGCGTGATCGCCGAGATGAGGGGCGTGATGATCGCCGGCCTGAGCGACGAGATGAAGGGCGTGATGATCGCCGTCGGCGCCGGTATGGCGAGGATGACAGTGAGGATGCTTGGTTTCCTTTGTGTTTTTGTTATGTTTTGTATATATATTATATACATATATATACTTAAATGATATACATATATAAATATATGTATGTCTATTTAACCCATTTCAGGATTCCCGCTATAGTGGCCACGGGCGCTCTGGAGCAGCGAGCAGCAGCCAAGCAGCGAGCAGCAGCCACCGTGGCGGGAAGGGCGCCGGTGCTGGCGGGAAAGGAGGGGCGCGCGAGGCGCGATACGAGAACGTGCAGGAGGAGGCTGAGCATGGGACTCCTTTGGATCGCCGACGAGGGGGCGCTGTCACAAAGGTCGCCGTGTTGTTGTGCGCGTTTGAACGCGAGGGGATGAGTGCCGACCTGGAAGACCTGGCAGAGCGCTTTATGGGCGAGTTGAATGCGCGCACGGCGCGGATCCCCGACAACTCGTGGGCTGAAAAGCTGAGGCGCTTGTGCATAGCGATAGACAACCAGGATCAGAACATGGTGCACGAGTTGCAGCAGGAGTGGATGGAGCTCAGCCAACCCCTGCGCACCGCCGTGGAAAACAAGCGGTGGCAGGGGTGGCGCAACCGAGGCTACGACTAGAGGGCGTGTACCGCCAAAAAGGGCGCTTGTCGCCGGATGGAGGGCGCTGGCGTCGCCAACATGTACAGCTGCAAACGGCGCACACTTGCGGCCCGAAATAGACATATGTAGCAAGCGATAATGTAAAAGTGAATAGAATACAGGTTCATATTGTAAGGAAGGGCTTCAAGTGTGTGCCGAAACGGCAGTGTACCGTAAAGAGCGAGATCGGTTTAGAAAAAACAAGTGCGTGCAATGCATTCTTTGTTGCAAGGCTTTATACCTGAGGGTTTAGGTATTGGGTTAACGGGGTTGGAGGTTTGGCTTTCGGGTTCTACTTTTCTAAGAAGAGCTATATAGTGTTAAGGATTTTGGGTTTAAGGGTTTAGGGTTCAAGGTTCAGGGTGTGGGTTTTGGTGTTTAGGGTTGGCGGGTTGGGGTTTGGAAAGTTTAGTGTTAAGGATTTGGGCTTTAAGGGTCATCGGTTGCTACATAGGTGTAAAAGATTACATGTTCGGTGTTGCAGGGGTTTGTGGTTTCTGGTTTGGTGCTGCAGTGTTTATGGTACAGAGTTAGGATTTGGGTGTTTTTGGTGTTTGGGTTTTGTGTTTAGGGTTCGGGTTAGTATTTCACGGTTTGGGTTGGCGTGTGCCTGGGTGCTGCTTGCTGGTTCTAGGGTGGGTTTGGAAGTGTGTGCGGGTTGTGGGTGGGAGGGTGGGCTGCTGGCTAGCACGCTGTGTGCGGGTTGTGGGTGGGAGGGTGGGCTGGTGGCGGACAGTGCGTCGTTTGCTGGCGGGTGTGCTCGAAGGTGACATGGGTGTGTTACACACACACACACACACCTCCACACCCCCTTACATTACCTCCGCACCACCCCCACAACAACCACACCATCTTCACATCACCACCCCCACACCACCCGCACACCACCCCGCTCCCACCCCCAGGCCACACAACAACTACCCTTTCCTCTCCTCTCTTCTCTCCACTTCCCTATCCTCCCCTCTCCCCTCCCTTCCCCTATCTCCTTCCCTCCTGTCCTTCCCTCCACCTCCACTTCCCTCTCATCCTCCTTGACTCCTCTGCTCTCTCCTCCCCTCCACCTCCTTCCTTTCCTTCATGCTTTCATATTTTGTGTGGATTTGGTGGGTTTTCACTATGACAGAGCGTGAAAATTCCAATTTATATATATAAATTGGAATTTTTATTTCGGAAATTCCAATTTATATATATAAATTGGAATTTTCATTTCGGAAATTCCAATTTATATATATAAATTGGAATTTTTATTTCGGAAATTCCAATTTATATATATAAATTGGAATTTTTATTTCGGAAATTCCAATTTATATATATAAATTGGAATTTTTATTTCGGAAATTCCAATTTATATATATAAATTGGAATTTCCAGATCGAAAATTCCAATTTATATATATAAATTGGAATTTCCAGATCGAAAATTCCAATTTATATATATAAATTGGAATTTTCGATCTGAAAAGTGCTATATATATATATATATATATATATTATACTTTTTCTGTTTTCTTCTGTACACACCCACCTCCACACGACCACAACACAACACCTCCACGCGATCCCCACAACACCGACATCATCCGCAAACCACTACCCCCACACGACCCTCACACCATGCCCCACCCCACCGCCGCACCACCCCCACACCACAGAACAACCCACCTCCCCTCTCCCCTGCCACCTCTTTTCCTCTGCCCTCTCCTGCCCTCCCCCCCCCTCCCCTTCCCCTCCCCTTCCCCTCCCCTCCCCTCCCCTCCCCGACCCTCCTCCCTTCCCCTCCCCTCCCCTTCCCCTCATTCCCTCCCTCTCCCATTTTCCCCCAACCCACCACTTAAATAAAAAAAACAAATCAATAATCAATGGGGGGGTTGGCAAGTGGGGGTTTAGGGTTTGGGGGTTTCGTGGTTTCAGGGTTGCGGGGGTTCAACAATTTAAAGGTTTAAGCGTTGTGCAATGTAGAAGGTTTCAGGGATGCAAGGTTCAGGGGTTTAAGACATTAGGAGGCTTTAATGATATTACAATATATAGTGTTCAGGTGTTGTATGGTTTGGGTGGGTTTCAAAGGTATGGGGTTTTGGGGTTGCAAGGCTTGGGTTTTTTTTTAGGGTTTCAGGGTTGACTGAAGTGAGGGTTTAAAGGGTTTTAAAACCATAACATAACTTAGAAGCTATGTACACATAGTATAGCAATTAATATCGTTGTAATTCAACAACTTATATAATTATGCTTCTATAAGTTTTCTCAATCTATTCAATCTATTCAATCTATTGCAGAAAGATGCACTTCTCTTTTTGCTCGTCGGAAGAAGCACACGACTTTCTGTACTGCCCTAGCGGCACACAATTGCAGCCGTTGCCTTTAAGCTAAGGTATTTTAGTACCCATATATAATATATTCCTCTATACCTATATAAAGTTTATATATAACACCTTTATGTAGGCAAGCCGCACTTGTGCGCCTATGGCTGCTACCGGCGTCAAGCGCCCACAGGCCAAGCGGCGTATAGGCCACGGCGACCAGCGCCCTAACGACGTCCGCTCCGGCGCCAAGACTGCTGTGCAAGAACCTGCACCTTCTGTCGCAAGCTGTCTGCGCACATAAACCTCTCCTTCAGCCGTAGGAAGGCTGTCTCATCCCCCTGGCGATTGAGTGCATCCAGCAGCTCTTCAAGCTCGTCACCCCATGGCTCCAGCCACACAGCGTCTTCGCGCTCCTCCAAAGACCGCTGCATCCTGTGCGCCGCGTTCCACAGCGAGGGTCCCCAGCCGCTCTCTTCGTGAACATGGATCAGCATGCTCACCTGATCCTGCAGGGCTCCTCCTCGATTGGAGTCCGTCCACGAAGCTCCGCCGCCACGGGCGCCTCCCGTACGACCGCCTTCACGGCGCCAGTCCGAGGATGCCTGAGCGGCTCCAAAAAATCATATACAACCCTAGATTTACATTAACATTATCTATATATCAACCCGAAACCCATATACTCCAAACCTTAATCGTTGTATAACAAAGGAAACGCTTTTCACAGTTACCTTACTTTAAATAAAAATAAACAAAAATACAAAGAAAAGCTTTGGTTGCACTGCTGTAGCCGCGATCCTCGCGCCGGCGATCCTCGCGGTAGTCGCGCCGGAAATCAGTCCGCCACTCCTCGCGTCTGTCGCGCCTTGGACCATCGCGATCCTCATCGCGCGCGTCGCGCCGGGGCCGGTCGTCGCCGGATCCCCATGCCTCCCGCCGGTCACGGCGCTCCTCCTCTGCCCGCCGGTTTCGGCGCTGCCACTCGCGTTCCTCCTCCTCCCAGCGGCGTTGCCACTCTCGTTCCTCCTCCTCCCAGCGGCGTCGGCATTCCAGCCACTCGCGCTCTCTTTCCGCCATCTCCTCCTCGAAGAGCTCTCGCCGATGCTCCATGTCCGCCTCCTCCTGGGCGCGCAATGTGTTCAGCAGCTCAAAGTGCTCCTGCAGCTGCCTCTCAAACTGCTCGCTCCGTTGCTCCATCTCCATTTGAAAGCGTCTTCGCAGGCGCTCCTCCACCGTCTCCCTCACAGCGCCCATGCGCTCCTCCGCAGCAACAGCTTCGGCCGGCTCCTCTGTCGGCTCGTCCTCAGCCTCTTCGGGCTCCTCCTTCGCAGCCTCGACGGGCTCGTCAGACGCCCGTGCCGCCGGCTCCTGCATCCATATATGTTACCTAGGCCTTCTTTCGTAATGTTTATTTCTATGACGGAAATTAAATACACGATTTACATGAGATCTACACGGATTTGGAAAAGCGCACGGATTCGAACAAAAGTGTTCGAGCTGATCTTGGTTTGGACTGGTGATGGGTTTAAGTTAGCATTATCTCGAACTTCGCTAGGCAAGCAACCAATCCCGATATGTTCATACCCACATGAAGCCTCCACATCCAATACAGCGCATGCACATCTACCTTTTCTTCGAGCGAACATCGGATCCACATCGGCCGGGCGCTTAGCGCAAGAAACGTCCAAATTGACGTTTGTAATGGACAAGTGCCTTCGAGATCGTCCTGCTTACAAGTTTGAAGGGATGGCACCGCCTCGTTATCCGACAAATTCTGCCGATATAATCCTCATCGCTCCAGCAAGACCAGCCTCTAGGACTCTAGGGTTTGTTAATGGTTCTGAATGAATATAGGCTAAGCTTTATGAATATCTAGCTAAGACCAAATTAAGGCAGGGTGCTCATTGTATTGTGGATTTTTGAGCAGTGGTCCTCCAGCGCCCATTGAATTTCCAATCTGGGACCCCACAAGCAATAGAGGTTTGATTCGATCATCCAAGGTGGTGTTTGGGGCATACCTAGAAGTAAAACGATCCATACCACTTGCATCCGAAGGCTCACCAGATGTGCTTGCATGTGCAACTTGGGCCTCAACTTAAAAAGACACCATTGTCTCTCCATGGCTTTGTGGGCCAAGAGGTCGTAGCCTTCCTCTAAGGCAGCAGGGGTACAAACAACCGTCGTGTAGTACAGTAGAAGCCAGAAAGTTGGAACATGGATTTAGGAGGATTTGTGCTAGGATCCCGTATACTTTACTTTAGGGGCATGAGGATACTAATGTTCCAACTTTCTGGCTTCTACCATAAGACCCTTGCATATATATTTAAGGGATTATATAGGGATGGAACCAATGAGCTATTTATAACCCAGGGTCCAGCATCTTCCACCCACTTTCCATTGCCAACTGTGCTTGGGGAGGCTCGAGGAAAACTCCTGAACCGTACAGGGTACGGAAGTAAAAGCCACAGGCCCGCAATGTCCAAGCAAGCAGCTTCAGAAGCCCAAGGTCGTCTTGGCCTTCCTAGGATGCATGGGTTGCCTGTTACATTACAAGGAAACATATAATGTATAGATTGCAACAAAAGCTATATGTATAGGGCTTATGGGTATATAGGGTTGAGATTCCAAGCTAGTAATATTTAATAGGAACGAACCTTATAAGAATGCACAACCTCCCATACAGCTACATCAACACCAACAAGAAGCCACTGCATTTGCCCTTGTGTTTGAAGTGACATCCTCTAGCCAAGCCAGCATCACGGCACAATCGTGGCCCTTGCCCAGGCCACTTGGAAATTTTTTCAGCCTGCTTAAACAGGAATATGCTATTATCACCACAATCCACACTAAACAGACAATATTATAAAATGCGAATCTACATCCATGTGACGATTTGTCGGTCTTGAGCTCCTTGAGGTCAAAACGCATAATCGATGTGCTCTTTCCAGCGGCTTGGCAGAATTCACGAAAGTGCTCATAAGCCAAATTCAGGGATCTCTCCAGAGTTCTATCCCAAAAAATTCTGAGGTGGATGAGACACAACAGTGCCCCAGCTGCTAGATCCTTCCCCCAACCATTGATGGCATACGTATGCGCAGGGTCCGGGTGTATGCACAAAGGGTTCGATCCAATTGACGACAATGATCGCAGAGGGGATACTGTCGGCTTGTACGGGCTCGGAGCCGGGTCATTCCTGCAAAGCTGTCGCACTTGGCCATTCTTGGAGAGATCATACCAATCCTAATTGATCGGTTAGGCCACGAAACTTTAACTAGCTAACCCCACAGTATGAATAAACCAAAACTTATAATGAGTATGAGTGTCTTCGGACCTACAGATATGGCACTTGCGAGTGGAAGTAAATCCTGTGGCCAAATGCATCGAAGACCGCAGCCACGGCCAGTCCCCTTTGATAGCGGTAGTGATCAAGTGGAACTGCTTCTGCTGCCCATTGAACATCACCTCTAAGCATAGATCTCCGGAATAAGGAATCAGGTTACAAAGTCAAATGAAACATTGATTTACACAACCTGGGGCTGGGGTCTAGGGTCTATGTCATGTACACATATAGTTGAAAACTTGGGCCGGCCTTATAGTACTGATTGAATCATATATGCGTATTTTAGGCTAGCAACTGTCAGACCGTTGCGGTAGAGATCTTCTAGATCGTCGGCCAATGCTTGGAGGAGGCAGTCCAATGTCTTGCTGGCAGCATACATCTCACTTGGCACACAGGTAAACAGGAATCGACTCATCATGCTATGCCTTCGATGAAATAGGAAGTTAGGAGTATGGGTTTGGGTCATGTGAAGGGTTTACTAAAACCCACCCGAAAACCAAGACAAAGTAAACTGAAACACATTTATATAATCTATCTATCTTTGTATGTATATATATATATATCATATCATATCCTAGCTAGTACACACAGCCATATAGCCAAGGATCCCCGAAAGGTTGGTGACTAGGGGTCCAAAGGAACCTATGAGAGCTTGCCAGGCAATGACCATAACGGGTTTGCGGGTTTTGCCTCGTCCTTCGTCACCATGTATGCATACAGGTATGTTGACTTCTGGGCTTGCACCATTCATCTGAACCCCCGGCATCGACTGGTTGAAGTGGTGCCAAAAGTTTGCGAACATGTTGCCCCAATCATCAACTTCTTCGATGGAGTGTCCACCCAAGATTACTTCTGGGCAAGAAGTAAGCATCAATCGTAACCAGCTTGATGGAAGCAAAACTGGAAAATCGATATCTGTAAGCTTGGGTCTCCCACCACGGACTAGTCGAACAGGTGTCTTGATATATGTAACAGGAACACGTAGGCTGCGTCCTTGTTGAACAATGAGGTTGTGCAAGTTGCGGCTAGCATTCTTCTGTTTGGCACCATTTCCACAAGCTGCGATCCGACTCAGCACAGGGTCAGCAACACCTTAGCTGATCTCACATCAGTACTGACCTAAACATACAGGCATAGACAGACCACCAACAGATAGTCATACATGCAATCAAGAGACCTTGCTTGCGAAGTCTTTTCGAAGCAACCCGTGCCACCCGCACAACTCTGTCAGCACTCTCTGCCTTGGTTAGCATATGGTCAGCCATTCTCAAACCCCCGACATCTAGAGAACCCCACTCTAGCAGCATAATCCAAATAATCAAGCAAGTCACCCCTTGCTCAAAACCACGGAACAACTCGTCGGCGAGGTCATCGTCGGAGCTGCCCGTGTCAGATCCTGCAGGATCGAGATCTGTGTATTTGAGCAAGGGTGCTTAGTGCTTGGGGGTTGGCTTTCATAGTTGAGAGTTGCAGGTTGTAGGTACTTTTTGCCGGGTAGTCGTGGGGGTTGGAGAGAAATGGTATATATAGCACCGGGTTTGATTTGGCTAGGTTCACACTCAATGGCTGAGGGTTTGGGTGAAAGGGCTGGGGGACAACAACGTTGTATATATTAGGGTCTTTAGACTAGGCCTAGGCTTAGGGTCTTAATAAGGTGGGTAGTTCAAGGCTTAAGGGCTAAGGTTCGTGAGGTATGTAGAACACACACACACACACACAGGATAGGACGGGCAATATGCGTGCACTGTCCTTCCGGCTGAACCGGTTCTGTTCCTCTGGCCAGTAGACCTGCGGATTGGGAACCCCAACAGCTCAAGTAGGCGGCGTAGGAAGTGCACTTGAACATCAGCACACAATGTCTCCAGCGTATTGGTCTTTTGAGCACAGCTTTGCCACCCCGGTCGCGCTGCACTGCAGATCCACACAGCTGAAACTAGCTTAATTTAAGCCTGCGAGGCAAGATAAGGCCAAAAGCACAACAACGAATGCACAGCTACTGCATCACATTGGCACCGATGGTAGCCTACATTGAACATGCAAGTTACCATCACACTGCACACTCGTTGCCCGGCGGGCCTCAAACACACAAACTCCTAGGGTGCTGATCGCACTTCAGCAGTTGCTTGCACTCATGATCGAAGATCGAGCACAGCCAGCACATCAGCTAGCTAGACACTCACAGCCTTCTTGGCACCACCCTTGGCCGGCTTGGCCTTCGCCTTTGCGGGCTTCCCTTTCTTGCCCGGCTTCGAGGGAGCCGTTGATCTCGCCGACGATGGCGGCTTAACCGACCTCGGCTTTTCATATGTACATGTGACATGTGCACTACTAGCCACTTACTAGCTGCTGCACTTGTTATAAGCCATGATACTTTGCTCGAAGTACCAGGTTGTTAACCACCAGGTCACACTTGGTGATGTCGGCAAATAACTTGAGTAGGCTGTCGTTGAAAGCCCTGGGATTTGGACATACCGAGACATACGTGCACCAGCTATGTCCACAGTCTCAGCTCGGGCTAAGGCTTGTCAGGGTGGCAGCTAACAGCATCAGCTTGCTTCGTAGTCAGCTGCTTGAAGAAGCCCTTCAGATCTCGCAGTGCTTCAGCCACATTCTCTCGAAGCCTGAGTATCACAATGTTTGGGGTGCAGGTTCAGAGTGGAGGAATGCAATTATATTGCAGTACGTATCTACTCTTGGAGGAACAGGGCAGGACACATGTATAGCGACTTATCACAGCCACTTACGTGCATGGTGCGTGCATTAGTTTCGGGGGGGTGCAGAGCCCAAGAGTGACGATGGTATATTGCATGGAATACATAGTAGGATAACATGACGACAACGGTTTTACAATTTAGAAGTATATATTAGAAGTAGTAGGTAGCAGCAGCAGCAGCAGTAGTGGTAGTAGCGGTAGCAGTCACACTAGAAGTAATAGTAGTAGTAGTAGTAGTAGTAGTAGTAGTAGTAGCAGCAGTAGTAGTAGTAGTAGTAGTAGTTGTTGTAGTAGTACAGCAGCAGCAGCAGCAGGAGGAGGAGGAGGAGGAGTAGTAGTAGTAGTAGTTGTAGTAGAACAGCAGCAGCGGTAGCAGTAGCAGTTGCAGTAGCAGTCACAGTTGAAGAAGAAGTGGCAGTAGTAGTAGCAGAGTACTAGCAGTCGTCGTAGTAGCAGCAGTAGTAGTACTAATGCAGCAGTAGACGAAGTATTAGCAGTAGTGGTAGTGGTCGTGGACATGGCCATGCTTGTGGTGGAGGTAGTGGAAGTGGTAGGGGTGCATGGTAGGTGGTAGTACTAGTAGTAGAATATTAGGAGTAGGAGTAGGACTATGCTACGATCATATTGGATGCAGGAGACCCAGCTGCACGTGCTCCTGCCGTAGGAACCAGCTGCTCCAACCGCTCCTGCAAAAACCGCTTAACTACACAGCCCCAGCCCGTAACCCTATAGAATCCCAGCATATCTTGCAAACTCCAGTCGAAGATCCCAAAACCTTTTTATGATTCACAATTATAAGAGCGCTCCAGAACATCAGTGCAATTGTCGACTTTCCGGCCCAATACATCGATGTAGCCCGGGAGTATCTGCAAGGGGCTCGTGTTGGCTTGCAACGATGGAAATGTGATCCTGAGTGGCGCAAGCCGAGTAGATCTTTATGAGAACAGTTAACCACATGAATCAATCGGCATAGGATTCAATAGGCAGGGCTCTTGAAACTGGCGGAAGCACTGAAAGACTCCGGGGCTTTTGTCGAGGAGGAAGAGGCAGCAGCCGTGGCTTTGCCCGCGACAAGATCTTCTGCCGAGGCATCAATGCTCGGCAGGTCGTTGGCAAACAAAAACCCACTGTTGTCATCCTGAGCAGATTGAAACTTAAGGCTTTGGGGTTCATTGTGGCAGGGTTTTGGGGCTCGATCTTAGAATACTCAAGGTCCTATCGGGGGGTTCTATAGCAAGAGTTTTTGGGGTGCGATTTCTATATTAATATTAGCCTATCACATAGCCTACAACAGAGACAGTACAGGTATCGAAGCTCGGGAATTTGGTCCAAAGCCTAGGCTTCAGATCTTATAAAGGGCGTAGAAAGGCATCGGGGGGGGAGGTCACTCTATTAAATAATTGGGGTTAGAGAGAGCTTGCCGGTTCCATGCACAAGGCCTAAAGCCCCACAAGCTTAGGAACAAGACATCCTGCCCCAGTATCACAAAGAAAACCCCCAATAAGAGCCTTTGTAATGTGTTGTATTTCAGGACCGGCACTACCTAGTTAGCATACATATGTGTATGTATGCGGCTTCCCCAGTGTGTGGTGGTACAGCAGGCAGCAGAGACAAGGATGATAACAGCCCACACAACAAATATACTATATAGCTGTATGTGTGTACATATTAATACATATATATATATATATATACATATATATATGTATATGTAGCTACTGGAAATATTAAGCTAGATTCATACACATGTGTGTGTACATACACATATTATTGCATGCGAGCATCGTCCAGCTCGAGGGATCCCTGAATGGAGATCTCTTGTCCTTCCTCGTCCAACAACTGAAACTCATCCGTCAAGCATAGTCGAGCCTCCTCCTCGCCATGTATCTCATTTTTCCTTAAGTTGTTGGTCTTCGCCGCCCACTTCCATGCCGCCTCTATCATGGACCTTGTGTATCAGTCTGCAGTCTTATAAGTGTACGAACATGTATACACATCTGCATGGAGAGGTAGACCCAGCTTCAAGAACTGCCACGGGGCTTTGTCCAATGGGCGACATTGGCAAGGTACGTCTTCGTATACCAACCACCAGCCCGCTTCAACTGCTTCTTCTTCAAGTGAGTCTTCTTCAGCTGCATCTCCATTGCAGAGAAACTTCCGTGTGTCTTCAACATGTCCCGTAGCTGCTCTCCTCAATTGCAGCTATGGTCACATATACAAAACATCGGACTCAACTTGATCGAGCATGCAGGAAAGCTACTTCCACTCTCCGACTTGTAAAGATTGAGAGCATCAGGCGAACACTTCAAAGCTCCGCAGGCTTTGGGTTCAAAGTACCTGCGTAGCCTGCAACAGCTGGCATTCGATACCCGGGGCAATCTAGAATCTAGATCACCGAGCATACAGAACAGAAGGCTTGATCCAAATCTGGCCTCCAGTAAGTGGGGCTTTTGCCACGTTTGCCAGGCTTCGGGGCAGGGGCCGGCGTGGATCTCTCGCTGAGACTTGGGCCGGGGCTCTGGGAACTCTGGGAACCCTTGGGAGGAGGGGTTGCTGTGGGCTTGACTTCTGCAGGAACTGCTAAGGCAGGCTTCTTCGGGCTCGGGGAGTGAGCCACACCGTCCACACCTTGCAAAGGTCGCTTGGGGCTTTTCTTGGGCGGGGGCATAGAGTTTGCAACCGGCATGTTCAGCAACTCATCCAGTTTTGGATTGGGATTCTGAGCATCTTCGACTGCGCTGTCATAGCTTTCCATGCTCAGCTCCGTCTCCCTCCTAGCGATCTTGCCAGCAGACAGGGGCACGTTGAGATTCCCAGCCAGCTGAAAAGACGAAGTCTTCCTTTCAAAGGTCAGACCTCATCATGCAAGGTGTGTATGCATGTACATACGTATACATGTAGGCATGTAGCTAGGTATGCATTTACAGATATACACACATATGCACACCATGTGGACACACACATGTATAATCAGGTTGAGACTGTATATGTATATATATATATATACATATGTATATATGTATAGTATATACATATACCATATCCATATACATACACACATACGTCACACGTGCAAACATACATGTACATAAACCCTATAGATGGTACATACATACATACATACATAAGTATACATACAGATACCTCAATACAGACATAAGCTGCATGTATCGAAACTCAAACACACATACACATAATTACACATACATATACATATACTTATATACATATATACATATATACATATATACATATATACATATATACATATAAGCCTATATACCTATATACCTATATACCTATATACATATATACATATGTACATATACATATACATATATACATATATACATATATACATATACACATATATACATATATACATATATACATATATACATATATACATATACACATATACACATATACACATATACACATATACACATATACACATACACATATACATATACATATACATACACATACACATACATACATGGACATCCAAACCTATACCTATACATGCACATGTACACATCCACACACATATATACATATATACATATATATATACATATATATATCTTTATATATTTATAATAAATATATATGTCTGTGCGTGTTATAGCTTACTCTTTAGTCTGGCCCCCACATGTGCAAATCTGAAAACTAATGTGTATGCACACAAACCCAAATGTAGTCCCAGGCTGGGACTACATTTGGGTTTGTGTGCATACACATCCCAGCTAAGGTCCTTGATCCCATCCCCACCCGATAGCCCACCTGCAGGCTTGCCGCACTCGCTCCGTGCTGCTGCCTTCTTGCTTGCGAGGCTGGCTTGGAGTGCCCCGATCCTTTCCTGGGCTGCCTTGGATGGGTTTAGGGTTCAGCCGGGCTTGGTGTTTAGGGAAGGGTGTAGGGTTTAGGGAGGGGCATTATGCACATAGCACATATACTGTACAGTGTGCTGAGATCAGGCATAAGTACTTTGATCCTGGCTTGCAAGTCACCAGCATCATGAGCCATCGCTTTTGTAGAAAGCAATGACACACCCGCTTCGAGGGTAGCACAGCTCCACTGACGAACAGGGACACTCATCCCTAGGGCACTTGATCACTAGTGCAACATCAAGCAGCAAGCAGGTAAGCTTTGCCGGTCATATACCACTTCTCTTCCTCTCCCTACATCTTACTCTCTCTCTCTCTCTCTCTCTTTCCCTTTCTCTTTCTCTCTCTCTCAGCTCTCTTTCGCACAAGCCACCAGCCATTACTGCCTCTCTGGTTGTGATAGAGAGCATGTAACTCAGAGCCTGAAGACCCAAGCTGCACAAGGTCCTCGAATTAGCCCTGAGGCCACGAATTTCGGAAGCCCTGAGCCCGACCCTGCTGAACAAGAACTGTTCTGGGTTCAGAAAGGCTGTTTGGTGGGGGTCGATTCGAGAGGTTTTTGGGTTTGCGCACGGTTGCGGGGATTTGCGCACGGGTTGCGGGTATTTGCGCTCGGATTGCGGGTAAATCTGTTCGAGCAATTTTGGCAAAATCACCACCCGGCCCTTTAAACTTGAAGAAAATGCTTCCGGGCTGGTTTGGGTCTGACTGGCTGGGCCCTGGGCCCGGGACAGGCTGGGGTTGCGGTTGCGGGTTGCGGTTTCCGGCTTGGTGCTCGGGCTTGCGGTTTGTGCTTGTTTGGTGACAGGGCTGGGCTTCGACTAAAACCTTGGTTGTGGGTGAACAACACAAACGATCCCCGAAACCCGGCGTAATCCTATTCAAGTCAGAAACTCTGGGCTTCACCACAGGCTGCTGCATGCTCAGCGATGGAACCACTGCTTGTGCAGGCTCGGATCTCACTTGGCCGGGGATCGAGTAAGGGTGCAAGGCTGAGGCCAGGATATATTAGTCGTTGCGATGGTCGGGGTATCAGTAACCTATAGCTAGGGTTTAGGTCTTTCGGGCTTTGGAGTTTGTAGGGTTTATATATATTGTAGGGTTCAGGGTAGAGGTGGCGGTAGTGGCAATGGCACAGGCACTGTCAGTGACGGGTTGTGGTAGTGGTAGTGAGAACAGTAGTAGTATCAGCGGCGGCAGCAGTAGCTATAGTAATACCGGTGCAGGATTGGAGTTTCAATGTGACTGTGCCTACTTATAAGCATCGGCTACAACTTCAGATGTTGGGGTATATGGTGTTTGGGTCCTTCACCTGCAGTGGCGACGGCCGCTTCAACGACGATTTGCACGACCCCTGCTACTACGACTGACTACTAGCGCTGATTAGCACCAGTATCACCAGCTGGTACCAAATACTACTCTACTACTACTACTACTACTACTACTACTACTACTACTACTACTACTACTACTACTACTACTACTACTACTACTACTAGTACTAGTACTAGTACTAGTACTAGTACTGCTACTAGTACTAGTACTGGTAGTAGTAGTAGTAGTAGTAGTAGTAGTAGTACTAGTAGTAGTAGTAGTAGTAGTAGTAGTAGTAGTAGTAGTAGTACTACTAGTACTAGTACTACTGCTAGTACTACTACTACTACTACTACTACTACTACTACTACTACTACTACTAGTAGCAGCAGTAGTAGTAGTAGTAGTGGTGGTGGTGGTGGTAGTAGCAGCAGCAGCAGCAGGAGTTGTAGTAGTAGCAGCAGTAGCAGTCGTAGCAGCAGCAGCAGCAGCAGCAGGAGTAGCAGTAGTAGTAGTAGTAGTAGTAGTAGTAGTAGTAGTAGTAGTAGGAGTAGGAGTCGGAGTCGGAGTCGGAGTCGGAGTCGGAGTCGGAGTAGGAGTAGTAGTAGTAGTAGTAGTAGTAGTACCACTACCACTACTACTACTACTACCACTACTACTACTACTACTACTACTACTACTACTACTACTACTCCTACTCCGACTCCGACTCCGACTCCTACTCCTACTACTACTACTACTACTACTACTACTACTACTACTACTACTACTACTACTACTATATACTATTACTACTACTACTACTACTATCAAACTGCTACTGTGACTAAACCCCCCACACAAAGCCCGAAACCCTACACCCTAAACCTAAACCCTATTTTAAGCTGCATCGCCCTCTGTGGGGCTTGCAAAACAAGCCTGTGCTCGCAGCTTGCGAGGTCTGCGGATCCCAGGGTTCTTCCGGCCCAGCACTGGACCCAAACCTATGTAGATATGGCCCAGGGCTCTGATCGAAGATCTCACTAATGGAGCAGTGAACTATCTAGTGGAGACCCGGAGGTTTTGCGACTAGGGTCGGACCTAATTATAGTTGGGAACAAGCTAGCTTTTTGATTTGGTTCCAGGGGTTTTATAGTTCAGAACCCGAATACATGTTAACCCTGAATTAGATCGAATCTCCTAGTAGCACACCAGACCCCAAGATCATCTCTCAGTGCACAGCTGGGGCCGGTTCAACACAGGGTCCGGGGGCAGCTTCAGAAAGCTGCTGCAGCTCAGAACGAAGGCGCTCATCACCGCAAGCCTCGGATCATGCAAAGCCCAGGAGAGTAGTAGATGACCCATTTGAAAGGCCAGGCACTTTCATCATGACTTCATCTTTGAAGTTCTCCATTACACCACACCAGCTGTCGGGTATCCTCAGACCATGCAATACTTAAGACTACTAGTCAAAGTCACTGCAGCATGGTTCCCTTGCTATATGCCAAAAAGCAACTTGCAATTCTTCGACCCATACAAGTACAGGAACGTCTCGTGGACCCGGGCGTCCAACCACAGATCATCCGTTTCCAAAGCAGCAAATATCTCCTTATCACTGCTGCCGAGATCTACGTGCCGGCGGCCTCGAACATCTGCTCGATCGGCAGGAGGCAACTTGCACCATTGATCGAAGGCGTACAGCAAGTTCTCACCAAAGGTCCGGGTGTAAATCCTGAGGCGTATGGTGTGGGGCCTAGATGGAGGACTAGCCATTATATAGGTTTGTACTACATACAGCCAAGGGTCCCGGAGTCCTTGAGGAGTTTTGTTTTCCCCACATACCGATGCTTCCCGGCCTTGTCAATGTACCTGCCTCAGAGCAGGCTCTTGTACTTCTGGGGTTCCGAGTGTTGTTGGGTTTGGCAGTGAGAGGACCTACGATCGTACAGATACGTGAAACATATATAGTTTTAAGAATAGCTAGGCAGGATATATATAGATCATTAATGGAGGTCTACCAACTCACACAGATCGAGAGTGTCGTAAGGTTTTGGGTTTAGGGAATCTATACAATAGTGAACACCGTGTCGCACATATGTATATACATACATATATATATATATGTATATACATATGTGCGACACGGTGTTCACTATTGCTGGGTCGATCCACACCGGGACTTGAGGAGCAGGACAATGTGTGCTATATGTTTGGTTTAGCCCTACCCCACTCCGCCAACGAAGCCCTACACGTGTACGTAATTAAAGCCTAGGCTCGGACCAATTTAGGACCTTGCAAAGCAGCTTTCTTGGCTTTGGTCATCACCCCCTTATCCAACAGCGAAATCGTAGGCATCGATGAACAAACAGTCGTTGGCTTGGGAGAGCAACAACCATGTAGGCCCATCCAGAAAGATTGCCGGTAGACCTCGCTGCTTATCAGCTGCAGTATCTGATCGATCATCCATGCACAAACCAAGCCTTCAATCCCAATTGCAGGTAGGTTTCTTTAGCAACCCGGTTGCATAACCATTGGAACCGACCATGTTGTGGTAGCAGAGATCCTTGTGGTTGTTCCAGCACCCAAGCAGCATGCCGCGACAGGATCAGAAGAATCAACAGCACACACCTTGAATCGGCATTTGGGGAGATCTAGCATAACTATATAGTACATATCCATCTAGTTAAGGTTTGGGGTTTAGGGGTTTAGGGTTTAGGGTTTCGGGTATCATGTTAAGGTCTCAAATCCTGAAGTGCAGCCAATCCTCCGTGATACTGTGCAGTTATTGTCATCAACCCATGGTAGTGATTGGCGGCCTTGAGGGTTTATGGGTGAGCGTAGGCTGGTGCCGCGGGTTGTTGTTATCCATGAACCACAGTCTGGGGCGATCAAGTTCATAGCATCGGGGAGCTCACAAAGTATCACATACATAGCAAGCCTCAGATTCCCGATGCATGCAGCACAGTCAGGAAGGCTCCGAGCTGTATAGGACATAGGAGCACAGCAGGCGCACATGTACACACGTACATATTGCAATGCATGGAACGCAAAGCCAGCATTCGATGTGAAGTCCATGGGCTGGCCGTAGAGGCGATCATACGAGGCGACGTTGTGACCGTTCTCACTCCTCACTATAGTCATGTCACATTGCATGCATATGTGGGAGCTACAGGCACAACAGCTTGTCGTGTCTATGTAAGGCCAGCAGCCAGACCTGGGACACGTGGCCGACCCCAGAAAACACTTCGAACAATGAATATCGTTCTGTAAAATCCAGATTGCTCATCCACTTCAGGCAGAGCACCTGGGTGAGGCACACATATAGCAGACAGTAAACCGACGACTAATGCAATGCCAGAGAATCTGACCGTGGCAATGAACACCTCAGATGTAACAGCAGACAGCTATCTCATGGTATGTAGTTGTGCACATGGACAGCTGCATAAGTAGTTAAGTGGCCTTTGGGGCATTCAGCTGGGCCAGGTTCACAACCACGGAAAAGTTTTCCATGGCAAAACCGAATACCCCAGCTAGCTGCTGCTAGCTCCCGGCTCGAACAAAGTCCCAGAGAAGGCAACAGGCACAACGGTACAACCCATCAGAATGCTGCAGGCAACACCAACAACAGCTCTGCAGTGGCGGAGGTGGTGCACCAGCAACGGAGGCTCGGACTGCCCAGCCTTCACTCATCGGTCCTTCCAAGCAGTTGCTGACACATGTGCATAGGATTGTCAGAGGCATTTGCACAGTGCCATAGGGACACGTCATGAAGTTGCAATGCAGTCAGCCCTTTCATTGATGCTCGTGTGGACTCGATCTGATGCTCATGATCCTGAGGATCTTCGCTGGAACAGAAAACCCCATTTGCAGGAATTAAAAACCTGCCCCCAGGGGACTGATGTCAGTCACCCGCATATGATCAGCATGATTTGAGGACCTTGCCTCGCACACTGAAACCCAAGAACACCTGGTCACTGGGAGCCGATCAAAATCCAGGCGATCATAATCCGGACACGTCGGCTAGTCGGTCTCCGCGTAAGCCTCAGATGCCAATAGCATGGTGATAGTATATAATACTATAGGCTTGGGCTTTCGGGTTATAATGCATTATAAGGCATAAAGCTTATCACCCCACCCCCCACCCCACCCCGCCCCCACTCCCCCCACACTATAATTAATTATATATTGTTGATGTAGACTAGGAGCCTGCTTCCCTGCTTGTTTGCATTCCTCCTCTGTCATTCCATCTTCTTTGGCTTGCTTCACAGCACGATGATATGCCACAGACTTGCGTGACTTCTGTGCCTTCTTTTCAGCCTCAGCATCATCTGTGGTGTTGTTCGGCTTGCTAGCAGCTCGTTTTGCAGATGCTTTGACCTTGGCTTTGGCTTTGGGACCTGCTTTCGGCACTGGATCCTTTCGTCTGCCCTTGTTGGCTGGGAGGCTGGGGGGATTCACTTCCGGTGCTGGATCCTCGGCTTTGCGTTTGTTCGCTGGGCGGCTGGGGGGATTCACTTCTGGCGCTGCATCCTCCACTCTGCGTTTGTTGCTGGGGCCACTGGGGGGATTCGCTTTCGGTGCTGCATCCTCGGCTTTGCGTTTGTTGCTGGGGCCACGGGGATTCACTTTGGGTGCTGGGTCCTTCGAGCGCTTGCTCTTGGGTGCCGCCTTAGCCTTTGGCGTGCTCGCCGACCTCTTTGGGGCCGCCTTGGCCTTAGGCCGCCCCCCCTTAGAACCAGCCCTCGGAGGCTCAGTCTCTTCCTCGCAATCACTCTCATCTTCTTCTTCATCCACTTCGTCCGAAGCCCGACCTCGGCCACCTCGGCCTTTGCCCTTTCCACTGCTTCGACCCCTGCCCCTGCCCTTCGAGCCTTTGCGTCCGCGTCCACGGCCGCGACCACGTCCAGGACCATCTCCACGAGCACCCACAGCCAGTCTCTGCTCTGCGGGTGTTGCGGGCTTGTGATCACTTTCAATCGGGCAGGGAGGCAGGTGTCTGTCGTAAAAGACAGTGGCTTTGCTGGGGCTTGCGAGCTTTGTATCCTCCTCCTGGCCCTCATGAGCCTTTTTACTTTGCAGCTTCCCTTCTGAATTGACATCGATCAACACATCATCTTCGGGGAGCTCTTCCTCCCCTTCTTCAGCATCAGACAATGGTTCGATTCTGAGCGACACACTAGTAGGCTGCACAACCTCTGCACTCTCTGCCTGCGGTGCCTCTGGACCCTTTGTCACTAAAGGTACCTCGAGCCTCTTGCATGTCCCCAACAACTCCTCAGACTCGTTTTCCAAAGTTGCCGGAGGCTTCTCGTAGAACAGTGGCTCCTCAGGCACCGTGTCGAGGAGATCGGGGCCTCAAAGGCGCAGTCCAATCAAGCTCTCAACTAACTCCCGTATCGCTGTAGAATTACAACATGCATACACATGTAGTTGCAACTAAGAAGCAAATCCCAGTGCTGGGCATGCTGATCACGGGTGGCACCACTTTGGCTTCATCGGGCTCTGCTTGGGATGGCTTCACGATTGCTGGGCCAGGCACTTCCACTTCATTCTTTGGGGCCACGGAGACTTCATCAGGGTCTGCTTGGGATGGCTTCACGATTGCTGCGGGGGGCACTTCCACTTCATTCTTTGGGGCCACATCAGGGTCTGCTTGGGATGGCTCCACGATTGCTGAGGGGGGCATTTCCAGTTCATTCTTTGGGTCAAAGAAGACTTCATGAGGCTCTGCTTTGGTTGGCTCCATGATTGCAGGAGGGGCCTCTGAAACCGCAGCAAGTCTTGCTTCAAAGCTGGATGCTGGGATGGCTTGGCAGTCGGTTGGCTTTGCGGTGTTTGATGCTGGAGCTTCTGCTGCATGAAAAATTGTATCATCAGCTGGCCTACTGCGTTTGCGATTCAGCTCAGCTTCCTCAGCCTCCAACTCAGACCTTCTTAAAGCAGCCTGTAGCTGCTCCTCTTCCTCCTGCAAAGCTCTTTCGAAATCCTCGAGTTCCTGCAATTTCAAAAGCTCCTCCAACTTAGCCTGTTGCTTCTGCAAAAATGCTAACTCCTCCATCATTGAAGCCTGCTTGGGGGTCACCTCTGATAAGGCTTCGGTCGGGCTAGGGCGGGGAGATCCTGAGCCAGAGGCCTTGCTGGACTTCGAAGCTTTTTCAAGGTGCTCATCCAATGGCTTCAGATCCGGGAGTGGGAAGCATTTCTTGGCTCTGAGAATCCCGGGTTCCTTTGCATTGTTTCCGCAAAGGACACACAAGTATCCATAGGCACGATCCTGTACCAAATAATGCTCCCTGCGCTGCTTTGCCTGGCTTCTCGGGCTCAGCGGTTCTTTACCTTAGAAGAAACATATAGGCATGGGGTTTGGGTTGCAACGGTCGATCAATGTTCATGATGCAACGAATGGAATATACCCTGGTCACATCCCAGAATCAAACCCCATGCACGAGCTATCTTATCGATTGCCACCTGGGTGCGAGGAGGCGGTGTCACGATCGCCGGAGATGAAGACGATGCTGCGGAGCCTGTGCAAGCAGTCGTTTAGGGTTCGGGGTTAAACAAGCTAGGGGGGTTTAGGGCTGAGGGCTTATAAAAATTCGCGAAATCAAGATCGAATATCAGTTCAAGCAGGTCACGGGGCTTGGTGACGGCTGGCGGTAGCGGATTCATGTCGAGACTTAAACCAGCCTCGGCAGTGATCATGCATCCAGACTGATAATCACACTCAGTTGAAGACCGCAAAAGCGCACCAGGATGGATGATACTTGCAGGCATGGTTCCAAAGACACAACGGGCTTCGGAGGATTCGTGGCTTCAGTGGTCGGCACCACCTCATCAGTGATTGCCTTAGCGATGATAGCTAGTACTAGTCCACACCTTCAATAGGCACAGGGTGTAGATATGCTTCAAGCAAGAGTCTTCGGCCGTAGGTCTCGAGGGTTCCACTTCGGCACCCTTGTCGGGCATCTCCACCTCATACAATCACAGGCAACATATACAAACAGGGTACAGGAAAAAATGCATGGACCCACCAAACTCGCTGAGGGACTTCCATAGGCACAGGGTTTGCGGAGCTCGAGGCATTACCAGTAACAGGCTCCTCCTCTACCTCAATCTCAGCATCATCTTCCATTTCAGCTTCGGACTCAGCAGCTTCATCATCAGACACGCTGTCATTCTCATCATCATCTGCGGCTGCTGAGCCACCTCAGCTCATGTTCCACACAAGGGATCACCTCGACTGTGACCTGATATTGCGAGCAAAGTGGCGGGATGATGGGATGGGAATTCCGGAGTACTTGAACAGTCGGCGAACCCCTTCTTGTCGCGGCTCATGTGGCCGTTTCGCGAGCTGGGAAAAGCATGTGATCAAACGTCTCGCCATCCATGCTTGAACCTGGATTTCATGGCCTTGGGTGGGCACACAACATGTAACGACACTCCCGAAACCCTGTAACAGATGTTGCTTGATAGGCTGGATGTAAGTTGGCTGCTCGTTGGCATGCGAAGATTCATAGGTCTGTAGCCAAGGTAAAACCGCTTGAAATACTCCGCAAGCACGTGGACGGACATTCTCAGGCCTTCGATCACAAGAGTCACACACAGCCCAGTACAGAGTCTGAAGCACAACAGTGCAATGACATATAGTTAGCCAAGAATCCCACATTCTTTATCAGTGGCCCGAGAAGCTCGACGTTCTCGGCAAGATGATCTCGCTTGATTTTCTTGGTGTCTGGGGGCAAATGCACCAAACAGCCCTGCATCAAACGGTTCATCACAGTTTTGCTCTTCTCCCATGCTGATAGCACATCACAGGGCTTCACTTCAGGCTCCGCGGCTTGGTCGGCCATGGTATTCAGGTCAACTAGCTTTCAGCACTCGGATCTAGATCGATCAGACCAATAGATCGAGAGGAGTGGCGATGTGAATGTAAAACGATCGAGAATGCCTAGAGCTGAGTAGTGATTCAATTAAGCAAGGCTGCTGCCATACAGATACGTGTGTAGCTGCACAAGCATCCTGCTGAGTTCAAGGTTCAACCAGTGACACCTTGAGCACACATATGTGTTGATCGCATTCAGTCAAATGTAAGCAACTTGCAAGGTTCAAGATCAGAGCATGTCGATGCAAGGCTTGCAGTCCTTCTCGTAATTATCCTCGAAAAATGGCAGCCCATGGTGCAACGTACCTGTTGGTCGCCCAAGGAGAACTATAACCACTTCTACCTCTACACGGCGACCACTACGAATGCACACACACACACACAGGGGGAGGGCGCACTTTGCGGTCGCCGACAGGATCATATACATGTATATGTTCGGTATCGAGCCAAGAAGTGCTGTAGTCAGGTCCCCAACACTCTCCAAGTGATATTGCGACCCTGCAAGAGCCCTAAAATCGAAAAGCGCACGGATTAACACAAAAGTACCCGATCTTATAAAACCCTACGTTTTCCAGGATAAGTATAGCAAACCCTGGCCGAGAGGAAATAAGTATGACGTTTGAAGGGCCAGGTATTTCAAAGCCAAAATAGCAGGGGTTTCTAGGATTGAGCATTATTTGTGAACTTTATATAGATTATATAACATAAAGTTTAAAACGTCATACACAAACAAAAACATAAAACGAAACTAGCCCAAACCAGAAAACATGCCAAAGAATGCAGTCCTCCTCGTTCACGGCAGCTCGTGCCCCCTCCTCTTGAGAAGTTTGGAAAAAGTCAGCGATGAAACGCTCCTCCGTTTCCAGCAACGTCCGCGTCTCGCGCGCTTCCTCCAACCCGGCCACCATTCGCGACAGCACGTCTCTGCTCACCATGGCGGCGACACAGCTAAGAGTGCTCCTGTGCTCTTACGTGTCTGCCTATTCGCGGATAGTGCTTGCTCTGTTTGCTGCTGTGCTTGCTGCTGTGCTTGCTGCAGTGCGTGCGTGCGGGTGCGTGCTGCTGCGTGCTGAGTGCTGAAGGGCATGCATGCATGGACATGGTCGCTTTGCAGCTACCCTGACACTTGATTCCAGCAGAGCGCGGCGATCCCATCTCTGCACAAAAGCAACAGCATCCGCATGCCGTGCCTTGAAACCAAATGCAGAATCCCAAACTATATTCAGCAACCCGCACATAAGATTCAAACTGAAAATGATAATATTTGTTATTATAGGGTGTAATAACATATAAACCCTAGCGGTAAAACCTAAAGCACCATGTTACATATATTCAATCTATTTAATCTACCACTGAAACCCTCTTTGTTTTTGTCGGCGGAAGAAGCCGGCGCGGTTCTGTACTGCCTTTGCGGCACACACATGCAGCCCTGCCCCTAAATAAGGTTATGTGTATATATATATATATATATATATATGTGTATATATACTTTAATTAGGTTTAACCCATATATATATATATATATATATATATATTTGGCAAGCCGCATGTGTGCGCCGCTGGCAGCTGCTTTGAGCTGGTCTCGGCGTCAAGCGCCCCGCAGCTGCTGGTGAGCTCCTTGCGGCGTCTAGCGCCCGAGTGCACGGCGTCCAGCGCCCTACTCGTAGCCCAACCGGCGCCACTCCTGCCAGCGCCGGTTGTTCACGGCCTGCCGCAAGCTCGCTGCGCCCATGTAGTCGTCCGCGAGCTCGCGAAACCGCGGACGATCGCGCTCCCGCAGCACGGCGCGACAAAGCATAAAGAGCTTATCCGCCCACGAGCCAGCGTCGATGCGCTCACGCCTCTCGTCCAGCTGCTCCTGGAACTGCTGGGCCAGCTGCTCGAGCTCACGACACCACCCCTGATCCATTTCGCAGCGGATCAACAGCGCCACCTTGGACTGCGCTCCCCCACGGTTCGCGTCCATCGGCGCGCGTCCTCGGCCGCGGCCTCGTGGGCCCCCCTTTCCACCGCCTTTCGGGCGCTCCTCGTCCTGAGATGCATTTAAGAAAAAGTTAAGAAGAAACTGAAAAACCAAAACAAATATATACATATGTAAATATATGTATAGTATATATAATAATCCTATAAAACAAAATCACATGCAAGACCCGAGCAGCACTGCTTCTGTCGCGGTCGCCGCGCCGGGGACGGTCGTCGCGGCGGGCGCGCTCGTAGCGCTCCTCGCGCCGCCGATCCCTGTCGCGGTCATCGCGCCGGCGATCGCGATCGTCCTCGCGCTCTCGCCTCTGCGGGCGCCGGTCCGACTCCGTCTCCGTGGAGCCTCGCGCCTCGCGCCTGTCCCGGCGCTCTTGCTCCGCCCGCCTGCGTTGGCGCTCCTCCTCCTCCTCCTCGTCCCGCCAGCGGCGCTGGTTGTCAGCGTCCTCGCGCTCCCTGTCGCGGCGCTCCTGTTCGAAGAAGTCTCGGCGTCTGCGGATTTCGTCCTGTTCTTGCGCCCTCATTTGCTTCAGCATCTCCGCGTGCTCCTGCATCTGCGCCTGAAACTGCAGCGAGCGCATCTCCTCCTCCCGCCGAAAGCGTCTGCTGCGCTCATCCTCTGCTTCCTCAGCGACACTGCGCTCCTCGGTCTTCGCCTTTTTTGTGCCCTTCGGCCGTGGCCTTGGGTCTGCCGGCGGCCGGTCCTTCTTCGCCTCTTCGGGCGCCTCCTCCTCCTTCTTCTCCTCCTCAGCCTTTGAAGGCTCGTCCTCCGACTGCACATGCTCAGCCCGAGCCGGCTCCTTCTCCTGAGACGGGCTCGGTTCCTCGTAGTCCGGCAACTCAGGCGACGCAGCCTCCGCGGGCTCCTTCTCTGCAGCCTTTGAAGGCTCCTCCTGGTTCTGCTCAGGCTCCATGCTGGGCGCAGCCTCAGCCGCTGCGGGCTCCGAGGCCGGGCTGGTCGCAGCGTCCTGCATGGACGATAGCTAAGGTGTACATATAAACGGGTTTGTACAGGGCCTATATTTATATTTCTATTTATATCTGTATATATATATATGTATATATCTATATATATATATATATAACTTTAAAAAAAATATAAAACTAAACAGAAAACATGCCATGCAGTCCTCCGCTTCCTTGGCAGCTTGTGCCCTCGCCTGTTCGCTTTTGCGAAACTCAGCGACCAAGCGCTCTTCGGCTTCGTTCAAAGCCCGCGTGTCCCGCGCCATCTCGAGGGCGGCAACCATCTCCAGCAGCACCTCCCTTGGCATGCTGACCATGGCTCCTACAGCCTACAGTGGCTCCAAGGCTCTCCTCCTACACTCTTCCTACAGCCTACAGTGGCTCCTATACGGCGCTTTCGTGCGCGTGCATACAGTTTTCTTGACTGCATGTGCCTACAAGGCTCCTACTTTAAGTGCGTGTGCCTAGACCTGGCTGCATGAGTGCAAGTGCGAGGAAGGCCGCATGCATGCCGCCCTGTGTGCTGCTGTGCTTGGAGCTGTGTTTGCTGCTGTGTTTGGTGCTGTGTTTGCTGCTGTGTTTGCTGCTGTGCTTTGCTGCTGTGCTTGCAGCTTGAGAAGGAGCGGCGCGGATGTCACAATTCAGCACGTTGCCATGCATTGCAAATCAAAATTCCATGCTTCTGCTGCACAAATATGCAAAGCAGCCAAACAACTGGGCTCTTCCCTTATTTTGGTTCCTTCGGTCGCAGATCCTGCGCAAAACTGTAAAAGCCGCTATTCAGCGCTCTCCGTCCTCTGCATCCTCATCTGCACTCTCCTGCTCCTCCTCCTCCTCCTCCTCCTCCTCCTCCTCCGCGGGCACCTGTCTCGCGACCGGCGCGCCGGGCGCCGCACGCCCTGCCACTCCGCGGCGGCGCGACCCTCGCGGGCGCCCGCGTGTGCCGCGCCCGCGTCCCTGCGCGTGGGCCGCATAGCGCCCCGTGCGCTTGTAGTCCCTGGACTCCGAGCCAGCACAGGCATCGCAGTCTTGCGCCAGCCTCTCAAACACCGCGGCGAGCTGCGCGCCGTCGCACGCCACATGCAGGTCCGGGCGCAGGCCCCGCCGCGGCGGCGCCAACATCCGCACTTGGGTGCCGTCTACATCAACGGTCACCGCGCGCACCTCCTCGGCACTTTGCTGTGCTCTCCGCCTCTTGGGCGCTCGCTGCTCTGCAAACAAGTTCTCTGCAGGACCTGCACCCCCCAACGCGGCTTCAAGCGCGCCGTCACGCAGCTTCTTCAGCTCTTCCAGCTGCGACGAGCTCGCCAGCGACATGCCGCGTGGGCACTTCCCGCAGACGAGGTTGCAGAGCCAGGGCGACGTCGGCCGCAACTGCATGTACTGCACTCCGTCCACCATGCACAAAAAGTTGCTGGGGATTTTCCGCGTCACTTCTCCGCGCGCCACAAACAGCTCCTGCGTCAAGCGCACCTCCATGGCCAAAGCTCTATATATATATATATACTTTATATATATATATATATATTATAAAGTGATATATAGCTATATATGCATGCTTTCCATGACCGCCCTATATATATATATATATATAGGCGAGGCGATGGATGCTTTATATCTCTTGCCTGCCATATATATATATATAGATATGTATATACTGCATGACATGATCCATGTTGCACATATCCCTTGCGGCATGTGTTTTTTTAAGACATCATGGCATGCCCTTGAGAAGGCCGAGTACTTGAGCTTTTGGCGAGGCATCATGAAACTTCTCACAAGCAAATCATGCTGCAGATGCTTGCAAATAGCACGGTCGCAGTGATATATATATATATACACTCCTTTTCAACTTCTCACGCCGCCTTCTTGGCGCGCTTCTTCGGCGAGCCTTGGTCGGTAGCTTTCAGCTGCAGGAGCTCATGCTTCAACAGTTCCTGCTCATTCGTCAGCACCGGCACGGTCAGACCTGCGATTTTCGCACTCGTCAGCTGCAAGTTGCCTTCGTCGGACGTCTTGTACGCCCACCAGAACGCCACAAGGGCGCTTGCCTTCGCAAAGTCTGCGGTGGGACGCACAGGCTGCACAGCGAAACTCTCGCCCTCGAACTGCACCAAGACTGCACCTTCCTTGGCCTCCCCCTCTTTGAGAGCAGCAAGTGTGCCCCCAGGCCAGAGCTTCAGCTTCTTCGCCTTGTAGGTCTTATCCGCGTAAATCGCGCACGGATTGGCTGCAAACAGCACCGTGCCGCAGCTATGCTGCTCAAAGTGCTGCCAAAGCAAGGTTTGGGCACGCAGTCGGCGGATTTCGCCGCTGAGGGCGCACGGCGGCTGCAGAGCTGCAGCCACTGCAGGCTCACAAAGGAAACACTCCGCAGCTTGCGTGCGCTTCCAGCTCTTCAGCTTCTGCAGGTCCTGCGAGCAGGGCTATATATATATATACTTCAAAGTACTTTAAGTATATATTATATATAGTTCCTGCGTGCAACCCATTCTATATATATTATATATCCCCTGCATGCAAGGCCTCCAGGACCTCGAGCTCCGGCTCGAACAAGCGCTGCCCGCGAAAGACCGCGCCCGCAGCGTCCAAGCTCACCAAGCGGAAGACTTGTGCAGCGTGGTCCTTGTTGGTATACCGCTCTCCCAGCACCAGGTGCTTGTTCCCCTGCAGTGCCACGACCGCCGGGTCGGCGCACTCCTTCAAGCTCAGAGCTCTCTCCGGCTGCTGCTTCGAGCGCTTGGTCCCGGACGCCGCCGCTGCAGGCACAGCCTCGCCCTGCAGCTCCTTGGCGAACAGCGCACTCAGCTCCGCCAAGTTCGCGTAGACACGCGCCTCCCTTCCCGCCTTTTGCTTCTGCAGTAGCATGAGCACGGCTCGCACCATCAAGCGGCCCATAGCCTTCAGAGGCTCCCCATTTTCCGCCAAGGCTGCCGCCTGCAGGTACAGCGGCCAAGCGCGCGCCAGACAGTCCTCGGTCTCCGCCACCCGCTGCGAGAGCGCCGCCCCGCGTAGCTTCTCTGCGTCGCTCGGCAAGAGAAGTCGCGCAAACCCATCCCTGCATTTCTGCACCGGCGCCGTAAGCTGGCATGCCAGCAAGGCGCACCTCAACATCGGCAGAAGTTGCCCCTTCACTTCTGTCGCGACCACTGCGCGCACGAAATCCTCCCCCAGCATCATAGATGCTCCGAAGACCTTGCTAAAGCAAGCCAAAAACTCAACCAGCGGGAACCGCTCACCTTCTCCCCCGCCGTACAACAAAACGTACTGCGCCAAGCTACCCGCGTATTTCGCGCACGCTGGCTTCGACAGCAAGAGCTGCTCCATGGCAGCGTCCTTGCGCTCTTCCTCGGTCAAGCAGCCATGTGCTCTCTTCTGCATGAACAGACTTGCAAAAGTCTGCATGCACTCCACCTCACTCAGAACCTTCGCAGCAGCGTGCGCCGTGTTGTACGACTGCTGGAATGCAGTCGCCAGCTCTGGAAAGCTCGCCTCAACAGAAGAGGAAATGATCAACCATTCCCAGCCGTCGCGAAGTAGCACGTTCACCGGGTGGTCCGGCTCGCGCCCCGCCACAAGGGCGCCCAGGCTGCTACCGTCCGCAGCACGCGCGCCTGTCACCGTCGCCTTCAAAAAAGCCGCTGTGTGCGACCCCGCCACGGTCAGAAACCGTTCCGTTCGGGTCACGGGCGCCAGCATTCCCTCTGCTGCCGCGACTACGCGCTCGTTGGCCACGTACTGCGACTCGCGCAACGCGGCATCGCTGCTCATCTCGAAGCAAACGCTGCCAGCTTCCAGGAGCTCCCGCCGCAGCCCGGCCTCAAGCATGACTCTGCCATTGGCATGTGCATCGTGTGGTTGCACCATCAGCCCTCCGCGATTTTTTGGATGCACAAGCATAGCCGTCACAGGCTCCCTTCGCTTGTACGCAAGACCTGCGCTCGTCAGCACCTGCACCACTTTTTCCACCTTGGTCCCCAGCTCCTGAGAGCTCTCCAACAAGGCCGCGACTTCTGCACGCGTGCCTGCCTCCATGCCGCCAACCGCTAGCTTCGCTAGACTTACGTGCTCTGCGACGTCCCTTACCAATAGTGATGCTGACATGCTTCTTGGCTTGCAGCCTGTGTGTGACTTTTGCTTTCTGCTGCTGCTGCTGCTCCTGTGCTGCTGCTAAATCTTGCACATGTCCCCGGAGCACGCCTCCGGGGCTATATATGGCTAATGCACTGCCGCCATGACCTGTGCATGCTTCCTGGACTTCGAGCCCGTTAATTCATGCGGCAACCAAATGGACTGCAATTCGCAAGCGGAATTAAAACTTGAATCCCGGAATGTCCATCAGAAAAACACTGCATGTCGTACTCGCAACTTGCTTCTGTTTCACATTGGCACTCAAAGATTCATAAAGCGTCATGCAAGGAAATGACACTTATAATACTTTGATAAGTGGTTATGCAATCACGGTTATAACCACTATAGGACTTATATTTTTTATGCTTAACCACTTACATAACGTATATAAACTTTTCTATAAACACCATAAAAAATATAACTTTTATATAAGATAACATAACTTCTCTAACCTTGTATCACCCTTATAACAGTTTACTACTGGCTTAGAACTAGCTTATTAACAGGTTACTACCAGCTTGTCATCCTCTGTAATCCTTCCAAGTCATTAGCTAAAACCCGGTCCATTAAAGTAGATGTCATCCAGGGCAGGGCGGGCAGAGCGGTTGTGGCAGAATTTGGCGCAATGCTGACAACGCCGCCAAGCGACGTCACCTGGTACAACCATCTGGGTCTTGGAAAAGCTTCCTGCGTAGAGCTGCTTATGATTGGCGCGGCTGACGGCTACAGGCGTTTGGTGCTTCCTTACATGTGTCAGCCCTGGCAGCTACTGGGTGTGTCCACTAGCACAGCAGCTTCAGCTCTGGCATCCATGGAAGCACAATGCCGCCAGCACAGCAATTGCCATGAATGCAGTGATCCATTGTTCAGCAAGGCATCCGTTTCAACAAGGGTTTTCGGTTTTCTCATGTAGTAGTCAAGTTTGGACATAAAGGGTTGCCGCTCGTGGGGATGAATTGGTTTGACAGGTCTTCCTGGACTGGGCGCTTGGACCTTCGCTGTCGCATGAACACAAGCTTGAGCGAGTGGCGCACGTCCAGATGGTGTTGCGTGATGTGCTGGGGCAGCTGCCTTTAAGCAGTATCGACGTGGAAAGATCACACGCAAACATTCAAGTAGACATGAATGCTTCCAAAGCTGTGCCGAAAAGGCCATCGAACGCACAATGCGACTCGTACATTTGTTGCGTATCTCTTGAACATGAGCACACCAAGAAGCAGGTCGAACTTGAGACGCTGGGCATCAAACAGGATCGTGTCAAGAAGACTATGCGAGCCCGAAAGGTTGAGACTAGTGCACCTGGGAACGGCCTGTCTTTGCGACGCTCCGGCTTCAACTCCGACGGCACAGTGAAAGGCAGAGATGGCCTTTTGAAGGGTTTGCTGTCCGGGGCTGAGACATGGCCCATGGCTAGAGGGCTAGAGGCAGGCTATGTTGTGTGGTGGGGGATGTGCCATCAGACAGAATCAGTCCGTAGGCAGCAAATAGGATGCGAGTCGAAGTCGGGATTGGGATTGAATTATATTAATTAGTATAAATTAATCTGATCTAAATTAAATCTAAATATGATGACTTCTATGCTGGGCACTTCTCAGGTCGGTCAAAGCTGGTGGTGTGCGCCGCACTCGCCCGGAAACTCGCAGAGTCAGTGGCTTCAATGCCTTTCAGAAGGCCAACAAGCAACTCGACTCGACGTTTTTTTTTATGGAATGTATGTACAACTGTAACGAGTCTGTAAATTATGAAAATGTACGATATAGTATAGTCGATATAGTGATATATTTTATAGTCAGACAGATAATTAATTTAACATTATGTAACTATGACTTATAGTCATAGTCATAGTCATAGTATATAGTATATAGTTAATAGTCATAGTTATAGTATAGTTTAGTCATAGTCATATAGTTGGTTTGTTCAATAATCAATGGCGTGGGGTCGTGGTTGGTTGGTTGGTCGAAGGCACCTCTTCAAGCGATCCCGGTTGGCCAGCGCGGAGAATCGTCAGGAGTCCAAGAAATTGGCGGAGCTCTGGCGCGATTTGCCGGCCGATGCCCGCGAGCGGTACGAGGAACAGGCACGCGAGATTCAAGCTGCGCGGGATGAGCTGAAAGCAAAGGTGTTGTCGAAAACCGCATCGGCCGCGGAAGAAGCTGCAGAGATTGGGGTCCTGAGCACCGCTCAGGTAAAACGATTGAATGGCTGCAGGCTGGACCAGACTTTGGGTCAGGTGTCGGGGCACCCGGTGTGGAAGGCAGGCTTGGGCCTGTCTGACCACGTGGCCGCTCTGAAGGCAACTCTGGTCATGTCGGTACCAGATGCCACTGCAATGCGAGGTATCAAGCGTCAGCATGATGAAGCTTTCTCGTATGATCCGACCATAGTACCGAACCCTCAGCTACCCAAGTTCATTCGCCCATGCTGTATGCTGCATGGCGGTACCTGTCAGTGCGATCCTCATTTTGATTTGATGCAGCGCTTCGTGAAGCAATTTCATGAGCAACTGATTGCTGAGCGACTTGGTGGTAGCCCTACCCTCGTCGAGCTCAAACCTGGCCAGGACGAGACGTCGATTTGGCTGATTGTTGCAACAGTGGCACTACGGCCTCAGTGCCACATCGTTATCTATCTGCATTCTGCAGCGGGGTTTTTGCACCTGACGATGCAGAACGGTTCCCTTGCCATGGGCACAATGCATCGAGTTATGCGCAGGATGCTACAGGCAGCCTCTCGTGGAGATACACCGCTGGACGACTTTCGCTGCACTGTGGCTGTGGCAGGATAGAGTAAGCATTCTGTAATAATAAATAATAATTAATTAATAATAACAATAAGTAATAATAGTTAGTAGTTAGTTAGTAGTTAGTAGTTAGTAATAATAGTAACTAATATCATATTATTAGTAAGAAAAATAAATACAATAAATATAAGTAATTTAATTTAATTTAATTTGTAAGATGTAATGTACAAACTTAAAACACCCCAAGTCCCGAAACCCAAGCCGCGAACCTCAAGCACGAAACCGCAAGCCCTAAACAAGCAATTTGGCTGATTCTGTGCGTTCAGGGTTCGTGGGTTGATGCTCAGATATTGGACTTAGGGTTTGGGTGTTTAGAGTTGGGGGTGTTTGGGTCTGGGGTTTGGGGTTTTGTTTAGGGTTTTGGGCTTTGTGGGTTTTGGTTTTTACTGTTTCAGGGAGTAAAGTCTGCTAATTATAAACTTATAATTATAAATTACAAATAAATCAGTATAAGTATGATAATATGTACAAACTTAAAACACCCCAAGTCCCGAAACCCAAACCGCAAACCTCAAGCACGAAACCGCACGCCCTAAGCACCCAATTTGGCTGGTTCTGGGTGTTCAGGGTTTGTGGTTTGATGCTCGGATATTGGACTTAGGGTTTGGGTGTTTAGGGTTGAGGGTGTTTGGGTCTAGGGTTAAGGCTTTGTGTGTTTAGGTTTTGCTAAGTTTCAGGGATGATGGAAGAGTCGCGAGGTTCGCCTTTATGGTGGACCTGAGATGGATGATTCAGAGGACATGCGGTTTCTGCAACCTGACGAGGATGAGGCATTGTTGGAGCACGAATTGGGCGGAAACGGCGGGCTCGGGCCGCGACGTGTGGCAGTGGCACCTGCCGGCGGTTGTCGTCTGCCCTTTGGACTGGTTCCTATCAGGACAAGACTCGAACTCCAGCTTGTATTTGATTGTCCTGATCATTTGCACTGGTATGCATACGGTGTGCCCCTAGCCCCTAGCTTCCTGCACTCCAGTCTTTCAACGGTTCTCTGTAGAACGGCAGGACTGAGAGGGCAGCGAAAGCGCGCAAGACCACGAGCGAGAGCACGGGCAAGAAACACAAAGATTCCCAACCTGGACCGTCGGAGGAGACAGCGCCGGTACAGCCGCTCGGGCGAGGCTAGTCGTCTCTCTTATATTGTTCCGAATTCCTCAATTAGAATTTACAATCTGTTTTTTATAATTTAAGTATAGTTCTGAGCTGTGCAAAGGCCATTGGTGGACAAAGAAGAGCAGGCTCAGCTGCTGGAGAGCAGCTGCCTGCTGAGTCCAGCTGCGCAAGCCGAGCTGGATTTGGCCATGCAGCTTCAACGCAGGATGGATGCCGACCAGGAACTGACAGCGGAAGATGACTCTCGCAGCAGCAGGTCTGGTGGGCGAGCTGCGGATCCTTCTGCTGCGCCGCGTGGGAGTCGCGACCCATTGCCCGCGCCATCAGGGCCTAGCCTTGACAGCCTGTTCAGTTTGGGTCGGGTCCCGTTGAGAAGGCGCTACCCCTGTAAACAGGACCCTAGAGGGGATCCCTACCCAAATAACCCGAACCCCATCCTAAACAGCCCCAAACCCCTAAACCCCCTGAACCCCTTAAACCCAAAGTTATAAGTTATAAGTATAAGTTATAAGTTATAAGTTATAAGTTATAAGTTATAAGTATACAGTATAAGTTATATTATATATATATATATATATATATTATATAAGTAGCTTGACAATTTACATCTGGAATTTCAATATACTAATACTAAGTATAGATTATAAATAATAATATATTGAAATTCCAGATGTAAACTGTCAAGCCATAAGTTCACACCCCATAAGTATAATATCAACATGTAGACTGTAATTTCAGTGAATCCCCAAAACATTGCTCAAGGTGGCCGCGAGTGGTTCCGGCGCTGGTTTCCAGTCCCGACTGGGAATCCTTAGCGTCGGCTGGGTTCAGCGTCCGAACGTGAGCTGTTTGTTTTGTCGCGGCAAACTTGCAAAGGGAACGCTTCGGCTGGAATACTCGTATAAATTGAACAAGCCGTCGCGATCTATTCACCCGAGCTGTCTAGCGCAAATCCCGGGCAATCAGCTGCCGGTTTCCATAGGGACTTTGGAGAATGCAATTTCTTCTCGACCGATGTCGTCAGCGGACAATCAGACATGTCAGAGAGCTCTGGATGAGCTACGCATGAGACTGTAAGGAGGGTTTGGCCAGTTTGGTCGGCAGTGCAGGATTCAAAGAGTTTGTACAGGCTGGCCATGTGACCAGTGAATCCAGCGGGCCAGTTGCTGTGGCTGTACCATAGGCCGTAGGTCGTGCAGGCACCTTAACTGGGCACCGGGCACCCTGATTCAGTCCCAAATCCTTAATACTTCATTGATATCTGATATCTTATATACTTATATATCAAGTGATATAAGATTGCAGGGTCCAGTGCTCTTGCGATGTGCTCTGTAGATTGAGTGTGAATTCAGTTGTTCCAGCGAGCTGCACAACGGGATGCGATGGAAGTGCTGCATGCAGAAATGATTCAGATTCCTTTGTTCTTGCGAGTGAGAGTGCATGTTCTAAAGTTCTAGTCCATCAGTCGCGCTCAGTAGATATGCTGAATGAGTCCTCAGTCCTAAATTCTAAGTCCTATGAGTCCTCTAGTCCTATGCTGTTTGTGACTGCTGTTGCCAGACTCCTCTCGACTACATCATGAACGGCGTGCTCCAGATCGACGGGCGAGAGGAGCTTATAGGCCTGAATCATATTCCAGGTTACAAGACAGAGGTCCACAGCCTACAGACACAAAGCTGAATGAAGCTGTTGACTGTTGACGGTGACTGTCACTGCCCTGTGTCCATGCAAACCGGGTCGGGTGTCTCATTAATTACAATACATTATGTCATGTCGCTTTGCAACCCAGGAGTTCTGAGTTTGGTCTTCCACAGTCACGTCCGAGACTATACTTTGTGCTGCTGCGACAAGATGTCCTTTCACGAGCACCCATGGCTCACGTTTCGCAAGCCGCAATTATAGTTGTTATCAGTGAGCAGTGACCAGCCATCATGTAAGGCTAATTAGGTATGTTTCGATTCTGCGTCACCTACAGCCAAGGAGCAAATCCGGACATTGTTGGCAACTTTTCGGTCTGTGTACAACAGGCCAGCGACTATGGCCGAGGTTTTCCATTATGTGGATCATGCGGGCCACGACTGGGAAGACGTGCCAGAGGCTGGCCAGTCCAGGGAATCGAAAGACACCGTTGCCAGTTGCCACAAACTAGGGCCGTGCTGCTAAGCTGCTACGTCGCATCGCTAAGGATGTGGACCTTGGCGCTCGCTTCGATCGTGATGCATCGGAACCTTTACCTGCGCAGCTCAACTGCACTTGCCGACCCGCTGTAGCGCCAGCGCAGTTGCAGTCAGTGTCCCGTATTCCAGTCAATTGTAGCGTGTCTTGTCAGTCCAGTCCAATCTGTCTAACACAATCACAACAGTTGTCTAATCTCAGTAAGTTGAGTCCAGTTTAATTCAGTCTAATTAGTCAGTCTGGTCAGGTCGAGTCTAGTCTCGTGTCCTGTCCCAGTCAAGTCTAGTCCAATCAGTGTAAGTTTATTTCAATCAAGTCGCGTTGCGTGACATGATGACATGACATGGTTGCCTGATAACGTCAGTAGCTGGCAGTGCAGATTCTGTGACCTTGTGAGCTTCGTTAACTCCAGAAATCATACACAGCCTTGACCGCGGGTTTCAGGCCAGTCAGCCGCGATGGTATGTTTGGCAACAGGCAATAGGTAGTGATAGTAATGACTCTGACAACACTAATGAGTGTATTTGATTCTGAGCTTGATCAGAGGTTCATAGATTCATCAGTTTTACAGTTTTGCACATTTGTGTAACTGTGTAACTGTACATGAAGTAGCAGTAGCATCGTGTGCTGTCTGGGGCAGCGCAAGGCTAAGTGCTGCCAATGGCGCGACCTCCCTCACGCAAGTATTTGCGGCGTTTTCGTTCTGGCAAGATTCTTAGTCTGTGGGCATACATGCGGCTGGAGGCCATAGCTCGCGAGGCTAATGAAGCCGACGGCCATGTGGATACTCTCCGAGCTGTAATATCAGAAGTCAGCTGGAAGACCCATGACTTATGTCCAGGATGCAAAAAAATCGTGAGTACGATCATTCGCAGAGGCCTCGCGTAGGTCGGTGTGGTCGCATGCCTTCTTGGTTATGATGATTCTGATTTGGCTGACCGCAGCGGCCTGCCGTCTACAACACTGGACGGAGCCTTGGGCGCACGTAAGCGTGAGCTGATTGCCGTGTAGCGTATACAGTATACAGTATACAGTATACATTATAATATTTATTAATTAATTAATTATATATTATCATTAATATTATATCATTATATTATTATATAATTATAAAAATTATATTATATAATTATATAAATATATAGTTACTATAAATTATAAATTTATAAATGTATAAATTTATAATATTTATAAATATATAAATTATATTTATGTATTAATACATAATATAAATTAATATAAAATATAAACCCCTAAACCTCTAAACCCTGAACCCTTAACCTTAAACCCTCAACCCCAAACCCCTAACCCCTAAACCGCTAACCCCTAAACCCCTATACCGTACCCTAAACCCCTTAACCCCGAACCCCTAGACCCCCTAAACCCCTAAACCGCTAAACCCTAAACCCCATAAACCCCTAAACCCGTAGATCTCTGCTCGTAACATATATCATATAACAGTTTTTGTTGCGATTGCTCTTTTGGTTTAAGTTATATCGTTTACCTATGTATTTGTTTTATTTTTCCTTGAGTGAACGTGCTCAGAAATTGGAGTTCGGTCTTCGTACTCATGATTCTCATTGTCATGAGAAAATATTCAATTGGGGCTCAACATGGCTTGGGCTGCACTGGGCTTGGGTTGCACTGGGCTTGGGCTTCCTGGGATTCTTGAGCTTCTTGGTCTTGGGCTTGGGCTTGGGCCTGGTCTTGGGTGCTTGTTTGATTGCTTTTGCTTCTGCCTGTGCTGTGCTCCCTGAGTTCCGTCAGATCAGATCATCAGACCAAACCGTTTCCATGGCGTGGGATAATTAAGTTAAAGTTAAAGCACAGATATGCAGGATCGACCTTGAACTTCTGTTACTACCTGTGCTCACTGAGGTCGGCCAAGTCACACCAGACCAGATCATCTCAGATCAAAATCAATACCAGTGCTCACTGAGTTCCGTCAGAGCAGATTAGATCAGCATAGATCAGATCAGAACAGATCAGATCAAACTACCCGGTTCCATGGCATGGGCTTCAAAGTTAAGAGTCAATAGCCCCTTGCAAGATCGAGCACCGATCATCGGTCTTGAACTTCTCTTTCTGCCTGTGCTCACTGAGTTCCGTCAGATCAGATCAGGTCAGATCAGATCAGATCAGATCCAATCATATCGGACCAGGCCGGTTCCATGGCATGGGGTTCCAAGACTGTGACAGAGCCAGAGCTCCTTGCAGGATCGATGATCGATCTTGAAGTTCTGTTTCTGCCTGTGCTGACTCGCTCACGGAGTTCGGCCAGAGTCAGATCAGATCAGATCAGGACAGATCAGGTCAGCAACACAGATAGTGATAATAGAGCTCCTTGCAGGGTCGACCTTGAACTTCTGTTTCTGCCTGTGCTCACTGAGGTCGGACAGGGCAGATCAGACCAGATCACATCAGATCAAAACCGGTGCTCACTGAGTTCTGTCAGAGCAGATCAGATCAGAACAGATCAGATCAAACTACCCGGTTCCATGGCATGGGCTTCAAAGTTAAGAGTCAAGAGTCAATAGCCCCTTGCAAGATCGAGCACCGATCATCGGTCTTGAACTTCTCTTTCTGCCTGTGCTCACTGAGTTCCGTCAGATCAGATCAGGTCAGATCAGATCAGCTCACATCGGACCAGGCCGGTTCCATGGCATGGGGTTCCAAGACTGTGACAGAGCTCCTTGCAGGATCGATTCGGGACCATTCGGGACCTGTGCTCACTGAGTTCCATCAGATCAGATCAGGTCAGATCAGATCAGATCAGATCAGATCACATCGGACCAGGCCAGCCAGGTGGCCAGCCAGCCAGCCAGCCAGCCAGCCAGCCAGCCAGCCAGCCACCCAGCACCCAGCCAGCCAGCCACCCAGCCAGCCAGCCAGCCACCCAGCCACCCAGCCACCCAGCCACCCAGCCACCCAGCCGGCTCCATGGCATGGGATGCCAAGACTGTGACAGAGCTCCTTGCAGGATCGATGATCGATCTTGAAGTTCTGTTTCTGCCTGTGCTGGCTCGCTCACGGAGTTCGGTCAGAGTCAGATCAGATCAGAACAGATCAGGTAGGATCAGATCAGATCACATAAGAGCAAACCGGTTCCATGGCATGGGATTAAAATACAGATAGTGATAGAGCTCCTTGCAGGGTTGACCTTGAACTTCCGTTCCTGCCTGTGCTCACTGCTCACTGAGTTCCGTCAGATCAGATAAGATCAGAACAGAACCGAGCATAGTAGAGCAAACCAGCTCCGTGGCAGGCGATGAGGTGCGAGGCTTGGGGTGGCTCATGCCACCGCAGTCCTGAAGGGACGTCTCCAAGCTGGGAAGGCTTAATACAGTTCATGCGAACGGTCCCGAACGGTCCCGAACGGTCCCGAACCGTGCCAACCCTTCCTGACGAGACGTCTCTTGCCTGGGAAGGCTTAAGGTGGCTCATACCACCAGGTCCCGAACGGTCCCGAACGGTCCCGAACGGTCCCGAACGGTCCCGAACGGTCCCGAACGGTCCCGAACGGTCCCAGCCGTCTCTTGCCTGTGAAGGCTTAAGGTAGCTCGATACCACCAAGTCCCGAACGGTCCCGAACGGTCCCGAACGGTCCCGAACGGTTCCGACCTGATCTGTTCTGACCTGATCACATCGGACCAGGCCAGCCAGCCAGCCAGCCAGCCAGCCAGCCAGCCAGCCAGCCACCCAGCCACCCAGCCACCCAGCCACCCAGCCACCCAGCCACCCAGCCACCCACCCAGCCGGTTCCATGGCATGTTCCAAGACTGTGACAGAGCTCCTTGCAGGATCGATGATCGATCTTGAAGTTCTGTTTCTGCCTGTGCTGACTCGCTCACGGAGTTCGGTCAGATCAGATCAGATCAGAACAGATCAGGTCGGAACCGTTCGGGACCGTTCGGGACCGTTCGGGACCGTTCGGGACTTGGTGGTATCGAGCTACCTTAAGCCTTCACAGGCAAGAGACGGCCCGTAAGGAAGGGTTGGGACCGTTCGGGACCGTTCGGGACCGTTCGGGACCGTTCGGGACCGTTCGGGACCTGGTGGTATGAGCCACCTTAAGCCTTCCCAGGCAAGAGACGTCTCGTCAGGAAGGGTTGGCGCGGTTCGGGACCGTTCGGGACCGTTCGGGACCGTTCGGGACCGTTCGGGACCGTTCGGGACCTGGTCGCATGAACTGTATTAAGCCTTCCCAGCTTGGAGACGTCCCTTCAGGACTGCGGTGGCATGAGCCACCCCAAGCCTCGCACCTCATCGCCTGCCACGGAGCTGGTTTGCTCTGCTGTGATCGGTTCTGTTCTGATCTTATCTGATCTGACGGAACTCAGTGAGCACAGGCAGGAACGGAAGTTCAAGGTCAACCCTGCAAGGAGCTCTATCACTATCTGTATTTTAATCCCATGCCATGCCATGGAACCGGTTTGCTCTTATGTGATCTGATCTGATCCGACCTGATCTGTTCTGATCTGATCTGACTCTGACCGAACTCCGTGAGCGAGTCAGCACAGGCAGAAACAGAACTTCAAGATGGATCATCGATCCTGAAAGGAGCTCTGTCACAGTCTTGGCATCCCATGCCATGGAACCGGCTGGGTGGCTGGGTGGCTGGGTGGCTGGGTGGCTGGGTGGCTGGGTGCTGGGTGGCTGGCTGGCTGGCTGGCTGGCTGGCTGGCTGGCTGGCTGGCTGGCTGGCCACCTGGCTGGCCTGGTCCGATGTGATCTGATCTGATCTGATCTGATCTGACCTGATCTGATCTGATGGAACTCAGTGAGCACAGGTCCCGAATGGTCCCGAATCGATCCTGCAAGGAGCTCTGTCACAGTCTTGGAACCCCATGCCATGGAACCGGCCTGGTCCGATGTGAGCTGATCTGATCTGACCTGATCTGATCTGACGGAACTCAGTGAGCACAGGCAGAAAGAGAAGTTCAAGACCGATGATCGGTGCTCGATCTTGCAAGGGGCTATTGACTCTTGACTCTTAACTTTGAAGCCCATGCCATGGAACCGGGTAGTTTGATCTGATCTGTTCTGATCTGATCTGCTCTGACAGAACTCAGTGAGCACCGGTTTTGATCTGATGTGATCTGGTCTGATCTGCCCTGTCCGACCTCCGTGAGCACAGGCAGAAACAGAAGTATAAGGTCGACCGTCGACCCTGCAAGGAGCTCTGTTATCACTTAACTTATCTTATCTTATGGAACTGGTTTGTTGTGACCTGATCTGACCTGATCTGTTCTGATCTGATCTGACCGAACTCCGTGAGCGAGTCAGCACAGGCAGAAGAAGCAGAACTTCAAGGTCGATCGTCGATCCTGCAAGGAGCTCTGTCACAGTCTTGGCATCCAATGCCATGGAACCGGCTGGGTGGCTGGGTGGCTGGGTGGCTGGCTGGCTGGCTGGGTGGCTGGCTGGCTGGCTGGGTGGCCTGGTTTGATGTGATCTGATCTGATCTGACCTGATCTGATCTGACGGAACTCAGTGAGCACAGGTCCCGAATGGTCCCGAATCGATCCTGCAAGGAGCTCGGTCACAGTCTTGGAACCCCATGCCATGGAACCGGCCTGGTCCGATGTGATCTGATCTGATCTGATCTGACCTGATCTGATCTGACGGAACTCAGTGAGCACAGGCAGAAAGAGAAGTTCAAGACCGACGGCCGATCCATGCCGGAACCGGTTAGTTAGTTTGATCTGATGTGATCTGATCTGTTCTGATATGATCTGCCCTGACGGAACTCAGAGCACAGGCAGAAACAGAAGTTCAAGGTCGATCTTGCAAAGAGCTCTATCAGCTCTATCACTCAGAATCTGTGATTGAACCTCATGCCATGGAACCGGCTTGCTCTTACGTGATCTGATCTGATCTGAGCTGATCTGTTCTGATCTGATCCGTCCGAACTCAGTCAGCACAGGCAGAATCGATCCTGCAAGGCTCTGTCTTGGAATCCCCACGCCGTGGAGCCGGCTTGGTCTGATGTGATCTGATCTGATCTGGTCTGCTCTGATCTGATCTAGCGGAACCCAGTGAGCACAGGCAGAAACAGAAGTTCAAGTTTGATGGTCGGTCGATCCTGCAAGGAGTCTTTATATTTGAACCTCATGCCATGGAACCGGTTATTTTTGTTTGATCTGTTGTGATCTGTTTCTGTGTTATAGTTATAGTTTATAAAATTTATAATTTATAATTTATAATTGTATAATTTATAATTATTTATATTTATAATTTATAATTATAATTTATAAACAAATTATAAATTATAAATTATAAATTATAAATTATAAACTATATATAACTATGACTATAACTAGACTATAACTATAACAATGACTATGACTATAAACTTTGAGTAATTATAAAATAGTTATAATTCTATGATATGATATATGCTTTATTCACTGCTGCTCCTGCTGCTGCCGCTACGACTGCTACTGCTGCCAATGCTACTAGTAGACTACTACTACTACTATTACTGCTGCTACTACTACTACTACTGCTGCTGCTGCTGCTACTACTGCTGCTGCTCCTACGTCTTGGTTGCAACCTGAGGATCAATTTCCGCTTCGGCGTCTTGGCAAGCCGGGCCGCCACTTGTGTGATGTCCTGCTACTGCCACCACTGTGCGAGATGTTTCGTTCGAGGGTGGTAGGCAGTAGGCTGCCAGTAGGCTGGCTAAGGTAGATAGGATGACACCTGAGTCACCTGAGTCCACAGGAGACAATTTTGAGTTAAGTGCCAACGCTTTTGTCTCGGATGACAAGCGACTCTTGCCTGCGGGGCCGCAAAACACACCAGGGACAATGCGTGTAGTAGCGTAACTTGGCAATGAGCTTTTGTCGAGGTCCCCCAGGCCCCTAATTCCCGAAGTGTGGGCTTATGAGTCCTGAGACAGCACTGCTCGAGCTTTGCACATGTGCAGTGAGAGTGTGACAAGGGATGTCATTGCATGTGTGGATCGTATGGAAGCTTGTAGTGTGACTTCGTTGCAGCGCAGGCCAGTCATCTCGCACGCAGCCGTTTTGCTTGAACACTCTCCCAGAGAGTGACCGAGCCGCTCTCTTTGCTTGTGCTGCAAGTTGAAATTAGGACAGCAGGACCTGACTGTTGCCGCAACATGTCAGCGACTGCGAAGCTCCCGCCCGGCTCCGGCCTTGCATCCCTGGGCCCAGAGTGTACATCGTGCTTGCAACGTGCAGGAGATCAGTGATCAGTGCGTGTGTCTGTGTGTGTGTGTGTTTGATGTTGATGTTGTAATTGCCAAGTTATTGCCTTATTGCAGCGTTCTGAACAAATTTTGAAAGTAGGACTCCAGTAGGACTGTAGGATTCACTAGGACTGTCTGTACTATGAAGTGATTGCTGACACACTACGTCACCGCCACGCCCACCCCTTCATTGGGCCCCGAGTGTTCGTTGTGCCTGCAACACCCAGGAGACCTTGACCGCTTTTCTCCACCGGAAGCTCCCACGCCTGTGGCGTGGGCGAAGAAGGGCATCAACAAGGCGGGCCCTGTATCATGGGACGTTGTGGCCATTGTCGGGCAGTGCGAGACTAGCCAGACTAGCCCGTTGCATGCTGCACACTGCGTTGAATCCTTAGCCTGTTTGGCCCGATTCGAGTCTGTCTGAGTCTTAGAGCCTTAGAACTTAGAACTTAGAGGCTCTTAGAGGAGCCAGATTCCAATGCAGGGCGAGTCTTTGTTGCCGAGCCACAAGCCCATGCCTCGGGAAAGCGCAGCAACCGCGTGTATGGTGACGCCGCCTTGTGTCCGAAGCCGCGACTCAGATCAGGGGACCCCGACCGGACCTTCGCCGCCAGCGCATTTGTTGCCACGCAAGAAGCAGAGGTCGTACACTCCTTCCTTGATTCAGATGCAAGACGCGGAGGCCGAGCCAGATTCACCGCAGACACCGCCGCGTGCAGGTCGACTTGCTGTTCATCCCATGACCCCTGCAGCTTCCAACAAAGGCAATCGCAGAAAGCGTGTGAGGGAAGAGAATGATCAGACAGCCAATCAGACTGCAGACGGTGACGAGACGGGGAAGATCGCCTCAACAGGCTCAGGCTCAACACAGGCAGCAAGCAATCCAGGCCTCGACCTTGCGGGTGCCGGGTGCATGGACGTGCAGCTTACAAAGGCTGCTCCTTTGAGTCAGAGCAAGTGACACAGGTGTTCACAGACGCGGGTGTTAGGCCATGACATCCAGCCAGGCAGCCAGGATATGAAACTCGTGGGGAGCGCACTCGAGCAAAACAGTCGTCTTGCTGCGTGCATTTGGACCCTAAGTTACCCTAAGACCCTAAGCCCGAACTTTCATCCCCTAGGCTTATAGATCATAGATCATAGATCCCTTTAAAGGAACCCTTAAAGAAACCACCAGAACCCCAAAGCCTTTTGAAGCCCGAAACTTATAGACTATAGACTAGATCATCCCAAAATATAAATATATAAATAAATCTTTGTAGAAACCCTAAGCCCCCCTCGAGGGTGCCTCCGGAGCTCCTTCTAACTTCTAACTTCTAACTTCTAACTTCTACTTCTACTTCTTATTCGTTGAGCATTTGACAATTGCAAACGTCTAGTGGTGTTCTATGATCTATGCAGCTTTGCAGTGCATAGGCAAATTCCAGAGTCTTGTGGTCCGTTGTTTTCTTTGTGGGCTAGACGATGTCGGGTTCGGCACAAGGAAGCCAGAAGCTGCCTTCGTAAGATTATTTCGAACCCTTCATGTTATTTTTGTTTGTGCTTCATGTGTGCTGCGTGGTGGGCAGGAGACAGGCGTTCGCGATGTGCCAGAAGGCAATGAGTGTGCACGCTGCAAGGCCCATCGGGTGGTGAGATTCAATATTAATATTACGGGTTGTGTGAGTGTGAGTGGTTTAATTAACGGTAGTTAGAAATTAGAAATTAGAATTAGAATTAGATAGTGATAGAATTACTACGGGGAGTTCTACGTAAGTCTTTTAGTAAGTACTGTACTATAGTGCTATTGGGTTCGGGTCTGCTGGGGTGTCTGGGTTTTACAATTGACAGGGTTCCCTGCAATGGAATTGAATCCTCGACGAGCAGCTTCTGAGCAAAGCGACAGGTTTGTGGCATCGAACTGATCATCGAACTACCTCCAAATACTGGGTGTTGGGATTCGTGTCTAAATTGTAGTTATATAATATAATATAATTATATAAATAATACATATAATATAATATAAGTTATAGGCAGTTATAGTGTTATAGGTTAGTTATAAGTTATATTATAAGATATATGATATATAAGTTATAAGTTACTTAAAAGATAAAAGTACTCCTAACTTGACTTATAACTTATAACTTATAAGTCAAGTTAGGAGTACTAATATGTATACGGACGGGGGTCAGGGTCGAAAGGGTTCAGTGAGAAAAGTCGGCTACCTGTCGCCCCCGGCAGTCGACCCGGACCTACAACTTCAACGGTGTTGCGCAGACCGTGCTGAACACGATGAAGAGAGACAGGGAGGCCTGATGAAATTTCGGTTGATTGGGCTTGAAATTCAGGGGGAATGCATCCGGAGGTTTGAGGAATGGTTCATGGTCCATGGTCGTGTTTGACGGTCAGGATGTCAATGACAAGTGGACAGAGAAGAGGACCGAGAATGCAAGGCCGCAGAGTGGCCACCGGACACATGAGAAAGTCAACATGGAGACTTTCAAAACAGAAAAGGCTTTCAGCGAGATCTATCAAGAAGGTGATGCCGTTGGCATCGATGAGTGGCTTGCGGAACATGGCCTGGATGCCAAGTCTTTCACAAGTGACGCCCGCAAGGCGGAGTTCGTGGAACAGGAGCTTCCTTGCTAGGCTACGGCTATGGCGATGGCGTACAATGTAGAGATACAGAGATACATTTGATGTACAGCCTATGACTAATTTGTAACTTAAATTAGAAAATATAACTTGTACAAATTATACTGATGTTGTCATGTTGTCTTTGGTGTTTTCTCTGGATCTGGAGGGACCCCTATGCCCCATGAATAGGGATGGTATGTTCTTTTATGCAATCCCGGCTCTCTTTCAGTCTTTTCAGGATGATTGAGATTTTGGGTTGCTCCGATTGAGTAATGTCTAGTCTCAAAAAAGCTAACTTTCATTAAATTGTCATCAACTTATATTATATGTTACGTTGGTTTACCTTTAGGTTGCAAAGCAGCCCATCGTGGCAGGAGTTCGGGCTGACTGTCGTCGAGGACAAGGGCGAGCTTTACGTGCCCGTGATGGACAGCAAGAAGAGGATTAAGATGGGGGTTCGTGCAGCGGCTGGGAAGCGCAAGGCAGGGTGTCTCCTCGCCCGTTTGTTTGTTGAAGGGACTTGCTAAGTAGGTCAGCCCTTCACCCCGATGTAATTTAAACTTAAACTACTTGAATTAGACTATGAGTCAGTATGTCTCTAGCCTCTAGATTGTTCGGTTCGGCTAATCATATTGTTTGGATTTAGCATCAACCCGCCTTGCCAGACGATGGGTCACGACAGTGGTGTGGCAGCCGCTTCCGCCTACGCGAGTCAGAAGCGAGATCTGGACCAACTGCAAGAGAGGGTCCGGAACCAGACCTCTGTCAGCATGAACACCAGGCTGGCGAATTTTCTATCCCAGACGGACGGTGGGCCAGACCTCTCCCAGAGTGCCAGCCCAACGAACGACGAGGAAGACTCGGATATGGATTTCGCTAGGCCATGGGTGCAGAGCTCTTCTTCCACAGGCAAGCGCCGTCGTGTGATGCCAAGCCTAGGGTCGGGCAGCTTGGCTGGCCGCGGAAGCCCGCCCGAGGACGCACGCAGCGAGCTGTCTGCAGATGTCGAGGAACCCATGCCGGAGCAGGATGTGGACTTTGAGCAGTTGCTGCGTGGGGGCGGCAAGGGACGAGGCCGTGGCAAAAAGGGGCATGGCCGAGGCGGCAAACGGGGCTCCAACCCAGAAGACGGTTTGTGACTTATAACATTTTGGCTGCTTCAAAAGGTACTTAGCTTAAAGCACATGATCGATATAAGTGACATTTGTCCTTAAGTCACATTTCCTGGGGGTCGTTTAAGACCTGAAATTGAATGGTTGCCAGCACTAAAAATTCTGCGACCAATGAAACACCGTGCTCAAGCAAGGTCATGAATCGCTTGTGTGGCTTATTGAGTCTCCGGTGCACACTGCACCACGAAAGCAGAAGCTGAGCAAATTCCGGAAATCATGACCGACAAAAAGCATTGATCCAGTAAATCAAAACACATACTCACATTTTCGGCCGTGCTTCAAAAATGCAGTACTACAACATACTACTATACTAAACTATTACTCCTCCAGATTCTGCTATACTACTACAACTACTACGAATACTGCTGCTGCTATGCTACTACACTACTACCAACTACTATAAATGCTGACTACGAGCTTCTCACTCCTTAATATACTACTACTACTACTACTACTACTACTACTACTACTACTACTACTACTACTACTACTACTACTACAAGCCAGGAAGGAAGGACACAAAACAGCACTGATCACCGTCTAAGCGAAAACATCTCAACCTGCTGAGTGTCCTTTCAACCGGCTCCTACTACTACTTCTACTACTACTACTATACTACCACTACTACTACTACTACTACTGCTACTACTACTACTACTACTACTATTTCTACTACTACTATACTGCTAGTACGGCCACGACCACTGTATAGCTACGTCTGCGCCTGTGCTGTTACTACTATACACCTAATACAACTAACACATGTGGGTGACAAAAGCTACTAATAACACTGTTTCCCATCCTACAACTTAGATATTCTTGTGCTAGCAATAAAACATGCGAAATACCAACACACATGCAAAAACTACTACCAATATTAGTACACAATGTACTAATACCGGCCATTCCGAGTCTGATATGGTAATACTACTATGTTACCAACATGCTTCTACAATTAAACAAGGGGTTACTACGAATACTACGGGTAGTATATTAACACTTAAAGCTAGTAATACTGCACATGTTGATACTGATAAACACATAAAACCGACTAATATTCCTAGTGCTAATCTAGTATTACACCACAGTATTGCACCGCACCAGAGCACCACTGCCAACGCCACCAACAATACCAGCACCACTACCACCACCACAAAATCCTACTCCCAATGCTCCCAATCCTAGCCCTTCAATCGTAATACGTAGCAGCAGTGTGGTAGTATGGTGGCATTCCAGAAAAGTAGAAGTGGTAGTCATAGCATAAGTAGCACGATTTTCTTTAGCAGTAGCAGTGGCAGCAGTGGTTGTAGTGGTGGTGACTAGTTGGATTTGCAGAAAGAGTATATGTGCATATCCCAGGAGCAGCAGCAGAAGCAGGAGCAGGAGCAGGAGCAGGAGCAGTAGTAGTAGTAGTAGAAGTAGTAGTAGTAGTGGTAGTAACAGTAGCAGTAGCAGTAGCAGAGGTAGTAGTAGCAGTAGTAGCAGTAGCAGTAGCAGTAGTCCTAGTAGTAGTGGCAGCAGCATCAGCAGCAGCAGCAGGAGCAGTAGCAGCAAGAGTAGTATTAGCTTAGTAGCAGTATAGTAGTGGTAGTAGTAGTAGTAGTAGTAGTAGTATAGTAGTAGTAGTAGTAGTACTATAGTTGTAGTAGTAGTAGAAGTAGTAGTAGGAGCCGGTTGAAAGGACACTCAGCAGGTTGAGATGTTTTCGCTTAGACGGTGATCAGTGCTGTTTTGTGTCCTTCCTTCCAGGCTTGTAGTAGTAGTAGTAGTAGTAGTAGTAGTAGTAGTAGTAGTAATAGCAGTAGCAGCAGTAGTGGTAGTAGCAGTTGTTGGTGTTGTTGTTGTTGTTGTTGCTGTTGCTGCTGCCGCTGCTGCTGCTTCCGCGCTCGTGCTGCTGTCGTTGGTGGTGTTGTTGTTGTGGTGGTGTTCTTGTGGTGGTGGTGGTGGTGCTGCTGCTGCTGTGGTCTTCGACGCTGACCTCGGCGACGTGGCTTTCACTTTAGGGTGTTTCAGGTTTTTCGGGGCTTAGGGTTTAGGGCGGGGGTGAACAAGGTTTCCGAGGCTTAAGGCTTCGGATAGCCGGGCGAATCGAGGAATACTTTAGAAGCTGCCCCCACCCTGTAATAGTGGTATAATAGGAATATAATAGGGCCCTAATATAATATTAATATAATCCTTATGGTCACTATTACAGGGTTGGGGCAGCTTCTAAGGAATACTTTACATAGTCAGTTTACAGAAAGGGTAATTAAGTTCACCTGTACATAGCCTCCACATGTTTGAGATACACTTTGTTTTGGAACAGTTTGGGATTTAAGTGATCGAGGATTTAACAGGGCGATGTAAAGATAATACCTGTTGGAGCTTTACTGTTGAAGCCTCCAAAAATTTTAGGATATGTGTATATTTGTAAGCTACCATAGGGGTTGCTAAGCATATACATCGGGTTTTGGGTTAATTTAACGGGGCAACATAAATAGTATTCGGGGCCTTGGCATTTGGAACTTAAGGTAGGTAGGCTTTAACGCACATTCGGGCATGGTACTGCAGTTTGGAGTCTCTGGGTTTGGCTGAGATTACTCTTCAAGTGTCTTCTGTCGACTAGGTTATGTGCGTAGCCCATGGCTGGTTGCTAATCTCCCCGACCCTAACAACCCTAAGCATAAGGCTTCTCAATGATACAATAGTGGGGTCTTCAGACTTCGGCATATGAGCTCCTAGCTAACTCAAGGTCTTTTCAAAGGCTCTTCGGGTTTGGGGTTTAGGATAGCGTGCTATAAGGCGGGACGAAACCCTCGAGCCAGAACCCGAAAAACTTAACACAGCTCTGAACCAAGATGCCCTACCTAAGGTCCTGATTTCTGACCCAACCTATACCCCAAATCTAAACCGGATTCCTCGATGTATCTACATATGCCCGAATCCAACACCAAACCCTCTCGATCTGGACGGCGGCCACATTGGCAGCTGATTTTCAGTGCCGCTTCTGCAACTGGCGATCGAGTGCTGCCTTCGTAATCACACAGAACCTTCTAAGAACGTTCAGGGCACACGTACGGTGGCTCATCATTCGAGTCGTAGCCATAGCATGACGGACCCAGTCTTCATCCATGAACGTTGCCCCCATTCGGGGATTGCGCTGTGTATACAGTACAGACTCGATGATGTGCTGTAGGTAATGCAGCTTCGGCCGCACTTTGAAGTACAGCTGGCCTTTCTCCAAAGCTTCATGCCCCAAGGAGACATATGTCTCCAAAAACATCATCCCTGCATTGTAAACAGTGTCGCGCTCCGGCTGCGTGAGGTTCACACCACCTGACATGATGCATCCACTGAAAATGTTCGCCGCCCAAACACAGGCGACAAGGCTAGGGTACTCGGACACCTCGAAATGCTCCTGAAGCTTGTAGTTCGCATATTGAAGAATGGTGGCACAATCCGCCGCTTTGGCGAATAGAATTGGACACATATCAGACTTCCAGTTCAGCGTCTCCTTCTTGATCTTTCTGGCACTCAACTCCAGATTGTTGTCACGAACATACTTGCGAAGATCTTTGTTGAAGACTGCTAGCCGTTTCGTAAGGTTGCGGCCACGATAAAAGCCCCTCTTTCTAAGGAGCAGTTTCAATACTGTACCCAGCAAATCTCTGAGTACTCCGAGATTCCAAACGTGCATGATGTCTATATAGACAAGCGAAAGATCGTCGCCAACTAAGTCGCACAGCGCCGGCCGCGCGGTGTACGGCAAGCTGACATCCTGTGTCTGGTGCCATGCAGCTTGCCTACTGCAATCAGTATAGACCAGGCTGAAGTCGTGATTTCCACAGGTCGCGAGGCATTTGAAGCAAACCTGGCTAGGAATATTATGCAGACACACATAGCTACTACTTGAATTCACTAGCAGGGGTTAACGTAAATTTAGCTTGGTTTCAAGCCTCCTCCTTGCCAGCGTGTCTCTCCAGGTTGAAAGCTTGCACCAAGAACTTCAAGTCGCCTTTGACACCCACACAATGAAAATGGATCGCCTCACATAACGGTCGTGCTGCGTGCTTGATTACCGGCTTATTGATTGGCGTTTGGTTTAGGCTTCAGTGTATGGGGTGTTAGATGTATATATGTTAGAAGCTGCCCCCACCCTGTAATAGTGGTATAATAGGAATGTAATAAGGCCCTAATATAATCCTATATAATCCTTATGGTCACTATTACAGGGTGGGGGCAGCTTCTAATATATATGGGATCCAAGCAAAAAGACACATAGTAGAGTGCTATACAAAAGCCACGTGGCACCATGCTCCCTGCTTGGAACACCTTTCGATGATAAGGCTTTGAAATCCTCAACAACACCCTCGAACAGAAACTGAAGTGTAATATTGACCTTGTTCTCATCGAATGCATAGGCAGTCGTTGGCACACACAAAACAATGTTCCTCGAGGCTCTGCTGTCGGTGGCGCACAAGGACAGCTCCGGCATCCTGGGCAACATATAGTCAAGTGAGGTTGGGACTGATGGATTTGTGTTCGGGCGGTGACTTTTTAAACGAACCATAGGATTCTGGGTTTATAGGGGTTGACAATTGCTTTCGGGATATATAGGGGTGGGAAGTTAAATTCAATTGCATTACCTTTTGGGCTTTGGGCTGTGGTTCCACCGGAGACTATTAAGCATCATCTTGCCCAGGCTCCATGTCACATACATCCATGATTTTGTGTTTAGCGTGCCCTCATCTCCCCACAAGGTGTAGGGGATGGTGGTGCCCCAACGTGATTTCGGAGGCATCAGCTTCGGGTCTACCTCCAACGACAAAATCTCCCAGTATTCCTCCAGAAGGTGCATTGGTGCCAGTATATCCCCGTAGCCCTGTGATATCAAGGAGCTCGCCTTAGTGCTAGCCAGCAGAGTTTCATAGCCAGAAAACACATCGTACCTATCGACCCATATGTAAGCAGCTGGATGCGAGAATCCAGAATTAAGGTTGGGGCAGCCTAGATTACAGGGCATGCATTTATTCAGGATTGAACACTGTTGAACACCATACCAAGTCACCACCGAGCTCGGAAAGAGCACAGGCCATGATACAACCGAGACTCGATGCTCTCGGTCTGACTCTTCATCATCATCATTGCACTCATTGCATTCTTCCACAATTGGTGTAGTAGCCCAGGAAACATCACAGCTAAAAGCGCAGCCCATTTCCTGGACCTTGCGATGAAACTCATCCTCCCGAAGTGCTCGTGAGGGATAGCCACTAAGCATAGCGGAGTCATAGACCGAACCTTAGGTATGTCAGAATTGATAACAGATCTGTTGACAAGCACACACACACAGACACACACAAACACACACGCACACACACACACACACATACATATGAGCATTGCTGCAGGAGAGTCACCCAGTTCACATCCCAGTTGGATGTTGCATTGACCAGCACAGACGGACTCCGCAATCCTCGACTCAGCAAAATTTTAGCTAAAAACCACACTGTCCCTTTAGGATTAAAACGGATCCAAGTACGTCGCACAACTAATTAGAGCCACTTACCGATCACAGGCCAACACACAACATTCAATCTCCAATCCAAGCTCAACACCCACAACTTTGGGCTTTGAAAAGCCGAATACAGTTATAGACAACGAGTATATGCACAATACCGATCCACCCTTCTAGGTTATGAGACAACATTACACTACGAGCAGATAACCCCAGAAGTTAGAACCACTCGATCTTTTTAAACCTCCAAGCACGAGCCACAGCATGTACAAGAGATCCGAGCTTCAATACAGCAATACACTCATTCCTGAACTTCCAGGTTGAACCCCTAAGAACTTAAGACCACGTCCAAAACCATAGATCCACAACATCCAAGCTTCTTCTTGTCTAAGGCTCTCTTGGTGTCATTGGCCGATGAAGTGGGCAGCTCCGCGACTGCGATTGGACAGAAGATTAGGGTTTAGCTTTGGCTTTGGGGTCTCCGGAGATCAGTCTAATCAAGAACCTCGGCCGATATTCAGTTTTTTTCATCATGCTGCACGAGACTGCTCACCCCGAGCTGCTTGCAGCTGCACCTTTGATTGATGTGCAAATCTTTGCATCGGGAACATAGTAGATTGGTGAATACTCGCTGGCACAGTAACCCTCATGGCTCCATAACCCTACCGAGTATCCAGGCACAGGTAGGCCAGGCCACCCGTGTTCACAACACCCTAGAGCTTGCACATAGCTCTGACCTTATGCAGTAATCTCGCACGGATCAGCCCAGAACCTATGCAGACTTCTTCAACTCGGCGATAAGGCCTTTGGCCTTACCCCTCAGCATCTTCATGTCATTAACCTTAGATGAAAGCTTCATTGTAGGGTTAGGGTGTATACAGGTTCAAGCGCTTGGGGTTTGCAGTACGTTTAGCATTGCGAGATATGCGGGCATTCAGCGGTCTATGCTGTTGTCTGCGCAGGGTGCAGAAGCTTGGCTTAGGAGTTTCGGGTGTGCATTGCAATTAGCATTTATAAGGGTAATTACACGGGTTTGGAGTTTGGGAGATAGACTTTCGGGGTGTTGAGTTCAGTCCGGCACAGAGTCGACTCGATGCAAAAAAGGATTTAGGCATTTAGGGGGATTTTGTAGGTTTAGCTAGAATAGCAGCTGGGGTTTTAAGTTTTGTGGTTTAGAGTTTAAGGGCTTAGGGTTGAGGGCTTAATATTAGCCAGGGTTTTCAAGTAAGGTTTAGAAGGGCGGATATATGAGGGTTTGTGTCTATATATATACTATAATTTAAAGCGATACGATTCATCACGACACGGTACCAGGCGGAGGATCTTCTCACATAGCGGATTCATCGCCTCGAAAGTCTTGGCGCTCTTGAACCTGGGCTCCAACCCCCTGTAACCCTTAACAAGAAACATATCACACCTGACGAAACCAAGTGTGCCAGGATGTTAGGCGTGACAATACTCAGAATTGTATCGGGGTAGCTTCTGTGCATAAGCCTTTAGCTTATCGGTCTTGTTCTCCAGCTCAGACTTCAGCTCCTCGTCCTGGGGCAAGTCAATCATGATGGCCACGTAGGACGAAAGCTCCTTGCGGATCTCACCGCCTTAGGTAGCACGTATATATATATATGTATATACAGTTATCGACACGTACATTAAAGCAATCTGCCCCAAAAGACGATGGTATCTCTGCAATCTAAGATCTCCATCGAGCGTGCTTCTCCTCTGGGGTCCGAAACACCTCCTCTGACAAGGGTACCTTGGCCGGCTTGGCACTGCCACTTGTCGCAGTGCGCCTGGATCCGGCCACGGATGCTGCTCCTCGGCCACGAGCAGAGCCTCACAGCTGAAGCACCCACCCCAATAGCCGAAGACCCCTAAACTACACACCACACCTTATATATCGGCCATAAGTCTTGTAAGCCCTATATAGTTTCGAACCTACCCTTCGAAGCGACAGTTGAAATTGAATCTAGGGTTCGACGATACTTTGTAGTGTAGCTATAGTCGGATATTGGTGACAGAGCGTCAGATGGCGGGGTTATGGTCTTGGTTGAGGGCTATTAACTTTAGCAATTTCAGGGATCGGGCAGGTTTAAAGCTTGAGGTGTTCTGTGTGTATGTGGTATGTATGTGTGTGTATACATATATGCATGACTAAAAACTAAGACTTTAAGGTATGGGCTTAGGCTTTCCTCATCATAGCAAGTCACTGGCTGGCTCTGTGGTGCCCGTTGCCTGTGCGAGTTTGTCCGTGTAGTTGTCATAGGCACGCAGCACATCGCTGCTGAGGGGGCTAGCGGCCGGCGCTGCACGCTTGTTAAGAAGACCCGGCTCCACGACCCCATCCATGATGCGCGAGGCTGTGCTGGCGGTTGGCCTGGTGTGCACCGTCATTTGCTCCTCGTACCTGGGCTGCATGAATGATCACATCAGCTTCTCAAAGTTGGAACTGCATGTAAGTCAGAATCCCAGCGGCCCAATGGATGACACGTCGGTCCGGCTCTCCTCCACAACGCACCAGAACTTCGTCTCCTCCAAAACGGAGGGGGCGTCCCTGTCAGGGACGCCCCCTCCTCGCGACACGATGCAATCGATTTTCTGCCTTAGGCCAAAGCGCGATCAGAAGTCAATATGCTGACTCTTAATCCCACAGAATTGCATGATCGACGAATATAGCCACGCAACTTGCTAAATCGATATGGAGAGCGCGGCATGTCTTTTACCGCGATGAGACGCATGCTGGTGCGTCCCTCCAATGTCTGCTTCTTGGACATCTGAATCTGCGATTCACATGCCTTGACATTCTCTCCACAAGCCACAAACCTGCGGAGCAACTCGGCTTTCTCCTGCATTCGAATTGCATTACAATACAAGCTAGCTTTAATGTGATGCACAATTGTTTGGAGTCCTTCACCGTGCCATTGGCCAAAGCCGTCATGTTCGGGTAGTCGGCCAAATGCCCAGAATCCACAAGTCGCTTCTTAGCTTGATCCGAAATTAGGTTTTGAACCACTTGGTAGGAAAGCTGTTTGGGCACCAGTATGGGTGCATGTGTGTGTGTGTGTGTGTGTTTGTGTCTGTATATTTAGTACACATATATATATATATACATATACATGAACACGAACACACACACAGAATCAGCTACCTAGTAATTTAATCCAAGCATCGAGCCGCATGTATTCTCGCTTGTGCGTCGTGGAGTTGACAACTGCCGGTTCTTTCTTGGGTTCCTCAACGACGGTAGCTTCTGTGGGCGGGGGATTCAGGGAGCTTGAGGAAGCCAAGCGCTTGAGGTCCGGAAGGGCGGCTAGGGCTGCCTTGGGTGGCGTAGCAACTGGTGCACTGGCAGTTGCACCCTTATTCTTCTCCTTCTCGTGAGACTCCAGCTGCCGATCCTCCCCGTTGTCATGCTCGCTTTCCTCTCCCTGGTCTTCATCATTAGCATCATCCTCATCCTCCCCTTCCTCCTCATCAATACCTCCCTCCTCCTGCTCGTCGTCCTTTTCCTCGTCCTCCCCTGCCCAAAAGGCAGCACCACAAGCTTCCTCCTCACTCGGGGACAAGGATGGTCGTTTCTTTGGCTCCTCAACCTCACCCATAAATACACCCTGACCCTCCTCATCCCAAGCATCCCAGGCATCATCATTGTCGGGAACATCGGCGGGCTCTGCGGGAGCTGCTGGCTTCGGTGCCTCTGGCTTTCCAGCCACCTCGGATTGCACAAGCTTGAGCTGCTCTTGCAGCTTGCTCACCATCCGTAGGACTGCGGAGTAGTCCCCAGAAGAGGTCACTTGCGAGGCCGAAGCCCCCAACCTTGGAGGTGAGGGTGTTAGTGGGGTTTGATATATATATATATATATATATATATATATATATATTTATATTTATTTATTTATAGATATGTATGTGTCTATTCGGGGTAAGGTAGGGAGACTCGATTAACTAATTCCTTTGATTCTGTGTGCTTACTTGCGGTTCTAGGCTATGGAACATAGTCCTCAAAACCCGGAGCTGTTACAGGACACTTATGTGCACTTAAGCAATGGTACTTAGGGTAGATTCAGGGAGGTTGAAGTTTCCATTCATTGTGAATGTTTCCTAGGATAGCACCCGAGGAGCTTCTGCGGGTCGCTGATTGGTTCTTCGGATAATGTTTAACTAAGGAACTTGTATATTCCTCAAGTTGGGAAGCTTCAGGGGTTGGGGTTGTTGATAGCCTCGAATAGATTAGGGGTCCACTGTTGTTGATAGGTTCATCGGAAAGACTTCATACGTACATCTTGGGAGTTAATTTCTGTGGGAGCACTTTCTGATCTTAACCTGGGGGGGTCCAATGCGAGCAACAACCGATCTTCAATTAAGCCCCATCCTCGAACATACCCTAAACCGAAGCACCTAGGATTAGAATCAAATCGGGCAGAAAAGCTCCACAATACTTAAAGCCAAACCCTCCTGTCATCCCTCCAGCAATGATCCAAAGCCCCGGTCGGAAGCTCGAGAAAAGCATCACCAGTATCCCAAAACTCCACTAGTCATAGGCACTAAAACATTCGAACATCATATATTGAATATCCTCCATACACTAAACCCATAAGCCCTAAAGCTACAATCCCGAGAAGGTGTCCAAAGCCTCTGAGCGCGAGCACTAAGATCCAAAGCATTACATGGTCTCGAATAGGGCTAAGTTTTAATGTAGGTAACCCCCAGATCAATGAAACATATCTAGGCACCCCCAGTATTCTACGAGCAATGCACAGCACTTAACCCTAAACCCCAAACTAAATTTCAAGTCGGATTCTGGTCACTGTAAGGTATATGAAGATCCCACGATGTTAAAGCTCAGGAACGATTCGAGAATCTCACTGATCTGGGTCTGGCTGCCAGAGGCGGAATCGGCCTCACCGGTCCAGCCACGGCTCTGCTTCTCGGCAAGCAGCTGCTCTTGTCCCAACTCGAGACTCGCACAAGACCTGAGACGGCAGAGTAAGCACCATCATACGTACGAGTTAACAAGCTGAGGAATGCAAAATAAAGAAAAGTAACATACATCCTGAAAACACAAGCATGTATTAGTGCGACAGCATTATTATGTTAAGATAAGCTACCATCGTCTCTCAGCACGATTGGGACTGGGACGGTCTTTCAGGGCTAGGGTGGTAGTCTCTGCTGGGGCTGGGGCTGGCTCGGCTGGCGTGGGGTCCTTGCGTTTCTTGGGACCTGCTCTGGGGCTTGCGGGAGCCTCCTTCAGCTCTGCACCTTTGCCTTTGCCACGCTTCTCCTTCCTGGGGCTTGCAGCCTCATCATCACGAGGCCTGGACTTGCTGCGCACTCTGCGCCGCGGGACTGGCTCTGTAGCCAGCTCATCCTCGATCTCTTTGATCAGATTCTCAACCGAATCAGCATCCTGCTCATCGGACTCCGCCTTGTTGGCATGATCTGGGTCAGGGAAATCCTCGGCACCCTCCTCATCCTCATGCTCATCCTCCTCTACCGCTTCGGTCTTCTTCTTCTTGCTAATCTTCGGGTGATCGGTCTCCTCTGCTGCTTCGGTCTTCTTCTTCTTCTTGCTAATCTTCGGCTCCTCGTGGGTCTCCTCTACCGCTTCGGTCTTCTTCTTCTTGCTAATCTTCGGGTCCTCGTCGGTCTCCTCTACCGCTTCGGTCTTCTTCTTCTTCTTGCTAATCTTGGGGTCCTCGGTCTCCTCTACCGCATCGGTTTTCTTCTTCTTCTTGCTAATCTTCGGGTCCTCGGTCTCCTCTACCGCTTCGGTCTTCTTCTTCTTCTTGTCTGTGCCCTTGGCAGCAGCTGTTGCATCGGTGCCGTCATTCTCTTCATCTGCTTTCTTGTTGTTTTTCTTGATCTTACCCGGGCGCGACTTCTCCTCTGGCTCGCTTTCCACTTCGGAGGTCTTTGAGGGCATGAGGCTCAGGGCTTTGGCTTCATAAGCATCCACAGGCACCTTGCTCTTCTTGGAAGAAGGCGGGAGTGTCCAGCCTTTGTTCGAGGGGGCCTTTGCAGATTTGCTACCCTCACTCTCTTCACGAAACTGGAGCATCACCTTGATGGCCTGCTTCTTGCTCAAGCCTTCTGAGGCCATGAGCGCCCCGAGAGTAATGTCACAGCTACCATCCTCAAGCAGCAAGGTATCTTCTGAGAAATCCTCAGCTGAACCAACCTTAGCAGCCGAACGTAGCTTCCGAAGCGCATTCCCCCTCTTAAATACATCAGCCAACTTTTCGGGTTTTTCCCGAATCTCAGGCTGATCATCGACCATCGGCTCGGACTGGCCGGCCTTGCTGGATGCGCCTTTCTTGGGCGGCATGTCGTCGCTGGACAGCACACCGAAACTTTCAAGTTACCTGGTTTAGGACCTCAATGTAGCGACAGGCAAGCAGAGCACACACACACACACGTGCATGTTAGCTCAGCACCGGAGTCTCAAAGCACAATCACAATGTTTGAGTCGGCCAGACCAAAGCACTGATATTATTGGGCACATACATCTATACATATTGGTTTCTTTGTATTAACTTAGGCTTTAAGTGCCCCTACATAGTTGCATGCCCCTGAAGATACCGGAGCACCATCCAACACACCTATGGGGTTGGAGTTGCATCCACATAGCTAAAAACTTGCCCAAAGCACATCAGGATCAGAATGGGAGAAGACTTAATGAACTTGTAACCCTCCGAAACTAGCTAGCACCAGTTAACAGGTTATTGGCAAAGATTGCCCGTCTGAAGTGCATTGCAATCCCAGGCAAGCGGGCCACAGCAGCTGCCACTAGTTGTAGTGGCAAAGACCTAGACTAGCAGCAAAATATAGTAGAGTAGCCAAGGTTAAAAAGGGGGAGCAGCAGCAGCAGCAGGTTTGAAGCATATGTAGCCATCGTTGGCAGCAGCAGCTGCAGCAGCAGCAGCAGCAGCACAGAAGCCGAATCTGTTGTAAAGTGTTACAGTTACTTTCCCTATACCTTCTACAATGCAACAACATCAGAAACATATACTACTACTTGAGTACTAGCAGCAACAGCAGTGGTTTAGTAGTAGTAGAAGTAGTAGTAGGAGCCGGTTGAAAGGACACTCAGCAGGTTGAGATGTTGTCGCTTAGAGGTGATCAGTGCTGTTTTGTGTCCTTCCTTCCAGGCTTGTAGTAGTAGTAGTAGTAGTAGTAGTAGTAGTAGTAGTAGTAGTAGTAGTAGTAGTAGTAGTATAGTATCAGCAGTAGTAGTAGTGGTAGTAGTAGTAGCAGCAGTAGTAGTAGTAGTAGTAGTTGTAGAGGCAGCAGCAGTAGTTAGCACTAGTAGTAGTTAGTAGCAGTATACGTAGAAGCAGCAGCAGTAGCAGTAGCAGTACGAGTAGCAGTAGCGGTAGCAGTAGCAGTAGCAGTAGCAGTAGCAGTAGCAGTAGTAGTAGTAGTAGTAGAAGTAGTAGTAGGAGCCGGTTGAAAGGACACTCAGCAGGTTGAGATGTTGTCGCTTAGAGGTGATCAGTGCTGTTTTGTGTCCTTCCTTCCAGGCTTGTAGTAGTAGTAGTAGTAGTAGTAGCAGTAGTAGTAGTAGTAGTATAGTAGTATAGTAGTAGCATAGTGATACTATTGCAGTAGTGCAGTTTAGTCATCGCAGCAGCAGTACGATATTAGCTTTAAGATAGTAGCAGAAGCATAAGGAGTATAGGTCAGTACAATCGTATCTATATAGATGGGTAACTTAGCCAGTAGTAGGTTTTGATAATATCCTGAACAACGAAGTCACACAACCCCCAAAGTTTACCATGAATCCATCCTATGCAATTCAGACCCACAGAATTCCACGAGACACCGGGAACCTGAGAGAAATCATTAAGTTCACACTGAAAGCAGGTTGGCTCCAGACATCCCGGAAATCCCGAAAATCACGCGGCGAACCTTGTGCCAGGCAAATCCCTCGTGATCACGGTTTTCACGGCTATGCTCGAGATCGACTCGTGCCACTAGCTTTGCATAAGGATAGCACAATTAGTGCTTTAACTCCTTGATGTACATTGATAAGCATGGACTTGCAGCTCAGATCCCGAAAATCTCGAAAATCACGAAAACACGAATCCCACGAAAAGTAAGTAGCAAAGAACGCTAGATAGGTAGCAAACCACGCTAAATCACGCTGCCCATTCCTGCTTTGTTGAAGCATCTAGATGAGGCTAATTGCAGCTAAAGGCCCACTATGTAGTCATAAACCCCATATGTATAGTAACTAGCTAAGAAAACACAGACCACACTTATAATGTGCTACTTTGGTTGTAAACACATAATGTGGGCCTATCACGAATTAGAGTGCAATGTATGCAGTGCAATCATCCATGTTGCGCAGCAAAGCTCCTCAAACGATCGGGCACCAAGTCGATGCTGGAGTCTTGAAGAAGAGTCCTGGGCCACAAGCTAATTCGTATGTTCTGTATATAGTTATACACATGGAACTCCCATATTCGACAGGTTGCTCCCGAATGGCACCAATCATCTGATCCTTGATTGGTGGCTACCTAGAATTAAGCTCTTCGGAGTTTTCTAGTATATGGCCTACCACAGAAGCAGTGATCATATTATATAGTATAAGATCAGGATTGTTTACAATTAAGGTTTGGGGGATTGATTGAGGCATGGGTGTCTTTGCATAGTACGACCGTGGTTTTCGTGATTGCAAACAAGCAACCGGGATTTAGGCGTGATTTCCGAGATTTAAAACAGGATATTCGTGATTTCCGTGATTGCACACAAGCAACCGGTATGTAGGCGTGATTTCCGAGATTATGAGACAGCTAGGCTATTAGTGATTTCTTTTCTTGTTCCTACAACAAATACTAGTATCATACTTTATAGATCTTTTACATACGATGTTGCAGGGGTACAGCCGTGATTTGCTTGGTTTAGAAGGTACAGGACACATAAGCGGGATTTCACAGTGATATACGGGATTTAAGACAGGATATTCGTGATTTTCGTGCTAGAGCAACAATTACCATGAAAGGTTAAGTTGGGACACTAGTTGGGGGCTTAAGCAGCTTAGCAAGCGGCCCACATCAAACAGCAAGCAGGCCAAGATTCCCAATTCCCTGGCAAGCTCAAATGCTTGCATCCGACCAAATATCGGATGACCGAGGGCAAATTTGCCTCAGTTTCACTTGCTTTTGGGGGATCTAATTAACTGGGAGAAGTTTCATAGCTGAGGCTCATCTTCAAACAACTCATCATTCAGCTCATGCAAGTGTTCCTTGAAGAGTTCATAGTCGGTCTTCTCCAACTCCACAGAACGAGGATCTCGGGGCCCAGCGGTATCTTCCTTATAATGAGCACAGATCGACATGTCGATCTGACATCTATGATAGAACAAGCTTGTTTCAGAAAAGCAGCATCACTGTAGCGGAAGATTTCGAGAATCTTGGCACCGAAACGAGGGGGATACTTCCTCAGTTCATTTATCACTATATAGGTGTGTAGACCACCTAGCAACACATCGCTCAAGTGCTAGACACTAGGTACATATATATTATTGCAAACCAATGACTGACTGCGCTTGAGCGCTTTGCGAACACCAGTGTAGAATTCCCTGCCATAGGCTGTGACCCCACGATGAACCAGCTGAAATTCCGCCAGCTTTTTTTTGTCATGATCAGAAAGGTAGCCTCCTGAGGCCACAAGTCGTCCAATAAAGTGTTCATTGTTTGACCAACCAAGATGTCGCTTCGGTGTGAGGGATCCAAAGCTGCCCATCCACCAACCACCACGCCATGCCTTAATATAAGTGCACTAGTATATCTTGCACTACGTACATTACATTCACATAGACCACCTATACCTATACACCGTATCAAGCCAAAAGACTGAAACTCTGTCGCATAACCACTGAAACCGAGGATGGTCTGCGAGGCAGCTCCGCGCTGGCTGTTCTACGAGCCATCTGGCCCCCTTGTACGAGGCCACCAGCAACAGCAACACAACTCGGCAAAGTAGCAAGTTACCCTTCTTCACGAACTGGTAGCCTGTGTTGCCGAGAGGGTTCATGATCGAACGGCCACTTGTATACCTGGACCTCAGCTAGCAGCTAAAGAATTCATAGTATATTACATTCCCTAGCTTAAGTTAAGCTCATCAACTACACAAGCCGATACGTTTGCAGTAAAGCTACATAGTCGAGAACGATTCACAACAGATGGCGACGATCAAGCAGCTGCCTTTCTTCAATCTCCGAACCTCATTTAAAGCCAAAGCAAAACCAGCATCTGTCGTGAGATCCTGAAGCATGGGGTTCTCCATCACATCGAGGGTCGTACCACCGGCCCCAGCCTGAACGAAGTTTTTTTTGCTGGAGACGATAAGTTAGTTAGCTCGACCATACACAACCTAGCCTCGCGGAGACTGGAACTGACCTCCCCAGCGCCAGCAAAAAGCTCAACATAGTCGTTATCCTGCTGGCGGATATCTCGGGTTAACTAATATTAGAGATATGCACACGTTAGTAGGAACAGTTGCAACACAATGGGTCCTCTCTTTGTTGGAGTCGAGGGTTGAAGCCCAGTAGCAAGCATGCCAGGATGAGCACCACAGGTGCTCTCCACTGCAACATCTCTGCCACCACCATATCGGGTGAGACTAGCCGACCCTATATCACAAGGACTACACAAGCAGTGAACCAGCTACAGCACACAGGGACCGACTACAAATCTTCAGCATCCCGACTTTCACTCATGACTTCAAGCATGCAGCACAACTCGAGGTTAGCAGGGATTTGTTCTATGCGATCGAACATGAAGGTGCAGGTGACAGGGGAAGCTCCGAGCTGCCACCAGGATTAAAGAACTCAGCTTGCAGCTTGCAGCGCCTTTGGCAATTGCACGTGCACATATTAGGAATTGATCTATAGCACGCATGCATGGAAGAAAAAACATCAGGTTGCCTTCTTGGCTCTGCCACGGCATCCAGGGTTAGCTGGCGGGATGAAACGACGTCGGACAAGTTCATTATGTGGCATATATCTCAGCAGCTCAGCCCTTCGCTCCGATTCCTTCCAAAGCCTGTTTCCCTCCCTGGATCCCACAGTGAAACCCTTCTCCTCGATGAACCTCTTGCGCTCCTCCTTGAACTCACCGGGCTTGTAAAGGCAAGGCACAGACGGCTCACCAACCTTCCGTGGTCGGCCTGCCTTCTTTTTGGGCTGGCCTGGCTTCTTTTTCTTAGGCTGCTGTTTTTTCTTCTCATTGCTTGCCATAGATGACTTCGGTGGAGGGCACTCACCATCATCATCATCGTCGGCATCTCCTTGCTGGCCTTTCCACCTTAAGTGTTGCATCTAGCCGATAAGATAGCCTACTGAAGATGTGCACAGCTGCTTGAATCTTGAACACACAGAGAACATCTCGTGATCTACATCATATGCAGCCCTCACAGAAGTAAATATCGAAGCCCAGGGCCATCAAGCCACACCCCGACCTCAACCCCAAACCCTTTAATTTCTTTAATGCTTCTGATCGGCTGCGCACTGGGCAGGAACGGCTTGGCATCCCGGTTCATCGATGCGAGGCTGGCCAAAACCTGCACATTAACACCGTGACAGTTAAGCTAGCCCAACGTCCAGGCTAGCTGCTAGGGCTTCAATCAAGGGTCCGTGATGAAGTAGATTCAGGGTCTAGTTTCTAGTTGACAAATATTGGTAGTTAATTTAGGAATTCAAACGTCGAAACCTGCTGACTCTGGTGGTTCACAAAACCATCTGAATCTCATGTGCTGTAACTGCAGCAGGACCTAAGAGTCTAGAGAGATACCCGACCAGGCAACACAGGCCCCAGGCACTTTTTGGGTGCACATCACACAGTCACAGCCTACCCACAACAACAGGTACCCAAAGAATGCACACACAGAGGCTGATTCCAATCGCTCCCCAATATTACAAAGCCTATGATGCCCTGAATTGGGGGATGCACCTTGACAGGCAAGACGTACTTGTTGTCCACATGAGCTGGAGCTGAGTTTCGTTGCGCTTTCAGCTTCTCCACAACAGCATTCAAATCTACCTCCGGGGTCGGCTCCGACTTGACCGATGCTGCAATCTTCCTGAGCATAGCTACCACGAACAAGTTTTAAAAAAAGCCTAGAAGGCAAAGCAATCGAACACAGATGCAGTCTCGCAGCTGTAGTTAACTGCCAGGGCACGAAAGTCTTGACATGTAGTCCGGTTTGGGTGGCGTAACATCCACGGGGCTTTTGGCAACTCGAGCCTTGACACTACATGTGAGTTTTTTCTAGAGACACTGATAAACAGAATTTCAAGTACAAGTCACAGGAGTCGAGACTTCAGTGGTACGCACACTCAATCTCGACAAGGTCGACAGGCTTGAAAGCTCACTTGGCGCAGGTCCATCATCCGAATCTTCATCGGACTCCTCGTCACTGCTGGAGGCGAGAGTGTCCTCGAGCACAGTCCACGGGCGATCGCTAGTGGCCACTAAGACTGCTATGCATGCAGTAGTATTCCAATACTGCAAACAAGATTCCTTTCCTGGCCCTGCAAATGTCGACTTCTTTTTCTTCGGGAGATAGTTCAGGAGCTCTTGTTTCAACTCCGTCAAGGCTTTGCAGTGCGACTTATCTGATCTTCTGCAGAGGCGCTTGAACTTTGAAGCCTGAGCAGGTAGCCCCAAAGAAAGCATTCCCGTACTGCACAAGCGGCTCAACATCATGCATATATACCTTGCATTCTAGAATCCATCTTCCGAATTGCTTCACCATTTCGTAGAGCCCAGTCCCTTACAGAGCCGGCATTAGTCGATATTCCACGAGGACACAACTTGTGCACATCGTACCAATGAAGGATGCCATCGGAGATTTTGTGGGCACTGTAGCGCCGTCTGCTGCCAGGACTTCCACGAACCACCGCGGCGACAACCTGGGCAGTATCGGTATACGTGGTATAGGGTAAGCCATGGTAATACAAGTATAATGGTTGTGCTAGTGCCATTGCTCGTGCTTGTGCCAGTGGTAGTGGTACGTGGTGATAGCAGTGGTGGTAGTGGTAATGTTGGTAGTAGTAGTAGTAGTAGTAGTAGTAGTAGTAGTAGTAGTAGTAGTAGTAGCAGTAGCAGTAGCAGTAGCAGTAGCAGTAGTAGTAGAAGTAGTAGTAGTAGTAGTAGTAGTAGTAGTAGTGGTAGCAGTAGTAGTAGTAGTAGTAGTAGTAGTAGTAGTAGTAGTAGTAGTAGTAGTAGTAGAAATAGTAGTAGTAAGTAGCAGTAGTACAAGTAGTAGGAGCAGTAGTAGGAGTAGTAGGAGTAGTAGGAGTAGTAGGAGTAGTAGTAGTACCAGTAGTAATAGTAGTAGCAGCAGTAGTAGTAGTAGTAGTAGTAGTAGTGTGGTGGTAGTAGTAGTAGTAGTTGTTGTTGTTGTAGTGGTAGGAGTAGTGGTGGTGGTAGTAGTAGTAGTACTAGCAAAAATAAGAACAATATTCGTATAGTGGTAGATGGTAGTAGCAGTAGTAGCAGTAGTAGTAGTAGTAGTAGTAGTAGTCGTAGTAGTAGTAGTAGTAGTGGTAGTAGTAGTAGTAGTAAGTAGTTAGTAGTAGCAGTAGTAGTAGTAGTAGTAGTAGTAGTAGTAGTAGTAGTAGTACTAGCAGTGGCAGCAGTGGTAGCAGTAGTAGTCGTAGTAGTCAGCAACACATCGTAGAAGATCGTCCATACTTAATATTCAGCTACGATTACCCTTGGCTAGCAAAGCACATTCCACTTCGGAGTTCTGCCGTACTCCTGCACAGGCTAGCACCTAAACAAACCCCAGAGCAGGATCCTAAAGCAGGAGCCTAGAAACCCGTAGCCCCCAATAATTGTAACCCCTGAAAGAATTATTCAACACAAGATGAGCAACACGGGGGTTGACAGCTATGTCCTTCTTGCAAACTTTCTTGCGGACATGGAGAAGACGCCCGGTTCGATCCACCAATAGATTGAACCCCACCTGAGACGGGCAAGCAATGCAGCAATCCCATTATGACTTTGAGACCATACACATTCTGTGACACAAGCAATACATAAATGAACTAAGTGGAGAACTAAACAAACACATACATATATATATATATACATACATACATAGGAGATGCAAATAACCAATAAGGTCCATCGTCGAAACCTGAAACACTAGCTGCCTCTCCCTTAAAACCCAACAAACCCCACAACTAAACTAGACCAGGGAAGATTACAACATCAGCACTTGCCATAAATGCTGCATCTTTGGTAGAGTCCGCGTAGTCTGGAAACTCAGCCATAATCCAACGTGTGCTACTGATAGGACCCCCTGTTATTGAGAACAGCAGTTAGCTGCGACCTACAACCACAACCACAGAGCATGCCAGTACTACATACTCCTCCTGCTGCTGCCACTATTATTACTACTACTACTACTACTACTACTACTACTACCACTGCCAGTACTACTACTACTACTACTACTACTACTACTGCTACTACTGCTACTCCTGCTGCTACTACTACTACTACAACTACTAGTTCTACTATTACTAGTACTACTAGTAACCGTACAAGTACTAGTACTACAACATCAACAACAACAACGTACTACTACTACTACTACTCCTCCTCCTCCTCCTGCTGCTGCTGCTGCTGCTATTACTACTAGCGCTATACTGCTACTGCTACTTCTACTACGACGACGAAGACGACGACTACTCCTACTACTACTACTACTACTACTGCTACTATTACGACAGCTACTACTACTGCTGCTGCTGCTGCGGCTTCTGCTACTGCTACTGCTACTGCTTCTCCTACTGCGCCTGCCACTACTAGTACTACACTTCTACACTATACCTACAGTTGCTCCTATTGCTACTACTAGAATCATTTCTACTATACCGGTTCTACTATATACTTCTACCACTACTACAACGACGCCTTAAAGCGGCGATTTGAGGTTTCGGGTTTCCTTTTTGTGCCACCGTGTAGGGTGTGAGACTATACTGGGCTACTCATTTGCAGTTAAAGGCACTTAATATGCACAGGCACCTCACTCTGCTTTGCAACCGAAGCTCATTTTGGAGGGCGGGCTCCGCACGAAATGATTTCGACAAAGCTAGAGCTTCCTCGCAGTAAACTTTCTCGCCTGCGTCCACATCCATGGGCAGCACCTTGCCCACGTCGTTCACCATTGTTTAAAACAGCGTGATTAATGTAGTCAAAGCTTCACACATGTCTACAGACATGCAACAGAGGCCTACAAGCTAGCAACCACGACAGTTCCAAATGTGTGTTACTCACACACAGTGCCCCTAGCCAGCCGAGAATCTTCAAACAAGCAGCATGCTCAAGGTTCGAGAGAGCATCAAGGGCACACATGCAATGCACACCTGCTTTGCACACTTGCAGCACTGCTACTACCAATGACCCCTCGACTGCCAGCAAACTTCCCAGAGCAAAAGGTGGGGCGCACCATCATCAAAGTAGAGATTCTTGACCAGGGACGGCCTCGACATGTCACCTGCACACGCACAGAAATCACGAGTGTGCATATATATATATATATATATGTGTGCAGTGTGTGGAAGGCAATATAACCCAGTCCATAGTATCTAGGCTGCCCACCTGCATCGGCTTTCCGACGGGCAGAGGCAATCGGCACTGCTGCTTACAAATCCTAGAACTTAATTAGGATCCGAATGTTCCGCTAATTCGATATGCTGTTCAGCCAAATGAAGAGTCCCTTCCCGGAACCGGCCACCGCAGCCCCCCCAGCTTAGGGATGTCGAAGTAATTCTACAAACAAACCATGCATCCGTGCTTGAACCAGCATGGGACACCTACACAGCGCGCATCTCCGAAAATGTAAACCATGAGGGTCCAAGAGATCTGGCCTGGGCTGCAGAAGAATTTATTTACATAGTTTACGAGTCTTCTGCTTTTTACGACTAGAGAACCGATAGAGTTGATATTACACATACAACATATACCGACTAATATTCCTAAGGCTGTGAATACTACGTAACCTACTCCCGGGCTACTCAAGCTACTCTGAAAAAAAGCACATTTATAGCTGTATGTAGACTTTGGTCTACACATGTCGGCTCAACTTGAGTTCGATGCCACACCTGCTGCTACAGTTTTCCTGGCACTTTCCTACACGAGATCACTCACGGGACAGGGTTCTCGAGAGCAGCAAGACTTCAAAACATACAAAAAGAACCCATGCATACAAGAATATCTACATTTATAGGGCATTAGGCAAACACGAAAATGTTAAGGGTTGGGCCTTATCAGATTCCACAAAGCCTTCGAAAGGGGACCGAGCTGACCATTGATCAGGGTTGTGAACTTTAACATTACTTCCACTATAGAGCTGAGGAGATTATTTGGGGGTTTGCACTCGAGAGCTGAGATCACCTGCGCAATTGAGTTTCGGGGCCTGTGCTTGGATATCCACATTCGGGGCTTGGTGTTTACAGCTGTAGGGTAGCTTGAGTGTTGGATACTTATAGGGGTTTAAGCTTTAGGCTTGGTTTTTTGCCACGAATCCAACATTCCCGCTAGAATGCCCAGCGGAGCCCAGAATCGGGCACTGCAGTCCAGCTGCCCAATATGGAATATGGGATTGAGGACTTACAGGCTGAACAGTTCACTCTGAAGGTCTCTGTGCTGCCTAGCTTATAAAGTGCACAGCATCATGCAACGACACAGGCTTGGAAATGTCTGCAGGCAATTATCTTGGAAGAGGTTGCATTGAAACACTGCTCTTCATCGGTCGGCCTTGCTAGCTAAATTGACTTAGACTTGGAACTAGTGCTATGGGTAGCTGTAGTCACGGCACACAACAGCAGCAGGAGTAGTAATAGTAGAAGTAGTAGTAGGAGTGGCAGTAGTGCAGAAGAAAGAAGTAGCAGTCGTCGTAGTAGCCTTAGCAGTGGTAGTAGTCGCAGCAGAGGCAGTAGCATTGCCAGTAGCAGTAGCAGTATCTGTAGCAGTAGCAGCAGCAGCCACAATACACTAGTAATAACAGGAACAAAGGCACCAGATTTAGTTCAATTACCGTATCCAACCTGGGTTGTCCATCCAACGGACTGCACAGCATGGTTACCCTATTGTTTATACAAGATACATTATCTGACATATAAGGAGATATCTCCGAGATATCTCAGAAATATGAATTTCAGAACCCAGTACACATAGCTTCTACCTCGCAGGATTCTGCCCACAAGTCTGTGTTTAGCAACCTCAACAAAATTATGATCTCCTACATAGCAAACGCAAACGATTACATGCTTGGCCTGTGCAACTCCCAGGGCTGGGGCAGCCATGAAAACTTGACCAATCCAGGGAGCAGCTGACCAGTACGGGGAAATGCAACTAGCCACTCTGGAATATTCAGATGATTACCAGCGTGGGGTGTACCGGCCACCCGAGGATGTGCAGCACCCGAACGAAAGATACTGGGCTTTGAACACATGTCTCTCACGTGACCAACGTCACATGCAGCTCATATTTCCCAGACCCGGGGACTCATGATCGATCAGCAACAAGCTTCAACTTATTACCAATGTTTGGTCTAACCAGGTGAGCAATGACCACGAAGGCTAGGCCATGCTCGAAGCCCAGATTCCCGGGCCCCCTGATGTCTGACCATCATAATGTGGGGAAACTCATCAGCCGCCCAAGGGTGTGAATGAAAGATATCGGGCTTAGAACACATGCCTCATGTAATCGAGGCCAGCTGCAGTTCGCTTCCCAGACCCGGAGACACCATGAACGATCAGCAGCAAGCTTCAACTCATTACAAATGTTTGGTCTAACCAGGTGAGCAATGACCACGAAAGCTAGGCCATGCTCTAAGCCCAGATTCCCGGGCCCCCTGATGTCTGACCATCATAATGTGGGGAAACTCATCAGCCGCCCAAGGGTGTTCAGAACCCGAATGAAAGATATCGGGCTTAGAACACATGCCTCATGTAATCGAGGCCAGCTGCAGTTCGCTTCCCAGACCCAGAGATATCATGAACGATCAGCAGCAAGCTTCAACTCATTACAAATGTTTGGTCTAGCCAGGTGAGCAATGACCACGAAGGCTAGGCCATGCTCTAAGCCCAGATTCCCGGGCCCCCTGATATCTGACCATCATAATGTGGGGAAACTCATCAGCCGCCCAAGAGTGTTTAGCACCCGAACGAAAGATATCGGGCTTAGAACACATGCCTCATGTAATCGAGGCCAGCTGCAGTTCGCTTCCCAGACCCGGAGACACCATGAACGATCAGCAGCAAGCTTCAACTCATTACAAATGTTTGGTCTAACCAGCAGGTGAGCAATGACCACGAAAGCTAGGCCATGCTCTAAGCCCAGATTCCCGGGCCCCCTGATGTCTGACCATCATAATGTGGGGAAACTCATCAGCCGCCCAAGGGTGTTCAGAACCCGAATGAAAGATATCGGACTTAGAACACATGCCTCATGTAATCGAGGCCAGCTGCAGTTCGCTTCCCAGACCCTGAAACATCATGAACGATCAGCAGCAAGCTTCAACTCATTACAAATGTTTGGTCTAGCCAGGTGAGCAATGACCACGAAGGCTAGGCCATGCTCTAAGCCCAGATTCCCGGGCCCCCTGATATCTGACCATCATAATGTGGGGAAACTCATCAGCCGCCCAAAGGTGTTTAGCACCCGAACGAAAGATATCGGGCTTAGAACACATGCCTCATATAATCGAGGCCAGCTGCAGTTCGCTTCCCAGACCCGGAGACTCATGATCGATCAGCAACAAGCTTCAACTCATTACAAATGTTTGGTCTAACCAGGTGAGCAATGACCACGAAGGCTAGGCCATGCTCTAAGCCCAGATTCCCGGGCCCCCTGATATCTGACCATCATAATGTGGGGAAACTCATCAGCCGCCCGAGGGTGTTCAGCACCCGAACAAAAGATGTCAGGCTTAGAACACATGCCTCATATAATCGAGGCCAGCTGCAGTTCGCTTCCCAGACGTTGGGAGGCATGAGCAATATCACCACCACCACCACCACCAACGCTACAACTACCACCACTGGCACCACTAGACTACCATCACCACCACTACTACCACTACTACCACTAGTACCACTACTACCACGGCCACCACTGGCACCTCCACCACCACCACCACCACGACTTCTACTACTATTCCTATTGCTACTACTGCCACTGCTACTACTACTACTACTACTACTATACTACTACTCCTGCTACTACTACTACTACTACTACTGCTGCTAGTACTGCTAGTATACGACTGCTACTACTACTACTACTACTGCTACTACTACTACTGCTACTACTACTACTACTGCTACTACTGCTACTACTACTGCTACTACCACTACCACAACAACAACAACAACTAGTACTACTACTACTACTACTACTACTACTACTACTACTACTACTACTACTACTACTACTACTTCTACGGCCACAACTACGACAACGAGTACAGCTACATCTATTACTACTACTACTACTACTACTACTACTACTACTACTACTACTACTACTACTACTACTACTACAACCACTACTAACCACTACTAACCACTACTAACCACTACGACTACTACTACTACTACTACTACTACTAGTACTACTAGTACGACTACTACTACTACTACAACTACTACTTCTACTATACTACTACTACTACTACTACTACTACTACTACTACTACTACTCCTGCTACTGCAAATTAGAAGCTTTTGTGATCAATTGAAACCAGTCCATTTCAGTTTTGCCACCCTTGAGTCCCCCCAAGCCCAGCTCACAAGAGGTCCTTGCTGGGGGGGGTACGAGGTCCCCACCCCCACCACCCCCAAAAAATCGATCAACAATGCCAGAAACGGGCTTTGCAGACTCCCCCCGCGCCGAAGCCAAGCCCAAGCCCAGGCCCCAAGCCAAAACCCAAGCCTTGCCCCTAGTATTCCCTCCCAACACAGTATATGGACACGAACAACAACAAGAAGTACTACTATACTGTCTACTATATATTACGATTCTTACCGCTACTACTACTACTACTACTACTACTACTACCACTACTATACTAATACTACTACTAGTACTAGTAGTCTATACCACCATAGTGCTACAGTACTATGTATACTACGAGTTGTATTATTATTATATACTTCTGCCAGCACCACTACCACTATACACTTCTTCACAACAGTAACTGCAACTTGCTACTATTACTATATCCGTGCCACAACTATGGCGACTCCGATTACTGCTAATATCAGATTATTACATATGCCAGACCATATACCAAGACCACCCTATATATATGCAGTATATATATATGCATATATTATATTATGTATATATTATATTATGTTATATTATATTATATCATATTATATTATATTATATCATATTATATTATATTTTATTATATTATTTTATATTATATTATATTATATTATATTATATTATATTATATTATACCATATTATATTATGTTATGTTATATTATACTATATTATATTATAATATATTATATTATATTATATTATACTATATTATATAATATAATATAATATTATATTATATTATATATATTATATTATATTATATTATTAAGGATAGTCGTCTTATATGATATTATACTATATTATATTATTAAAGATTAAGTTATATTTATAGTATATTATTGATATGTTAATTATATGATATTAGAGATTTATTATATTTATTATTTATATAGATTTTTATTGTATGATTATAGTTGTTATATATATACTAGATTATAGTATTATTATAGTAATTATATTTTCTTATATTCTATTATCTATATTATACTATTTTATATTATTTTATTATATCTATGATATGAATATATATATGATATTAAAGATGATAGTATAGTATGATATGCTATGAAATGAGTGATGTGGATGTGATGGATGTGATGTGATTGTATATTATATCATATATCCTTGACAATATGATGTATATTATATATCTTAATTATATTATTATCTATAATATTATATATATTATATATATGTTATATTATATTATATTATGATATATTATAGTATATTATATTAACATTATATAATCTAACAATATAATATAATATTATATTATATTATCTTATATTATATTATAATATATTATATTATAATATATTATATTATATTATATTATATTATATGATATTATATTATATTTTATTATATTATATTATATCATATTATATTATATTGTATTGTATTATATTGTATTATATTATACTATATTGTATTATATGATATTATATTATATTATATTATATTATATATATACTGCAATATAAAGGATACATACATATACATATGTATACATATATACATATATATATATATATATATATATCAAGAATCAGCATAAGTCATCACCATCGATGAGTTACATGTACTCATATAACGATCATGCTTAATAAGCCAAGTTTGAAGCGAATACAACCATAGATAATGAAAATCTTACTTCGAAATATCAGAATGAGAAATGTAACTTAGCTTAAGTGCCTTTTCCTCTGTTTTAGCAAAGGGACTTATATTTAACAGAAGTACGGAATGGTCCCCGCACTCTTTGGTAAGTTACATTTCGTCTTCTGGGAAAGGCCAGGATTCCGGCGAACTCAACGCGGCGCAGAAGTGTGCTGTCGACAAGTTGAAGAAGGAGCTCGGGTCCAAGAAGACGGAGTTCAGTGACGAGGTCTCGTGCCAGCCCTAAACAATTTAAATCTTTAAATTCTAATACCTCAACTCAAACCTTAAACCTAAACACCCCAAACAAAAAACCTAACCCGCCAACGCCGCCAACCAAAACGAAAGCTAGAGTAAGACCAACGCCAGAGCCTTAGGCCCACGGGGACCTTGGTTGCGGGGTCAGTAGGTCATAGTCCTAGTCCTAGGTTGCTAGGTGGGTCACAGGTCATAGATACTAGTTAGCTAAGCTAGCTAAGTTAGCTAGCTAAGTTAGCTTGTTTAGTTTGTAAATTTCGATGCTACAAACAGATCAAGGCGTGCTGGCGGTCCAAGATCAAGGAACGGCAGGTTGAACGCATGACGAAGTCCTTGGAGAACCTGACTAACAAGGTTGCTGGCCTGCCCGGGCAGGAGTGCAGTGACTTGATGGAGGACAGATTTTCCCTTGTACCTCTTAAATTCTTAAATTATATTATATTATATAATTATATAATATAAATATAATAATATATTTTGTAATTATTATAATAATATATAATTATTATAGAAAATCTAAAACTAAAACTATAACTTTAACATATCATATGACTCGACTACTTATGTTACCCTTATCGTGGCTCCTATCCCCAATCACTTCAACGACCTTCTTTGAGTTTACCTTTCTGGGTGTGTGTGAAGGACACCTTGGTGTTTGTGGAGCATGTGCGCAGTGTCTTCGGCCTCTTCATGTCGATGCGCAAGGGCTCGGAGTGGTGGGACACGGAGGTCTCGCAGGAGCACAAAGACCTGCTTTGTGCGCTCCCCTCCAATCTCCTCGCCGAGATCATCCTGTGGTTTGGTCAGGAATGCCTGAAGGCGACGAGCCCGTCTGCCCCATTGCAGGAGGACGGATATGATTATTTCATATGGTTCATATGATTTCATTCCGCACTCGTGGGAATTATTAGACTATAGTCTATAGTCTATAGTCTATAATTCACACGAGTGCGGAATGAAATCATAAGCGACTGCTATAATCTGTCTATAATATAGTCTATAGTCTATAGTCTATAGACTATATTATAGACAGATTCTAGCAGTCGCTTTATTCTCAGTGAATCAGAGGGTTCAGCTATAGTTCAGAGTTCAGGGTGTTAGTGGTGTATTTATAGGTATAGTCTTAGTCATATATAGTCATAGTTAATAGTTAATAGTTAATAGTTAATAGTCTGTTTTAGTATAATTGCAATAATTCTATCTACGTATCATGTACTGTATTCATATATTTCCATTTTCTACTACTCTCTAGCTACTACCTAACTTAACGCTCAGGAGGAGAAGCGTGTGCGTGAGTTCTTTGACATGATGTCCTTGCAGCCGGCGGCGAAGTTCACGATTAGGCTGTACATGGATAATGTGACTTCCAAGGGATCTACCGGGGTTAACCGCCTTGGTGTTGGTCTTCAAGCACAGCTTCTTGGACTCTTCTGGGACAAAGTGTTCCGCATGAAGGATGCGACGCGGATGCAAGCTTTGATGGAGCATGCGCGTCTTGCCAGCACACAGATACCGTGCACGATACGGGGTATACGGTATTTTGCATAGTGGTACATTATTAAGTACTCTGAAGTACAGTAAAGACAGCATAGATACTATGGTCCTGGTGGAATTCCTACTACTGTGTCATGCCTCCCAACTGTAAAGGCTTAAAAGTCTTTCGTGACGATTGGTCTCACATTAATCTTGAGTCACTGATACAATATCAAGGTCGGCTGTTCCGATCGTAGATCTGGCCGCGCCTCCTCCGACGAACACTTTGCAACTGGAAGCGGGCCAGTGCTACAGCACGAACATGCAGTGGGACATGCAGTTTGCCCGGATCTTGCTACAGCATGGCCAGGACAGCGGATGGGGTCTGGGGTCGCAACCAAACAGGCGTAGATAGAAACAAAGTCCCTGGTCTTTAATCTTTGAGTCTTTAAGCACTAGACACGAACTCCGGGCAAACCCAACACTAAATATTGCTACTCAAATAACTAATAGCAAAAGCCAATAGCAATTCAATTAACTCAGTTAAGTTGTATTCATGACTATCTGACTGACTAACTGACTAACAATGCTTCCCTGTAGGGGCACGCGGGCGACGAGACGTCGAATCGCGCAGCCAAGGCTGCAACGGAGGCCAAGAGTGCAATCAGTGACAAGATGCAGACGTATCTGAGGGTTGGAGTTGGCAAGAGATGCGGCTGCGATTCAGTGATGTCATTCTTGTCGTACCGTTTGGTGGGGGCGACAGTTATTTACGTTAGGGCTCGGGCTGGTAAAAGATCATTCACCCGCTTGTCAGGAAAATGTGGGCTGAGCTTCTGGCATGTTCCAAGCTGTGCAAGTCGTCGCAGACGTTGCTGGAGGACTGCAAGACGTGCCTGGAGGACTTCCGCCGTGACATCGGCTCCGACGAGGCGATCAACGAGCCGCTGAAGCTGCTCTTGTTTTGCCAGAAGACGGATGCTGTCGAGAAGGTGGTCGTCGCGATCAAGTGTGTGGACGCGTGTGCTGGGTTGGCGGCAAATTCGGACCAGTCAGATTTGGGTGCCTTGACCAGAGAAGTTGAATTGGCTGTTGAATCCGTGAGCAAGTTTGCTGAGCCTGCCTTGGAGATGATTGCTGGCACCCTTAGAGGGTCAGCGCAGTCCATTCCTGGTGGCGTCACGTCGGTTTGCGGTGCGGGCATATTGAAAAGCTGCTGGCACCTGGCTCGTGCATGCAAGGCTGGGCAAGGAGATCACGTAATTAAGTTTACAGTTTACCAGCCTCGTCCCCACAGTCTAGGTAGGTAGGTAGCAGGCAGGTGGCTAGGTAAGCACGTAAGCAGATAAGTAGGGTAGGGGTTACAGTGTTACAGTTACACAGTCACACCGGTTACACTTACTTAGTTTAGTTTAGCTTAGCTCAGCTAAGTTAGAGTCAGAGTTAGATAGTTAGATAAGATAAGATAGATCAGATGTTAGATGATGAGTTAGGTAGGTCGGTAGGTTACGGCCCCGGTCCGTTTTTTAGCAGTCGTGAAGATATTGAAACAAATTTAATCCTTGAGCAGGTGAATGGCTGGGCCACCATGCCGGAGCATGTGATGGATGCAGGCAGCAAAGCCCTCCATGACGTGTGCGCGCTGGCAGAGCAAGTGCAGGCAGCGCAATCGAATCTCACCGTCGATACGTTCACCCAGGCCTGCAACTTGATCCACAAGGTCCAGACAAGCCGCGACTTGCAGTTCTTCACAGAAACTGTGCGCGATGGTCCGGATCTTAGGCGGTTCATTGTTATTATTATTATTATGATTCATTTATGAGTCAAGAGGGGTGGGAGCTTTCCACATCGCGATGTTGCAAAAGGGTTGCATGGTCTACGGTTTAGATTTAGATTTAAATGATTTAAATGTGGTCTCAGGTGCCCACAGTCCAGCCATACTCAAGAGCTTGGGCGAGGCGATGTCGAAGGCCGCTGTGGCACATGTGGGTGAGCCTGTGGCTTGGTTCCGTGCTTTGGTGCAGGAGGGGAAGCACGTGACGCTGCTGCAGCTGTCAGCAGCGAATCGCACGCGTATGGGTACAGCGGTCGAGCGACACATCCGTTGCATGCAGAAGATCGAGCATTGCAAAGTTCCACCCGAGGATGGCTCGGGCAAGATTTACTCATCGACGTGGATGAGCAAGGAGCTCGCACATGAAGGCTTGGCAGCGGTGTCCGACCTTGTTTCCTTCTCCAAGGAAGAGGGCAACACGGAGTTCCCCGGCCTGCAGGACGCCCTGGCAGCGCTGGGAAAGAGGCTCAATGATACGTTGACAAATGTGGCAAAGTCGTTGACGGACGGAAAGAAGGAGTTGTCCACGGTGCACGCGGATGCCCTGATCGTGCAGAAATGCTTGGAGGAAAATCCGGACAGCCTTGCTACGGATGTGTTCACAGACGAGGTCTGCGCCATCGTCAAGAAGTACGATTCCGATGCTACTACCGATGGTTCGGATGCTCCAATCGCGATGGCCATTAGCAGTGCCTCGGTCTCCATGCCAAGTTTGCTGCAACTTGTGAGTGTGTCTCTGTGCGCGGCTGTGTCTTTGTAACTGTGTGTGTGTGTGTGTTTGCGTGGGTTGGTGTGTGGGTGTAGGCATCTCTGTGCGAGGTGCTGCCAGTCTGAACCCAATGGAGGAGCTCGCTAGCCTCCTCAGTGGACGCAAGGATGACTGCCAGGGTGTCATTGACGATACCGCTGCCTTGGCTTTGTCCGTGGCTACAGAGCAGGAGCCGGGCAGCAAAGCGTTCAAACAGACATTGTTCAGCTTCCTCACCGCAGAGTTGCTCCTCCGGGACAGATCGGACACCGCCCAGATCACGAAAGACTCCACAGGGTTGATTCGCTTCGGAAATTCCTCTTTGGGATTGACAAAAAAAGAGCTGCCGACAATCGCCTCCAGCAAGCTCGAGAAGCTCTCCAAGGATCATCAGAATTAAATTCGGAGTCAATGTAACTTAGTGGTAATTAATTTCTCAGTTTGCAAGTTGTCAGTTGTATTGTAATTTGTAATGGGTAATGTCGTAATATTTTTTCTAATAATGAAGAATTAGTTAGTAAGCCGTGCCTGTATATGCTCACAGGAGATGAAAGCAAAGGGAGCGGAGGGCTTGAAGGCACCGTCGCCGAAGCCATCAAAGAGTGTATCCCCGAAGCGAGTTCACGGGAAGCGCAAGACGCCGTGAGTGAGTCACGAGAATTTAGGAATTCGAATCCCCGCAGCCCAGCATTTTGCTGACGCGCAGCGGGCTATGGATGAGATTGATGATTGATGATCGATGAGGCTAGACTGGCTAGGCTAGACTCGACAATTTGAAATGGTGCAGCTCCCTGAGTCAAGTGTGCAAAACACTGGACACGGGATGTCGATCATCTCCCAAATGTTGCTGCCCTAGTCTGAGACTCGAAGGTCCTCTGAGTTCAGTTTCAGTCGTACTGTACTCCAGTCACCATTTAAGCAGCCCGGTTCAGAATAGAATAGAGGGTTTTGTAGTTTGTAGATGCAGTAGTCACAGTCGTGCGCCTTTTCAGATGGTGTAGGAGTCATACGAAATCCTAGCAATCATGTCACATATCACATAACATTGCATATCATATCCTACCGTAGTTTCAGCTAGGTTGCACGATGCTCTCGGAAATCTTCTTTTGACGTCGATAGACATTTGTCGACGTAGCTGCTTTCGTTGCCATGATCTGATTTGGGCCAACCCTAGGTCCTAGGCTGCTGCACCCAACCTGAACCCCAAATCCCAGCCGCAATGTCGAAGCCCCTATTAACGGTGTAATTGTAATTGAAACTTAAATGGTCTATAATTCTATAATTACAATTGTCTATAATTCTACAATGTATAAATAATTTATAATATAATGTAGTGTATAATTTATAATTTATAATTTATAATATAACTTTATAATTTATATATTATTCATATTCCATTATTTACAATACCCCAAATCCAGAAGTTCTAAACCCCACTCGGGTCGCAATGTCGCAGTGCAAGTTCAAGCCTCTTCGGGCCCATCGAGTGCAAAGGTTAGCTTCCGGGGTCTGGGAACGAAAGCACAACTCTAGACTCTAGACTCCAGACAGCTACAGCAACGTCACTGTACAGTTCCAAAGGTTGCGAATGCTGGCGTGATCGTCTGTGAGCAGCAGAAATGAAACCATTGTGCATGCGATTGTTCGCATTCCCGACGTTTAGAATTGGATTGTGTCGGTTGCAGTCTTTACAAAGCTCAGGTATGTCCCAGACGACCAGAGCCGAACGAGACAACGGGAGGATATGGATGAGCTTAAAACCGACCTGGGACTCAATGGAATGTCTGAGAAGGACTACAGGCAGTTGCTGGGTCCATATCGAACAATGGAGATCTTAAGAACCCTCGTTGAGTTAAAGCCAAAGCTTTTAGCCTGTAGCCCACTCTGATTCTTGAACACTACCGAAAAAATGCAATGAACCCTCAACCTAAACTTTATTATTTATGTATAAGTTATATAACATAACATACTTATTATTATTATATAAAATATAATTATTCTATAATTATATAGATTATAAAGTTATATATAAACTCATATTATAAAATAAATTAATATATTATAATATAATGACTTTATTTGAATTTGTACTAATCCTGAATCCAGAATCTGAACACCTAAGCGGTCTGCAGTTCGGTTCTCATTTCGAGTTTCCACTCATTTCAACTCATTTCAGGTTCACTACGTTATGCCGGCAGCAGCATGGCAGCCAGTGGGTGATTGGCATGACCCCCAGAGAAGCCGAATGCATCGATTTGCTACACCACCAGTTCATTGCGTCCATGGCCTCTCGACCGTTTGCAGTTGTCCGATTACTTTTGTGGTGGTCGTGGGGTTCGGGGACTTCGTGTTTTTTGGTTGCTGCTGGTTGGGTTTTCTATGTTTTACGGCCAGGTGGTGTTTTGGTTTGTTTTTGGAGACGCGCGCCTTCTTCAGGCAGACACTGAAGATGACTACGGCGACGTAGTGGTGGATCTTGCAAAAAGCTTGGGTCGGGAGGCATACAAGACGGACGGCCGCATGCCTACGCTTCTCGCAGAAATTCTTAGGAATCCAAGTTAATTAATCTAAGAATTTAATCTAAGTAGTAGTTGTACTATCAATTATCGGCATCGGACAAAATTAAGGGGCATAGGCGGCATAAAGTGCACGAAACGGCTGAATGTCACTGGCGCTGGTTGTGTGAAAGGCTCACCACCAACAGTCACATCTTCTCCTTCCCCGACAAGAGGTTGATGCGTCCACCTGATTTATTTGCCTCGCATGATTCTTAGTTTGTGCGTGTGTGGCCGGGTTTGGTAACCTAAAATCTAAAGAGTCTAGTTTCGAGCCGCCCAGGCATGGATTCGATGTGACGAAAGTCAAGTTTATTCCGTGCAAACGGAGTTTATACACGGCCATGGCCGGAAATGCGATGAGCGTCCCGGTTGTGGGCTCTTGCATCTTGGGGGTGACTTGGTCAAACTGGCCGTGCCGTAAATCAGGATCGGATGCACACATCCCACTCCTCCCTCCTACTCCAAATGCTCGTCATACTGAGATTCCGAGGTGCTACTTGTCGCAGGCTTGCGCGAGAACCACGAGTATCCAAAGCTACACCTGTTGCCAATGAAAGCCCCTTCAAGTCCTTCAAGCATGTGTCTCGCGAGCTCTGACGAGAATGATGACATGCTTGACGACGACGCATGAACGTGACCTGTGAGTGACGAGAAAAAAAAGGCATGTTTGGAGTCTGTCTCGCACAGTGACATGAGAACGAGAGTGGCGCTGACGGCCATTGCAGCAGGATTCAAGATTAGATACCCCGATCCCGGATCCGCCTTAGGCCTTAATCACTTAATCCTTAATCCGCTTTAATCCTATGTACTCTGTCCCCTACGTCTTCGCGCCTAAGCCTGAGCCGCCTGAATCACGAAGTTCTATGTTGAATCAATCAAGCTACTCTTAAACTTAAGCCCTGGGAAGGTCAGTCACGCTTTTCACTTTTCACCTGTTCCAACGCCGATAACCTCCATGTCGCGCTGTTACCATGCTTTGGACTGATCTTGTTGGCCGTTCCCGCTGACGCCTGCTTGGAGATGTTTTTGTAGATCCCGCCAACCTCTTGGTCCCACTTTTCGTTGTTCCCGCCAACCTATCGACCCTACTTTTGGGTGGATCCCGCCAACGTCTTGGCACCACTTGGCGCCACTTCTCGCTGTTCCCACCAACCAATTGACACCACTGTTGGGTCGATCCCGCCAACCTCTTGGTCCCACTTTTCGTTGATCCCGTCAACGTCTTGGCACCACTTTTCGTCGAACCCGCCAACCAATGGACACCACTTGTGGGTCGATCCCGCCAACGTCTTGGCACCACTTTTGGTCGATCCCGCCAACCCCTTGGCACCACTTTTGGTTGATCCCGCCAACACCTTTGGCACCACTATTGGTTGATCCCGCCAACCCCTTGGCGCCACTTTTGGTTGATCCCGCCAACACCTTGGCACCACTATTGGTTGATCCCGCCAACCCCTTTGGCACCACTTTTGGTTGATCCCGTCAACCCCTTTGGCACTACTTTTGGTCGATCCCGCCAACCCCTTGGCACCACTTTTGGTGGATCCCGCCAACCCCTTTGGCACCACTTTTGGTGGATCCCGCCAACCCCTTGGCACCACTTTTGGTGGATCCCGCCAACCCCTTTGGCACCACTTTTGGTGGATCCCGCCAACCCCTTGGCACCACATATCGGTCGATCCCGCCAACCCCTTGGCACCACTTATTGGTCGATCCCGCCAACCCCTTGGCACCACTTATTGGTGGATGCCGCCAACGTGCTGTCATGGAAAAGCTGCTAGACTTAAGCCTTCCCAGGGCTTGCCAACTTATAGATCCCTCATAGTAAGCCTCATAGACCCTTTTAAACGAACCATTATTTTTGTTTTGTTTGGGGTTGACTTTTCCTGTGCTTCGGCTCGTTGGGGTCAGCTTGCGGGTTTGGGAGCTCCTGGTCGCTCTTTGGAAATTTCTTCGGGTTCTTCAGGGTTTCGGGTTTCGGCTGATTTTGCGGATTGTGGTCACAAAGTTATAGGGGTTTGGGATGATTTTCTTGGGGGGAGGGTTCAGCTGGCACAGGGCTCAAAGTCGAGCTAGGGTCCTTTACTCGTTGGTTCAAAACCCAACTTTTCAATTGTTGGGGGCTCTTTTGAAGTAGTCGTATTCTGGGAGTTGGAACTGTTCAGCCCATGGGCATATGGTAAGTATAAGCTCAACAGGGCTCTCTTGAAGTAGCCTTATTCTGGGAGTTGGAAGTGTTCAACCCATGGGCATATGGTAAGTATAAGCTCAACAGGGCTCTTTTGAAGTAGCCTTATTCTGGGAGTTGGAAGTGTTCAACCCATGGGCATACGGTAAGAATACAGTAAACCCCGACAAGTTGGAAACCGGATTAAGGCCAGATTGAGGCTATTGGGTTTCCAACTTTTGGGCTTCTACTGTAAGTTCAACAAGGGGATCACAGTGTGGAGTTTACTGTCACCTAGAACCTTACAGCAGGCCGTATGGCCCAGGACTCACGATGTAGAGTTAGGATTTACGGTTTAGAGTTTAGGATTTAGAGTTTAGGGTTTTAGAGTTTAGGGTTTGGAGTTTAGGGTTTAAATTTTATTTAGGGTTTAGAGTCAATGGTTTCTATTGAACGGTGGTCGTCTTTGCAGTATGATAGCCTTAGGTTTAGAATTCGCACCACTGCAAGAACCAGACCAGCCAAAATCCGTTAATTAAGAAACATACGTTAAATTACATTACAGTCGGATCCCTCATACGATTTAAGGTAGATTTTCCTTGGAACCTTAATTAAGGGATATTGGAAGGTCTGGGCAGTACTAGAGTCTTAGGTTTGGAACTCGTATCCAAGCCAACTAGCCCAACGCTTCACATGTTGCCCCAAAGCCCCCGACAAGCCTAAGGCCGCAAACCCGGACACCCTCAGGACTGAGAGTAGGGGAACGACCGAAACCCCTAACCTGTCGCACCTGTCAGGCCGATTCCCCCTACTTTGGTTCGGAAACTGAAGGATGCCGGGTTGCAATGGAGCACTGTTACCAGTAAACCGTGCATGATTGCTATTGCCATATTCTTCTAGAAGGTGTGCACAAGGGGGCCAGAGACTTCCTTCCTCCCTCCTTCCCTCCCCTTTAGTCTGCCTTTCTGCCTCTCTCTGTCTTAGCCTCGCTCTGTTTGCGCCACGGCTCTTTCTGTCTGTTTCTCTCTCTGCTCCTTGCTGTCGTTCGTTCTTTCATTATTTCTGTTTGTCTGTGTTTCTTTATGACTGTCTGTCTGTCTTCGTGTCTTTCTTTATTTCTTTCTTTCTTGTTCTCCCTGTGCCTCTCTGTTCTGCTCTCCCTGTCTCTCCCTTTCCTGTCTCTCTCTCTCTCTCTCTCTCTCTCTCTCTCTCTCTCGTTCTCTCACATGGAGCGGCCTTCAGGGACCCGAGACCGTAATCTTTATTGATGTCTGCTGCTCGGGAGGACACTGCGTGGTACACCGGCGATCCATTTCACGGCGTGGTCCTTGCAACTTGGCGCGCAAAGTCTCGAGTACGGAACCATCTCGTAACTCCCAGCGAAACTTAAAGGATCATAGGACTTAGGAACTCGGGCTATAATTAGGGTGACTATATACTTATAACCCCAACTAAGGTACTCATAACCTGACTTACTAGGTCCCATGATCCTCCAAGAATGCCTGTCTCTACCCGACACACCGAGCTCTTTTCTTCCTAAACCGTGCATTTTCAGTGCGAGCCCAGAAGCTGAACAACAAACCCTACGCCCCAAATCGAGACTCCAAGCCCTACATACGTCGATCCATCAGTCCCGAAACAATGAACACTGAACCTTGGTATCTAAGCCAATGCTCTCTGGTGAGGGTCTGGGGTTTAGGGCTGTTTTGAGTTTAGGGTTTAGGGGTTTAGGGTTTGGGATTAGGGTTCAGGGGCTGGGGGTTCAGGGTTTGGGGTGCTTGGACTGTCGCACGCCATTTGCACTAATTGCACCTCAAAACCTGTCGAACTCTCATCAGAGTGACCACCTCTTTGAGGGCCCCCGAAGAGAAACCAGGGCGAGATGGGATCTGACCACGACATGATGCGACGTATAGGCCCTGAGACCTATCAACCGCGAGCCCAAAACCCCAAGCCCCAAAGCCTATTGGGGGTTCGCAGTTTTCGGACGTTGAGGCGTAGCGTTTGGGAGTCCGTTTCGTTGTTCACGATCACATCACAGATCCACATCTCTTGTGGTATCAAACCTCAGTTATTCAGTTTCCCTGATCCCCGAAACGGTAAACCCCAAGCCCCAAAACCCGTAAACTTCAAGTAATCTTGATGTAGGAACCTGATTACGAAACCTTGGGCCTGTAACTGTAACCCCAAAAGAATCTAGGGTTCATACTTGTTAGGAACCCTGATAAAAGGCCTAAGGTTCTTAATCAAGTTCTTACATTCTCCCTGAACCCCGAAACCTAAGCCTGGGCTCTTGCTCAGGATCTATAGTACATAACATGGTTTCCTTACTATGGAAAACTAAAAAGGCCTAAACCCCTAAACTTTGATCCCTAAAAGTGAAATCCTTAACAAGAACCCAGAAATACCTAAGCCCTAAACCTCTTATCCCTGAACGCCGAGACCCACTTAGAGTAAGTTCTTAACAAGAAGCCAGAAGTATTCCAAAGCTGTGCCCTGAACCCTAAACCCTGAGCCCTAGACCTCTTATCCCTGAACCTCGAAACCCTACTTGGAGGGGGCGGGGGACTTAGTAAGTAGGTTATTAAGAGAGTTATATGTATCCTGGTCCGCGACGGCTCTGTATAGTGCTCAGTGAAGCTGATGAAGCGAACTCTTTATTTATATACCCTAAACGGAGTTACGCCAATTATAACCCTACTTATAACCTACTTACCAAGTCCCCTGCCCCGCCAAGTAGACCCTAAACCCTAAACCCCATAGATCCCTTTAAGGAACCCCATAGATCCCTTTAAGGAACCCTATAGATCCCTTGAAGGTAAACCCCCAAGACCGGAAGGCAGCCAACGGCGCACTGCAGCGGACGATGTCCGCCTGGTACCAGGCGGTACCTCTGTTGGAATCGGCAGGGAGTGGGGTTTAAAAGTTCACGGGTTTGGGGTTTAGGGTCTAGGGTCTAGGGGTTTGGGTTTCAGGGTTTAGGGGTTTAGTAGTTTAGGGTTTAAAGTGGGGATGCTCATGATATCGACGTACGCTGGAACTACCAATTCTATTCCTTCGCCCTAACTGTTCCATATAGTATACTATTCCAAGCCAAAACCCTATAAGCCCCAAACCCGAAACCCTAAGCCCCCGAATCCCTAAACCCTTATTCTAATGTTGCAGGCCCCTAATCACACTACCAGACATGAAAGTGGCAGCCTGTGGATCCCTGCGTGCATGATCCCTCAATGTCCTTGTAGGGGTTTGGGCTTCAGGGTTTGGGTTTAGGGTTTAGGGTTAAGGGCTTAGGGTTTAGGGCTTGGGGGGTTTGGGGACTACTTAAACTCCGGGTTCTGTATTTTGCGATTCTGGGGCTAGTGTGTACTTTCACGTGCTTCAAAAAATCGACAACCCGGATGTTTCATAGGTAGCTACAGGCAGGAATACAAGAATCCTGTCCTGACACCCGAAACCCTAAACACTAAACCCTAAAACACAAACCTAAACCCTAAACCCTATAAACCCTAAACCCTAAACCCTAAACCCCTAAACCCTAAACCCTTAAACCCTATAAGCCCTAAACCCTAAAAATCAACCCTAAACCTTATAAGCCCTAAACCCTAAACCCTATAAGCCCTAAACCCTAAACCCTATAAACCCTTACCTAACCTGGTAGCAACACAGCTGACCCGAAAATTCAGCCCCACAGTTCGCTGCCTTTGGTAGTAAGCTCCCCTCCTCACTGTTTTGGGGGTTGAGGGTTTAGGGTTTATTAGGGTTGGGTAGTAAGCTCCCCTCCTCACTGTTCTAGGAATTTAGGGTTCAGGGTTTAGGGTTGGGTAGTAAGCTCCCTTCTTCACTGTTTCAGGGGTTTAGGGTTTAGGGTTGGGTAGTAAGCTCCCTTCTTCACTCTTGTTGGGGTTTAGGGTTTAGGGTTTGGTAGTAAGCTCCCTTCCTCACTGTTTTGGGGGTTTAGGGTTTAGGGTTGGGTAGTAAGCTCCCTTCCTCACTGTTCATGATTCCCGCGACAAGTCGCTACAGCAATCGACGTATGACCCGTAATCGTGCTGTTTGATACCGGTCGAAGCCTGTAAATCCCCCCAAGTTAATCCCTAAACCCAAAACCCTAAACCGTTGTCCCTTAATCCTCTCCCCAGTCAAACCCCGAAGCCAGCCATCCTTCTGTTGAATCTTCAAGCCTAGACCGAGAACCCTAAAGAGCTTATCTAGGTGGCAAATTGGGATTTTCCTCTATGGTTCCTATAGAGGTACCTACCCATAAATACTCATAAATACTTGTCAGAGCCCCAAAACAGCAACCCAGTTACAGTAAACCCCATAAAGTTGGAAACCGGATCAAGGGCAAATAGTGCTGGGATTCCCTTTATATTACTTAAGGATTGAGGCTATGGGGTTTCCAACTTTTTGGCTTCTACTGTATAATGAATCAAAGAAAGTTGGAACATGGGTCGAGGATGATTAGTGCTGGGATCTCCTATGCTTTGCCCTACCCAGGGGCCCCAAAGTAGTTCCTTTTAGGTAGTATATTAAAGTCCCTAACCAAAAAAGAGGACACACCCAAAAAGGAACTACTTTGGGGCCCCTGGGTAAGGGCACGAGGATGATGTTCCAACTTTCCGACATCTCCTACACTATTTTGGTTGGTCCTCATATTAAGTATACGTATAATGGCCCCAAAACCCTGTTCTTTTTATTAAGGCCCCCCCAATTAGCCTTTAATATACCCTAAATACCCACTATTAAGGACCATAAGGGCTCCATTAAAGGGCCATTGGGGGGTCCGGTATGGCATCCTTATCATCTGCTGTACCCTAAGGCCCCAAAGTAGTTCCTTTTTGGGGTTCATACATAGAATCCTATAGGGTAATCCCAAAAAGGAACTACTTTGGGGCCTCTGGGTAAGCCACCAAGGAGATCAAAGTGGAGGATCGGCCCTCAGTTCGAATCGAAGCTGTCTGCGCGCACAGGGGGTTTTAGGGTGTTGCGGCTTGATTAAAGGGTTGGGTTTGTTCTTCAGAATGTGCCCAAAGTCCTGTGGGTTTGTATAAGTCTTAGGATGAGGTTCGGATTTTTCAGACGCCTTGGGGAGTGAGCTTTAAAAAGGGGTTGCGTATCATGATTTGATCTTGTTGTTCTCTTTGGGGCTGTTGGCCTGACAGCCTTCAGACAAGATTGTGTGGCTCAGAAGTTTAAAGTTCTGGGTCTACTTGGAGGATCATGGGACCTAGTAAGTCAGTAAGTCAGGTGATATGTACGTTGATTGGGGTTAAAAGTAGTACAAGGAAGTTTCCCTAATTAAAACCCCTAGGTACTCAGTGCCATGATCCTTTAAGTAGGCGGGCAGGCATTATGATTGAAGGTAAATGGTCACTGCGTCCCTTTCGCCCCCACGCCGCTGTAAGCCCTAGGCCTAAGCAAACACAAGGCTTCCTTTCGAGGGGTCCTTTCAGGGCTCCTTTAGAAGACTTCTCTTCACATAGTATTTTGCAAGAGCCTGAGAACATCGTTACAGTTTTGCATGTGGGTCCCTTCCAAGAATCCGTCCAACCTCAGTCTCCCTGCGCCCAGACAGTGCTGCCACATCAAACCGGTTGATGCATTCGTTCGCACAAGCGTATGCAACTTTGTAGTTGTATAGACCTTAGAGACACACTGTTGTCAACAATCTTGCTTGCTTTAGGATACGTACATTGGTTGCTTAGAGTGACTCCGAGACTGCATGATCGGAAAGATTGAACCTGACCAGCCCCAGCGTGCAATTGCCCACCCTGAGCCCTAAACCTTACACTTAAATCCTAAACCCTAAAGTTAAACCCTAAGCCTTGAACTCAAACCCTTAATCCTAAAGCCTGCCCGACAAGGGTAAGGGCTCTAGAGCGCATGCGACAGAAAAGGCCCTTAAACAAAACAACACCCTAAAACCTTCAACCCCAAACCCTGGTGATCTTCACCCCCGAGATAAGCCCTAAACTGTATAAACCAAACCCCCAATCTTAAACTTAAACCGTAAACCCTAAGCCTTAAACTTAAACAAACCCTAAACCCAGGTGATCTTCAACCCGAAACCCTAAACCTTAAACTTAAACCCTAAACCCTGAACCCAGGTGATCTTCAACAGAGATATCCAAGAGGTGGTCGCCTGGGTGCAGCCACACGTCAAACAGCTGCTGGGCGCATCGTAAAGTGGCGGAGCTCTTTGGGGTGAGGCTTTGGACGGTTTAGGGTTTAGGCTTCAGGGTTTAGGCTTTAGGTTTGAGGGTTTAGGTTTTGGGTTCAAGGTTTAGGGTTTAGGGATTAGGGTTTAGGACAAGCGATGGTTGAGGGTTTAAGACTTTGTAATTTAGGGTTTAGGGTTTATGGACAAGTGATGGCAATGCAGGCTTTTCTACGGCCCGCAAGGGTCCCGTTAATTGCAAACTTCGGCTAGAGTTCATAGCAAGTTTAGCGGCTGGACGTGCTATGAACTGAGTCTAGCCTAGTTGGCAGGATGACTAGATAATTGAATTCCCATGGTCACTTCAGTGTGCATGCACTTCTCGAAAAATTCAGCAGGGGGAAGCAGTGTCTAAGGTAGAATACCAAAACCCCAAGAAAAAAGTACTATAGGAGCCTAAATTAAACTATTGTGGGGGTTCCTGATTACAACTAGAGTTTCAATTATGTGCCCCAAAGCTCTATTCTAATTATTAAGGCCATTATATTACCACTCTGAACCTCAAATTCCCTAACCTTACAGCGCGACCCTAAATCCGAAACTTCGTACGCCTAAACCGTAAAGCGCGACCCCTACCTTAGCCCGGAAGAACCTACCCTTTTTTGAGCAAATCTATACGGAAATCATGATAAGGAACCCTAAAACGGTAGGTTATTCAGGGTTATACACCCTAAACCCTAAACTCCTAAACACTAAAGATATATGAGGTAAACCCTAGAAACCCTCGCAGGTACGACCGGCGCGTGCAGATGTCTTGCAAGGACAAGGCACATTGGGTTAGGGTTTAGGGTTTAGGCACAGCGAATCTCCTTGCCCTAAGGGTCCAAGTACCTAATAATCATTATTTAATAATCCTGTACTCTCCCAAATAGTAATCTACATAACTACATAAAACTACTACCCGAAAGAAAAAAAACACCCCCTCTGAAACCCCACAAAACCCGTATCCCTTATGGAACCCTTATGTAAGCCCTGATTCTTGGGTCCTTCTGGCCCTATCGGGCTCCTCCTGAATCTGAATACGGTGCGGGAGCTTCATGAAGACAAAAGCATCCTGAATGGTTCGGCAACCCTGTTGGGTTTTAGGGGTTCGGGGGTTTAGGGTTTGGGAGTTTAGGGTTTGGTAGTTTAGGGTTTAGGGCTTGGGGTTTAGGGTTAAGGGGTTAGGATTTAGGATTGAAGGTCAATCCATCTGGCATACATGTCGGCCTTAAACGGGTCTCCTACATGTGTAGTAGGGACATGGATCCTTAGGGTAATGTTCTTCACAGGGTAAGAGGTTTTTTTAAGAGGCCTTGTCAAGGGTTTGGGAAATCTACAGTCTGCCCCCAGAATAGTTGTATCCTTGCTATAAGGTGTTCTGAACATCTCTGAACAAGATCGCACCGTCGACGAAACCCTCTCATGCAAGGCGATTCCAGGAATGTACATCTGCAAAGACTCCACAGATTAAGGGCTTCGGGCGAAGGATATTAATAGTTTGGGCTTTCGAGTTGAGCTTAGGTTTGAGGGTTCAGCATTGAGGGCTTAATTCAACGAACCGCGGTCTAGTTAGGGTGCAAGGATCAAAGTTCAAGGCAGTGTGTGCTGCTCACTGCTCCTCTGCTTCCTCTTCCGTTTAGCGTTCTGCCACCTTGTGTTTGGTTAGGGGCGCAAACAAACACACTCACACTTATGTTTCATCGTCACGGCACACATCCCTAAATGCTTGACAGACACCCTAAACCCTAAACCCTAAGCCCTAAACCCTAAACCCTAAACTCTAAACCCTAAACCCTAAACCCTAAACTCTAAACCCTAAACCCTCTGCCCAAACCTATCGCAGCTGGCAGGTTTTCTGTGTGGCGACCAGCCGCATCATCCTGTCAGACAAAAGGGCCGTCGACGCTGTGGAGTCAGGCTAGGGTTTAGGGTTTAGGGTTTAGGGTTTAGGGTTTAGGGTTTAGAGTTTAGGGTTTCGGGTTTAGGGTTTAGGGTATAGGGTTTAGGGTTTAGGGTTTAGAGTTTAGGGTTTGGGGTTTAGGCACCTTGCCGTGAATCAGTAGACCCTGTACTGTACACTCTAAACTGACCTCCACGGATATGCTGTTTTGGAGGTTGACCCCTAAATACCGTAAATCTACAGTAATTAAACCCTCATCTGCGGCTTCGGGTGCCGAGTTGGAGCTTAAAATAACTAGTTACAGTATTCGGTATGGGATAACATACCCCGCAGCCGTGTTCAAATAGCAGACTATAGACTTTACATTCGGAGACTTAATCAACTAAAGCATGCCTTTTTGGAGGACCTACAAGAAACCCATAATAAGGAAACCCAGAAAGTGGCCGCAGCCGCATACCTAATCCTACACCATAAAACCGAAGAAGCCCCAGTCCTTAAGACCCCAACCGCTATAGTTCTGGACTCATGTGATGATCGGTGTTTCGTGGCTTTGGGCTTCCACCCGGCGTAGCTGCTGCTGTTCTGAAGCCGCTGCGTTTTCCTGGCTCGGCACGATACTGTTCAGCTCGGGAGACTTCAGGAATTACGTGAATCGTGTTTTCTCCTCTTTATTCTAGTTGGATCAGGAGCCATTTCTATACTCTTGCCATACCACCAAAGCTATAATCGGAGCCACTCAGTCACCTTGCGCAGTTGTTCATCAGGTGGGGTCGGCATCGCCCAGCTCTTCAAGCATTTCAAGATACTGCCCCACTTCTACTTGTGCCTTGGTTCAGACCCCGAAGCCCTCTAGCTATCAATCAGTTTTAAGTTTTAAGCTCTTAAACCCGAAACCCTAGGCTCAAACCCTAAACCTAAACCATACCCGAAGCCCTAAACCCTAGATAATGTGATCATCATTCGGAGCACCAAGACGAAAGACATGCGCCTTGCAGCTTCCAAAACATTCAGGGTCCTCCTGCTAGGGAGGGGGTGCTAGTCAGGGGGTTATGTGAAGGATTCGACCTTGACAGAAGCGCGAAAGCTTTGATTCGAGGTTCGTGGTGGAAAGGGTTAAGGGTTTTGGGCTTATTGCTCCGCATTCAGGGTTCAGGATTGATGTCTTGGGCTTTGCGGTCTACAGCCGTGGGATTGAGACCAAAAGCTGAGTTGACCTGAGATGTGAGGGTGTTGGCTTGCATCTTCTGGGAATTGGGGCTTTGTTGGGGGTTTAGGGTATAGGCTGCCATCGTTAAAGGAATTAGGTGAATTGGCAGTAGTGTGGTTTCGCCCTATGAATCCGAGTATGGTTTCGGTGAGTTTTTGCAAACCTTGCTTTCAGAACTCTCATGGGCTGCTACAAAACCCTCAAGTTATCTCCCTTGACAAGAACTCAATGTGCCCATTGCAGCTGCAGATGCTGAAACTAGATTCGGGTTTCAGCACATCTCCAAAAGTCAGTACAGCCGGCTCAGCCAAAACTGGTTTAGGGCTTCCCCGACCCCCAAGTATGCCTTAAATCGAGCCCCGTGCTACAAAGTAGGCGTTTAGGATAACTTGCGGGATTCAGGTAGGGTTCATAGGTTTTACGGGTTTGGGCTTCCGGAAAAATCCTGAACGCATGAACGCATCAAGCTCACGGTTCAAACCCCAACGATCAAGAATCCACGCCTGGGAATCTCGGGTAAGCAGAAGCAGACCGCAGTTCAAATCATAGTACAATAGAGGCCTACATAATTGCGAATGTTATTCCTGAGGGTTTGTTACTATAAGCATGCTATAAAGGAGCCCAAAACCGCATTCTGATTGTTAAGGCCCCTGTATCATAGAACCCTACTATAGATCCCCTATAGACCCTCCCTTTAAACGACCCTTTAAAGGAACCCTACTATAATTATTAAGGCCCCTACATAACCCCGCCCGAATGCATCTTGGCCAACCTATGTGGACTCGATATGTTGCGAACGAGAGGGGGGTTTAGGGTTTAGGGTTTAGGCTTAGAGTCCAATCCAGGGATTCGGGTTTGGCTGAAAGCAAGGGAGGACTCAACACTACACTATCACTATTGGTTCGAACCCTCAATTCCGACATCCTGTACTTCTAACCTTTCAATGTCTCAAGCCTTCACAACAGATCCCAAACCCCTGCTCCCAAAACCGATTCCCAAACCCTATACACTCCAACAGCTATCCCAAGAGGATCTGGTTTACGAATATGTTCAGAGTCTTTAAATTTTTGAAGGGCCAAGCTAGCTAAACCCTAAACTCCAAAACCGATCCCTAGACCCTATACTATAGAAGTCTAAAACATTGCCAATATTATTCCTGAGGGTTCCTCATTATAATCTTTACTACCAAGGCCCCAAACCTTATTCTAATGATTAAGTCCCCTACACTACGCCAAAAAACAAGAAGCTCACCCAGGGTGGATGCCGGACAAGAAAGTGCGCCTACCGGCCAACAACTCTGGCGCCGCTTCCCTGCAACGACTTGCTTAAGGTTTAAGGCTTGGGGTTTAAGGTTTTGGGTTACGGGGCCTGAGGTTAGGTCTTGTATGGCACGTCACCGAACCTGCAACAGTCAAGAGGGCCTGAGGTTTATGGTTTGGGGTGTAAGATGGTTTAGGGTTTCGGGTTGAGGCTTGCAGCGGTCTTTGTTGTCAACGGGCTTAAGCATAGAGATTTGGGATTGCAGAGTTTAGCCTTGCTTCAGGGTTCGAAGTGGTTTAGGGTTTATAGGAGCTCTAGCAAGGGATTGAGGGTTTCGGCTTCCGATTGTGACCCTCAAACCCTTAAACCCCCAAACCCCTTGAACCCCTGAGCCCTACACCCTAAACTCTAAACCCTAAACCCTAAACGTAACCCTGAACCCTTAAACCCCTAAACCCTAAAATGGCAAGGCTTAAGTGTAATCGGGCTCGAGGTTTTACTGTACGGTGTTTATAGCAAGGAGCCCTAATGAACAGCAGTGTCAACTGTAAGGGAACTGAGCTTAAGATACTACGACAGACATGAAAAGCCTTCCGCGTCTGGACTGTGGGTGTGTGTATATACTATGTCTTTATACACACTGACATGATGTGTATATGTGTATCACATACATATTGCTCGTTTCTATATGTATACAGAAAATTATGTATACAAATGTATCTATATATATATATATTATATACACGTGCTTTTATCTTAAGTACCCCTGAAATGAAGTCGTAACCTTCTCTTGGCCATCACGTTCCCGGAGTTGGGCCAGCAGCTCTCCACACCCTGAAGACCAAGAGAATCTTAGGTCCCTCCACTTAGACTTATACGTGGGAGTTTCCGAAATCATGGGTTCCTTTAATAGGTTACCATAAGGGTGCTATAAGGGTTCTTTCAAAGGGCTCTAGAAGTGCTTAGAGTTTCCGAAAACTAGGGGTACCGGATTTTGGGGTCCCTTTATTATAATACGGATCCACTATTTAGGGTACTAAATAATTGTCTCCTACTTTCGGAAACTCCCATCTTGTGTGAGCCCCGTCCCGAAAACATGCCTGTCTGAGTTTAGGCTTTAGGGCTTATCTAACCTTTGATCTTGAGGAGCTAAGGAGCCAGGGATGATGATAATCCCTATAAGGAGCTAAAGAGCCCAGGGAACCCCAAAACCACTGGTTAGTTATTGTCCGAGTTAGGCGAATATGTCCTACATGGTGGAGGCATCGAGTGCCGAATCCGCGAGGTGCCTGGCCTCACATCTGAATGCTCCTAAACACCGTTATGCCCATACATGGGAGTTTCCGAAAATTAGGGTTACCTTATTTTGGGGTCCTTATAATAAGGATCCCACTAATTCGGGTACTGTATTAGGGTCCCCTATTTCCGGAAACACCCACATAAGACTCGGGCATCCAACCATACCCTAAAGCCTAATCGCTGGACCTCAAACAAGCTTCCGAAGCTCACCAAACTAGAATTCCCAAAGTCATGTTGATGAACTGCAGCCTGACACTCCGTCCAAGTAGTCCTGATCTAGGTTCCTGAGCAGTACCCTCTTGCCCTTTCACTTATCAAGAATGAATGACAGGGAAAGAGGGCACCGTTGTTGTCAAGGGGATGGGGGAACCCTAAAACCCCGAGCCACTAAACCCCTCAACATTTTGCCCAAGCCCAAGGTACCTAGTGATTCATGGGATTCCGGGGATTACTGCAGGGAATCTATGGCTTAGGGTATATTGGCGACCGGACCTGCGACGTACCTACGAGCCCCAGTAGTTTGAATTCTTGCATAGTTCTTCCTTTGCGGCTCATCGGTTCAACGTTTAGGGGTTTAATCGTTGGGGGTTTACTTCGGCTGGACCCAAACCCTAAAATTATAAGGAGCACTTGGTCTCGTAGGATACCGTAAGATACATAGACCCCGCAAGGTAAACCCTTGCCGCCAGGACTTCTGCCCAAACTTTCTGGATCTGCGGCTTGCCTGAATCTGTCCCTAAGGCTCCACGTATCTATAATTGTACATGGTTAGGGTTTATGGTTTGTATGGTGTAAAGGTTTGTGGGCTTAGGTAAGCTGGAACGTATTACTTACAAGAGTTAAGTAGCCTTGAAAGGATTTCGAGTGTCAGTGTCCTGACAGTAGTGAATAGTTGGGTATTTGAGTTTAGGAGCTAGTATGTTTGCGAGTAACTGCGAGTATATTATCGTTGACGGTTCAAGGGCTTCGATCTTGTATCTGTAAATTGCCGCAGTTCCGATGGTTTCCGATGGTTTCCCTGGCCCCACACCGTGGGAGTAAAACACCTTCCAAATGTTGGGTGGAAGCATGCAAGCAGCAGGCCCCGTTCCTCAACAATCTGGGCAACCCAAACCATGCGAAGTCCCAAGGGGCAGGTGCAGGACACGACTCGTCTTCTTTTGCGGTCACGGGTGCAACAACCCTAAAATCAGAAGCACGGCTTAGGGTTGAGTTTAGAGCTTAGGGGTTCCAGGATTCAGGGCTTAAAGTCAACAATATACGGGCCTACATAATTACCTATACTATTTTGGGGGCTCCTTATGATAATTATAATATAACAAACACCCAAAAAACCTTATTCTAAGTATATTCAGGCCCTTACACCATGGAACCCTACTGTAGATCCCCTATAGTCCCCGTTAAAGGACCCCCCAAAGGATCCCTACTCTAGATCTTAAGGCCCATATATCATGCGGCACGGCCCTCACAGCCAAAAGCCAAGGTTCGGCGCTGTGTCGGCCAGCGGAGGCAGGAAATCGAGTTCTGCCCGCGACGTTGGTTCTGGTGAGTGCCCTACAAATAGGTCCAGCAAAAGCCCATAATTAAGGAAGGTACCTTAAGCTTTCGTAGGATCCCAAATATGACTTAATTAAAGGTATCTTCCTTATTTGAGGTACATTGGAAGGTCTTGTTACTTAAAGGCCCAAGGGACTTAGTAAGTGGGGTTTTATGAATTAGCATAGCTCCACTTAGGGGACCTATAGCCCGGAACCCCAATCCCAACCTACTTGGGCTGTACTTACCAAGTCCCCTGAGTCTTCAAGTAGGCCATTCAGGGGGGGGGGGGGGGCCCTTAGAGGGCTCTCAAGTCTCTCTTGGTGTTTCTGAAATCCTGCATTTGGGGGTTTCGCAACAGTATTAGGGCGCTGAGTTTGTATAACGCGTAAAGTGCTAGGTGTGGCAGCTCTTTCATTCCGGATCCTGCATGTCGTGCAGGCCTCTGGAACATGGGCGAGTTCAACGGCACGGAAAGCAGGACAGTTCTATGGCCAGCAATGTAGGAACCTGATTTACAAAGTCTGGACCTACAGCTCCAAAATAGTAGGATTCATGTACGGCACCCTAATTTTAAAAAATGGCCCAAGGTTTCTTAATCAGGTTCCTACATTATTATGTAAGCCCTGGAGCGTGAAGCCCAGCGAGTCCAGGAGTAGAGCTGCCTCGGCTGAGCAGCAAGAGCCCCGGATGTGGGCTGCAGGGTTTAGGGCTTCGGGTTTAGGGCTTGGGGCCTAGGGTTTTAGGGTTTAGGGCTCAGGGTTTAGGGCTTAGGGTTTTAGGGTTTAGGGCTCAGGGTTTAGGGTTTAGGGCTTTAGGGTTTTAGGGTTTAGGGCTTACGGTTCTGGGGGGGGTTAGTGGGTTTAAGGGTGTAGTAAAGTGTTCAGGGTGCGGGGGTTTAGGGTTTTTGGGGCTTAGAGTTCATGGTTTCTTCGTGCATTCGAATTATGTAGGCGGAACAATTTTGGCCGAGTATCACTGCGTCAGTCCGAGTGTTCCAGCATTTCTTGCACATCATAGTCATACCACAATATACCCCAACCTCATCATAGTCATACCATGATATGCCCCAAAACCCTGTTACTTGGTCCCGGGGCTATCTCGTATCACCTGGGTGTTTTACGCATCTGCAAGGCGTCTACTTCGGGGAACGCATTATAAACGTTATATCATCTTATCAAGCTCTGTATCTTCACCTTCATATTCTTCGGCGTCCGCAGCACGCTCTCGCATTTGTCAATGTCAGTGGGCTTGTGCGCGCTCATCTTCGCACGAGTGTGTGCTTGTGTATTGCAGCTTATGTATTAGACATCTGTATACATATGCACTGGTGCGGTCTGTGCCTGTCGGCTTTTGAAGCCCAAAGAGTCGTCTGCTCACATCTGCGTCGCGCAGGACTCGCGCAGGGTCACGCGGGACTCGCGTAGGACTATAACATAGCGACCTACTCACCACCCATTTTTCAGGGTTGCTTTTCATGCTTCCGTGGCGGGTTCAGGCATCCTCTCAGTCTTATACTAGTAGCATGCCACTTTCAAATCCCAGCGTCTACTTGGCAAACGCACTGCCTTCTTATCTTGGAATGCTTCCAAATGTAGTATATACCTCAGCGTCCGCAACAAATCCGGCACTTTGGCCTACTTGCTGCGTGCTTCTTGAAACCAGCGTCTACATGGGGTTTAGGTAATTCTGATGTGTAAATTTCCCGCTGATGTGTATTCTCCCTAAACCAGCGTCTGTCGGCATTGATGTGTATTCTCACCAGCTGATGTGAGATAGCCCCAGCGCCCAGTAAGAAAATAAAGGCCCCTATCGCATGCTTTCTGGATGCATCTGGGAACATGAGGTCCAGCTCGAAGGATGCAGCGCTGGTGGAGGGCGAAACAGCGAAGGCGGTCGTGAGAGCTACGGTTAAGTTGGAGGATCACGGGACTTAGTAAGGTTCCTTTAAGGGCTCCTTAAAGGGATCTATAGGGTTTAGGGATTCAGGTCTACTTGGGAGGATCATGGGACTTAGTAAGTAAGGTTATAAGTAGCTTACTTGGGGTTATAAGTATAGTTACCCTAATTGTAGCCCTAGTTACTAAGTCGCATGATCCTTTAAGTACGGTTAAGGGCGTAGGGTTTATGAAGTCTATGGGTCCCCTGGTATCCGTGCCCCCTCATAACATCATAAAGCCCTGAATGCTAGGGTAAAGAGGAGGCGAGTAACATAGAAAGGGCCTTGAAGCTTGCTATGGGTTTTTCTGGAGGGTTCTGTAGGGTCTGCCAGGTTGTTCGTTGGTTTTACAGGTTTTGTTTAAAAGGTCCCTGTGGGAGTTTCCGAAAATTAAGGGCACCGTATTTTGGGGTCCTTACAATAAGGATCCTACTAATTAGGTACTATATTAGAAGCTGCCCCCACCCTGTAATAGTGTTATAATAGGAATATAGTAGGGCCCTAATATAATCATTTCTAATCCTTATAGTCACTATTACAGGGTGGGGGCAGCTTCTAAGTACTAGATCAGGGTCCCCGAGTTTCGGAAACTCCCACACCCTAAACCCCATAGGTCCGGTATAGGAACCCTTTTAAAGGAACCCTTACAGATCCCTTTAAAAGGAACCCTGATTTTCGGAACCCTTAATAAAGGAACCCTTACAGATCCCTTTAAAAGGAACCCTCAAAGATCCCTTAAAGGAGCCCAAAAAGGATCCTTAAATGAACCCTTAAGGGATCCTAAACCCTAAACCCTAAACCCTAAACCCTAAACCCTAAACCCTAAACCCTAAACCCTAAGCCCTAAACCCTAAGCCTAAACCCTAAACCCTAAACCCTAAACCCTAAGCCTTAGATTATTACCCGATTTTCGGAATCTCTCCCATGTTAGTCTAGTGAAGATCCAAGGAGCCCACGAGCCGAAATCCTACTTCGTAGGGTACCGGGCTATGGAAGCGACAGGGCTAGGGTTTAGGGTTGTAGGGGTTTAGGGGTTTAGGGGTTTAGGGGTTTAGGGTTTTAGGGGTTTAGGGTTTAGGGTTTTAGGGGTTTAGGGTTTTAGGGGTTTAGGGCTTTAGGGGTTTAGGGGTTTAGGGTTTTAGGGGTTTAGGGTTTAGGGTTTTAGGGGTTTAGGGTTTTAGGGGTTTAGGGCTTTAGGGGTTTAGGGGTTTAGGGTTTTAGGGGTTTAGGGGTTTAGGGTTGTAGGGGTTTAGTGTTTAGGGTTTTAGGGGTTTAGGGTTTTAGGGGTTTAGGGTTTTAGGGGTTTAGTGTTTAGGGTTTTAGGGGTTTAGGGGTTTAGGGTTGTAGGGGTTTAGGGTTTTAGGGGTTTAGGGCTTTAGGGGTTTAGGGGTTTAGGGTTTAGGGTTTTAGGGGTTTAGGGTTGTAGGGGTTTAGGGGTTTAGGGGTTTAGGGTTTTAGGGGTTTAGTGTTTAGGGTTTTAGGGGTTTAGGGTTTTAGGGTTTTAGGGGTTTAGGGTTTAGGGTTTTAGGGGTTTAGGGGTTTAGGGTTTATGTGTTCTCGGAGCTTAGTAAATGGGGGACCGGAGCTTCTAGTGTAGCTTAAGCCCGAAATCCCTAGAGTTTTGGTTATAAAAGTATGGTCTAGAGTTGGCCTGAAGACTAGATAACCTACCTTGTCAGGGCTCCTTATTATCATTGGCATTAATTATAGGATCGGTCCTTAAGAAATGCAGGTTTTTGGGGGTTGTGGTATGGTATAGGGTTCACCCAGAACCTAAATTTCCCAAGCCGAACCCCTCGCTTGAAGTCGCCCTGTTGCTGTGTCAGGAGGAGACGGCTCCGGTAGCCGAGGCAACGGGGTGATCTCGATTTTTCCCGGTACCCATCTTCAGGGCTGCTTGACAACTCTCAGCGTGCTGCATGGGGTTAATTAGGGTTCAGCATCTAAGCTTCTACCGTGTCTCATACTAGGTCTCCCAGTGTTTTTGTTGTTGTTGTTCCCTTTTCGCAGTCTTAGGTTCCTTGTAAAGCTACCCGATAACAACAAGGGAGCCCTTTTTGTTCCTAGGTTACTGGGATCCTAGTAAAGAAGGGTTTCTTTCGGGGTTAAGGGTTTGATGTGCCTAATCATGGATCAGGCCTTGAGGGGCTTCCTAGACAAGGCTCCATGTACCTGTGTAGTATGCTTTGGCCTTAAAATGTTCATATAGGAGCCCTTTCTGGCCTGAGTATAGAGTATATTAATATGGTCAACGTATATACTACGTGGCTACATGGACGATACGGGGTGGCGCTACTGGACTTGTGGCTCTTGCGCAGCTGCAGAGTCCAGGAGTCTAGATGGGAGCCTCTGCAATGCCACGCCCTGACTGCCACACCCTAAGGGTCCATGTGCCCAAATAGTATATACTTTGGGCCCAATGTACCTTTATAGGGAGTACTTTAAGGCCAATGTATATACTATATGAATACCTGGACCCTTAGGGACAGGTGTGGAACTCCTTTCGCCAGCTCAACAAACTCTCCAGGTATACAGCGCGACAGCCTGTTGGCACGAAGATATCCAGTAGTAGTGGCAGTTCCGGTAGCCGATCCCACGAGCACCGGTTACTAGTTCAGACTTCGCAAATCTTTATCCAAAGGATCCTGATCAAGTGAATGGTAATGCAAGAAATCTTCATATGGCTAAGATCAGAGGCTTTAACGGAGTTAAAGGGGCAACGTTGGTTCAGGTCCAGAATTTGCAAGGGGTTCAGGGTACCCTAAACTCTGAAGCCCCGCACTGCCAAGCCCTCATCAAAACCCTCGACATTTCGGTACGCCAAGTCTTGCAGCCCTTGTAGATCCCGTGTAGAGCCCCTCAAGAACGGAGGAGTTGAAGGCCCTAAGCTCTATATGCCCCAAGTCAAGCAGGAGGATCCGCAGTACGTTTGTGTCGCTTTAGGGTTTTGGGGTTTAGGGATACATGCTATTTGTTCTAATTTCTGCTCTAGAATGTTTAGAGTTTAGGGAGCTGCGAGACCCTACTACTTCCCTTTTTATCAACCCTACCTTCTACTGCGAGTACTTAGGAGGTTTTGGGATTCTACAAAGTCGAATCCCAACTTTCGACCATGGGTTCCTAAACCCTAAGCCTTAACCCCAAATCCTACCTGACCCCTTTGGGTAAGCAGGCCGAGCCAGCGATGTGCTCGACAAGATCGGATCCTCACTTAGGCGACCTCCTGCCCCTGGGCCACAGGGTTAGGTTTGGGTTTAGGGTATATAGTTCCTGTACTTGTAAACTTTTAAGCCATCTTCAATGTTTTTGTAGTTTAGGGTTTCAGGGTTTAGGGCTTAACGGTTATACAGCATCACCAGTATTTTTATGGCCCTCGGGCTTTGCAGGGTTCTATGGGTTCTTTAATCTGCAGTCTCGGAAGGATGGGGGCTCGGGGTTTGGGTCAACGGCCAGGTGTCTTTGGGTATTTACGATGTTTTGCATCCTATGGCTCCATGTACCTTAGGCCTTCAAGGGGTTCCTATGTAGGTACTTTAAGCCCTAAACCCTAACCTGCGAGTATATACTATATACAGTAGAAGCCCAAAGGTTGGAAACCCAATAGCCCCAATCCTTAAGAGCCATGTATATGGCATCGCTGCAGTCTTTGGCCTTAATCCGGCTTCCAAGTTTATAGGGTGTACTGCCGGTAAATAGAGCCTTAGGGGCGGGGTTCCATGGAGTGTCGTAGGGTTCTGCAGATCTGTTGGGTTTTCGGGCTTCTGTTGCCTAGGATGCTTTAAGAGTTCAGGGTTTAGGGTTGAGGTTTAGGATTTAGAGGTTTCGGGTTTAGGGCTTAGGGTTTACGTCGGATTTTTTGCGCGGGTTGAAGGGTTTACACCTTATTGTAGCCGAGTCAACCACTATTGAGACAGGACCCCGTTGTGGAGGAACTCATGGATTCTGCTTGGGTTCTATCGTGTGTCAATCGGGTCCTTTGTGTTGAAGGGGCATGGCTTGTATGAGGTGTTTAAGGTATCGGGTCTATACCCGTAGGCTCCATAGTAGTTCTTTTTTCGGCATACCTTATGGGATTCTATATGTGAACCAGACTAGGAACTTAACTATGGAGCCTCTAGGTAGTGGCTACTTTTACATGGGCCCGTCTCTTGTTTATCTTCCCTTGTTATAAGAGCAAGCCCTTTTTTTGAAGCCGTACGCTCCTCAAAACCCAAAACCTCCCAAACCGAGTTAGGTCCCCAGTTCAAATCCATGATTAGGATGGTCTGTTCGGGCGCAGTTCTTTTATGGTAGTATAAATGAACCGTCTGGGTAACTTCAGCATACGCAACCGATGACATATTGGGGCCAAGATATTTCAAGGATCCGTGCCCCTTGATTTCTGTGGATCCGCCGTTTGGGGTATACTGAGCTCTGCAAGTCTGCTACCCTTTCATGCGAATATTGAAAACCTTGAACCTTCAACCATAGAAGCTCTGTAACTTTGGAAGTAAGCCTGGCAATCTCTAGCTTTACCCGTCCGCAAAGGAAAGGGACGCGCTGCATCAACATCCTCGACGACGAGCCCCTCGATTCCAAAGTCAAACCTACTTGATTGACCCTAAACCCTAAACCCTAAACCCTAAACCGTGACCAGCATGATACCAGCAGTTATTTATTGGTAGCCGTCGTTGCTCTGGGGACTGGGGAGGGCGAACCAGGCCGACTGACTTGTTCGCGAAGTTCGTCACACATATACGTCGTGGCGACTGTTCTTTCGCGGAACTGTGCTTGCAAGCTGTATTAGAGGAGTTTGATGAGCCAATTATCCTCAATGAAAGGATCTTGAAGTGGAAGCTTCGTTATTGGCTTAGGTCCATCCCGCCCAAGGCCCAAACCCCTGAAGCTTCAGAACCCAAACCCAAAATTCGTTTCCGGCGTGCAGTATGGCAATTGATGTGCAAATTACACTCTTCAGCGAGAGGAGTGTTACCGTGGAAGCATGCCGGGGTGAAGAGGTGCCAGAGTAGTGGCGGGCAAAAAGGGCACACTGTCGTCACCACAGCCACCAGCAACAATTTCTAAACCCCACCCAGAGCCGCATGGCATCCTTATGAAGCCTTAGAACAATTCGAAATCCTGACAACTCTAAAGAAGGGCAGCTTCAAGACCTATACCCAGACACTCCATAGTAGTTCCTTCTTGGGCTTCATATATAGAATCCTAAAAGGTAATCCCAAAAAGGAATTACTATGGAGCTTCTGGGTAGAGTCGACTGTGGGGAAGGTTGGCGCAGACGGCGCATCCATTGCAGCGCGCCCTTCTCACTGCTGCGCCTTCGTCCATGTCTTATATGGGGCTTTACTGTTCATTCTACTTGAAGTTTAGGGTTTAGGGTTTAAAACCTGGGATCATATTTTGTCTGTCATCGTGTTCAAAAGGCAGTTTACAGCATTTTCAACTATAGAGGTATATGGGGCTTGTACGATCTTTGTAGGGCCTCAGAGGATTCATTGGGTCAGAACACTCGGTTAGCATTAAAGCCCTAAACTCTATAGACCCTAAACCGCAAAGTCTAAAAACCTGAAAAAGCGCAACCAAGTGCTAAACTGTTAGGCAGGCACCGTCGTGCGCGTCATCACATCCTACCACAAGGCTCGGCGTTCAGGGTATAGGGCTTTAGGGCCTATAGGCCTATAGGGTTCGGAAGGTGGCACTCTGATTTAGCCCAAGGGGTCCAAGTATCATTATGGTATATACTTATAGGGTATTTGGGGGTTCTAAGTATATAGCATAATCATACTTGGACCCTTTGGGAATGGCTTACGACGCATTGCATCTCAGATGTGGCTGAGCTGGGGTCGCGGGTTCGGGACTTGGGGTGTGGGTTTCGTGCTTTGTGTTGGTTTCAGGCTTAAACCATCTTAAACCCGAAACCCACAAGCCTAGACCCTCGAACTTTCAAGCCCCAAACCATCCTCAACCTTTCGACTCGCAAGCATAAATCCCGGTGTGATGCCACCTGGTAAACCCTGAGCCGACAAATATTAGGGTTTAAGGTTTGAGGGTTTTAGGGTTTAGGGTTTTAGGGTTTAGGGTTTAGGGGTTTAGGGGCTTAGGGTTTAGACTATAGTAGAAGCCAGAAAGTTGGAACATCACTAGCCCCATGCCCTTAAAGCAAAGTATAGGGAATCCTAGCACTGATCCTCCTAAACCCATGTTCCAACTTTCTGGGGTTCACCATAATGTAAGAGCAACCGATGGATGCCCATATGAGCATCCGTCACAACTTCCGTCATTGTAGTTAAGAGTAGGGTGACCGTGGAATGTCGGATTTGGCCGATTTCCTTGGAAAGCGATAGGACCCCCCCCCCCCAAAAGCGATACGATAAACGATCATCATCTGTTTGGATATTTCCGTGCAGCCGCGGCATTTGGCCCAAAATTTGCCGTGTAATATATGGCTAAGCAATCGTCGATACATCGATACCCTAATCGATACCTACTAGATCGTTTTATGAGCCACTGCCCCATGCAGTAAAGGGCAGCAGAGGGCAGTAAAGTGCAAGAAAGGGCAGTAAAAGGCAGTAAAGAGCGGTACGGGCAGGTAAAGGGCAGTAAAGAGCGGTAAGGGCAGGTAAAGGGCACTAAAAGGCGGTAAAGGGAAAGGCAGTAAAGAGCAGGGCAAGCTACGAGTAAGATCAGTGAGTCTGATAGTCTTCTTACTTTCACAAGAGCAAAGCGATACCTCACGGAAACATGCGACGGAATCCTTGTAAAGCGATAGGAACCCCCCAAATCATCCATGGTCTAGCAATGAGCAAGAAGCTTTGACAAACGCTTATATATGCCCATCTTGCAGTAAGATACCTTGGATCCTTGGAAGGGTCCCGGCAAATGCCATAAACCCCAAACCCTGAAGGCTTGAACCGTGATCCCAGCCTAATATTCCAATCCCGTGAAGAGCTGCCTGCAGGTCTCCGTGCAGGTGGGTATACTCCGGAGCCGACGTGTGCCAGGCAGCATTCGATGGAAATGAACTTTAGCGCTGCGTATTTCATCAGGATTGCATAAGGGTGTTCTATGCCTGGTTTTCGTAGCTTTGCATTATGTGTGATGTCACAAACCCTGAAGACTAAACTCAGCATACCGCCTTGTTGCATAATTCTGAAAGCGTCAACGGTAAATTCTGCTGCAACGGAGCAGCTGAGGCTTAGGATATCGGTTGTATTCACGCGCTGTTGGTGAAGAAATCTGTACATAAAGTTATAGAACATGAGTTGAGCCCGAACAGGTTTGGAGTCTAAATTTGGAGTAGTTAGGATCCACACGGCAGGGTTTGGTAATGTAGGAACCTGATTAAGAAACCCTGGCCCTATAACACCAAAGTAGTAGGATTCATATAAGGAGCCCCAATAATGGCCCAAGGTTTTTTAATCAGGTTTCTACATTAGCTTTTGCGTTTGAGGGTGTAGTTCTTGGAGAGCCCGTTAGCAGCCCCGTGGACTTGCGAACCAGGGCTTTGAGCCTAGAAGTTTTAACATCTCTCAGCTCCTGCTTTATCTTTAGAGTAAGCCCCCAAAAAGCGGTCCTTTAAGGGATATATAAGGGTTCCTTTAAAGGGAACTTTAGGTTTAGGGGTTTAGGGTTTACGGTCTAGGGACCTACAGTAAGCCCACAAAAAGTTAGAAACCGGATTAAGGCCAAATAGTGCCAGGACTCCCTATACACTACTCTTCAGGATTGAGGCTACTGGGTTTCCAACTTGTGGGCTTCTACGGCAAACCCTAAGCCCTGAGCCCGAAGCCTACCAGGCCAAGGCCCTCAGGAGACTTGAGCCTAAGTCCTAAACCAAGACAGAGTTTAGGAGTTTAGGCGTTTAGGGTTTAGGGTAGGGTTTAGGGGTTTGTAGGGTTCAGGGTTTATAGGGCTTATAAGGTTTATGGTTTATAGAGTTTATGGTTCAGGGCAGTATTTAGTGTTTGGGGACAATGGCTCGAATGGGTACTGGAAGTGTTTCTTAAAGGGCCCCGATGGGTCCACAGGACCCAGTAATAAGGTACTTGCGTTTAGGATAGTAGAGTATTTGGGGGAACATGTTAGGATTTGGCACTTGGACCCTTAGAGGGGTTTACTTATGGTTTAAGTTCGGATTTGAATGGGGGCTTAACCCGAGCTTAAGCCCCCGACAAAAGGCCGATCCTAAACCCTACCAGAGCAAATTCTCTGCTAGGGCTGGTATGGCTCATGTTAAGAAAGCCCCGCAAGTAGCTTATGGTCGGTTCACACGGGTAATCCGAATATGAGGATCCCTAGGCCCTCATTACCAAAAACCCTACACCCTCCAAGCCGAAGCTTACATCCCCGAAGCCGCACCCCCCCCCCCCCCCCTAAACCCTTCAACCCTAGCCTTAAAGGGACCCCCTCAAACCCTAAACCTTAAGCCCCTAAACCCCACCCTTAAAGGACCCCTGAACCCTAGCCTTAAAGGAACCCTCAACCATAGCCCTGAAAACCGCAAGTCCCTGGCCCTTCACGGCGAAGTCCGAAGGCCTTTGAACCACAAATCACATGCTTACTGTGTAGGGCTTAGGGTTTATAGGGTTTTAGGGTTTAGGGTTTAGGGTTTTCAGGGTTTTAGGGTTTAGGGTTTAGGGTTTTAGGGTTTTAGGGTTTATAAGGTTTAGGGTTTAGGGTTTAGGGTTTAGGGCCAGACAGCCTAGCACACCCCAACAGCATCAGCTTCACAACTTAGAAGCAAAAGCTGGATTTGAGTACTGAAGCACCGGCAGGATTTCTAGAGGCACATAGAAGGCTTCGTCCAGCGAGCTTCAGTGTATGCATTTTCGGAAGGGCAGTTGCCAAAGTCAGGAATATCTTACCGAGGGTCGTAGTAATAATAATAATAATAACAATAATAATACTAATAATAGTAATAATAATAACAACAGGGATCTCTCCAATTCCGCAGCCTGAACCTTGGTTCTAGACCACGAAGTGCCTCAACAGACAGGCAAAAGCAACGAGTACGAGCGGGTGGTTCTGATGTTCTGCGACGGCCGGGGGGGGTCACACACGACTAAAGCCGTAACCATAGTTTGAAGACTCGTGTTTCATTCCAACAATGGCATCCTGCCAGAAGCCGGATGACATGCTTAACGGAGTCTTTTTAACGCACTAGAAGACACGTTTTGGAGCCTAATGCCTTATGTCCTGGTCCTAAACCTCAACGAATCTGAGATCTAGAGTTCTTTGTGACTCTAATGAGATTCCATGTACCAAACAGGTATACTTTTGCCTCTATACAGGTACTTTTGGGCCGAAGTACATTTTGGGCACATGGACCCTTGTAGGAACCCTTGAGGGCATCCCCAAAGGAACGTTTTGCAGGGGCACATGGAGCTTCCTAAAAGTAGGGGCCCTTTGCCCATATACTATGAATCCCTATATGGTATATGAACCTTGAACCCTTTTAGGGTTCATTTCGTCCTTAAGGTTGGGTCATGCTATTGCAAGGGTAAACTTCGGTCAGCTGGGCAGAGGCTCTGGGTCTTTGTCAGGGTTTCCAGAGGGTTTGTTGCTTATTTTATGAGGTTTGACTAGCAGTTTACATGCTTTTTGCAAGAATGCAACAGACGATATGCTACGCGAGGTTTTGGGTTTAGTAAGATACTAGGGTGGAGAGTATAACTATGTCTTTGCAGCAGACACTACCCGCAGCTTACCTTCTTCCCGGAGTTTAAAATCCCGGGAAGATGCGAGTCAAAAACAGCTTAAGAAAGCCAAGGGTCCCGTGGGCTGCAGCAACTAATCCCATTCTAAGAACCCTACAGTTACAGTTTGAATTCTACTTTTTTGGCAAACCCTAAACCCTAAACGACACCTTGCAGCCACTCCGACACCCGAAACCCCCCTAAGCCCTAAGCCTAAACCTTAAACTAAACCTTAAACCCTAAACTGAACCCTAAACTTTTAAAGTAAGCCCTTCAATACCGTAAGCCGTACACCTTGAACCCTAAACCTTAACACCGTAAGCCCTAAATCCTTCACGTCAGCCACTCCGAAACCCGAAGCCTTAAACCTTAAACCCTAAACCTTACGGTACCTCAAATCCTTCACTTCAGCCGCTCCGAAACCCGAAGCCTTAAACTGAACCCTAAAACCAAATCCTGCAGCCCCGTAGGGATCGCCTTTTGCCGGGCCCGGACGCTGGTGAAGTTGGAGTCTGAAGAGCTGAAGGAGGGTTCCTTTAAGGATATTAGGGTTTATAGTTTAGGGGTTTAGGGTTTAGGGTTTGTTGAGGGGCCAACTCCTAGAAAAGGCTGTTATTCTGCGTACTGTATGGTGGAGTTCTTTAGGTCCCCTAAGGGTCCATGTACTCGACCAGTATATACTTTGGGTCCCATGTACCTACCATATATATATATATATATATATATATGGGGAATACTTTAAGGCCAAAGTCTCTACTATTTGGGTACATGGCCCCTGAACCCTAAACCCTTATGGAAGGGTGCGGGGGAACTTCAAGGAGTCCTTGAAGGCTTGGGTTCAGGGTGTGGGTTTAGGGTTTCGGGTTTAGGTTTTCGGTTTGGGTTTCGGGTTTAGGGTTGGAGGTTGACGGCAACAGCAGCAGCAACAACAACACCAGCGACAACGCAGCAATAGCATCCGCCACACCCACTTCACGATCCCCACCGCAACTATCCTGTTTTCTTGGCCTACATGCCCACCATTGAGAGCCGTAAGGGCTCCGATAAAGGGTATTTCAGGGGTCTTGACACTCATGACATGCCGATTCTGAAGGAGCTGGTGGACAGCGGGAGTTGCACCTTGATGCAAGTCAGTTAGATTCTAGGCTCGTTCGTCGCAGGGTTCTCTACGGGGTTTGTCAGTCCCCTAAACCCTGAACCCAAACTCTCGCCGAACAGGGTTCGATAAGGGCTTGTTTGACGGATTAATTCAAGGGTACCGGAGTAATTAGTGGGTATCGGTTAGAAGGGGCCCCGACCCTGTAATAGTGGTATAATAGGAATATAATAGGGCCCTAATATAATCCTTATAGTCACTATTACATGGTGGGGGCAGCTTCTAAGGTATCGGGGCCTTAGTACTTGGGGCTGGGTCATCGGGCCCGTTGATGCCTTGGGATCCTGTATCTGGAATCACCTACTGTGGGGGGGTTTAGGGTTTAGGGTTTAGGGCTTAGGGTTTAGGGTTTAGGGGGGCCTGAACAATGAGAACTGTCTTTGTTAGGGCACTTTCGTGTATCCATACGCTTGTAAACCCCCCCCCCCCCCCCCCCCCCTCCCCCACAAAAAAAACAGTCTGCGTCTTACGCCTCCCACACCCTTGAACCCTCATGTTAGACGTTTTGGAACCCTACAAGCAACCCTATGAAGAACCCGATCTTGAACTGTTCGTTGTATTTTCAACTTCAAAGAGATTGCCGGCCTCTGCAACCCAGAACCCACCAAACCCCCAACCGCAACTCCTAAACCCCAGATCTTTCGAGACAAGGGGTTATTGGGCACTTACCACGTCCTTCCAGGCCCCTTCAAAAGATTCCGCGGCATCGTGGCTACAGAGCCCTGACCAAGTCCTTACTTAAAGGATCATGGGACTTAGTAACTAGGGTTATAATTACGGTAACTATACTTATAACCCCAATTAAGGTACTTATAACCTCACTTACTAAGTCCCATGATCCTCCAAGTATGGACCCAAAAGCCATGAACTCGACCCGTGATGCTCAGGTGATGTCGGAGAGCTCTTCCGCGCCAAGGATTTGCTTCCGGAGTTTTCGCTGTTGCAGGTCGGCTCTTCAGGGACCCGTCTAGGGGTTTAGGCTGGCGAAAGGGTCCTACACAAGGGTTCGATCATCTAAGGAAATAGATCCAAGAGGGGCTTCAGAGGGCTTTTACTAGGGGCGTCAAGCCGTACAGTAGAAGCCCAAAAGTTGGAAACCCAATAGCCTCAATCCTTAAGAGTAATGTACAGGGAGTCCCAGCACTATTTGGCCTTAACCCGGTTTCCAACTCTTTGGTGTTTACTGTAATAACTAGATCAGGGGTTTGAGGACAGTGTGTAGTATAACTGTGTTATCAATAAGGACATCCAGAGAGGAAGTGTTCCAGGCCCCTGGATGTTCCCAGACATTCCAGTAATCCGTAGTTAAGGAATATACCTTAAATCATATTAGCCATTCTACTGTATTTTTAGCCATCTTCCTTAATTAAGGGATATTGGAGGGTCCGGGTTGTGAATGATCATAGTATACAGATTCTTGTTGAATAGGGGTGGGGGCAATTCTCGGCCTTTTAACTCGGGGGTTTGTTTATCAGGTGTGTGCATAATCCAATAGTGATATCTGCAGGTGTGAGCTGCGTATAAACAACAAGCACTTCGTAAAACGGCGCCGTAGAATGCCATGGGGCACCTTCCCCTGATCCCCGGAAAATCATCGAATGTTCATCAGTGTTTTAGAGTTTGGGGCTTTTTGGTCTCTTGCTTTAGACCTCAGCATTTGAGGGTTGTAGGATGCAAAATGGGAACCCTCATCAACAGAACAAGCACCCCAACCCTCTATACTAACTACTGATGCTCCTAAGCTCCTATATACACGAATCCCCTACTTGGAGGATCATGGGACTTAGTAAGTAAGGTTACAAGTTTAATTGGGGTTATAAGTAGTTATAAGTGTAGTTGCCCTGGTTATAACCCTAGTTACTAAGTCCCATGATCCTTTAAGTAGATTTTGCCAGGCCCCTTTAACGGAACTTAGCGGGGCGCCCTTGCAACTAGTAAACTCTGATAGGCCCTATAGCGGAGGTGCAGCTTTGCCCTTCGGACGTGCCGGGATTCGGCCGGAAGTACATGCTCACTGCGCCAGGCAAACACGGGTTTACGATGTGGTTTGACACTTTCGGAATAGCATTTCGGGTTTAAGCTTTCCGGGTTTGGGGTGTGAGAGGCTTCAAGTTTGAGGAAGGGATATTTGGGTCCACTATGAATTTTTGAGAGGGCTCTTTGAGAGGGCTTTATTACATGCTTGAACTGCGCTTCATTCACGCATCAGGACAAACCCCGAAGGTCTGGACGCAAGGGCCCAAGCGTACTTATGCGCAGGATGCGATGGATATATAGGTACGTGGAGCCTTAAGATATGATTGCACACAGCCGTCTGAGAGAAAGTCAATGTGATCCCAATCTCTACTCCAAGAATTGAGCCCCACTATGTCGAGTTCATGGTTGCTTCTGATTAGGTGTCGAATTTCCATTCCCTACAGCTTCAACCCTGAAACCCTACAGCAAAGCCCTGAACCCCAACCCCTAAGCACTTAAACTTAAACCCCCCTAAATCCCTGGACCCCTACCTAGACCCCCCAACTAGCCTTTATGGTAGCCCCCAATTATCTCTTAATGAGATATATCAATCAGAGCCCGTTAAAGGGTACTTGGGGGGTCCTGGTAAACCTAAGCCCTGAACCCGTACACAGAAAGCCAAGCCCTGAGACAGCAAGAAAGGCCCTGGCATAGACAAGGCACATACTATAGGGGCCTAAGGTACCTATACAGCCTATGCTATGTTGCGGGCTTCTTACTTTAATTATGGTATATAATAATGGGCTCCAAAACCCTATTCTAATCATGAAGGTCCCCATATTATGGGTACTTCTCCAAAGTGAGGCCTCTTCTGGGGTCTTATCCAACACCCGAAGGTTGCGTGCTAGCAGCGTCGCCTGTGAGCAGTCTGGGTCTAGCCTACGTCCACTCAGAGAGATCGGTCTGTCGATTCCCTCTTAAAGTTAGGGGTTTAGGGTTCAAAGTTTAGGGTTCAGGGCTTGAGGTTTGGGTTTCGGGTCTGAGGTTTAGGGTGTGAAGGTGTCTGTTTCTTTCGTATTGCAGGCATTTCCTGCCACATCGCAGAGGCGCGGCTTGGAGAAGTGTCCGCAGAGCAATATTGAGGGGACACTTCACCCTACGGCTGCACTTGCCGATGTAGTATAATGAGGGCAATTCCATGCAGGCATTTTAAGGCCGATATATCTATATGTATATATATATATGTTATATATATACACATATGTATACATACATATATATATATATATATACATACATATAGACGTATTACATACATATATAGGCGTATTGTTCATACTTAGCCATATTATAGACATATAGAGACATATCATATACACATAACTGTATTCACACGGAGAGCCTCAGGGTAAACCGCAAATCCTGATGTGACATACTCTGCTCTCTAGCAATGCTTTAAGTTGTTGTTATACGACCCTAAAAACTACGGTACAGGTAAACCTTCAACTTTAGGATAACCCTAAATCCTAAACTTCTAGCCTAAAAATCAGAGGTGATAAATAACAACTTGCACCTGAAACTCTAGAGTTGTTGAGTTTAGGGTGTGTTTCGAGTGCTTGTGGTTTTGAGTTCGAGCTTTTGGGTTAAGGGCTGACGGGGCTGTGGGGTCTGAGGATGTAGTGGAGGGGTATAGAAAAATAGTACTAAACCCTAAACCCTAAACCCCTAAACCCTAAACCCTAAACCGACGGTTTGGCTTTTGGGCTTCCTTAAGCGCTCCTTTTGGGCTGCTAGAGGGTTCCTCTATGCGTAGCGTTCGGGGGCCTTTTAACATGAAGGCCCAAACACCTGGGTTCTTGTTAAGAAACTTAATTTAAGTTACCATAATAAGGAAACCCTGTTATTTACGATAGATCCCTATTATGGTAACTTAAATTAAGTTCCTTAACAAGAACCCAGACAAAGGTACCTGACCGATACCTGGACCCCTGTAGGAGCCCTTACAGGAACCAACCTATAGTCTCCGTTGTAGCTCCTTTTTTGGGGTAACCAAAATCTCTATTATAGGATCCTAACCATGAAACTGGTTCACAAAAAAAGGAACTACAATGGAGACTATAGGAAACCTTACAACAACCCTAAAGCCCTAAAGCTGAAACCCTACACCGGTAAACCTTGCAGTGACCCTTTTACGGAGCTTGTTGTTCATCTCCTTCAGTGGTCCTTCAGGAGTTCCACACCCAAGCCCCGCACCCAAAACCAAAGCCCTAGTCCCTCCTCAGGGAACCTTTTAAAACCTTATACACCGTATGATAGCCCTACTGAACCCCTACACCTTAAAGGAACCCCTGTCGCCCTATGTAGAACGTCTGGGTTCTTGTGAAGGGAAATGGAATCTGTTCACCATAATAAGGAAGCCATATCACGTACTATAGATCCCTGTTACAGCAACTTAAACTAGCTTTCTTAACAAGAACCCAGACAACCAAAGCCCTAAGCCTAAACCCATACACTATAAATCCTACAACTCCTGAGCTACAGTTCTAAAGGCACCCTAGCCCCAAACCCTCACTGTCCCTATAGATCCCTATTATATTGTACATTAATTGACTGCCTTCGCACAAACCCGGCTTTTGTTCATAAAAAACCCGGAGCTACACCCTAAACCCCTAACCCTAAACCCTAAACCCTCTACACCCTAAACCGAAAACCCCATATAAACCCTAAACTCCTAAACCCTCTACACCCTAAACCCCTTTTCTTCATCTCCTTCAGGAGTTCGCCTTAGTGGCCCTCACTTTATCGAGGGACATGCGGCCTTCGCAACTGGCCGGGCAGCTTCCCGGGCAGCTCGTCCCGACCGTTAAGGGCTCCTTTAAGGGATCCCTGACGAGCTCCTTTAAGGGATCCTTTGAGGGATCCTTTAAGGCATCCTTCATCGGTTTAGGGTTTAAGGGTTTCTTACGGGCTTCGAAGATTTACGAAAGGGTTTTTAAGGCTTAGGGTCCAATTAGGGTTCCTTCTAAGGGTTTCCATGGTTTAGGGTATAGGGTTCGTTGAAGATATTGAACTTTGGGTTTCAGGGTTCCTTCAAAGGTTGGATTTTCTGTCAGGGTGCAGGGTTCGGGGTCAAGGGCTTCGGGGTTTGGGATCTCGGATTTAAGCGTTAGGGCTGTGAGGTGATGTTGCAAGGGTTCTCTTTCTGGCTGGCTTGTATGGCAATGATCTTCTCATTTAGGGGCTAGTTGCCCTTAGCCATCCTGGAATTCTAGACGATGGGCACGGATACCCATCCTTGCAGTGTTTATTGCATGGTTCACGGCGACAGTCAATCCTGAGCATTATCAACAGGTCTCAGACCAACACGAACGGCTGGTAAGTCCACGGGAATTTATTGCACTTGCGTTGTCGGCTGCTCTTGATTCCGCTGCAATGCAAGCGAAATCCTTTACCATAAATGGGTAGTTGTCAAAATTATGGCCCCTTTTGGGGTACCTTAAATATTCGGTGCCATATTATAATAAGGACCACAAAACGGTACCATAATTTTGACAACCACCCAAATAGCGCACAGGAGCCAAGACCCTTCTCCCTGACTCATACCCTAAACACTAAAGTAAAAGCCAGAAAGTTGGAATATGATTATGCTAAACCCTTTATGGTAAATTATAGGGTATCCTACCCTGAAACCATATTCCAACTTTCTGGAGTTCCCTTTGAACCTGACTCTGACCAACCCACAGGGTCATATTAAAGGGAACTCCAGAAAGTTGGAATATGGTTTCGGGTTTAGGGTTTAGGGTTTAGGGTAGCCTCAGGCTACTTACTTTTCTGTATGGGTAGTTGTCAAAATTAGCTTCCCTTTTGGGGTACCCTAAATGGAAATGGGAATGGAGCGCCACTGCAGAACACGTGGTGGAGCAACGGGGTAAATAATAGGTGCTGTACTATATTAGGGACCCCAAAAGGGACCATAGTTTTGACAACCACCCGTATAACAGTTCAGCCACAAAGCTAGGCACCCTTAAAAGAGTCAGGGTATGACCCGATAGGTAGACGCCCACCTACTAAAGCCTGTTTGTGTGCAGGTCCCTACATATTCTTTGCTATGTGTATAAGGCCCCCACCAAAAAGCGGGCTCCAGTCGGGCTTGGGCTCGGGGAGGGGGGGGGGTTAGACCATGGACCACCCGACACAGGATAACATAGATTCATTCGGCTCCTGGTTTTGTAGACCACACAACCCTATGTCCTGAATCTTTTTTCAAACTCCCCTGTACAACCCCTGCCATAGAGCCCTTTCAAGAATCCAAATGTCCTCAGGATTCCACACATCTGGACAGACTTCACGGTGAGGCTGTGAGCACTTGGGGTACTTGCTCACGTCTGCCAGCCGACGGAGTGAAATGCTCAAACCCCTGAACTCTGAGCACTTATAGGAAACTCCAGAAAGTTGGAATATGGTTTCATGGTAGGATACCCTATAATTTACCATAGAAGGGTTAGGATACTCATATTCCAACTTTCTGGCTTTTACCTTAAGGTTTAGGGTTCAGTTTCAAGGTGGGCTGTAGCCGTAAGACTGTACTCCCCACTGAGACATCGACCTAACACTCCAAACAGCCCAAAGCAGGCACCATTCATGGAGTGTGTAGGTAGTATTTGTATACCGGCGTAGGATCAAAGTATCCTCGATGCCACCGGGCCTGTACATACGCCTCCCACAAGTTTTTCATGGTCCGGGGCGCCTGATGCATCTGGACAAGCTATCCCCCGGAAGCCCGAAAGCTAGAACTCTGCACCCTACATCATGTAGGGTTTGGGGCCGAGCTTTGGGTGTATATGCTAAAAGCTCAACCCGGCTTAACCTAAGCTTACAGGCCCACAATTTAATGCATGTACATCCCGCACCCAGTCCCGAACAGTTCCGTCTGAATGGCTCTGCTATATCTTAACAAAACGAAACAGCACTGCGATCGACGCCAAGTCCATGAGAAAGCCATCTTGTGATGCCGCGGTGTGGTGGCAAACTGGAGGCAAAGTTGTTTGAAGTCAGGCGCAGGGGTTCGCCGCTTCGAGACGTGCGAGAAGTCGGGTGCACGGTCTTGCCACGCACAAAAGGGGCCAGTCGGGGATTGAGACCCCTCATGAGGCTTACACCACAGCCGCCTGGAACAAAAGCATGAGCGAGATATGTCCGGGCTGTTGTCATGGTCTGGTTGAGTTCTTGTCCACATGATGGTACAATGTATCCCAACAAGCCAGTTTTAAATCATCGGTAAGACCCTATACTACTTTAAGCCACAGGCAGCCCTCAACCCAGAAGCTTGTAATCCTAGCAGTCCCGAAACTTGTTTCCGTCCGAGAGACAATCCCAGGGTTCAGTCGGCCTTTTCCGAGAAGTCGCCTCTAGATTCTTGATAAGGATCCCACGGAATCAGGCAAACATAAATTCAAAGTGAAGCCTACAGTTACAGTTTCAGAAGTCTAGTGGAACAGCGACACACCCAGGGAGACTGAACCTCGACGCTAATTTCCCTGAAACCCTGTTGTGAGACCCTAAATAGATCCCTGAACTTATAGAACCGATATAGGTCCCTTTAAGACATACCTGTCCTGGCTTTCAAGGTCAGCTCTCATCCGGGTAATTAGTTAGACTCCTCTCGTACTCAGCTACCTTCAGCCTAAACCCAACCAAGTACAGGCTGGCATGAGGGAGGAGTCGAGTCAACATTAGGCGCCCGAAGCCCTACACCCAAAGCCCCGTAGCCCCCAAGCCCTAAAACCTAAGTCCTGACCTCGACCCAAAGGCTCTGTACCGCAAGCCCGAAACCTTTACTTGAAGGATCGTGGGACTTGGTAAGTGAGGTTATAAGTACCTTAATAGGGTATATAAGTAGTTATAAGTATAGTTCTCTAATTATATCCCAGTTATTAAGTCCCATGATCCTTTCAGTAATCCATCTTAAACCCCTGGTAAGGTGCCGAGGGCGGACGACCTATCTGCCTGGGAAACGTTGAGATTCCCATCTACCTGCCCGGAAGCCCAGAGCATGCGGGGTTTTCATACAGACGTCTTTTAGGCATGTTTCCTGGAGCATACAGATGAGTGATAGATGTAAGGGTTTTGAAGGTCTTCCCGCACATGTATGAGTCTGCTTCATCTGGAGGTACTTGTGATAAGGACATCTGCATTTAGGGCTCCAAGTACCTTGGGTTTTGCCTTAGGATTCCTGAGACAAGCACATCTGTTGAGTGCTTAAACGCTAGCTTAACACTGCCGACAGCTGTTGTCGGGTGCAGTACGTGGACCCTTACCTTAGGTGCATCGGGAAGTATCGCCAGTTACATGCCTTCGTGACTGATCTTCATCCTGTTATGTTGGGCAGGAATTCAATAATGAGTTTCGGGTTTTGAGGCTTCGATCGCCTGCCGCAGCCCTACGTAGAACCACAAATTCCCAACTCCCGCTTCTGTGAGCTCATGCTGTCCAGCCTAGAAACTTGCAGGTGCAACTGCCACAGCCCTACCCAAACAAGCTCCAAAGTGCAGGACCCCAAAACACATCGTACCTCATCCGACCGAGGGTTTCAAAAGTTGAGGGTTTCGGGTCCCCACCTACCTTGCTTGAATTCCCGCCGTTGAGATTATAGGGCGCTTCACCAGAGTATGGTGGGATACATGAGGGCCGGTAAAGCCTGAGGCATCTCCCTGGCACCCTGAAGCCCTGACTTGACCCTTTTAACCCTAAAGCCCTACACCCTTTAAGACGTGCCCAGAGCTTTTGTGGGCCCAAGTTGGCCCAGAACAGTTGAACTGCTCAGAGACACTGCCGTGATGCCATATGGGTAGTTTTCTAAACTAGGTTTGCTAAAAGCACGGCACCCATATAGAAAGGACATCAGGGACCCTAAATCTAGAGAACCAACCATATTCCGAAGCATCTGCTGCAGCCCTGCAGGTGCTGTCTAAGAAGCCTTTCAGACCCAAGAGATTTTAGGTTCAAACCCTAGATCCTAAACCCTATAAACCCCTAAGCCCTAAAACCCTAAACCCTAATCCCTCTAAACCCTAAAACCCTAGATCCTAAACCCTATAAACCCCTAAGCCCTAAGCCCCAAACCCTGACGCTGCGGGATAGGGCCGTGTTACGGCAAGGCTTCGGTTATAGCTGCGGCAGAACTAAGGGTCCATGTACTCATATAGTATACCTTAACCCTGAAGGACCTACCTTTTTAAGGACTTATATAAGGAAATCATAATAAAGAGCCCTAAAAATGTAGGTTATTCAGGGTTAAGGTATACATGTATATACATTGGCCTTAAAGTATTCCCTATATAGGTACATATACTATATGGGTACATGGACCCTCAGGGTAAGTAATCATAAGTAATCATGTGCAGCGTCATTCAGATACAAGGCGGAGCCCTGGGTGAGCGGAGCACAAATTCAGCCTTGCATGCTGCATGCGCACTTTGTGCTGCAGGGGAGGCTCGTTTTCGCTTACAGCAGTGCTGTCCAGCCTTACTGCCCTCATTAGTAGCTTCACTCGCGTGAGGCCATAGCCATAGCCGCCAGAAGCAGCCGCTGGAGCCCTAAACCCTGTAAGCTCCTCTGGGGTCTCCAGGCAGCAGTCATCTGGATTCAAGGATGTCAAGTTTGCCTGTGTTTGGTACTTGGAGGATCATGGGAATTAGTAAGTCACGTCATAAGTACCTTAACTGGGGTTGTAAGTTGTAAGTAGTTGTAAGTATAGTTGCCCTAATTATTACCCTAGTTACTAAGTCCCATGATACTATAAGTATTGTGTATTAGTTATGGCTGTCTGCAGAATCGACGATTGTGGTAATGGCGCCTTGTAAAACTGCCTAGCATCACAGCAAGATTGTAATTAATAACCCTAAACCCTAAACCCTAACCCTGTAGGAAGCTGACTAGAAAGCTTGGGCCTTTGTTAGGGTTCCATGTTGTATTTTTGTTCATATAAAACCCGAGAGAATGTGAAACCTATTATTTTTGTTATGATGGTTCTAAGGGGGTATAGTATATGCATCCCTCTATTTTGGGGTTATGGGGCCAGGGTTTCTTAATCAGGTTCCTACATTATTCGTTGAAGGCTTCATCAAATGTCACCTGGGTCTTGCAGAACTCTATAACACCCCCCCCCACCCACTCCCCCGATAAAACCCTTTACGACACCCCTTGCACATAACCCACGGGTCCAAGAACCCAAATCACGTGCGACCCCTAGGGCAAACCTGCTCTTACAACGACCGGATACCCAAGTACTTTCTTTTTTGTATTTTTGACCCTTGGGGTAAGATCTAACAGAGCCAAAACCTGACGTGCATGGCTTGTACAGCTGAATTGCCTCATTTCCGAGAGCCTGGAATCGGTCCTTTCGGGATGCGACCGTTTTCGTTTCCAAAGGATCCTATGTATCGGTTTCGGACTACGGGTTTCGGGTAGTTTAGCCATCGAGGTTTGGGTTGCAGAAAAAGTAGTCATGTGCGAATATAGGTGGAATGTTCACACCAACGCAATATACCAGAAACTGCTACAACAGCACTTATTTTTCTAAGTTCGATACCCTGCACCCCTTACCTAGGGGATAGTGGTCTCTCTTTGTGCTTCATATTTAGAATCCTGGAAGGTAATCCCAAGAAAGAGCTACTGTGGAGCCTATGCGTGAACCCCTTACCTAGAGGCTCCAAAGTGGTTTCTCTTTGTGGTTCATATTTAGAATCCTGGAAGTTAATCCCAAGAAGGAACTACTTCGGAGCCTTTGGGTATGTACAGCGATGTAGGCAACATAGGATCCTTTTTTGCTCGTTAGGCTGGCACCGTACGAAGGGAGAATGTGGAGCCAATGTAGGGTTCAGGGCTTGGTGTCTAAAGGGTCCAGGGATTAGGATTTAGGGATTATAAGGCTATAGGGTTTAGGGTCCAAAGAGTAGGGTTTGGGGATTAGGGTTCATCAGGCTCTACGGTTCAGTCGATCAGGGCTCCAAACCTTTAGAGGGATGGCTAGCCAGCCCATACATCCTGTGCCAGCCGGGGGCAAGTGGGTTCCTCAGAGAGGAGATGCCACAGAACCACCACTTTTTCAGGCAGGAAGCATGCTTCCAGAGAAGGCAGGGGCTACTGATCCTGAATCCTCTAGTTGCATGCTACTGGTCGAGGGTTTAGGGTTACACGCATGGCTCTTCAACTAAGCGTACTTTGCAAATACGGCAATCAGACTCTGTAGCAGTACTATCATCGTATTGCAATAGCCCGAAGCCCTAAATACCCTTAGCTCTCCGAGCCTGGCATCAGTTCATATCTTCATCTCCGAACTCCCACTTGTGGCTTGCCACAGCCACGTATTAGCGTCTTTGGTGCGGGATATGAAATTGTTGTTGTGGTTTAGGGTTCAGGGCTTACGGATGAACATGAAGCTTCTGGAGCAGCCCGGGCATGCCATCAGCTGCCCGGTGGCAACTGCTCAGTGATTCGGTTTGATCAGCGAAGAGTAATTAACCCTAAGGCTCCATGTACCCATATAGTATATACTTCGGCCTTAAAGTACCTATATAGGGACCCCTTTAAGGCCTAAGTATCTACTATATAGGTACATGGAGCCTTTGGGTAACTGCGTGTTAGACTTGCGCACCACAATCTCGGACGTTGACTCTCGTCTTGCCGATTGGACTAAATTACCCAAAGGCCCCAAAGTTGTTCTTTTTTCGGGTTCATATATAGAATCCTATTAAGGTAGTATCAGTATCCCCATACAGCTCCACTGCCAACGAAGAATCTCTTGCAGGATGTTTGTCGGCTGCATGTTTCCCTGATGAGTCGGATTTTCGCAGAAAGGGTGTCTGAGTCGTAGGGGTCCTTTAGTTTTGAGGGGGGCCGGGTATGTCGGCATAATGTATGTATGTATGAGTGTATGTATGTACGTATATCTCTGTATGTACGTACAAAGTATGTGCACATACATAATATCATGTAGTATGTATATACATGTATATGTACACACACCTATCTGTTACATGCGACTAGACATAGATGTAAACATATGGGGCTGTTGTGTTAGGGCCTAGGACATGCCGGGATCTGAAACCCTCAACCCAAAACCGTCGCAAAGACCCTAAACCCGCCTCCAAACGACAAAAAGTCACCCCATGCACTCCCCAAATCAAGAGGGTTTCAGGGTTTACGGTTTCCAGAGTCACAGACCAAGTAAGGAATATCCCAAACCCCAAAGCCTTAACTTTCGACCCTGTTACTTAACCGAAGGAACCTAAGCCGTAAACCCTAAACTCCCCCTACGGCTCAAAGCACCAAGAAAGTATATACTTAGGCCTTAACTGGGTTCCTACATAGGCACTTCAAGGCCTGAGAAAATGCTATGGTAGGCACACGGAGCCGACCGCCAAGCCGCGCAACCCCAGACCCAAAACCTTATTCCCTGCAAACCCCTAAGCCCTAAATCCTACACCCGAAACTCAAAACCGCGCAGTATGGCTCGAGCTTTTATCCTCGGTCAGCGTCCTCGATCCTCTGCCGGAGTGTTTTCTCCTCGCATTTCGAGCGGCGCATTCGCGCCGCCGGCACCTCGGCTCTTCCGGAGTTCCTTCGGGTTTAGGACTTATAATTAAGGGTGTCATGCAGCCAAGGGGGGATGCTTAAGTCTTTCAAGAGCACCACGCAAAGTAGAGTTAGAGTTTGAGTATGATTTGTGGAAGTACTCCCCATATGGTGCTTAGCAACCTTTGGGCCTTAGCTTAGCAGCTGGAACTTCTCCGTTCCCTGTAGCGACCAGGTGACACTGAAGAATGCGACGTCATTTGCATGCATGTATTTTCATTGTTCATGTACATTATGTAGGGGAGAACATTTAAGTGTTAGGTCCTTGGACCCATTCGGGGGTAAGCCTGATCAACCCTAAACCCTATAATAATGCTGCACGCAAACCCTAAACCCCAAACCCTACTTCATTTGTGGTTTCCGCTGCAAGCCCTTAACACCTTCAGGCTCCGATCCACCCCTGCGCCGCGGCAGGGTGAGCAACCTGATGCTGTGTGGTCGCCCGGGTCTCAAAACCCCAAATCAAAGTAATATTTACCATAGCCCTTGAATAGCGAGAACTTTGTGTGCCTCATGAAACGCTTTCAGAACCCCAAACACGAAACCCTTACGAATGAAACTCATCCAGAGTCCTGGTTGTTTAGATCCTCCGCGATTTTCTGATCCTTTGACTGCGTGCCTGCGATGAGCACTGCTGACACCAGCGCTGCTGCGACGGATTTTCGAGGCGGCGTTGGAGTGTCATAGCATCCCAGAATAACGGGAGGATCTAAACGTACAGTAAGCCCCATGAAGTTGGAATCCTGTTTAAGGCCACATCGTGCCGGGATTCCCTCTACATGACTCTTAAGGATTGAGGCTATTGGCTTTCCAACTTTTGGGCTTCTACTGTAGGTTTTGTGACTTGGGACCCTATGCTACTAAATGGTACTTTACAGGAACCCCCCTTCAAAAAAAGAAGCAAGGATTCAATTCGACTGTTGGATCTATCCTGGGCGTCTGGGATAGGAGTTTGAAGAATTACATTGCGATATCACGCCCATGTAGTCCCTGCATAATGCATAATGTCAATACGATATACCGCATAACTCTCTTCCAACGTATTAGGGCCCCACTGGTTTACCCTGACTCTTTAGAGTCCTGGAATGGAACCCGCAGAGGAAAGCTTCTCGTACAAGTGCCCTAGGGCTTGGGCGGTGGATGGGTAGTAGGACATTGGGCTACATGATTCGTATCATGTTTCCCTTACGAGCCCAACAGAAAATCATATTAGAATCTACCCGACGAACCCCAAAACCCTAGCCAAAGGCAGGCCCCCATATTGTTGAGCCCTCAACGCTAGACTATAATCCCTGAACCCTAGCCTCTGTTGAATAGAATTAAGGAGTAGTATAGTAATGGTATGATATTCATGTATTGGCAGTATGACAGTCTTATAATGGTAGCCGGGCCAGATGTTTTGGCCGTCAGAGCTTCCGTCCACGACCACGAAATGAGAAGTCATTAACTAATTCATATAAGGGGTTTAGAGGTTAGGGCGAATTATGGTTTAGGGTTTTTAGGGCTGAGGGTTTTGAGGGTGTAGGGGTTGGGGCTGAGAGTGTTTAGGGTCTTTGGGGCTGAGGGTTTATGGATTGTTTGGGGCCTAGGCCTTTTGTTGATTGGCAATCGTATCCCCGAAGAAAAGCATGCGGCCATTATTGTGCTCACGGGGTCAGACTCTGCAAAGCATGGAGACATCGCGCCGTCAACTGTGGTAATCTAGTCATGAGTCCCCCAACACGCTCCCAACACGTCCAAAATGACCAAGGCTGCCTGCTTGAAGGTTCATGGGACTTAGTAAATAAGATTATAAGTACCATAATTGGGGTTATAAGTAGTTATAAGTATAGTTACCCGAATTATAACCATAGTTACTAAGTCCCATGATCCTTTAAGTAAGCGCCACGCCCTTCCCCGAACGACTGCTCTTCTTTGCCCGGAGATGCTGCCGAGAGAAGCTCTTCGCCAACTCCGCCGCCTGCTGTAGCTGCAACGGCGAAGTCGATTGTCCTTCGTCAGCACAAAGACTCTTTTATCAAGCCATATACATATGTAAGCAATCAAAAAGGCTTCAAATATCCATAGATGGATAGATAGATAGATTAATAGAGCAGAAATGAGCAGAGCATATATATATATGTATATATATATATATATACATATATATATATGTATATATGTATACACATGTGTGTGTGTGTATATATATATATATATATACATACATAGAGCTCACTATATATATATATATATACACACTTACTTATTATATATAGTTGTATGTATGTATGTATGTATGTATATATATATATATATATACGCACAGGCCCTTCAGGCCGGCGAAAATGCTTCTCGCCGGCTGGCCATGGTGGAGGACGGCCCGGAAGGGCGGTGCTTGTGGGGTTCAGGGCTTTGGGTTTAGGGCTAAGGATTTAGAGTTTTAGGGCTTAGGGTTTTAGGGTTTAGGGTTTAGGGTTTTAGGGTGTAGGGCTTATGGTTTTAGGGCTTAGGGTTTTAGGGTCTAGGGTTTAGGGGTTTGAGGGTTTAGGGTTTAGGGGTTTGAGGGTTTAGGGTTTAGGGGTTTGAGGGTTTAGGGTTTAGGGGTTTGAGGGTTTAGGGTTTGAGGGTTCAGCAGCTTCAGTCCAGGGAGTTTTGCAGTACAATTAGATTTGCAACTTTGAAAGAACACCCACCCACCCGTGAATCCCAGAACATTGAGAAAATACACATTTCTTAACCCCGAAGCCTGAAAAGCCGAAGCCCTAAACCCTAAACGCTTCTAAACCCTAGTCTTAAACCCGAAAGCTCACACCCTCAGCCCTAAATCCTAAAGCGCAAACCCTAGACCTTAAACCCTAAAGCCCAACTAAAGCCCAAACCCTAGGCAAGCTCCTAAAGCCCAAATCCTAGACCTTAAACACTAAAGCCCAAACCCTAGGCCTTAAACTCTAAAGCCCAAACCCTAGACACTAAACCCTAAGCCCTAAACAACCCTGGGGGTAAAGCCCTAAAGCCCAAGGTATATGTCCTGAATCCTAAAGCCCAAAAAAAGCTTAGGCCCTAAACCCTAAAGCCCAAGCCCTAGGCCCTAAACCCTAAAGCCCATGCCCTGGGCAAAACCCCAGGCCGTAAACCCTAAACCCTAAACCTAAAACCCTAAACCCTAAAGCCCAAAGTCTTAAGCCCTAAAGCTCGAACCCTAGGCCGGCGACAAAACCCTAAGGGTCCATGTATTCATATGGGAGTTTCCGAAAATTAGGGGTGCCTAATTTTGGGGTCCTTATAAGAAGGATCCTACTATTTAGGGTACTATATCAGGGTCCCCGATTTTCGAAAATTCCCTTATAGTATATACATTGGCCTTACCGTAGTCCCTATTTAGGTACTTTGGGGCTCATGTATCTATATATGGGCACATGGATCCTTAGGGAAAGGCCATTGCCGACGAAGAAATACAGGTTTCCTGCCGCACAACCAGTAATCCTGCGTCGGCAATACCTTTTTGGTCGTTGCCGACGGAAACAGGGCCATTGCCGACGAAGGCACTAAGGTTTAAATACATATGATAAAGAGGTTTAGGGTTTAGACTAGGATTTAGGCTTAGGGATCCTTTAACCGTTCCTGAAAGGGATCTATACGGGTTTTATAAAAAGTTTTGGGCTTAGATATGGATTTAGGGCAATGTAGGAACCTCATTAAGAAGCCTTGGGCCTTTTATTAGGGTTCCGCATATGAACCCTACTATTTTGGGGTTATGGGTCCAGGGTTTCAAAATCAGGTTCCTACAATTAGGGTTTAGGCTTGTATAAGGTGTAGTTTAGAGTGTAGGACAGTGTAGGGTAAAGGTTCTACAAGGGTTCAGGGTTGTTCTTGGGCTTGGGTTGTGGTGTATAGGCATGAAGTCTTGTTTTTGGGTTTAGCGTGTGTAGGGACATGTAGGGGTATAGGTGGTTCTTTAAGGGCTTTAGGGCGTTCAGGGTTTCACACGCGCTGCGGGCTTTCAAATATCGTAATCTAGATACACCCCCCCATAATAATTTGGGAGTATACCTTAAATTATAATACAGATCGCCCTCTCATAACTGAGTTACATTCCTTACTCAAACAGAACAGTCTCCGGCTCCTTCTTCGGACTTACCCTACGGCTCCATGTACCTATTTAATATATGCTTCGATCTTAAACTATCCATATTATAGAAACACCTGTAAGGCTCAAATGTACACTCAAATACGCACGCGGAACCTTAAACCGTAAAGCCGACACCCTTATAGGACCCTTCTAGAAGCCTCATAGCAACCCTTATAGAATCCTACTATATAGCTACCCGGGGACTCCCCATTAATTGGGGAATATACCTTAAGTCGTATTAGGGATCCTACTATAATTTCAGGTACATTCCTTATTTGAGGGATGTTGGAGTTTCTGAGTTCTGCATGGAGGCTGAATATTGGAAGAGGGGACCCCAATGTCTAGTACGCTAAATAGTAGGATCCTTATTATGAGGACCCCAAAATAAGGTACCCCTAATTCTCGGAAACTCTAAACCCTAAGCTTTAAACCCTTTATAGAACCCTCATAGATCCCTTTCAGGATCCCTTTTTTACGGAGGCCTGAAGATGATAAATTTCGAGACCGCATAGTCCAGAAGTCCGAGACTGTCGCAGGAGGAGCTGATGCAGCTCCGAGCCGAGAATCAAGAGTTGAAGGTTCCTTGCTTAGTAGCTATAGGGTGCCTTAAAGGGGTCCTTAATAGGGATTCTATAGGGGTTCCTTGAAGGGATCTCTAGGGTTTAGGGTTTAGGGTCTACTTGAAGGATCATGGGACTTGGTAACTAGGGTTATGCTTAGGGTATAGTTATAGCCCCAATTAAGGTACTTATAACATTGCTTACTAAGTCCAAGTGCTCAGGCTTTACAGGTTTTACCATAAGGGATCTAGAAGGGTACTCTAATATAGTGGCCGTAATACTAGAGTAGGGTTTTGGGGCCCATTCTACTATGTATAATATAAGGATCCACCAAAATAGTGTAGTAGAAGCCAGAAAGTTGGAACATCATTCTCTTCCTGCCCGTAAGGTAAAGTTAAAGTATGAGGGATCCTAGCCCTAATCCTCCTAAAGCCATGTTTCAAGTTTCTGGCTTTACTATAGTATCTTTAGACTTCCGTATCGTAACCATCGTATATGTTGACTAACACCTTTATATGTACATGCTTTTGTAATGATCGTATGTTCTACCATGCCAGATTATGCCATAATAAATCATATTATGCTACAAGCGTATTAGATCATATATGAGGGCACTTGGCGCTGAACTGGGGTTCTTGTTAAGGGATGTAGTTTAGGTTTTCATAATGAGGAATGCATATTATTTTCTACAGATCCCTATTATGGTGACTGAAACTAACAAATTCCTCAACAAGAACCCAATCATGAACCCTAAACCCGAAACCCTAACACTTAAGGCCCCGTACACTAACCCTTATTAAGGCCCTTAACTACTAAGAACGTGCCCCAAAAGTAAATACTATTTGGTACATGGACCCTTCGGGGAACCTTTCCTTCATCTCTTTCAGGACTTCGAACCCTAAACCCTAAGCTCCGAAACCCTAAACCCATTTGGCGCTGAAGGATCTCCGAACTCAGAACTTGGAGAAACCTCGGAGCCGCGCCCTAAACCCTGAACCATATAACTCCTGAGCCCCTAAACCCTAAACAAGAATCCCAGCTGAAGGATCTCCGAATTTAGAACCCCGGAGCTACACCCTACACCATAAAACTCCCAAACCCTTAAACCCTAAACCGCTGAAGGATCTCCGAACTCAGAACTCGGAGCTCAAGGCAGAGAACGAGAAGCTGAGGGAAGCGCTCCAGAAGCTGAAGCTCGCACCTTGGTGCGGACGATACGAGTGTAGGTTTAAGTTAAGGTTTAGGGCTTAAGGTTTAGGGTTTAGGGTCTAAGGTTAGGGTATAAGATTTAGGGTTTAAGGTCCAGGGTTTGAGGTTTATGGTTTAAGGTTGAAGGTTTAGGGTTAAGAGTTCAAGGGTTTAAGGTTCACGGTTAAACGCTCAGAGTTGAGGGTTCAAGGTTTAGGTTTTTAAGTTTTACGGTTAATGCGCAGTATTACATAAGCGGCAGCCCTATTCTAAGTGTTTAGCCATTGCTTCTGACCTGTCCCCAAACCCTAAACCCAAAGCCCTTATCATCTAATTCCTAAAGCCTAAAGCCGCGTAGCAACTGACGACAAAAAGGCCAAGACCAAGAGGGAATCCGCGTCGCCGCAATCGATCATCGAAACCAGCACCAGCCTACAAAAACAACTCCGACAATTCATGGAGGTTACCGGCATCGGGACAATCGCAGACGACTCCATCAGCTTAAGACTCACCAGAATTACCAGGCAAAGTGCCGTACCGTCTCCTCCATGCGCAGAAACCTCGTCAACTCCTGCATCTTCCACCCCAAGGGTACTGTAGGGTCCCTTGGGGTTCTAGAATTGAGTCCCCTTACAAGGGGTACTATAGGTATTTGGAATATGGTCCGTTTAAGGGTTCCCTTTGAGGGGATCTGTAGGGGTTCTGTGTTCTTTCTAAGGGCTCGTTGAATAAACTGAGATCCGTTAAGGGTCGTCCACCCGGCTTTGCGCCAAACCCACCCTGTAATCCACCGAGAGATCGTGTGTGCAGGGTTTAGGGTTGAGGGCTTAGGAGCTCTCCTTGTAGGCACCCTTTGACGGATGATGTCTCTCTTGTTCGCTCTCTGTTGCAGTCGGTTTCAGGACTCCGAGAGCAGTGTCGCGCAACCCGGCTGCAGTTTGCACACGATGATGTAGCCTAAACCCTAAAGCCTATTCTGCTCATGTTTGCTGCTGCCTTCAAATTCGCGTAAGTGTAGTGCCCTAGTTGCTTCCTGCCATCAGTGATGTATCTGGCCGAGGCCCTAAAGCCCTAAACCCTAAACCTTAAAGCTTGACTCTCTAAAGCCTAACCTAGCTACATGGCTAGTTCTCTGAATCACCGTTAGGGTCCTTTGTATATGTTGGAACCCTAAACCCTAAACCCTAAACCTAAAAGGAGCCAAACTTCACAACTACCCATTCTCTGCTGACAAGCTCAGTCAGCTCAGGAAACAGATCGAGAAGGACAGGTGAGAGTCGAGTTGTATTCACAAGCGTTCCTGTTGTGTTTAGGGGTTTAGGGTTTGAGGGTTTTGGTGGTTTATGTATATATATATATATGTACATCTATAGAGAAGTCTGTTTCGTTGCATCTGGCCCCCGTTTCGTTGCATCTGGCCCCCGGGTTTGTCAGCTTAGAACCACTATTTTCCAATCCATGTACAGTTCTGTGACTGATCAGGTGTCATCAGAAGGAAACCAAAAAACCCTAAGAGATCCCTTAACAGCGGCTCAAGACCCAAATTCACGGCACTTGGCAGCGCTGTTGTCAGCATAGAAGCCGTGTTTCCAAAGCCAATTGAAGTGACTCATGTGTTGCGACTGCCCGATGTGGTAGCGGAAGAAACCAAAAGAAGCCTAAGAGATCCCCTCTCAGCCTTAAGCTGAACACACAGCTTCCCCTGATGCCCAAAGGTCAACTGGGACGATTATAAGAAAAACGGAAAATGGGGTGGGGCGTCTGGAAATTGAAGATTCTCACAGAATTTTTCATTTGAGCTTCTTGCGGTTTGTGACCAAAACATTTGTTTCTAGAGATTTGGGAAGCTTTTTTGCGGTTTGCGAACAAAATATTTGCAACTTCCTGTTCTTTCTAGAAATTCTCGATTCCCCAAATCAGCTCGAACACGAAATTCCGAAAACTGAAGTATGGATTTCAGCACAGCAACAAAGAGAAAAAGGTGGCTTTGGATGTCCCTGGTCTTGATCAAAACAACTGGTTTGTAAACTGATTCGACCATGTGAAACCGAGTCCAGTATGAAGCCTTGGTGCAGTGAACATGACTTTAAACCTTGTGACATCTGTTTGGTGCAGCTGCGGTGTGATCTTCGTGACTCATGTACAGTTTGCTGTTTGCGGCGATGCAGACATGTCCCAACCTCGCTGTCCATGCTGAGCTGAATGCAGGAGCAGGAACAAAGGGGAGGAAGGGAGAGAAGGGAGGGCTGGGGGAGCGAGGGAGGGAGGAGGGGAAGGGGGAGGGAAGAAGAGAGAAAGGGTGGAGGCAGGGAGGAGACAGAAGGGAGCGGGAGGAGGGAGAGGGTGAGGTAAGAAGAGAGGGACGTGAAGGGGAGGAAGGACCAACTGGTTATTATCTTGTCAGGATGTCAGGACGTCAGGTGCCGATCAACCTCGATGCCAACAGCATCTGAATTGGAGGCCGCTTCAGAAGGATCCCGCGCAGGGATCGCCAAGCATCCCGAACAGGGGTGGCATGCAGGGTTCAGAAGGATCCCGCACAGGGGTCGTAACGCATCCCGAGCAGGGGTGGCAGGTTTCAGATGGATCCCGCACAGGGGTCGCAACGCATCCCGAGCAGGGGTGTGAGAGGGATCCCGAGCAGGGGTCAGCGTCGACGTGTGACAGGGATCCCGAGCAGGGGTCAACATGTTCTGTGGCTGTGGCAGCAGGGATCCCGAACAGGGGTCAGTGTCAAAAGCAAGGCTAAGGCTGATCGCAATACTGTCTGGGCCCAGGACATTCCTGTTGAACGCTGCCTTGCGCGAGGCTGGTTAGCGTTTTCTGGTCATGACTAGACTCTGGACAAGCCTGAGCTCGGAGCTCTAGGGTCAATAGGAATCTGTGAACCTCCCACGATATCCGAACTGCAAAGTCTTGCACAGGCTTCATGGACCGGGTGCCTGTCATCTCGAGCTTGCCGGCCACTGCCTCAGAATGCAGTTGTCCCAGTCTCATGACAATCATGATTGAGTCAAATGCAAACACAGTCGCATCTAGAAGCGGACTTGTTTTGCAGCAGTGTCCGCGAAGCCAACACATCTGAACAGTTCTAGCTTCTGGCACAATGTCCTGTGTGTCTGGGTTTGGGGTTTAGGGTAGGCTGGACTTGTCCGATAGTGATAGTTATGTTTTTTTAAGTGTGTGTGTGTGTGTCTTTGTATGTGTCTGTGGACATCATTGCACTGTGCCAAAGCCCTGAGTGGCAGCAGAGTTGGAACATATCAAAGCTCGTTGGAAACCGGTAACCCTAGTATATGCCAGTGCTTTGAAACTTGAGGACCTGAAGGCGGCCACGTCCCCCCTCCTGCTGCCACGTGAGCTCCCTCCCACCTTTCACTTCCGCCCCTCCTGCAGTGTTGTCCTGGTAGACGAAGGGGATCTTGATCCTGGGACAAATCAAATTAAAGGTGGCTTTGGCTTGACACCGAGGCGGTAGACTCCAGCAGCTAGTAGGCACCCCGCGGTCGAATGGCGATGTCGGAGTGCGTGGGGACGTGGGCGTGTGCGGCACCATGCGCTCCTGCGGGGCACTCCGGGTTCAATTTAACACTATCTCATTCTGAGTTGCGAGCCGCCTCCCCTGGCGGAAGCTCTCCGCTCGCCATAGCCGCTGTAGCCTCCTATTTCACCAGACCATTGAAACAAGAACACACACACACACACGTCAGCCCACACAGTCCTGCGAACTGTCTCGCCCTGTTCCTCGTGGCAGCTCCACTGTCGTTACCATTGCGGAAGGCTCCTAGACCAGGACATCGTGCACTCTGTCTCTCAACACAGAGATGACCCAACGCAGTCCTGCACCGGGTCAAAAGGTGACCGTCTGGGAAGCGGGTCCTAGACAGACGACGAATTGGCACCGTCTGAAATGCAGCACACGTGACCCCAAACTCACTCGAAGCTGCCTGCACACCACCAGCAGGACGATTTCCCGGTGCCAGATCCTGCGCAGACCGGGGCACGAGAAGCACACTACACATGATGTCATCCTTGATGAGTCGCCGCTCCTTCTTCAGCTCACTCTCCAGCTGTGCTCGTTGGAGGAGCTCTTCGGCATTCGCAGCCCTCTGTTTCGCGTTGTTCGCCTTTCGCTCCAGGTAGTTTGTTTTGCAATGCCATTTGGCAACGGCTGCCCTCACGGTGGAACGGAACGTGTCGTGCCGTTCCTTTGCCCTTCGAAGTCGAGAAGCGGCACTTTCAATCTGGTGCTGCGCAGATTGAAGCTCACGCTCCTTCTGCTTCATCTCCTCCTTTGCCTGCTCTCGAACCTTTTCCAGCTCCGCGGTCTTGGCCTCCTTCTCAGCCTCCAGCTGCTCTGCCAGCTTTTTCTTCTCGCCCTCCAGCTGCTCCACGCGCAACTTGAAAGCCTTCTCAAGCACCGTGTCCACCTTGCCCTGGGATGAACTGGACTTGAGGGCCGAGACTTCCTCCTGCCACTTCGCGTGCATAAGCCGCAACTTTCTGTTGGCCAGTCGGAGGAGGTCGGAAAAGTTCCCAGTTTGGTGAGGCTTGCCCGCGCTCGGGTTCGCCAGTCTCCACTCCGACGGTAGTTCCGGAAGCTGAGAGATCCGCTCGCCGGCAGGTACTCGAGGTTGCTGAGGAGGCTCGCCGGCAGGTAGTCGAGGTTGCTGAGGAGCCGATCCACCAGCTGCTCCACTTCCGCCAGGTGGTCTAGGTGCGGGAGCCCCCAGAGGCGGTCGCTGAGGAGCCGATGATGCACCTGTTGTCTTTGGCCTAGCTGGCCTAGCTGCTCCTGCAGCCGGACCACCACGAGGAAGGGGCGCCGCAACTGGTCTAGGTGCGGGAGGAGCCCCCAGAGGCGGTCGCTGAGGAGCTGCACCAGCTGTGGGAGGAGCCCCCAGAGGCGGTCGCTGAGGAGCTGCACCAGCTGTAAGTGGTCTAGCTGCTCCTGCTGCTGCACTACCACGGTCACGAGGAAGGGGCGGGGTAGCCGGTGCCGAAGTCACCCTCTTTTCTGGACTGATCGGCAGTCCTTCACTGGGTCCCAAAACAGTCGGTGGGCCCTGGGGAGCTTTAGGCAGCGAATGCCCATGAGGGTTCATACTGTTATGTCGTCTGCTTTGTGTCCTGGCTTGGAAAGTTTTGATTGATTCTGAAGCTCTTCTGCATCATGATGTATCTCTGTTGTGAGTCCTGGTCTGTCGTCTCATGGAGATGAAATGTTTGAAAACATGGGGGAGGAAGCATGCCCTCCTTTTCACATGATTGCCGCACATCATCAAATGCTGGAACCTGATACTGCGTGGCATACAGGTCAGGCTATAATCAAGCCACTGGCAGTGTCACTCTAGAATTCAGAAGCTGAAGAAATCAGACAGCATGACATGTCCAGGAGTTTGAATTCTGAGAACTGAGCCAAGCCGAGGTTCTTTGGAAGGACTCGGAGGCTCGTCGTTGCCTCAAGCTCATGCAGAGGTTGCGCACGTCTGCAGAACTCTCAGCAGTGCATCATGCGCACACAGCATGTTATTGAGCAGTCTCGATTCACCGTCTGATCCCTCTCCCTATGTTCCTCTCTCTATTTCTCTCTTGTCGATCTGAACCCTAAACCCTAAACCCGTCTGATTGGCTTGTCTGCCTGTCTGCCTCGCACTCTGCTTGGTTGTCCACATACCTCGTTGTTCCCCTCCCCTCCCCCCCTTTCATTCAATTTTCCCATAAGATGCTGGAGTGGTTTCCCGTGCTTCACTTCAGAAAGCTCTACTAAGAGGAAGAGGAATTGCACGAAATGGGGTTTCAGGATGTATTTTCGTTAGAAGCCCTGAAAGTTAAGCCTGTCTCTCCCGCTGTCGAAGTATCCCCAGGCTGAGCCAGGCCTTGCTGCCCACCGAATGATAGTCCACGACGCTGGCGTGCACTTACGCACACATGCACAAGCGGGTCAGATCATCCAAAGTGCGACTTGGTGTGCAAAACTTAGAACAGGATTGCAACAGTGTTTGGGGCCACAGCGCACGTTTTGCACACGCCCCTTGAGATTGGCCCACCTTAATTCATCGACTGAATAAAATGACAACAGAACTCCTCCGGAAAACCTGTCTGTTAACCGAGGTGTTTTGGATTGCAAACTGACATGATTTTTTTGGTGTTCACGATGTTGTTCGGAAACATCTTTCATGGAGTCGCGCTGTTAGAAACACGGAAACTTGTTCGACATATTTGGATTCAGTAAGCCTAGATGAGAACCACAGTTTTGCATTCGGGCACAGAATTTATCCAAACACAGCGAGCCCCAACTTCGTGCTGAGATGGGAACCAAAAGAACAAAAGGAATCAAAAGAAACAACATAAACCCTAGCCCCAGACCTGAACCCACGCGTTAAACCCAAGCTGATTACAGAGAGACAGGGAGAGCCAGAGAGAGACAGAGAGGGACAGAGAGAGACGGAGGGAGACAGAGAGCAGAGACACAGAGAGAGATAGAGAGAGAGATAGAGACAGATAGAGAGAGATAGAGAGAGATAGAGAGCGCCAGAGCGACAATGCCAGGGTGAAAGATACAAAGAGAGACAGCAAGAGACAGCGAGAAGAGAGAGAGATCAGAGACAGAGATAGAAAGAGACAAAGACAGAGAGAGAAAGAGAGAGAGAGAGAGAGAGAATTGGTGTCTGTGAAGATCAACATGTGATGTGTGCTGGTACATACTTCCTGCCAACAGCACAAGCCCGATCACTCGAGTGTCGGTGCCTCGTCAAGATCCAACCGCGACACCCCTTGACCTCTGCCAAGAGGCAGACCACATCTTTCCTCGCCAGGCTTCTCAGTTTTGGACTTTTGCCGGAGGGTGGCTTCGTGAGGAGGCTGGCTGCCGGGTATGACTGATGGTCAGGTTCGTTGTCAGGCTTTGCAGCAACATGCACCGAAAGGGTTCAAAGCTTTCTCCGACACCCGCAGAATACAAAACTGCTCGGATTTCAGAGGGTCTTAAATGCGGGCATGTAGTAGTAGTAGTAGTAGTAGTAGTAGTAGTAGTAGTAGTAGTAGTAGTAGTAGTAGTAGTAGTAGTAGTAGTAGTAGTAGTAGTAGTAGTAGTAGTAGTAGTAGTAGCAATAGTAGCAATAGTAGTCATAGTAGTTATAGTAGTAGTAGTAGAAGTAGCAGTAGTAGTAGTAGTAGTAGTAGTAGTAGTAGTAGTAGTAGTAGTAGTAGTAGTAGTAGTAGTAGTAGTAGTAGTAGTAGTAGTACTAGTAGTAGTAGTAGTAGTAGTAGCAGTAGTAGCAGTAGTAGTAGTAGTAGTGTTCGTAGTAGTAGTCAGTTGTCCTCGTTGTAGTAGTCGTAGTTGTAGTCGTAGTAAATGGGGAGAAGATCGATTCGATGTCAGGGCTCGCAAGCGTCAAAAATCACGAGCATGAAAAGACTACACTTATCAGCATCAACGGCCTCCCGTACAAAAGGGCTTGCACGCTTCAGCAGATTCCCGCCAAGCGAGGACCCTGGCCACCCCAGCAGGCACATTAGCGCATTCGTCCTGCTGTCATCTGCCGGCACTGGCAGGTTGGCCCCAAAGCGGCCAGGTTCCCCAGCGGTGCAAGACCCTCGCCCCACACCCGGCCAATGGTGCGAGAGGTGCCTCTGTCATGTGCCGGGCACCCCTTCGGTAGGGCTGTCGCCACGACCCACAGGTTTGCAATCCCAACGGCCTCCCACCAGCACGATACTCCGGTCTATCGGCAGCAGGCCATAGGCACGGGGTGGGCCCTGCCCCCGCACGTTATGACCTCGTGCCTCCAGATAAGCAGGGGTGCCAGCGAGCACATTAGCTCATCGTCTCGCTGTCATTCGCATCGAGCTCGTTGCGAGTTGGCTTCAACACCCCATGTGCTTTCAAGCCGGACCTGCACCCCACACGGTGGCCAACCCGTGTGCAGAGACTTGTGAAGAGCCCGAAAGTCTCTGTTGGTAGGGGAAACACAGCATCCATGCAGGGAAACGACAGGCCGCCGAACCACAGCAACAGACCAGCCATGCCCCACCGCACATGCAAAAAGTCACCGTCGTCTTGGCAGCAAAGCAGAAGCCGTAGCACATGACAGAGAAGCCAGAGAAGCAGCAGCAACAGTATAGATTAGTAATAGTACAACCCTGTCCCAGGCCTTCTGCTCTGTGTCTTCCACTGGCGGTGCAGGCCTGGCATGTATCGGGCAGGAGTGGCTCTGACTCAGAACATTCCAGTTCCTACAGGGCCTCGGTAACCGAGATGGTTTCCCTTCCGACAAGCCGGGGCTTTCAACAAGCAAGGGAGTTCGCTGAGGGTCCGGGGAGTTCGCCGAGGTTGCTTGGGAGTGCTCTCAAGGGCCTGGGGAGTCCTCTCGGGGGCTGGGGGAGTCCTCTCGGGGGCTGTGGGAGGGCGCCTACCGAGCAGTAAGCGCACTCTCCTTCTTGTTTAAGTTGCCGTGAGGATGGATTTTCGGTGGTTTCGGGGCTGGGTTTTCATAAATTAAGAAGAGTGCTAATGCTTCGGAGGGTGCTTATAGTCGTAGCCTTCCAGAGACTATCAGAGCAGTAAGGCTAAGGGCTCTGTCCTTATTTTTTTGGTTGCCATTCGGAGGGATTTCTCAGGGTTTCGAGGTTGGGTTTTCATAATTCCAGAAGGTTGCTAGGGCTTCGGAATGAACTCATTTACATAGCTTTCCAGAGACTTTCAGATCAGCTAAGCTAAAGACACTCTTCTTCCGAGGTTGGGTTTTCAGAATTCCAGAAGATTGCTAGGGCTTCGGAATGAACTCATTTACATAGCCTTCCAGAGTCTTTCAGATCAGCCAGGCTAAAGGCACTCTTCTTCTGGTTGCCCCCTGGAGGGATTTCTGAGGGTTGCACGGTTGGGTTTTCAGTAATTCAGGACTGAGCTCAGTCATAATAGCCTTCCAGGGACTTTCAGACCAGGCTAAGGGCACTCTTCTTCTTTTTTTTGGTTGCCATTCGGAGGGATTCCTGAGGGTTGTAGGGTTGGGTTTTCTGAAGTTCAGGAGTGAGCTCATAGTCATAGCCTTCCAGAGACTTTGGGGTTGTTTTGTTCCGCATGCGTTGGCATTGCATCCCCAATCGTCCTTAAATTGAAGTGATACTCAGCTGCACTACCTGTTTGGGTGGGTGTTGTAAACGGTCTGAGCCCAAACCCTTAACCCTAGGGCTTCTACCCCAAGTCTCAACGATGATTCAGATGCGACTTCCGGCATAAGCATCGTTTTTTGACATTCGATGGCCAAACAAATATCGCATGAACTACTTTTCCCTGATGCAGCCAATTGTTGTCTTGGCCGGTTGTTGCAATCTGAATGACTGAAGAGGAAGCGATTATTGGTTTCCAGACCCAAGGCAAGCAGCTCCGGTTCCGGAAAGACCAACATTTCACTGACAAGCACACATGCATGCATGGTGGCGCGATCTGAGATCTCATGGTGAAGGACCACTTACGTAGGGCCTATCTCGGGCTCTAATTCTTGCGATGTTTTCTTGCATGGTGGCGCTTGCTTGATGTCATACGACATATGGCGAAAGTTTGATATGGTTGGCCTGTAATCTTCCTTCGAGTTGTCAACCTTTGTCCTTTCCCAAGTTTGACAGTGGCGTGTGAAGTGCATTTGACTTGCGCGTCACGAATCACATAGACAGCCTGTCTTATTCTTGAGTTATCATCCGCATGACATGTGTCCTGGCACGATAACGATAGAATTCGCACGCAGGTGTGTCAAGCTCCTGAAAAGATCCCAATCCGTCCGCGAAGCCGGAAAGTGGGAAACATGGGCGAAATCTTGCAGCCGTCTTCCCGTGCTGGAGGCTTTGCTGCTGGCCAGGCAGACGACGTTGTGCTGCCCGCCAGAAGCTCAATCGGATAATCATGAGTCAGCCATTGCCACTGCCTTGCCTTCAGAAAGATCCAAGCATGGTCCATTCTGCAGCACCTGTCAGTGGCTTGTAATGGACAGATGCGCAGACACTTTCATTTTGAAGCCTTCAACATAATTAAAGCTGCCACTCCGGCTCATGCAGTAAGACAGCATCGTTCCACAGCCTTTACATGAAAGCTGCCAGTGTCCGTGGGTCATGGTCGGCAAGTCTCTCGCAGACGTCTTGCGACAGTCTGCGAGCAAGCCGGAGCCACAGACAAGGAAGAACTTCGGCTGATATGCACGTTAAAGCAGTTTTGAGCATGGACTTCCCGTTGTTGGTTGCAGATGTGTGCGCACGCAACGAGCGATTGTAAGGCGCCCAGCGAGCCGTTCATGTTTGAAGCCACCTGGCTTGGGATGCATGCGTTGCGGGTGCTTGTGGTACGAGGTCGTCGCATCCAGATTTTACAGCTGTTTCCTAGGCGGCCTTGTGCAGCATCCAGTGCGACAGTTGGCTCTTCTTCTGACGTGGAACTGCCACGGGGCAGCAAGTGACCTCAGTCTTGTCCCGTGCCAGGTGGAACAGCCTGCAAACGCACGCAGTACATGTTGACACAATTAGTACATGCTTCCAAGGGTATGCGACACGTTCCCTGTTCCGGAGACACTTCAAGATGCGGGGCTCCTTGGACAAATAAGGTCATGTTTAAGAGACGAAGGTTGTTGCTGTGATTGATCTAGCGTCCAGATTCATGACAATGCAAGGAGGTGGGCTATCGAGATGCTTCGGGGTCTCGAGCAGCTCCTGGGTCGGACGCATCTCATAGCAAAACTGCAGGCGAAGAGGACTTGCAGAACCATGTTCAGTGGCATAGAGTGCCCACGAATTGCGTGGCGCTTCGTTGAAGCTGCAGCTGCGGAAGTCCTCGGGATCAGATGTGGCCTTGAGTGGACTTGGATGGCGACTAAACAGCACACTGCAGGATATGGCAATTTTCCGCACTTGACCGTTGCACGGTGACTAACATGATGATCGTGATGTGTAGCCATATAGCCGAGGCCGAGCGAGATCGCCACTGCCAAGTTTTTTTGCGGAGTAATTTTCCAGACGACTGCTTGTTTGGGGACGTGAAGAACATGATCCAGAACTATGTTCCGACAGATCGTCTTTTGGAGCCCGAGGAAATCATATGGAAAGACTCGGCTTTCTGTCTCGCACACCAGCGGGAATGCCCCATCACGTTTCCAGACAAGGGCATGCTTTGCTTGGGCGCTCCTTGCGTCTTGTTCAGCAGGCTGGAATATACAGTTGACGTGTCTTCTCGGCCGAAGTGTTCACATCGTGCTTGCGTGCTCATGTCTTCATCAGCCTGGAAGGTTTGGAAAGCGCCAAAAGTTTGGGAATATAGCGAAGGCGCAACTGCACAGCGTGGCGACCTCCGCGATGATGAAGATCGGCTCTTCAAGCCATGAGAACGTTGTGGGCTTTTCCGAGGCTCGGGTGGCTTTGGATTTGCGTCACCCGGTCGCATGAATCTTGTGCTGCCAGGATCAGCTCCAGGAGTGCTGCAAGATGCAGACAGCTTTGCTCCTTGACAGAGCACTCGTCGAGACTGATTTTGCGACGGTGATCTTGTTTGGCGCTTTTTTTTGTGCTCAGGCTCTGTCCGCAGATGTTTGGGCACCCATGTGGGCGGCCTCGAGAGTACAGGATCTGTTATGACCCCGAGAAGTGGAAGTGGCGTTGCGTTCCTGGGCTTACTGTTGCTCCCGTCACTGACTGCTTGCCCAAATTGTCCCGCCGAGGCATGGTCCTTTCAGGAACTGACGGATAAAGTCCTCCTGTCCAAGAAGACTGCCGTGCATCTTCGGCCGAGTTGTTTCAACTTGGCGACAGAATCCGAAGACAAGGTGACGGAGAAAGACCTGCCAGAGCAGACGGCTCAGAATTTATTCGGCCAGTCTTTGTCATGTTGCATCGGCAGCAAAGAAATCGGAATCAGTGAGGTCGCATCGCAAGCATCTTTCGGACTTTCGGCGCTTGGCGCCGGAGAAGAAGATCTTCGATCTGAATTCGAATCCCCGGATGAGACTTCGCACCGATCTGCAGCACGGGGAAATGCCAACTTTGACCACGAACATGGCACATGTTTGGTCATGTCCTCGGTCTGCTTTTCTTTGTCCTCTAACTCCTGACAGAGTGTCGTGTTATGTGAGGTCGGAGCATCTCCAGCGGTGCTTTACGGGTCGTGAGAAGCTGGCATCATTGGGCTATCCTACGTATGGCGTGATGTGTGCTGCCAGCCATGTTGCTTCTGGGCGTGCATTTGGCTGTATGCCATGTCCCGTTTTCTGGAACTGGAAACCGATCGATGATTGACTTCAGTTCATAGGATTGCAGCTTCTCGTCCTGAGCCTTATAAGTAAACTGCCGCAGCATAAATCATTTCTGTGGCGTCCACAGCTACGACACAGGCACCGTGTAGATATGTATATATATATATATAGACACACACATAGACACATACATGTTAAACATCGTATCCATATCTGAATCTGTAGGCATTGATTCCAAGCAAACACAAGCACCTGCGAGCGCCTCCAGCCGGCAAGTACAACGCACAGCCTTGTCTAGTTGCAAATTTACAAGAAGGAAATGCTAATTGCTAAGCGGAACAGCACGTAGTTCACAAGGCGAAAAGTAAAAACATGTCAGAAATGGAAATCCAAACGGAGTCAGTAGTAGTAGTAGCACTAGAAGAAGCAGTAGTAGTAGTAGCAGCAGTAGTAGTAGTAGTCGTCGTAGTAGCAGTAGTACTTGTAACATTGATCGTGCAGCAAGCAGCTTTCGGGAGAACCAGCGTGCAAACATCGTCTTGCATGCCATTGGTTGAGCGACCTGGGAGATGGACGAAGGACGACGGACGAAGACGACTGACCACGAAACCATCCGTCTTGCGGCTTGAACCCGCGTTTCTTCTAAGTACCATACAGCATTGGCCCGCGTCACTGGTGTGCATGTTGCAGTCAGGATTCGGAGCATGCGTGGGGGCTTGGGCGGCCGATTGCGAGTAGGTTCTGAAAATGTGCACGTGCGGCACTGCCGACTCTGGCGATGCATGGATTCTTGGTAATTTCTTTGCCGTGTCACATGCCATGTGGTGTATGCCGATCCAAACACTAGTGCGAGTACACCTATACGATATGTAACTGTGTGCAAACATCTGAATATCATAATACATATATACATAATATAATATAGTTAATATATATAATATATATATATATATATATATATATATATATATATATATATGATATATAGTTGTACATACATATGTATGCATACATACATACACACATACGTACGTACACACATATGGACACAGAGTCCTACGGATAGATAATCATATGCACATGCAGACATTTGTGTGTGTGTGAGAAGCTCCAGAGCAGCACGAGCAAAACAGCAGCTTCAAACTTCATACCTGCATGCGCATTTCGTAAGTAAAGCTCACTGTAACTATGTCTGTACATATGTACGTACATAAAAACATACGCTCCACGTTGTCATTTGCATGGCTTCAACATGAAGACTAAGAGTGTGAAAAAGCTTGACGTGTGTTTCGATCCCGCACCACGCGCCCTGCCCAACAACTATTTAAACTTTCATTTAGAGTGCGAGCGAGGGAGGAGGGAAAGCACAATACTATCGACTTTGTGGTCCTGCGGCATAAGAGGTCCTTCTCTCACTCTCCGTCCTTTTGTGTAGTAACTGAGTCATTCTAGTATGAGTGGAGTAGTACTCACGCACCATCCCAAAATGTGACTCTCCTATCTCCACTGAGTGGTTTCAGAGCACATGTGCCTGGGAGAAGAGGCTCATGGCATGAAGCGGCATCCAACAGTTGAGCAGAAATCGACCGATAGAAGTTGCTGGCAATCTGAAGGTCGCTTAAAATATTATAATACTACAAAAGACTCCAATGCCTAGGATGTGGAGGGCATTCTATAGCCATGCCCCTTTTGGGCAAGTTACTGTACAAGTATAATAGGAGTACTAGTAGTAGTAGTAGTAGTAGTAGTAGTAGTAGTAGTAGTAGTAGTAGTAGTAGTAGTAGTAGTAGTAGTAGTAGTGCTGCTGCACATGAGATGACTGACGATGCAGATGGTGATGTCGCTCTTCCTGCCGATGGTGATGTCGCCTCGAATTTGTAAGGACCGCGTCACTTTCGATGACTTCACAGAGGCCAATCTCACGAGATTTGCCGGGAACGGCATGCACTTGCCGTCTGTGGCGTGGTCTTTGCTTTGCCAGATATTGTGCTTGTCGGAAGCGGATTCAAACGCGTGACCTGAGAAAAGCAAGAGTTCAAAAGAAGATGCTGTGTCAAGCAGTATTTGATTTGCAGCCGTTGCGATCAGCCACTTAGCATGATCATCCCATGGCTTGATTTCGCATTGCTCGCCCAGGTCTCGTTTTCGGAAAGGACAAGCCGGCACTGCGGGGCAGCACTGGCACGTGTTTCAAGCTTTGCCAAGAGCATCCTTAGAGCTGTCAGACCTGATTTTTTTACTTGTCTCGAGCATGCAGTTTGCAGACTGGCACTAAGTGGAGATGTCGATCTAAGAGAATCCGCAGTCGCAGCGTGAAGCCACCAAAACATGAAATGTGGCCTGTTCTGATTTCAACTCTTCTCCGAGGTTCGAATAGTGCATCGAAGCGCAACTTAGTCCAGATTTTCTCCCAGGTTCTAATAGCTTGGGTGCATCGAAGCGTAACTTAGTCCAGATTCAGTCCATGCTTCATACGGCGCATGGGTGATGAACTGCGAAATTTGCTCCGGGGTTCTCGGAGCCAAGCCTGTGAGGACGGGCGATCTGAGGATGTGGCTTCCAAGACGAGGCGAAGAAAAAGGCTTCAATCTGAATCTGATGCACCTGTCAATGACAGCCGACTGAAGTCTTCCCGATCTGGCAGTGCGAGCACCAGTTTGGCAGCCCTGGTGAAGGGCAAACGGGGACAACAGAGTTCTGCTTTGGAGTGTCAGGAGGCTGACAGTGCGAGCGGCGGTTTGGCAGCTCTTCTCAAGCATAGACAGGGACGACAGAGTTCTGCAGTGGAGGGTCAGGAAGGCGCGAGTCTCGCTGACCTGGTGCGACGCAGCAGTTCGGCTGGCACCGATGGGGAGAACATGGACTTGGCTGATCTCCTGGCCTCTAGAGCAGCCTCTGACAGCGAGCACTCCGATGATTGTTCTCATGGCGGGTCCGTGTTCGATCTTGGATGGGACAGACTCAGCAGGTTTATGGATGGACGTCTCTGGCAAAAGCTACAGACGAAAGAGGCAGCTGACGAGAAAGCCAAGGCCACGAGGCATTACAGCATGAAGAACCGAAACCAACGACAGCGGGTGAAGCATGACACCTTCGAGAACAATGGCAAGTCTGTGCAGCGAATACGCAAGGTCCTTTCATCGAAGTGTCAATGCCTCCCGACTGAGACGTTTCAGCTGAATCCGGGGCACGATTGAGATTTAAGTATATTTTTCTAAGAGATTATTGATAGTCGCTCGACAGAAAGACCTGCTTGGCGATGTAAGGTGCGGCGGAGACATGTTACCACAACCTGAAGACGAAGGACGTCAAAGCTTTTCTGGATTCCTTTTGGAGTTGCAGCAAGCAGGAGCAGGACCAGCTGGCAACCCGACCTTGAAGATTTGGGGATACGTGTCCAAGGATTGTTTAGAGCAAGTTAGCGTAAACCTAATGACCTAATTATTATAACGACAGGGTATCACTTCGAAGCAATGTTGCTAAATTAAGTCTTCCTCTCTTCTGTGCCAGTTGACTTCCTGCTTCTCTTCCAGCGGAAAACAGATGAGTGCCCCGCGTCGCTGGTCCTTGTTGGGTCAGAGCTTTGGGTCGGGACACTTGCCAGCATTCAGGTGGTCCTTACAAGTAAGTACCAATTTCACTCCGATTATTGCATATCATGTTGGAGTTGAGACAGGCAAGTGTTTGTCGCAACTGCTCGGTGTCGGAAGTCATCGACTCCGGAAAGATTTCAATCAGCTGCCGGACCTGAGATTTGGGTCCCGTGGCACTGGAGAGAAGCTTGCTGCTGCAAGCTGCAACGCATTTCTGCGCCTGCAATATCAACAAGTGGCAGAAGCTTTGCCAGACAGGCAGGAAACTTAAGGAATAGGTTCACAGCAGGCATCAGACAGGCTGTTTATGTGCGTAAAGACAGCATTAGAATGAATATGCGGGAAGCATGATTCAAATCGACCAGCTTGCCCCAAGCGAGGTTCATTAAGCGGGGGCAACAGCGCGAGCGATGTTTGGATGATGATGAAATGAGCGAACTGGAAGGGGCTGTCGCCTCCGATGCCGATGACAACGAGGAGGAATTGAAGGCATTCTGGTGGGTGGGGACTTCGGAACCGAGCAGCAAACCCCACTCGTCGCTAGCCCATGCCCGATGACAGTTATGTTATCTGATAGATTAGGTTTTCGCACTTTTTAAGCAGTGCTAATCGTTGATCAGGCAAAGCGAAAAGGGTTCAAGCTCAGTTTGCATGACTGCTTCCGTCTGGAGGCGTGGCTTGATCGCCCGGCTTCAGGGCCGCTGTATGGTGCAACTGTGGCCAACAGCCAGCTGGTTCGGCGGTACTTGCCACCTGGGTCCCTGCATGAGCTTTTCGAACATTACACTGCTGTCCAAGCAATGCTTGGGGCCAGCTCGGCCTCGCAGCTTGGAATGACATTGTGAGGACTTTGCAAAATGAAATCATTGGGGTTCGGAGGCCCTTGAGGTCATGATGTCGATCGTTGTCTTGTCTTGGTGTTGACTCAAGCTCTGCAAGTGCTGTTATGTAGCCACCGTCTGCTGCGGAGGTTCAGTACCTTTGTGCGGGTGTACAACGACAGCTGGAAGGATGTTCTGCGATTCAGGCAGAAGTCGATGCTCCCTGGTGCATTCTTGCAAAATTTTACTGTGCGACCAGCGACAATAACACAAAGGACACGACAGAGGATAGCAGCAAACAGCCTTCAAATGTCAAGTCAAGTTTCTTGGACGTAACCACTCCTGCATGGGAGGTTCACTACGTGCGAGATTTGCCAGCAGCTGAAGGCGTCTCTAGCTGAGAAAGAGCTCTCGCTGGAGAAGAAGCTGGGTTGCCTGCTAGCTTACAGGAACCACTTGAAAGATCAGTACGACGACAGGTCTCGGCTGTGGGAACTTGAGGCCATGTCCGCCGATCCATCTTCCAACGTCTTGCTACTTTCTGTAGATGGGATGGATCAGGCGAAGTTCGCCGTACCGAGGGATCCTCAATTGCGCTGTTCTTCCGCACTGTCTTCGGCCATCCGCCCGCGGATGATGGTGCATGCTTGCCACGCACATGGATACACTTTGCACATTCGCGTCGCCGACGAGACTGTCAAGCATGACAGCTCTTTCGTTTTGGATTTGGTTGCCGAGACCCTTGAAAAGGTGCACGTTGCGAAATAAAGATATGAGTCAGTAAGCTTGCCGTTAATCTATCTCTTCATCAAACATGAGGACTGTGTGTCTTTGACTGGAGTGCTTTGTGCTTCTGGCCAAGCCATGCTGTTGTTCAGGTTCACGACATATGCGTGGATCGCAAGCAACGAATGCCAGACCAGATCATTCTTGCCGTGGCATGGCCTGAGAGAACAGGAAAATTTGAATAGTATTTTCCTGGAATAGGAGCCTAAGTACCTTAAACACGTGAAATAAATCAATTTTTCATTGAAGTTACTCCGGGCCTAACCCTGGGAGCGAACGTGTACCAGGGCGACAATTGCGTCCGTGAGAACAAGAACTCTTTCGTGCTCTCTTTTCAAAGTCTTCTGGTTCAGCGCTTCAAAGCACGTGTGGCTGGCCTGGCTTTCCTACGAAAGTCGCACACGCACAACGGCCTAGGCCGAGGGGAACGTTTGTTGGGGGTGCTTGGAGTATGTAAACGAAGAGGCTGGAATATTTTCCCTCAAACTCATTAGTACAATCAAGCTTCGGACCTGTCGGCCTTGATGTCAAGTTGCCTGCTTGTCCCGCAGATCAGCTATTCGGAATTTTGGCGCGGCGTCTGGCCTCGACTGACCGTATCTTGAACGACGAAGATGTAATCGAGGTGCTGCGGCAGGAATGCCGAAGGCCTTTGAAACCTTTCATTTCATACCAAAAAACTCTGACGTAGGAGTGAGTTCAAGGGTCGCCAACCCGGATATCCTGCATCCCTAATGTCAATTCGGAGTCTCGGGGGCAAGGGATTCAGGACTGGGGTCGGTGCCAGTTGGGGGCGCTTGTTTTGCAGGCCCGGTGTGCGGTCCTGGTTGGGCACGAATGTTTCCGTTTGCGTGGAGAAGACACCTGCTGTCCGAGCCTGGGCCGACCACGTCGGCAAAACTGGCGTGAAGCTGGAAGGCGGTCTGCTTTGCGACAAGACCTCGAATCACTTTTTCCTCTTCATGCTGTATCGAGGCGCATAATTAAAATAAGTTGAGGTTTATCATTTTGGTAATGGCTAAGATGGCTTGTAACTTCTGAACCATGGGCTTCATGGCAAACCCTAAGCCTAGTTGCTTGTCTTTTGTCTCTACACAGCTTCGCTTCGCCAGACCTGCCCGTACCACTACAAGAGCGGGTCAAGCGTCGTCGCGGCTTTTCCGCACCTGCGGCTCTGGATGTAGTCGTTCTCGTGAAAGAATACATTTGCTCGGACGATTTGGGCCAGGAGCCTCAAGTCGTCTTGCCCGTCTCCCGCTGTCTTCATGGCGGCCTTATCCCGTCTGGTAAGCATCCGCTTCGGGACAAAGAGTCTGCGAAAGTATCATGGACGAAGACGGGGCTCCTCGTGATCCAGGCATACGGTGCAGCCGGGCTGAACAGCTTTAGTTTGGCAAGTTATGCTCCTGCTTCAAAATGGTATGTATATTCAGTGAAGTTCTGGATTCTCAATGAAAGTGGTTATAAAAAGTTGTCAGGGAGTACGGGAAAGCATCGAAACCCGAATTTGCAGGCAGCGGGGCTAGTTTGAACTCATTGTCAATGTGGTAGTCGTGGTGTAGCGGATGTCGTGGTCGGGTACAGAGCACTGAAAGCAGAGTGTATTTACAGCACTCCCAAGGTGCTAACATGTGCTAACTTCTGACAAGGATTCGCTGGTTCTGGACCTTCGGTATAATTCGTGAATACTTAGATGCTCTGAAACCTTTCATCATGTTTGTATGGACCGTTTCGCAGAGTTCTGCATGCAACGGTCCTGACTCACATACAATAGGAGCCCTTGCTACCAGCCATCCACTTGCCTGCAGGCTCTATTGTAGACAGGTTCAGCCATTCCAGTGTGAAGTAAATTCTTTTGTAAAGTCAAGATGAAGTGATGCAGCTACAGCAGCCTGGATATCTCTTGCAGATACACGCGCAGTGAGGCAGACTCAGATAATAAAAGTTATGGCTTCAGGCTCTGGAAGCCAGGTAACTTCTTAACCACGTCGTACTATTGTTCGAGAAACTGGCACTGGTTTGAAGCAATTGAATTTCCTGTGCGGCCAAAGGAAGAATACAGAAGGGCGTACGATTACTTGCAGCGACTGGTCAATGATGATATGTGGAGGCAAGCTCCACTGCGTTCTTTGCCATGGCTTGATTCCATCGGACAACGGCCGGGTGTGAACGATGCAGAGGCTTGCTTGCACCAGAGTGTGCTGGACGCATTGGCGCCGAAGGTACCTTTGCGCGTGGTCTTTCAGAGGCGTGCGAATGCAGAGTAAAAAACGGCGGGGCAGCGGCTGGCAGCGGATGGCTAGCGTAAATTAACTTCAGTCACTGCATTGATTCTGTGTTGCCATGTTCGAAAACTTTTCAATGCAGTTGTTCTGCCAGACTGCATTGATTTCTTTTTGTGTAGCAATAATGGGGTTTTCGAAGTTCCCTCTTCTCGAATTCCCGAGGCTGTCCTGGTATGGGTTTTCAATGCAGTTGTTCTGCCAGACTGCATTGATTCTGTGTTGGCTTGTTGGGAATAAGATCAATGCAGTAAGTGATGTTTTGCCTAGCGTAAGTTTCGGTGTCAAGGGTTTTCGGGTCAGTGAAAATCAACGCAGTGGTTCTGATCTACTGCATTAATAATCTGTGTCATCATATGTGCGCTGCATTGAAAATCCGCGTCGGCAACTGGCACTGCATCGAAAATCCGCGTCGGTAACTGCCCGGTGCATTGATATTCGGTGTTGGTGTCCTGCGCGTTCAGGGAGGTCGGTGTTGGGTAAGTTCCCCTTTCAATCTAGAATCCATTCTCATGCGAGGCCCTAGGCACGTGTTCTTCCTTCCAATCCAGTCAGCTTCGGCATCTAATTAAGTAGGATCTGTTCTAACTCCTGATGCAAGACTTGCGCCAGGTCCGTTTCATCACAGCTTCGCAGCATGGGCCTGAGATTCCCCGGCCTTCAGTCGTATGCTGGTCTGCATTCAGGGTTTGGCCCGTTAGTGGGTGCAAGTAGGATGTTTAAATAGTCATATTAGTTAAAGTCTTGCAAGAGTTATCATCTTGGCCCTCGCTTCACATAGCAGAGGCAGCACACCCTGCACCCGAAACTCCAGACGTTAACCCTAACCTCGACGCCCGCCAAGTTGAAGTTTATTGACTCGGTGCAAATGTTCTACATCTTTTGCTGACCGGCGGGCCCAACGGCTAGTCCGATCACATACCAGTAGCAGCGCACCCTGCACAGAACCCTATATTCCAAACCCCGAAAGACGCGACTTGCAATACTGACTCGCTGCCCAAGCTTCACGTGATTATCTGGCAAAGGGCCCTAGGCTGGGCCGATCCCTCTCCATGGCGGGCTTTCTGCAACGGTGCAAGGAAGCATGCAAGGACGTGCTTGAAGAGAAATCCGAAAAAACGGAGCAAGGCGCATCTCCGGCGAAGAAGTGGTGTTCGCAGTTCGAGAAACAGCTGTCCAAGCTCGGGGGGGACCTCACGCTGATCAAGGCAGGGTAGGAATTTCTGTAGTCTGGTTCCTCTACATGCCATCCAAATTCAGTTATTGAGGTTGCTTTGCTTGCGTTGTCACAGGAGGTCGTGGACTACCTCAGCTTCTGGCAGCAGGACTCTGCAGATCTCAAGGTGCTGAAGCCCCACGAGCACCCGGCATATGCTGTACTTCAGTTTCTGCATTCTGGAAACGCTGAGCACAACGAGCTGAACAGCGAGCATCTGGAACGATGGTTCGAGTCATACTCCAGAAAGCGGGGCTCCAAAGCTGTTTTCAAGCCGCTGCAAGACTGCGCATCCCGTCTAAAACATTCAGGAATCACACTGAGTAGCTGCAGAGTGCTAGACATTCAGTGCGAAGCTGCGGTTGGCAAGACGTGGGTAACATGACATGAGGTGATTGATGCATCGTCAGCCGGCGATACCGTGAAGCTGCCCATCACGGCAATCAAGTGCCCTGGCCGGGACACTCACAGCGCCAATGCGAATCAAAGCTCAAATGAATGAAGTGAAAATTCTGTCAAGCTCGCAGCCGAGGTTCCAGTGCCCACCGGACGGGTTGCCGTGTGTGAGGGACTGGATCACGCTCTTTGAAAGCATGGTCTGCACGGGCATCGACTTGGCCCGTGAGCCTCTCTCTGTCAGCGTGGACTTGGCGGACGGCGGCAAGCTTCGACCGGCGACGGTCGACATCTACAAGGGCTTTACAAAAGCCAGTGTCATTGCGTTCTGTTTGTGCGTTTTGACAGACTTGGATGTCGAAGAGCAGTGGCCTTTGATCGAACCCTTCACGACGTTCTTGGACCGTGCGTATATGTTGCCAATGCACGCTGTTTGCTTGAGATTTGAGTGCGATTTGTTTGATTGAGTCCTAAGTGCCCACTGCGCATTCTGAGACTCATTGACTCAAAAAGGTTTCGCTCAGTCTGTCGGCCGTGGACCAGTCCTTCTCCAACCTTGCTTTGAGCTACAGAGGGGCGGAGAGGCAGGCCCCTTCGATCATATCCTTGGCCCTGCGCTTCAACGACGTGCTCAAAACAAAGTCCAAGCAGGCCTGCTTTCCTGCGGGGTCGAACGTCGAGAAAAGAATCGAGGCCATCGTCGAAGAGTTCAACGGCAGCAGCCTTATGACGGCGAGGTTTGCTGTGGGCTCAGAGAAGATCAAAGCGATTTCCAACATTATCGTGGGAACGTGCGAGGCCAGGTTCACGACTCGAGCATGATTGTGTTCATTTCATGTATTTGCTTCGTGCGCGTTTGTTTGCGGTCAGCGCCAGGAGACCCTGGCGCTGATGCAGTCTCACTTGCACACGACGAAATGGAAGGATTCGGCATTCAGCCACAACTTGTTGAAGTCGAACAGATGGCTGATTGGCGCCTCCCGGCGAGTTGATCACAACTACATGCGCAGCCTGCTGGTGGTGACGGCACCGATCCAGGCAGCTCTTCACATCTTGAGATCTGCAGAGATTGTAAAGAAGTTGTGAATTTGAATCCACGCATCTTTTGATTCAGGAGTTCTTCGTGCGCAACCACATCCTCGCTTTCTTGAAAGCAGGCAGGCGACTCCGGAGTAGCGCCCGAGCGAAATGCCGGCCGAGCGTGGAGCAGTTCGAGCAAGCCATGGACTATTGCTGCGTGATGTACCACTTGGTGGAGGAGGCCACCAAGCAGTTTCCCAAGAAGGACATGCGTGCCCTGATGCAGGCTGTGGACAACAGGCTCGTCCCATCGTTCACCTTGCAAGTGCTCAGTCAATCAGCTCTCTGCTTGCGTTTCGGACTCCCGGTGTCAGGGAGTTTTACGACGAAGTCATACTGGCTGTGGACACCCAGCTTCCCAATTGGAAGCTCGCCCACCTGACGGTTTGGAACGAGCTCGTCGAGGAACGTGTGCAACATGACCTTTTACTACTACTACTACTACTGCTACTGCTACTGCTCATGCTAGTGCTCCAGTGCCAGTGCCAGTGCGACTGCTCATGCAACTGCTACTGCGACTGCTACTGCCACTGGTACTGGTAGTGGTACTACTACTACGACTGCGACTACGAGTGTAACTACTACTGACTAGTACTAGTACTGTCACTGCTACTGGTACTCTTGGCACTAGTGTACTGGTCCTAGTAGCACGAAAACGACTACTTGTAGTACCACGACACTCCGCCGAGCAGTGCTACTGAGTTCATTATAAAAAATGCGGCAATACAAACATTTTCTCTCCCGACCTCTAACACAAAGGAACACACCCACGTGTAAGGGTACTAGAGGCAAAGGAAAGTTACTCTAATATGATTAAAGTGACGTTTGTTTTACTTCTACGTCGCTATGTTGCAGAGAAGACCAACGTTGTCCTTCCGAAGCAGGAGCCCACGTTGACATCAAGCTTGGAAGGCAATGTTCTTGCAAATGCAAGCCTGGATGACTTGGAGGAGGCCAGGAGCTTGGCGCGGTACCAGGACAGCGCCCGGAAGTTCGCGTATCATTTCTGTGCATCCTTTTGAAAATTCCGAGACCAAGACTGCTTCATGCGCAGGAAGTGATGGCAAAGATAGCCTCGGATGAGGCTTTGTGGGCCACGTATGTGCAGCAGGGCAAGTCCGCAGCAGCCCGAGAGCATGTGCTGAAAGTCTCCCACTCGCGTGCCCAGAACGTCATCGGGCAGGGGTCGCCCAGCCGAATTAATTTTTATGTCGGTGACCGTTTGTCGTCCGTCTCCGATTATGGACTTGAGCTTGCACGAATGACTCCGAAGGCTCGTCGAGTCGGTGATGCAGAAGCGCTGCATGATGCTTTGCGTCCCGGGCGACTTGTCGGTGCCCAACCTGGACACCTTCATGCGCAACGCAGCCCTCGACTTCGGCAAGAAGGCCCCTGGCAGCATGTTGAGAGACCATGTTTTGGCACGAGGGAAAACGTTCCTTTTTCAGGCCACGCTGGATGATGTGGAGCTGGTGGTTTGGACCGACTTCACGAAAGTCGGCGCGGTGAGCTCCGTGATCGTCAATCGGCACATGACATTCCAGGCCAGCCTGGTGTGCAAAAGCGGCGACCGTGTTTTGGCTGCATCGGCCGCATTTGCAACATGCGGTCCAGTTGATGCCAGCGCAAGGTAATCGCACAAAAGCCATTTGTGTTGTAGCCTGCGCAAGGCAACGTTGGCCTGACGATCGCTCCACTCCTGTGCTCAAGCACCTCAGGTGCCGCGCTCAGGAAAGAGTACAGGCCGGATGGGACCATCCTGAGGATAATGACTGAATTTCAAGCACTTGGTAGTCTGTCGCTGTCATCCTAAACCCGGCAGGCAGATCGAAGACAAGCTGGTCAACCTGAACATGGAGTACAGACCCGTGGTTCTGGCGGTGGACCTCGCGGCGGTGCACGGAAACAGGGAAGTCCCAGCCTACTTCGACGCCTACATTGCTGTTCCGGACGTGAACCTGCCTCTGAAAGGAACAGCCTTCAGGCCTGCCTACGGAGAGAAGTCGGACTCGTCTGTTCGCGTGAACAAGTGACTAGTCTGAAGCAGTCGCTGCGAGATGCATTGTTATGAAACTAGTTGATTGCGGTTTTGCAAACAATCGAGGCACACGAACTCGCCGCTGTGGAAGCTTCGTGGCTTGCAGAGCCCTCTGCCGGCCGCGATACCGGAGAGTGAGTTCCTGGTACCGGGTGCCAAGATGCTGATGAACCAGGCGCGCCGCAACCTGACCAACCATCAGGAGACAGGGCAAAGGTAGGAATGCCGTATTTTGTCTTATAATGCTAAGTCATCGACAGGGCCCATGAGGGCTATGGTTACCAACTTTATAAAGGAGACCGCGCAGTGGTTGGGCGGATCGGCCATTCCGCATTCCGTCCTGAAGAGCTTGGGCATCAACGGCAACAAACCAGTTGTGCTCGTGAACACGACCATGTACGATGGCTGTGTAGAACGTGCATGCTACCAGCTGAGTATCCCTGTGATTTCTTTGACGGACACCGCCTCGGTGCTTACCTTCGCCGCGGGCACCGTGGGCCAGGAGCTGTTGGAGGCACACTGGGCTTAGGGGAAGGGGGGTGGAGGTGGGGTTATGGCTCACGCCACATCGGCCGAAAAAGCGTTTAAAGTGCAAACCCTCAGCGCAGTTGGGCGAGAGTGGGAGTTCTTTGTGCGACAGTTTCCAGCATCAGAAGGAAGCAAGTTTATCAAACCAATGGCGCGTTGCTCTTTGTGATTTGCGGAGGACGTATTGGAGTTGTTGCTTGCGATGAGGCTTAGGCTGGAGATCTGTATTGAATCGCTGCTTGTAGAATATGATTACTCGGTCTGAGTAGCCACTTGAATTTAATTGTTAAAGATGATTCACTGGATGACACGTGGGCCACACTGCAAGGAACCTAGATGGACAAACAGAGACAGACACAGCTTGCGACTCCTTCACGCATATGATACGGCACCATGTTGGAATTCAGGACTACGTCGTAAGATACGTTCTGCGCGAATCCAGGGTGATGATTCAGTTTTAATTCTTGTGACTATATCCGATGTTGCCACTAACTCAGCGTATGCATGACTCCAAACGAAGTCTCGGCACTTGTCATTGGTAAAAGAGACGCAATTGAATAATCGACAGACTCATTGAGTTTCGAGCTTTGTGCTGTGACTCAGCCCGACCACAGGAATGGAAGCGGGGCGAAGGCTACATGGGAAGCCAGGTGCCACGGTTCGTGAAAGATCCTCCTCTTTCAGAAATGCCAGCTGCAGTTGCGCTTCCGACTTTCTCCTTGTGCCAGTCCACCGATGGCGTGCTTTTGATACCGCCGCAGATTCGCCAGGAGTTTCTTTGCGATGCCGTGCGGAGCGCTGAATGGCGCTCCTTTCTCAAGCGATTCGACGCAACGTACGGGGCACCCGTGGTGTTCAGCCCTGCCGAGGATGCCACAGCCAATGCAGAGACCTCGTCGTCGTCGTTCGACTGGTCCAAGGTCTTCCAAGACGAGCCGCGTCTGTGCGAGAAGCTCAAGGAATCGGACGTTGTGCACACATGCCCCATGGATTCCACGAGCTACCCCGGCGTCACTTTGAAGATTGTGGGTGGTGGCGAGGAGAATGAGCCGAAGCTGTTCGTCTGTGCCGAGGCGGACAGCGAAATCAGCTCGGACAAGCCCTTCCTGAACTTTGGTCAAGGCAGTTGGGTCATCGACCAGAAGGCCACGGCTTGGATCAAGGACGCACGCATGCCAAATCAGATCCAGACTCAAGCAGGTTTACATAACAGTCAGATAGCGGCAGGGCTGCTTTGGCGAGTATAATACTTTATCGTCAGGCCTCTGACTCCTTTGACTGAAAAAAGGTATTTTACGAACTGGTTTCAATTTGGTGGGGCCAGCACATTCATCTGTATTCAGACACCATTGCAAGCACCAGTCACGTCATACCACATCGTATCGGGTACGAGTCACGGTTATTCTGCCGAACCTTTCTGGATCTGCAATAAAATACCAGTTGAATTTATTATTCTGATCTTGCTATGAGAATTATTGCAGGAGCATCCCGAGAAATCTGTCGAGTTCGTTTTGCAGAGCGACATGGAGCCGGTGATCTATGAAGAGGATGGCAAGGCGTCTTCGGAAGTCTTGACGCTGCGACAGCTGCTCATCAAGATCGAAGCGGGAGGCTGCGTGGACTTTGAGCTTGCGGGCCACGACTGCAGCCGCACGCTGACTAAAGAGGCAGCTGCTGCAGCTGGCCAGGAAGACAAGCGACTCGCACGCAGTGAATGAGGGAGTAAGGGACAGGTCGGCATGACATTGATGTGTGAATTCAAAGTAGCGAAGCCAAGGTTCAGCGTTGCGAAGAAGGCGGCCCAGCTTATGGTGTTCAAGCCCCATGCCATTCAGCTGAAGAACTTGTCAAACCGCAACATGGCACCCTACTTCGACACCCGTTGCTTTGCTGACAACAACAGTCCCTTGAAGAAGATCTGGGGCATGAGGCTGTACAAGACTGACAAACTTGTCAGTGCTTCCAAGCCTGTGTACTACCTGCGCTCCGCCCTGAAGCTTCAGAAAGGACAGTGCCAGAGAGTCCTGTGATCGATGTTTCTTCCACGATCTTCAAGCGCAAGTCTGCTCAAGCAGTGAAGTGCGCATCACCTGTGGGCATCTCGTCGATGCCAAGGGGAAAGAATGTTTTGTGTGAACCACGTCATGGCTTTGGCAGAAGGTGTCTTCAATCCTGTCGTAAGACCTAACATCAGGTCAGCAGTCAGTGCAGCTGCTCATGCAAGATTTCGCTTGAACATCAGTTCTGAAGCCTGTCAGGTGGTTTGCTTGCCTCGATGCAGTAACGCATCGTCATTTAATTTTCGTCAGTGAAGATGCGGGACCGAAGCCCGTCGGGCATGTTTGCTTGCGTCGATGCAGCCAGGCATCATTTCATTCGTGAGCGAAGATGCGGAACCCAAAACATAGTGTGCTGTGAACCCATGGCACGGCTTTGGCTTGCGGCGTTAGCAGACCTGTCGCAAGATCAGATCATGAGTCCATCAACAGCTCTTCAGGGTTAGCGATTTTGGCTTGAACCTCCGTGCCGAAGCCTGTCACGCGTGTTTGCCTGCTATGATGCAGCCTGGCATCATTTTTGTGAGCGAGGATGCGGAGGTGGACTGGGCACCTCCTAGACTAAGTCCTGGGGGAGGTTTGCCACGTGCAGGCCTACTTGGAGATGGTGTGGCATCGCAGCTGGTGCCTAGCAGGGTGCTGCCGGGTGCAATGGCACAGCCGGTTGGTCTGGGAGCCTCTGGAGGTTTGCCACGTGCAGGCCTACTTGGAGATGGTGTGGCATCGCAGCTGCTGCCTAGCAGGGTGCTGCCGGGTGCAATGGCACAGCCGGTTGGTGTGGGAGCCCTTTGGGGTGGACGTAGCAGAAGCCCAGCTCGGACGGCAGATGGTGACTCGTTGCCGTATCTGTTTCCTGAGACTTCTGACTCTATCGTGACCCCGGTGAAGCCGATCCAGCGTCGTCAGCCTTTCAGCCCGAGTGCTCTGCCTGAGGAATCGGAAGACTCGCAGACTCCTTTGGCTCGGGATTCCTTGAACCGATCGGCTGAGCACCTGGACTTGCCAAGCCTTGCCAACGACAAGAGCGGAGCAAGCGGCCCTGTGAGCCAAGACAACGAGAACACACAGTACTACGGTGACGGTGAGGCCGATTGTATGGGATGGGTTTGGTTTCTTCAGGCAATAACATTAAACTATTCAAAATGAGTGTTGTCGAATTATTGGGTGATTCGTCCTACCTTCTTCATATCCGAAGCCCTGCAACTCATGACATTCACGGTGTAATTTAATGCAGCAACGACAGGATCGGATATTTGCCACCGTGCGTGTGGACCTTCGTTCCCCCGAGACCTCCAAGAAGAGTGAGAAGGTGGCCCTTGAGAACTCGGAGGAAAAGGCGATCGGAGCCAATGACCCTGAGATCGACGACTTGGCAAGCTTTGCCCAAGACGAGAGCGGAGCAAGCGGCCCTGTGAGCCAAGACTTGGCAATCCATGCAGAAAAGGCGATCGGAGCCAATGACCCGGAGAGCGACGGCTTGGCAAGCTTCGCCCAAGACGAGAGCACTTTTGAGGGTCCAGCCTTCGCAAGCTTGGCGACAGTTGCAGAGCACCCTCAGAGTGACGGCTTGGCAAGTGTTGCCGAAGACAGTGACAACACGACCACCGAGCTGGACCTCCGGCCCAGCATGCTCGTGTTCCCCTCAAAGTCCAGTGATTCTTTGGGCGATTATGGCGATTACCATGGTTTGGCGGCAGAGGATGAGCACGGCGTGCTTCAGGCAATACCAGGAGATCTACCTGGCACTGTCAAGGAGCCTGCAGCTCCGTCGGATGCAGCGCAGCCAGAGGCAATGCCGGGACAAGCAGAGCTAGCAGACCCTCCCAGTCATGACTCGAAGTCGCTGGCCCCGGAGCCGCCGAGCAAGAAAGCGAAGGGCCTGTCTGCCGAAGCAAAGTTCTTAGCTTCGGCAACGGCAGCGGAGCTGAAAGAGCTGGACGAGACCTATCCCACTGGCTCGAGGGTGACACCTGAGATGAGCCCTGGCAAGGTCTTGAAGCTGAAGTCATTGCGGGTTTACAGGAAACGCCAGTTGTCAGTCGACTGGCACAAGAACTTCCAATCCAAAGGTGTGCCCAAGGCTACAGCGGAGACCGAAGCCCTGGAGGCGCCTCCAGCCGAGAAGCTAGGGGCGACGGCGAAAAGCAAGGCATCTGCCAAATCCTCAGCACCTCCAGCCAAGAAGCTAGGGGCGACGGCGAAAAGCAAGGCATCTGCCAAATCTTCAGCAAAGGCGAAGGCCAAAATGGCATCGGCAAAGGAAGATGAGAGTGCGGCTGCGGGCAACCTGCGGGCTGCCAAGGACCCCGAGTATTGTTTGCTGTTTTTGTAACATTCGAGTTGGCAGTGCTTTGGTCCAGACTGCGAGAGACATTCCGTTTGTACCGGGAGTATGCCTCTACTTGACGAGTGTTCCTCGAGTTGCTTTTGATGTGTCATCGTATTTCCGTGAGGATGCCTTCATCCGACGATGGCTGGAGACGTGCGAGCTACCACCCTCCAAAGAGAGATTTGTGCAGGCCAATGCGGCTTGGATGTCTTCTGTGGAACGAACGCAGCTGATGGCAGCCAAGCAGGGCAACCAGGTAGGTGTACGCAAGGCATCTTCTTCCAAGTTTTGATTCGGACCGCGTGTGGGAAGAAAGCCACAGCGAATCTCCAACTAGGCTTAGGTTTCATGACAAACGGGCCCAGACAGTGACAGTGGGGGGTGTTATCTAAGTTAAGCTACTGGTACATATAACAAGTTCAAGGCAGGCTGTTTGGCCCGTTACTTTGCGCGTGCGCAGCATGACCTGTGTCACGCACCGGGGACTCATCCGTAGAGCGCGTGAAGAAAAACAGTTTCATGGTACTCGTCTTGAGATTTCTGTCCGAAAGCATTCCTTATGCACGAAGACTCGACAAGCTCGACTTTCTATTTTGAGACTTCCATCAGGAGTCGATACTTCGGCTCCGGAATCTAGTTTTCTGTAGTCTCTAGCAAAGACGGTGTGCAGAGCGAGCACCTGCCTGGAAGTTGGGGATCCGTCGATGCCTGACAGATGGACAAGAAATAGCACAGCTATTATTATTCTGACTTCTGCACAGACAAACTGGCAAGGTACTACATGATGGTCTTTTTGCTGGGCTGCGGCGCACCGAGTCCGAGTGTCGTCAGAGGGTCCAGTCTTGGGTGAGTCATGAGTAGATGTCAAGCCACAGCTGCTGAAGGCCCTCGTCAGATTGCAAGGCGTCTGCAATCTGGTCGTCTGACTGTTGACCGTAGCCGTTGAACACCTGAGCAGACCGGATTCTGGAGAAACGCATAGCAGTAGATGTCGCTGTGCAGCTCTGCTTCAGGTCGTTGATGCATCTGTGACGAGCGGAATGACTCCTTATCTTCGATACTTGAACGGCGCCTGCTTCGGGTGGAGGCACGAACGACTTTCGAGATTTCCGGAGACTTTTGGCCATGGCATCCTTTGCTGTCCAGAACACAGTTCATCCCCTAAACCTTAAACAACCCTAAACTTTAAGATGGAAGCAAATCCGCTATTTTCCAAGTCAAGTCACTTTGTTCCTGTGGGGTGTGGCGCAGTCCTTTCGTGAAGCCGGAAAGAGGTGATCTTCAGCATTCCGTGGAAACCTCCAGCAATCCATGAAAGTCACCAAACCCCTGCTGCCCCACATCCTCGTGCGAGAAATCTTGCGACCGCCTTCAGCCTTGAGCTTCTCCAGGAACAAGACTGCGGCTCGGGATAAGGGCTTTAGCATCTCTGCATGCCCCTTGAGTTCCCGAATCCGAATCTTCTTGGTTTCCCAGTGGATGTCCTGAAGCTGCAATCGTAAGACTTCCGTGATACGGCAACACAATAAATGTGCCAAGCACATGGCAATGAGCGTCCACGTAGGTCCAACATTGGCGAGATGTTGGAGGAATGCTGACCACGCTGCTCCGAGCAAAGGCTCTGCTTTTCCTCTTTTCTTGTTCGACACTGGCTTCTTCGCGTTTGCAGCTTGGGATTTCCTCTTGACGGGTGCCATCGCCAAAGCTGCTTGCTAGCCGCTAGCCTGATTCCGCTGAGCACGGGCCAAAACATAACAATGCTGCTTGACATGACATCGCTTCTTTCAGAACCGATTGCTCTGAGAGTGCGCTTACTGCTCGGTAGGCGCCCTCCCACAGCCCCCGAGAGGACTCCCCCAGCCCCCGAGAGGACTCCCCAGGCCCTTGAGAGCACTCCCAAGCAACCTCGGCGAACTCCCCGGACCCTCAGCGAACTCCCTTGCCCCCTAGTAGCGAAACCATCTCGGTTACCGAGGCCCTCTAAGAACTCTGTGGAATACACCCTAAACCCTAAGCCAGACCCTCCATGCTCCTATACTCACTGCAGCCCACTTTATTATAACTAGTGCTTTATCATCAGGTTCAACCACGCACATCTGTAGCCTTGTTAAAAGCGAGTCTATCTCTATAGAAAGCCACAGCCCTCCTCCCTACATATACGAGCCCGAATGCAGACGCCAGGCCTGTCCCGCCCAAGCATTCACGGCAGCGGGAGACACAGCACAAGGCCTGGGAAAGGGTCCGGATTTCCTCACTGTCCGGGCTAGGCCTCGAAAGGCCTTCCTTCAATTTTCCCATAAGATGCTGGAGTTGCTTCCCCCGCTTCACTTCAGAAAGCTTTAGAACAATGCAGCTCTATAGGAAGAGGACTAGGAATTGGGCGCAAACGGGGGGTTCATCAGGTCAGAGCATGAAAATAGTGAGATTTGATGTGCAAAACCGAGAACAGGCTTGCAACAGTGTTTGGGGCCACAACACACGCTTTGCACATGCCCCTTGAGATTGGCCCAAAACCTTAATTCATCGAGTGAATAAAATGACAACAGAACTGCTCCTCAATGCTTTGGAAAACCGGTCTGTCCACCAGGCTGTTTTGGATTGACAACTGACATGACTTTTGTGTTCAGGAGCTTGTTTGGAAACATGTTTCATGGAGTCGTGCTGTTAGAAACTTGTAAACCAGGAAACTGGTTGGACATATTTGGATTCAGTAAGCCTGGATGTGAACCACAGTGCAGCTGCCGGTGACAGAGCCGTTCTGTATTCCACGAGATGAGAAGGCTATAACTTAGGCTATAACAACGGACCTGATGCACGAACCTTGAACAGGCAGCCAGCCCCCAACGAAGCCACCCTCCGGCAAAAGCTGAGAGTCACTCCACATGTGCCGCATCCTGGCGAGGAAAGATGTAGTCAGCCGAAGCTATCTTCACGAGGCACTGCCGCTCGAATGATCGGACTTGTGGTATTGGCAGGAAGTGTGTGCGAGCACCCATGACATGTTGATCTTCAAATTGACCAGCATGCTTCTTGGCCAGTGTCCATGCGAAGGCCTGCATCCTAGACTCTGCAGAGTCTCTTTCAGTCCATTTTCGATTTCGAAATAGCTGGCCCACACACATTGCTTGCATTGCTGAAACAGCAAATATAAGTTCATCGAGACAGGGAGAAAATGACCTTTCCTCAATGACACAGAACAGGAGGCCACCAACTTGAAACAACCGGCCATGCTTGTGGATGTGCCTCGACTGAAAAGCTCTGAAACTTGGCTCCGAAACAATCGAAAATCAGCCCCACCCATCACCCGAAATCCCCCCAAAATACCGGCAATCTCCTTGAGGCTCCTCGGAAGGTGTCGATGATGCAGCGGCCTTGGCACCGCAGCAGAGCAGAGATTTTGTTCGTCAGCTGATCACACACTCAACCACCTCACCGTCGACTGTGTTGCTCAGCCAGCGGGCCAGTGCTCATGATCGAAGCATGCAGCATGCATATTCTGTGCTGTGTTTGAGCATAATACCCTAAAGCTGTGCGAAATGTCCATCTGTAACCACCGAAGGGAATCGTGCAAACCTTAAACTTGCAACCATCCGGCCGTGGCACTCCTAACTCCTAAGACCTGCATACTGTGAAAAGTTTCGGAACACGTTCGTTCAGTTGACAGGTCTCTCAGGACTGTGTGTTTCTTCTGTTTCCGCGGAAGCAATGGTTTAACGCGTGGGTTCAGGTCTGGGGCTAGGGTTTAAGTTGGTTCTTTTGATTCCTTTTGTCTTTTGGGTTCCCATCTCAGAACGAAGCTGGGGCTCGCTGTGACGGTGGGCACATGTTTTGCGATCGTCGCTGGGGATTTCTCATCTACCTGCAGATAGCCCAGTGCTGATTCAACATGTTGGAAGAGAACCGTTCGTGCCCACATGCTTCAGCCAGTTGTCTTGAATAACACCTCCTAAGCAGCTGTTTGCGGAGAATGCCATGTGCCAGAACAGCAGATACACGGCCTTCACCACAACCATCAGCAAAAATCTACCAGGAACGGCAGCACGAGCAGCAGCATCCACACCAAGACACAGACACATGCCCACAGAAACTGACCTCCATGTACCAGAAGTAACTTCAGGGAATCAAGCCTAACAGATGCGAACTAGTTTGGAGTCTGTGGCCCGGTCACTGATGCATTACACCCAGAACACTACCTACACCCCCACCAAATAAGAAGGCCTAAGACCTAAAGACACACGCTCGTCAAATAATACGAAACGGGGGGGGAGGGGAAGAACGAGGTATGTGGACAAACAGACGGGCTGAAACACAGACGCAACCAGGCAGAGAGCCAGTGTGAGGCAGACAGGCAGGCAAGGCAATCAGACGGGTTTAGGGTTTCGACGAGAAAGAAAGAGAGCGAGGAAAATAGGGAGAGGGATCAGACGGTGAATCAAGACTGCTCAATAACATGCTGTGTGTGCATGATGCAATGCTGAGACTTCTGACTCTGTAAATGTGCGAAACCTCTGCAAGACGCTTGAGGCCAGGACGAGCCTTGCAGAGATTTGGCCTCCGTGGCCTTGGCTCAGCTCTCAGAACTCAGACCTCCGGACATGTCATTCTGTCTGATTTCTGTCAGCTTCTACAGTAACAGCGCTGGGCCAGTGGTTTGATTATAGCCTGACCGGTCTTCCACGCACTTTCAGGTTCCAGCATTTGATGATGTGCGGCAAACATGTGAAAAGTCAAGGGAGGGCATGGTTCCTCCTCCATAGTCAGACCATCATGATGCACAAGAGCTTCAGAATCAATCAAAACTTTCCAAGTCAGGACGCAGAGCACACAACAAAATAGTATGAACCCTGATGGGCGTTCGCGGCCTAAAGCTCCCGAGGGCCCACCGACTGTTTTCGGGCCCAGTGGAGGACTGCCGATCAGCCCAGAAAAGAGGGTAACTTCGGCGCCGGCTACCCCGCCCCTTCCTCGTGGTGGTCCAGCTGCAGGACCAGGAGCAGCAAGGCCACTTACAGCTGCTCCTCAGCGACCGCCTCTTCAGACTCCTCCCGCACCTAGACCAGTCGGAAGTGGTGGCCCAGTTGCGGCGCCCCTTCGTGGTGGTCCAGCTGCAGGAGCTAGGCCAGTTACAGGTGGTGCATCGGCTTCTCAGCGACCGCCTGCGGGGACTCTTTTGGCACCTAGACCACCTGTCGGAAGTGGTGACACAGTTGCGGGGCCCCTTCGTCGTGGTGGTCCAGCTGCAGGAGCAGCTAGGCCGGTTACAGCTGGTGCATCGGCTTCTCAGCGACCGCCTGTGGGGGCTCCCGCACAGAGACCACCTGTCGGACGTGGTGGCCCAGTTGCGGGAGCAGCTGGTGAACCTCGACTACCTGCCGGCGAGCGGATCTCTGAGCTTCCGGAGCTACCGTCGGAGTGGAGACTGGCGAACCCGAGCGCTGGCAAACCTCACCAAGCTGGGAACTTTTCCGACCTCCTCCGACTGGCAAACAGAAAGTTGCGGCTTATGCACGCGAAATGGCAGGAGGAAGTCTCGGCCCTCAAGTCCAGTTCATCCCAGGGCAAGGTGGACACGGTGCTTGAGAAGGCTTTCAAGACTGAAGAGCTGGAGGAGCTTCGGAAGAAGATGCAAGAGCAGGCTTCGGAGGAGATGAAGCTGAAGGAGACTGAGCTTCAATCTGCCCAACACAAACTTGAAAGTGCCGCTTCTCGACTTCGAAGGGCAAAGGAAAAGCACGACAAGTTCCGTTCCACCGTGAGGGCAGCCGTTGCCAAATGGCATTGCAAAACAAACTTCCTGGAGCGAAAGGCGAACAACGCGAAACAGAGGGCTGCGAATGCCGAAGAGCTCCTGAAACGAGCACAGCTGGAGAGTGAGCTGAAGAAGGAGCGGCGACTCATCAAGGATGACATCATGTGTGCTTCTCGTGCCCTGGTTTCTGCAGGACCTGGGTCTTGCTGGCCTGGAGGCCAACTTGAAGGAGTTTGGGGTCACGTCTGCTGTGTTTCAGAAGGCGTGTGCCCAATTCTATGGTCTGTCCAGGATCCTCAGCCTACTAGACGGTCGCCTTTTGACCCGGTACAGGACTTCGTGGGGTCATGTTTGTGTTGAAGCACCGACTGCACGATGCCCTGGTCTAGGAGCCTTCTGCAATGATTACGACAGCTCAGCTGCCACGAGGAACAGGGCCTGGCAGTTCGCAGGACTGTGTGGGATGACGTGTGTGTTCAGAAGCCGAGTGCACAATGCGCAATTGTTTCAATGCCCTGGTGAAATAGGAGGCTACAGCGGCTACGGCGAGCGGAGAGCTTCCGCCAGGGGAGGCGGCTCGCAACTCAGAATGAGATAATCTTAATTTGAACCCGGAGTGCCCCGCAGGATCGCATGGTGCCGCACACGCCTACATCGCCGCCGACTCCTACGTCGCCGTTTTGGCGTGGGGTACCTAGTGAGGTTTTGCCATCTCCATTTAGCAGCCCAAGCCAACTTTTCACTTCCCAGGATCAAGATCAAGATCCTCTTCCTCTACCAGGACGGAGTTGCCGCCGGGGCATGGTTCTGCGCCAAAGAAGAAAGCACGCACATGACACCAACAACGCTGCCCATAGACAGGCATCATTTACTTAAATATATAATTTATCATGCATCAACACCCAGCGGCTGGCGACAAAAACAGCTCAGTAATCACGAGTGTGCGTGGGGCAGGTTGATGGAGTGTCTGTGCGTGTTTGTGTCATGACCGATTTGGATGGCCATGATGCAGGCATGAATGCCGTGGACCAGTGCCGCAAAAAAATAATTGCTCTAAGCACATTAAGAACTTGGGACCACCACCCTTCTAGCTTACTTGTTTGAGAGATCGCTGGTCCTGGCGATGTGCTGGTGACAAATCTGCTGTCCGGCACGATACAAAACAAGTTTGCAACTGTTTGCACCTGCTTTGCATCTGAAAGACATCTTCACTGTGATGAGACCCCTGCTGTTGATGCTGAGGCTGCGGCGGTCAAAATCGCGATGGCAGGCGCCAGCTCTTTCCAGGACACCTGATGTAACATGCAGTTTCGATGTCGTGGGAGGTTCATAGATTGGTGGTGACCATCCTATGGTGCCGAGCTGAGCTCCTAGTCTTGCCAGCATGAAAACCCCAGCCTCGAGGAAAGCAGGGCTCGACGGGCTGCTCGACCTGGGTTTGCTCGCACCTCTGTTCGGGTTGTACATGTCACGAACATCACAAGCAGCTGCAGCTACACTGTTCTAGACCCCTGTGCGGGATCCTGCTGTGCAACACCATCGCTGACACCCCTGTTCGGGATGCTTTCGACCCCTGCGCGGGATCCTTCAATCCTAGACCCCTGTGCGGGATCCTGCACTAAAGCTTGACACCCCTGTTCGGGATGCTTCGAGACCCCTGTGCGGGATCCATGGAACCCTGTCACCCCTGTGCGGGATGCTTGGCCTGACACCCCTGTCCGGGATGCTTGGCCTGACACCCCTGCGCGGGATGCTCCTGATGCCGTTGAGGTCGAGGTGATGGTGACCTGACAGCCTGACAGCCTGACAAGAAACATGAAGGTCGACCCAACCCACCAACCCACTCCCAGCCACCCACCCAGACCCACCCACCCACCCACCGCCCCCCCCACTCACCTAGCCCACTCAGCCACCAACCCACACCATGCCAGTTTTGCAACAAACCCTTCCCTCCCTCCCTGCCTCCCTCTCTCTCCAGCAAACTGTGCACACTGTACATGTCACGAACATCACACCACAAGCAGCTGCAGCAAAACTGAGTCACAATGTCATGCTCACCGCACCGAGGCTTCACATACTGGACTTGGCTTCACACACAGCCGAAGCAGTTTGCAAAACGTGTCTTGTGGCCCCAAACACTACTGTTGCAGTCTTGTTTTCAGTTTCAATGCATCATCTCCTGTTTTCGATGTCAGCATGACACATCTCTAGCTCAAGTGTTTTTTCGGCTTCGAATTGTCTTTGATCAAGACCAGGGACATCCAAAGCCACCTGATCCCACGTCGGCACATTTTTCTCTCTTGTCACTGTGCTGAAATTTATACGTAAGTTTTCGGAATTTCGTGTTCGAGCCGATTTGGGGAATCGAGCATTTCTAGAAAGAAATTACAAATATTCTGGTCGCAAACCGCAAGAAGCTTTCCAAGTTAAAATTTCTGTGAATCTTCAATTTCCAGACGCCCCTACCCCGTTTTCCGTTTTTCTTATAATCGTCCCAGTTGACCTTGGGCGCAATCAATGGTTGGTTCACTGTCCATTTCAAACCCATCAGGCGAAGCTGTGTGTTCAGCTTAAGGCTGAGAGGGGATCTCTTAGGCTTCTTTTGGTTTCCTCCGGCACCACATCGGGCAGTCGCAACACATGAGTCACAACACTTGGCTTTGGAAACACGGTTTCTATGCTGACAACAGCGCTGCCTTGTGCCGTCAATTTGGGTCTTGAGCCGCTGTTAAGGGATCTCTTAGGGTTTTTTGGTTTCCTTCCGATGACACCTGAGGCAGTCACAGAACTGTACATGGATTGGAAAATAGTGGTTCTAAGCTGACAAACCCGGGGGCCAGATGCAACGAAACGGGGGCCAGATGCAACGAAACAGACTTAGAGGGGTTCAGGGTTTGGGGTTGAGGGGCTTTGGCATTAGGGTTTAGGGTTTGCGGATTTGTTAGAACTGTTCTTTTAATTCTTGTTGACAACCATCATAAGAAAGTTGTTGATCTAGCTGCATGCTGATTAACCGATTCCTAACGCCCGCAATCCCACCCGAAGCCCTTGCATGATTGAGACTAGCGGTATGGTATGCCTTCCGTTCTGCAGACTTGTTTGTGGGGTTTCAACATAGCTACCCCTTGTTTTCGGAATCTCTAAACCCTAAATCCTAGACCCTTCATAGAACCCTTACAGACCCCATTAAGGAACCCTTAAAGGTGCCCTGAGGATTAGAATTTCGAGATCGAGTTTGAAGCTCGAAGGGTTTCCGCGGTTTAGAGGTGTGAAGCTCGAGGGCTTGAAGATGAGGTCGCCGCGGCATTCTTGGAGGATCATGGGACTAAGTAAGGTTCCTTTGATGGCTCCTTAAAGGAATCTATAGGGTTCCTTAAATTGAAGGGATCGATAGGGCTTAGGGTTTAGGATCTACTTGGGAGGATCATGGGACTTAGTAAGTAAGGTCATAAGTGCCTAGTTGCCTCTAATTCTAACCCTAATTACTAAGTCCCACGACCCTTTAAGTAGGGTTGCGGCGCCGTACCGTAAAGGACTGCATGGGACGTCGATTTAGGCTTGCCCGAAAAGCTACCCTAAACCTTCGAGCCCCTAAACCCCAAACCCTAAACCCTAAACCCTAAACCCTAAACTCCAAACCCCTAACCCTAAACCCTAAACCTTCAAACCCCTAAACCCAAAGCCCAGTTCACTTTTAACAGAAACTCACCTCGAAGCCTCAGGATGACCCCTAAAAAGTCGGGTGTAGGGTTTAGGGTTTCAGGGTTTTAGGGTTTAGGGTTTTAGGGTTTAGGGTTTAGCGTGTCGTATCTCGGGTTAGGATCCAACATATACAAAGGACCCGAACGGTGATTCTAACTTAGAGACCTGCCCATGTACCTAGGTTAGGCTTTAGAGATTAGGGCTTTAAGGTTCAGGGCTTTAGGGTTTTTCGAGCATCAAGCCATGACGCCTTCTAGTAAGACACTCGGCAGCTTTGGGGCGCTGCCCTCATGATCGACTGCTTAATGAACGGGTCTGAATGAGTATACTTAGAGGTTCATGGGACTTAGTATCTAGTGTTATAATTAGGGTAACTATACTTATATCCCCGAATAAGGTACTTATTGCCTTACTTACGAAGTCCCATGATCCTCCAAGTAGTAATCAAGGCTTGTACGGCGAATACTTGGGGTTATTGTGGTGCTATCGGCGTCCTCAAGGGTCATACCCTCCATTTTGGAGGTACCTTGTTTTTTGGCTAGGATTTGTTATATGGGGTCCCCTCAGACAGGGGTGAAGTATGACCCCGAAGCTAAAGCCTCCTGACTTAGTAACCAGGGTTATAAATTGAGGTACTTATAGCCATACTTTCTAAGTCCCATGATCCTCCAAGTAAACATGACAGGCGAGACAGGGCACCCTTCCTTTGCCCACAAAGCCCTGAAACCGGATTCATTACTGTTTGCGGACCGGGGCTCCCCCGGTTTAGGGTTTAGGGTTGACTTGGGGTTTGGGAATTAGGTCTGACATGTGCCTTTTAAGATTCAGGGGTTCAGGGTTTAGGATTGAGGGTTTAGGGTTCAGGGCTTAGGGTTTATTGCAGGATGCAGCGCCCGTGACCTACCATGTCACCACAGTCGATGGGAGTGCCGCTGGAACTCAATCGCCTGGTAGATGCCGCCTGAGTCATCACGGTTTAGGGTTTAGGGTTTAGGGTTCCAAGTTGAAGTTAAATCGCCAGAAATTAATTACATGACATGTCAATCAACCCTTCAACGCTGGGACATCCCAAATTCCCGAGCCCGAAAGCACACATTTGTCACCCTAAGTCACCACAAACTCGAAACTTTAGCTTTGTGGACCGGGAACCGTAACTTTGAACCCTGCGTCCTACACAGAAAACTTCAGCATCGGGGCCTGGAAAAATTCTGTAGGGTTTAGGGTTTGGGGACTGCTGCTGTGATTGCGTTTGCAGGAGCGTCGAGGTTTCCTCAGCATTCTGCAGTAAGATATACAGCAAAACCCGACTAACAATAATCACCAGGAGACTGCCAAACTTTGCTTGTGGCGTTGTTGAAAAATGGGGTGCCAATTTATGGGGTGGGCCGCCCTATCCAACCCCCTGAATGACGCCCGCAGAACTACAGACACCCACGCAGAACCCGACGAGCCCTGCATAGCCACGCAGAACCTAGAGAGAGTACTACAATCGTCTTGCGGAAAAGTTCGCAGAACCGCCCGCTGCTTTGCAGAAGCGCGGCTGCCCCGCAGAGGATATTCGCAGGGCGGATAGACAGCCCACCACATAAATTGGCACCCCAATTATAAAAGTCTGTATGCAAACCTACACCTTCGGAAGCCTCACCTCCCAAACCTTCAAGCGCCAGTCCCAAAACCCGAACCTCAATCCTGAACAACGAGCCACCGCATGGCCATGACCGAGGAGACAGACATCGTGCTTGGATCCGGTGCCACTTGGTGGCTGAATGGGTACACTTTACACCTTTTGGGACAGTATCCCCTACAAAACTGAAGGTTTACACGGATTGGGATAGTAGTATCCCCCATACAAGTGAATGTTTACACAGTTTTGAGGGCATATGAAGTCAGCAACTACTATAAGGGCTTGAATCATTGCCAATGCTATTTTGTCGGTTCCTGACTGTATTTATAGTCTACTGGGCCCCAAAATCCCGTTCTAATTTTGAAGGCCTGTCTATAGTAAGGCCAGCATCCTTGATGCCTGTGCTGCGGCGGCTGATTGGAAGGGCCTGCCACGGATGTCGGTGAGGTGGATGCGCTGCCATCGGAGCACTCTTGTTACTATAACTCATCACGCCCTATGGCTAAGCCCTAAACCCCTAAACCCCTAAACCCTACACCCCTACACCCTAAACCCTACGCCCCTAAACCCTAAACCCTAAACCCCTAAACCCTAAACCCTAAACCCTACCTGTGGCCTCAACCCCCTCGGCGTGGATGTAGGGCTTGGGGTCATCAGGGCTTCGTCTTCAGGGATCTGTGTCCAGGGCCCAGGACTTAGAGTTTGGGTAGCGGGTTTAGGATTTAGGGTTTAGGGGTTTAGGGTTTAGGGGTTCAGGGGTTTAGGGTTTAGGGGTTTAGGGGTTTAGGGTTTAGGGGTTCAGGATTTAGGGGTTTAGGGTTTAGGGTTTAGTGAGGTTTGGGGTTTGACTTCCTGCCCAGAATCCCCTTTTAGTTAGGGTCCCGGAATAGGGTTTAGGGTTTGTTCTCTCTGCCCGAAACCAGTTCAACAGTTCTCACTTCCCATCAGAAATGCGATCACGCCATATTCAATGTCCAACATCGCGAAACCACCGCCACTCATATACGCTCTATCCCCTCAGCGTAAAGTCCTGGTAACCTCTAATTCCTGAACACTACAACCCCTCTTCCAGCCTTCGCATAATCCATTAACCCTCAACCCTTCAGTCTATAGCCCGTAGATCCTGGATCGCAGCCGGAGTCGTGACGACAGTCTGTCCGCTGGATACTGGTCGAGGGAGCGATGAGGGAGGCTTTTGTTATCTTGTCGGAGTTTGAGTGCGCACCCAACTTGGGGTCAAGTCTGCATCGAGCTACACCTGGTCACCAGCTACAGCTGGTCACCTAAAGGAACCCTAAACCCTAAACCCCACAACCCTCAATTTTACACCCCAATACCCGTGTCCCTGCCATCCAGGCTGGTTGTTCAAGGCCAAGCGGAGCCGCTCCCTCAATCCCGCACGACAAAACTCTGTGATGCTGCAGGAGAAGTCGTGGGTCCAGGGTTTAGGGTGGCTCAAGGGCTTTTAACTACAGATCCGTGGATAGGTTTTGGCTGTGTAGGGTTTAGGGTTGAGGCTTTGAATATGGTCATCATCAACAACTTTCAACAACATCGTAATCATCATCAGGGCAGCAGCATCATAAATTTGAAACAACAGCGGCAGTTGCCGTTGTCTTAGTCGTCGTCGCAATGAGTTGTGGTAGCCGTCGTCTTCGTCGGGGTCGTCGTCGTATTTGTAACCTTCCCCCCCCGAGTGTGCAAGGTTTAGGACTTAGGTTTGCGGAGTCAAAGGTATTGAGCATTCGCTGGGGATTCAGGCATTTCAAGTTGCTGAATGCTGGATGTTCCTTCTCTCGAGAATCAGCTCGAAACTAATGTTGCAGCTCCCTACACCTCGAGTTTACGACTGTCCCGCCACCTTGATGGCCCTCAGAGAAAGCATACAGAGTGTAGGGTTTGGGGTTAGATAAGGCTCAATTTGATCATGAGCCCCAACGCTGAGTCTGCATGCAGCAGCTGCACCGCAGGAAGCATCACCGATCTCCTTCTTGTGCTGCTCGGGCAGACATCTAGATCCCTACCCATAGGCTCTCTAAGTGTTCCTTTTGAGCGCTCATATGTAGAATTCTATAATTCTATAAGGTAGTCCCAGAAAGGAGCTACTATGCGGGCCTATGGGTAGACCCTTCGATTGAAAGAGTGTGGGGTTCCACAATGGCTTGTTGTGTTGTTGAATGTGTTCCTCTATGGCTATGGTTTCGGTTACCCTAATCCCGCAACCCTAGTAAAAATTGAAACCCCAAACCTAAAAAAGCCCTCAAAACCCTATAAACCCTGCACACAAAACTCGTTAAACGAACACTACAGCTCTAAGCCGCCCCATGCCTCTCCGCGAGGGCCCAAGTACCTCATAATCATTTACTCTCCCAAATAGTAACCTACATGACTACTTGGAGGATCATGCGACTTAGTAAGTAAGTACCTGATTTGGGGTTATAAGTAGTTATATGTATAGTTACCGTAATTATAACCCTAGTTATTATAAGTCCCATGATCCTTTAAGTACTATCCGAAACCTGGTACCTAACTATTGGACCCTTTGGAGCCTTGACCTCATCCAGGATTACTCGGTTCTACATGGGGGAGCCATCGGGCCCTCTGGTGGGCCAATGCAATGCTTCAGAGTGTCTCGGCTCTTGCGGCACACTCCCCCTAAGGCTCCGTGTGCTTACAAAGTATGACGCAGCATATACTTGGGCCTTAAGGGGTTCCCCCTGAACCCTGAAACCCCTATACCCCGATATAGGTACTTGAAGGCCTATGCCCAAAGCACCAACTAACTGCCCTTTAAACCATAAACCCTAAACCTCTACTACCTCTACTATAGGCACATGGAGGTTTAGGCTGCAGGGGCGGTTCGACGCTCCCTCGAAATTAGTCATCATTGCTGTCATGACTCCGATAAATTTACAATCGCCACGGGCTGGTATACTCTTAGAATATGAAGTTCTATAAGGGTTGATAAAGATAGGCTGTCGTGTTATAGGGTTTAGCTCATAGCTTTATGGATTCATGCTGCGCGGAGTTTGGGTCAAGAATATTGCCGTCTTGGCTGTTGGGCTACATGGATGTGCGGGGCAAGGTTAAACTCGGCTGATTTGCATGTCGGGTTCTACCGAGCACGGCTTGAGGGTGAAAAGAAGTAAGATGAAGGCCCAGATAAGCAAAAGTAGTATCCTAGGATCTCCAGTAGTACCCTTATTCCCTTTTTGTAGTCCTAGGTTTCTTATAAAGTTACCCAATGCCAAAAAGAGAGGCCTTTTTATTCTTAGGTTACTGGTATCCTAGTATCCCTAACAGGAGCTTTTAACATGTCATACTGTTGATGGACAAAATCCTGCATTACCCATTATAAGGATTATACCATAATTCCCATAGTTTAGGGCCCTTAAGGTCATGCAGGATTTTGTCCATCAACAGTAGAATTATAATCCCTGCCATAGTGGACATAAAGTTTACCCCCCCCCTAGACCCAAATCTACTTCTCGAGGCGCCTCGTAGTCTGCTTAGAGCCAGTAATGGTGCGATTTAAGATTTTTTGGATAACGGGAGATGTGAGGTTAGAGCTTGCAGTTTCCGGCTGGGCTCCTGGTTGAAGGTTCGGGATTTATGAGGGTCACTAGCTGTCAACAACAATCCTACGGCCTTTCATGCATGGCCCAAGCCGTCATCCGAACTCGGAAAGCCGAGACCCCCCTCTGCTTGGAAGTTAACGCTTGGCGCTCTTGGGACTTTAACTGTTGGGTTTCTATATGAACTATAATAAGGAGGATAAAGTCTGACTTATTGGAGGGGTTCAGAAGTCAGCCAAGATTGTATCCTGAACCCTAAACCCTACATCCGGGACCTTGAACTTAAACCCTCATGTATGTCCAAGGGTAAAAGGAGGGACCCTTAATAAGGACCCCTCGGTATGTACCCCTTAATATAGCTATCATATACCCATTATAAAGCCCCACTATAGGGTAGGGGTCCCGATTAAGGGTCCCTCCTTTTCCCCTTTGATACACCCTAAACCCTAAACCCCTAAGGACCCCTTAAAGGAACCCTAAAGATCCCTTTAAAGGAACCCTAAGAGCCCTAAATTAAGGGTCCCTCCTTATGGAAGCACTCAGCACGGCAGATCCCGAGGTTCTTGCACTACCCCGCCTCTGCGCATCTGGGATCTGTTGAAAGCTCACGGTCGGTGGTCTAGATTTTAAAGGGCTCACGGTTGCAGAGTCTATACCGATGATGGATGTCTGGGTTTTGAAATCGCTCTAGGTAGGCCATTCTATGCATGAAGTACTTTGCTACTTCAAGGGTATTTCAAGCCCACACCTCAAACCCGAAACCCTAAACCCTACCCTATACCTATAGTCTCCATGGTAGTTCCCTTTTGAGATGTTCCTTATAGGATTCTACATCCAGAATTGGTTAAGTAAGCCAACAAAGGAACCACAGTGGAGACGATGCGTAAACGACAGACCCTAAACCCTTGAAGCCTAAGCCTTCTAGGGGTTTAGGGTTTCGAGTATAGGATTTACGGTTTCCGGTTTAGGGTTTTTTAGCGTTTCCGGTTTAGGGTTTGGGGTTTGGGGTTTAGGGTTTAGGTTTTCGGACCTAGGATTTAAGGTTGAGGGTTTAGGGTTTAGGGGTTTAGGGTTTAGGGTTTAGGTTCAGACTCTTGCAGCGCTGCTTAGGGCCTTTTGCAAGTGCGCATTGGGACGCCAGAGGTGGGGACTTGACTAAGCAGTGGTGAACATCCGTGACATCTCTAAGGCTCGATGTACTTATATAGTATGTACCTAGGCCTTAAGTAAAGGGGTGGGTATAGATGCATCTGAAGGCCTAAGCATTTTCTATATCAGTACATGGAGGCTGGGGACATGAATATAGAGCTACAGGGGTCTCCATGAGAACTATAACAACATCCGCGGCCCGGTATGTAAAAATCATAAAGGGCTGTACAGTGGGAGGACCAATCACTTACATTTAAAGACTCCTGTACCACGAGTTGTTGTGCGAGCGATAGGGATAATATATATATATATATGTATATATATAGAGAGAGAGAGAGAGAGAGAGAGAGAGACAGGCCTCAATGACTAGAATAGGGCGTGGGAGCGCAGCAGAGTACAATCCTACTGAGGAACCCCGAGGAATTGCAATCGAAAGTATCTACACCCCTGGAGTCTTCTATGGTAGTGTATATCCATCCAGAAACTACCTATATATGTTTTATAAATTGTATCCCCATAAACATGTGTGTGTGTGTATATATATATATATATATATACACATATATATATATATATATATACATACATACATACATACCATGCCTTGCATGCATACTCACATATATATATATATATATATACAGATATGTATACATATATATATATATATATATGTATATATATGTATGCATATATAGATATGTATACATATATATATATATATATATATATATATATATATATATATATATATATATATGTATACACGCACTATATAGAGACATGGAGCCCACGGGTTGCTGTTTTAATCGTGCCGTGCAGACCTCCCGAAACCCTAGACCGGTTTAGGGGCTTCGGGTCCGAAGCCCAAACAGCACCCAAAGACCTCGCAAAGTTTAAGGTTTAGGGTTTAGGGGTCAAGCTCCAAAATCAACTTCCAACGTTAAAACAAGCACAACTTGAAAACTGTAACCATAAGCTCCAGGTATCTGGCAGATCCATCCTCTTCGAAAGAGGCCAAGACGGAGACTCAAAGTTGTGAAGCCGTTAGGGTGTAGGGTTTCTCGGCTCATGACGGCTTCTTGAAGAGATACCGTCCCAGCATAGTGATAGGGGGGTGATGTATCGCTGTCCGCCCTCCCCATTCTGATGAAAAAGGCCCGATTATCATATGAAGCCTTTTATGGTTGACAGCTCGCAACTGACTAAGTCGATGAGCTCGACGACAGCTACGGACTTAAGCCGTAAGCCCAATTCCGAATCCGCTTGCTTCAAAACCCTACTAAACCCTAAACCCTACACCCTAACCCCTAAGCCCAAAACCCTCAGCCCTAAACCCAAACCCAAACCCCTAAGCTCTAAACCCGATAAACCCTAAACCCTAAGCCCTAAATCCTGAACCCTAAGCCCTAAGCCGTAATCTGCAGGACATGGAGATGCAACTTTGTGTTGGGCATCGGATTGACGTTGGAGTCGGGGAGACGCCTGGATGAGGTTTTGGGGTGTAGGGATTGGTGTGCGGATTAGAAGGTTTCAGGTTTGTTTAGGGTTTGGTGGCTTGGAAAAAGGCTGACAAAACAAGCGGAGCCACAGCTTCCGGGTTCGTTTAATTGTGCCGTTTAGTTCTGTGTTTGTTACTTCTTCTTGATCCTAGTTTGTTATCGAAACTGTGGTGGTTCGAAACTGGGGTCCTTTGGGGATCTTTTTCTTGATAGTGCCGGCGTATTTCAGGGACCTGCTTAAAGGATCATGGGACTGAGTAACTAGGGCTATAATTAGGGCAACTATACTTCTAACTACTTATAACTCCAGTTAAGGTACTTACCTGAGATACTAAGTCCCATGATCCTCCAAGTAATCTGTGACGTGTGCAACACGCCAGTCGATGCTGACGCATTGCTTTGCCCGGGTCCCGAGGCTTGGTTTTCGAGGAGTGATGTTCTGCGGTACGTGACTGTGCTCCATCAGTTTCAGCGACATTCCTGAAGAACGAAATGAACCCTAAAAGGGCTTAAGTTTCATATACCATATAGGGATTCAAAGTATATGGGTTTAGGGGCCCCTACTTTTAGGGGTCAGTTGGTCCTTCAGCGACACAGACTCGCAACAAACGTCTTTGCCCCCACAGGTTGGCCAGAAAATGGGGTGATTCACACAGGTGGCAACCCTAAACCCGTAAATCCTAAACCCCAAACCCCTAAACCCTACACCCCTAAATCCTAAACCCTAAACCCTATATACTCCCTGTTGGCCGCCTTGGGAGCTCTGTAGGTGACTTTCGATTGCAATGTGGGGGCCATCGCAAGACCCTAGCCATTTCCAATCCCTCAGCCGTAATGATACCGTAATGAAAGGGTTCCTTTTTCTGGGACCTTAGAAGCTTCAAAACCCCAGAGCGTACTCCCTAATTAAAAGCTTCCTTAAACCCTACGAATATTGCTTCTATATAGATTAATTACGGTGTAACAGGGTCTATATGAGGATACTATCAGCAGTCTAAGATAAGCATCCTGCTATTCAGGGTCTGTGTTTAGGTCCCTTGTTTTCTGAAACTTCCACATGGGAGATACGTCACGTAACTCTGGGGGGTCCTCCGTAAAGGGGCCCTGAACAAGCAGCTCACGAGGGATACTCTCTGGCTCTGCCGAAAGAGTTTTTTTTTGTTTGAGGGGCTGTTTCTAGGGGTTCAAGTGTTTAGGGATTAGGGTCTGGGGATTTTTGGGGGTTTAGGGGTTCGGGGTTTAGGTCTTAGGGTGGACAGCAGGGAAGCCGAAACCGACAGGAAGCTTCGAAGTCGGCCTTCTTGGGCTTAAGACTGGGACTCTCCACTTAAAGGATCATGGGACTTAGAAACTAGGGTTCCTTAAAGGGCTCCTTAAAAGGGATCTTTAAGGGTTCTATAAGAGGGGGGTTAGGGTTACTTCAAGGAGCAGGGACTTAATGACTAGCGCCATTACAATTTCTTATAAGGTAACGATACTTATAATTGCCTCTAACCCCAAGTAAGATACTTATAACCTTAATTTTGTGCGTAAGGATCTCTATACGGGTTTATCTACAACTAGAAAAAGGGTTACTTTTGGGCTTAAAGCATGAAGCTTGCAGATTTCATAATTACCAACATTATTATTTCAGGGTTCTTCATGCTTAGTAGGCTTTGCCCCACCCAGTACCTTATTCTAGCTATGAGTGTCCCTATGTTGCAGAAGCCTCTTTAAGGAAGCACATACTGCATGGTCCGCTGCCGATACTCTAGACCCCAAGCCCTAAATCAATTCAGCACAACTTACACCCTAAATGCGAACGAAACCAGGATTACACAACACGAGCCGCAAGCAAGGCCAGATGATGGCTATACCAGCTTCTCGCCTGCGATGGCTGGTCGCGTGCTGGTGCGTGCAATATTGCATCATCACGAACATGCCCTCGGGATTGGCGCAGGAGGGGCTAGAGGGCTGGGCCCAGGGTGACCCAAGAATCCTTAGGCCTCAGTGTGAAAGCAACTAGGACGCCCAGTAGTACCCTTATTCCGTCCTAGGTTCCTTATAAAGTTACCCAATACCAAAAAGAGAGGCCTTTTTATTCTTAGGTTACTGGGTATCCTAGGTAAAAGAGGTTCTTTGGTTTAAAGATCGCAGCGATTGAGTGTTAAAGTTAGGCATCTGGGGGTATAGGCTATAGGTACTTGAGCCCTGGGGTTCGAGGGTTAAGCACGTGGGGAATTCTGGTTGCCTGGTCGCCGGTTTAAGGGTTTTTGCTAAACTATACGGAATACACATGCGTGTGTGTATATGTGTGCTTGTGTTCATATACATACATGTAAGGCCTCTAGACAGTGTAAAGCCGAGGGGTTGGGCTTTGGGGTCCCTAAACCCCTATACACCCTAAGCCTTAAACCCCTACATGCCCTAAGCCCTGAAACCCTAAAACCTTAAACCCCTAACCCCTAAGCCCTTCAACCCTAAACCCTACGCCCCTAAGCCCTAAAAACCCTATGTAACCCCTGAACCCTAAAACCCTAAACCCGAAACCCTAAAGTGGAGGAACCTCCGACTCGGATCTCCGACGGGATCCAGAATATGATGCTGGGCTTAGGGGTTTAGGGTTCGGGTTCAGAGGCGTACCATAATTTACTAGTTTTTCTGAACGGAACCATTATGAAATAACTGTTTAGACTTTTCTTCAAAGGAACCACTATGAAATAACCGTTTATGTTTTTTCTCCCTGGTTTCTTAAAAGCCCAGGATAAGCACTTCGTTGGCCTCTACCACGGAGGTGTTACGCGGAATCTTGGTGAGGGTTTCGTTAAGGGTTTAGGGGTTTAGGGTATCCGTTTGGGCTTGCTACCAGTTGGAACCCTAAACCCTGAAAAACCGCTAAACCCATAGAGCAGTGGTTCCTCTTTCTTTGATTGTCTTTCCTGGCAGAAACCGAGGAATGTCGCTGCCTTCGGGAAAAGGACACACCGAAGTAGCAATGGTTGGCATGGCGACAACCGGCTCGCTGTGCTCTTCGATATGGAGAAGGGTACGATGCAGTGCTACTTAGCTTTAGTAGCTGAGTAGGTCACCTTTTAACCTTGGGGCTCTATTTAATCCTGCCATAATTGAAAAGTTAAACCTCTTTAGGGTACCAAGGAATTCCAATACCCCTTAAATTGAGGAATATACCTTAAATAGAAATATTAAGGCCTCTATGGTTTAAGGTATATTCCTTATTACAGGGGTATTGGGTTCTCTGGGTGCTCAGCCCCTAAGTAGCTGTTTCACAATACCAAACTGCTCCGAGCACTGACTTTGTTGGGTTCTTGCAGGTTCGTATTGATCAACCCCGGTCGTGTGAATCAAACCTTTAACCCCCTGAAAGCCCCAAGCCCTAAAGCTTTTTAAAAGCCCTAAGCTCTGAACCCCTTGAAAGCCCTAAGCCCCAAACCCTACTTAAAGGACCATGTGACTTCGTAACTAGGGTTATAATTCGGGTAACTATACTTATAACCCCAATTTCGGTACTTAAGCCTTACTCACCAAGTCCCATGATCCTCCAAGCAAAGCCCTGAGCCTCTAACCCTATAGACCCCTTTGAGGAACCCCATAGATCCCTTTATAAGGAGCCCTTTAAACACAAGAACCAAAAAAAATAAATATATATATATATATATATATATATATATATAAGGAGCCCTTTAAGGAACCTTACTCAGTCCCATGATCCTGAGCCCCGAAGGCTACGAGGAGCTGGAGCCCTTTGGCGAGGAAGTGCAGATCGGATCGGATCGCGAGTTCTGGCCTGCCGTCGTCTTGGACAAGCCCGGGGACTCTACTCTTGAAAGGGCTCCCTTCTACGGGGTTTAGGGTTTAGGATTAAGGATTTAGGGTTTGGGGTTTGGGGCTTAGGGTTTGGGGTTAGGATTATTGGTTTATGGTTTGGGACACTAGAAGGCCACAACGTTTCCTTCTACTTAAAGGATCATGGGACGTAGTAACTAGGATTATAATTCAGGTATCTATACTTATGACTGCATATAACCCCAATTAAGGTACTTATAACCTCACTTACTAAGCCCCATATCCTCCTAGTAAGGCCCCGCTGTTGGGGCTCCATATTTGTTGTTTTCTCTCTGTGTGCCTTGGTTCTCCTACTCAACTTTCGAAGGTACCCTAACTAAACACCTGAACACGAAACCCTAAAGCCGTTTGCCGGCCTTGGTTTCCGCTTTCTTGCAGGTACAAAAGGCAACTGCAGGGTTGTATAGGGTTTCATAGGTTTCAGGGCTGTTTGCCGCTGCCTTCGATCGTTTGTTGCGAAAAGCCCGGAGCGGTTCTGATAGGGTCCTTACAGTTTTTGGAGGGCTTGTTTCGAGGCACCAGAAGGGAACTATCACTGAAGAACACTAAGGACTCTGCGTCAATTGCTGTGAGCTACCTGTGACGCTGGAAGCGAGACCGTACAGTTCATCGTTTAACAGGCTCCGCATTGGGATTCTATCAGGGCTTTACATGTAGACCTCAGGGTCCATACCCCAGGTCTTGTGGTTTGAAGCACGCATATTTGGGTACTTGGACCCTCGACATAGGACTCGAGACTCTGCCTATTATAACATACCCTACAAGGTTTAGGGCACCTAGTTTTCAGAAAACTAGGTCCCCTGAAAAGTGGGTAGGGTATGACCGTCGGCTCTTGCAGGGATGCTTCTGCTTGCAGTAGGCAGGTTGCACAGCAGCTTCGCCAAAGGCTCCAACTTTTAGACACTTAGGTTTCGGATGGTAGCTCTGCAGGTTACTATTTGGGAGAGTATGTTATTGTTATAACTTGGACAGTTCGCCGAAACGAACCCTGAACTCTAAGCGATTATTTCCTGCTACCAGTGGCTCGAGTTGACGATGTTTGAGGATCTTACCTCGTATTTTGAAATGCTTGGGACTTGAAGCACACCTTTATCGATACCCCCCGAAACACTAAAAGCCTAATCCTGAAACCGTGAACTCTGGTTAGTGCCATAAACCCTGACCCTTAAACCCTCAACCTGTTGAACCCGAATCCCCAGTCTTGAAAACTGTCTTTTGGTCCGTTGACGAATCATGCATAGTCCTGTACAGTTCGGACTGAGTCGGCAGAGCAGCGACATGGCAATGTCGTACCTTCCATCAAGACTTGAAGCCGTGCAGATTTTGCAAAAAGAAGTGGATGGGGGGTGGGGGGGGACGTGGGAGTAAACTTGGCGTTGCAAAATCCCGCAACCCGAATTCTATCGGAAGCAGGCCTTGTCGAGGTTAGGGGCGCCCTATTCTTGGGTGGCCCAAACTTGGCGGAGCCTCAAGCCATACCAAAAGCCAATGAAGGAGGGAAGCCGACACCCTAAACGCTAGCTGTAACAGCCAACAATCTACCTTTCTAGGGTTCCTTAGGATGTTTTCTTGGGTTTCTTTTTGCGGCTTCTTTATGCGAAATCCCGACAAAGGCTTTCTTCTTGTGCTACAGGTACACCCTAAAACTTAAACCCGGCACCCCTACACCCGGAAACCCTTAAATAGGGGCCCTGATTTTAATTGAATTCGAATAGGGTTTTGGGGCCCATTATACTTTACTGAGAATAAGGAGCCCCAAATACCGTATAGGTAGTTATTATGGCCTCTATACTACGCCCTTTAAGAGGTCAGATCTTCTAAGCAGGAAGTCGCGCTTTCAACATTGTTTCGCATCCCAAGGCAAGAGTCTAAATCCTCAAATCCTGGGCGCCCAGTTTTACCGTTTTGGATTGAAAGTTTGGAGTTTTGGCTTGAAGGTCTGGGTTTTAGGGTTTGGGGTTTAAGGACAACTGTAGGATGAGGGTTATCCAACAACCTGAAACCCGGGTTCCAAGCCTGAAAGCATCTATGTACTGTAGATGGGTACATCTTAAGGACGAAATGAACCCCAAAAGGGTTTAAGGTTCATATACTCATATACCATATAGGGATTCATAGTATATGAGTATAGGGCCCCTAGTTTTCGGTGGTCATTTGGTCCTTCAGGATTGACCCGATTACAAAGCACGGTGCCAGGTCTCCTAGTGGGCACTTTTTCCATTTGGCGGTCTTCTTAGATAGCGAACGGGGGAACTTTAAACTTTTTGGCCTTATATATTAGCTCTATTTCAGAAAGTTTGAACTTTTTGGGGCCCGGTTGTTGAAGAAGAGAGTCTTAAGTTTCTTACAATCAAAGGGGAAAAGGAGGGACCCTTCATGGGGACCCCTACCCTATAATGGGCTATAAAATGGGTATAGAATAGCTATATTAAGGGTATATACCTAGGGGTCCTTAGTAAGGGTCCCTCCTTTTAGCCTTGGATACCAAGCTACCCAATACAGGGAAGGGAGCGCGTTTATTCCTAGGCCAACAATCCTAAGACCCCTTATACTGCAACCTTCCACATCCCTTAGACTCCCATAAAACGTGCCCAAACCCTAAACCCTTGAAGACTACGTGCGCCTAAATATTTCTTAGGCCTTAAGTACCTACACGTCTATACTAAATAAGTGCATGGAGCTTCAGGGAACCCCAAGCCGTGCAAAGCCCTATTGCCCAGGTACCCTTCGAGCCACCCTAAACCCTAAACCCTAAACCCTAAACCCTAAACCCTAAACCCTAAACCCTAAACCCCTAAACCCCTAAACCCTAAACCCCTAAACCCCTAAACCCTAAACCCTAAACCCTAAACCCCTAAACCCTAAACCCAGGTACCCTTCGAGCCACCGGAGTGGAATGTCTGGGCTTCACTGTTTCTGGGGCTCGCGCTTCCCGTCCGCGAGCGGCCACTGAAAGCATTGAGCAGACTTTCCCTTCAGCCCTGTTGGGGTTTAATATATATATATATATATGTATATATATATATACATATATATATATATATATTATATTATATATATATATATACATATGGACCTCAATAATTACCAATACTATTCAGCCGGGTTCCTTTTATTAATGCAATATAATGGGCCCCAAAACCCTATTCTGGTTATTAAGGCCCCTATATTAGGCTTTTTGTGTTGAGGTTCGCAATTTCAGCATTGTTCCCTAGAGCCGACCGGGCTAGATCAAACAGGTTTCTCGCTCCTGCCATACCAAAACCCTAAGCCCTAAAAAACCAAACACACGAAAGCTCGAAACTGTAAAGCCCCTAATACCATGTAAACCCGTCCTAAAGCCCCAAACCCTTAGGCCCTGCAAAATTGTAGGTCATGGCCACCCGAGATTAAAGAGCTTAACTCGCAATTTGACAGTAGGTTTGCAGAGTCACTTTAAACCCTGAACCATGAAGCCTGAACCCCACGTGAACCCCAAATAACCGTTTCAGGATTTATATGCGGATATTGTAGTAAGGATGGGGTTAAGGTAAAGCAACCTAGACCCTAAACCCTACTTGTAAGCCTTGCAAGCAAGGCTAAAACAGCCGATGGGAGGTTGGAAGGGCAAAGGAGTCCTTCGACTGACTTGAGAGCTTGGGCTTTGTTTTTGTTGTCTGTATTTTTTTTTTTTGGGGGGGGGGGGGGGGTTTGGGTAGAGGGCTTAGGGTTTATGGTTTAGAGCTTAAGGTTTGAGGGTTTACAGTTTAGCCAAACCCTAAACCCTACATTTCTTCTTCTATCCTTAATTCAAGTACCCTAAACCCTAAACCCTAAACCCTAAACCCTAAACCCTAAACCTATATACTTTGGACACGGAGGGTTCGAAGTTCCGGGTTCGAGACGTCGGGTTGGTGTAGCCAACTTCTCGACCAGGTTTAGGGTTTAGGGTTTAGGGTTTAGGGTTTAGGGATGGACGTGTTCTTTTGCTGGGTTAGTATTGTGGGTTTAGGGTTCCCCATAGCCTCCAAATGACATTGTTAAGGAGAACATCGTAAATAGTCGTGGGATCCATAGGTTCTTTTCGGAAGGAAGGGTTTGGTTTTCAAATCCCTTGACGGGATCTCCTATGCCCAGATCCCGGGCTAGAATGAAGGGAAGTTTGGGGCGTCTTGACAGGTTTTGGGGGCTGGGGTTGGGGCCCTTCGGGATGAGTTCCCAGAGAGCCCAATACCCCTTAATTACGGATCATAGCTTAAATCATATTATGCGCCCCCCTATAATTTAAGGTATATTCCTTAATTAAGGGGTATTGGGCTCTCTGGGTTTCGTGTCAGGACAGGAGCTCTGGCTACATTGCCAAGGGCGGCAAAGGCGGCAAAGGTGACGGCAAAGGGCGAGGAGGCAATAAGCCAACTGATGACCCCGATTTCGTGCGCTGGTCCAAGAACATGCGGCTGGAGGGCGCTGGCTCAGGCAGTGACGTGGGCTATCAGGGTTGAGGGGTGTCCTGAACCCTAAAACCCAAGTTCCCAGACCACGAATCTTAAACCCTACATGCTACCCTAAAATCAGAGCTCTACACCCTAAACCCTCATGCCTGAACCTCAAACCCTGAAGCCATAAGATTCTGGACCCCAAATTTGGATAACACGGCTAAACATAATAGTAGCCTGTAAACCCTAAACCCGAAACCCTTATAGTACCCTTATAGATCCCTGTATAGGTACCCTTGTAAAATCATAGCATGGTGCCCGATTTGAGCTTATCAGGTGCGAGCTACGTCGTCGAGGACTATGTGGCAAGTGGCTCATTCAGTCGTGTCTTCCGAGTCAGAAGAGAAGTACCAGGCCTCAGGAACAGGGGGGGGGGGGGGGTTGGCTTTAGGAGAACCGTCCTCCTCAATGAGGGAACGTAGGGCATCTTATTGTATAAAGGTTTCTCTTGCCTGAAGGGTCATACTCTACCCCTCTTCTTGGGTACCTATGTAAGATGTTTCTTTATAACCGATCCCAACCATAAAACTAGGTACCCTCAAAAAGAGTGTAGGGTATGACCCTTTAGGTATGATTTCAATTACCTAGTAGTAGAGTAGGCAACCTTTAACTCTTTTTGGGTAGGATAGTCCCTTTGTATTTCCGATATAACCGAAAAGGTTAACCTTTAGTTCCCCATGATACCCGAGGGTTTAGGGTTTTAGGTTTTAGGGGTTTAGGGTTTTAGGGGTTTAGGGCTTTAGGGTTTTGGGTGTAGGCTCGCCTCAAGCCTAAACCTTAACTAGGGTTTTTTTGAGCGAGAGGCTATGCAAAGTACAGCGTTGACAGACCCCGAGCCGAAATCCTCAAGCCCCAAACCAGTTTCCGTAGCCTAGTCCCATAGGATACAAGGGAATGGGGTCCATCGGGGTGAGAATTTAAAGCCTCTGCGCGTGCAGGCGTGCAAGAACCAAAAAGACGATGGGGCAACTCGAGCGAAATCCTCGCCGCCAAAGTGACTCCTGCCTGCTATATAATATTGGGGGCCTAAATAGTTTCCAATAATATTTGTGGGGTTCCTGATTATAATTATCGTATAAAGGATCCCAAAACCTTGTTCCAATCGTGAAGGCCCTTTGTTATGCCTCACCTGTAGCCCCATGAACGGACCTTATGAGGACCGCACACACTAATGATATTGTTTTTTCCAATACATGGTATATCATATCAACTTGCATGCAAATAGCATTATGTTATATTGTACTACATAATATTGTTTTATACTACGTTCTAATGCATTGAATTCCACAATGTTGCATTGTTTTCTACGACATTGTCCCATATTTGATACATTACGCTATACTCTACAATTATGTTTCGCTACATGTATGCTGATATATCTATGTATATATATATATATACACTAGTTTAATCCTGTATCAAAGAAAGTGGTACCTAACCCTATTGTAATGTGCGATATTACATTGCAGCCTAGTCTAACATCTCATGTTCTGCCGTACTAACTAGGTTTTACTTCGCTATGTTGTATCATATTATACTGTAGTGTACTGCTTCTATCATTTTTTAAGTAAGATCAGGTTGCACCACATTGTATTATATAGTACGTGTATCAATATATATATATATATATATATATATATGTGTGTTTGTGTGCATGTTTGTTCCTATGTGTATGTGCATGTTTATATCTATATGCGTGTGCATCTAGGTGTGTGCCTACGCTTGATGTAGGCCTGAACCCTCGGCTTGTCAAACCCTGAGCACAAAAGTGCGGGGGCCTGAACAATTGCATCCACAGGTGTCTTGTTCATTTGTACTCTTTGGACAATTTTCTTCATAAGCTCTAGATGTGCAGCCCAATTAGGGACCTTGCACCCGAAGCTTCACATCCTCTTTGAGCTTTGAAGTATCATTACAGATTCGACGAGGATGCGGAAAGAGGATGCCTACATCCAGTACACCTCCAGCGGTCCTGGCGAGGGAGAGCTGCTACAAAGGCCGACCTCCTTTTCTAGGATGCCCAGTAGTACCCTTATTCCCTTTTTGTAGTCCTAGGTTCCTTATAAAGTTACCCAATACCAAAAAGAGAGGCCTTTTTATTCGTAGGTTACTGGGTATCCTAGTTTTAGTATTGAGGGTTTAGGGGAGAGGAGTCTGCTACTCTCCTAGTCTGTATTTGTGTTGGGATCCCTCGTCAGTAGGCATATTACAGTATAACCCTAAACCCTAAAGCCAGTTAACCTAGAACCGCATTCTGCGGATTAACGTTCTCTATCCGGGCTTTTGTGCCTAGAGGCCCGTAGAACCTTACCGGGAAAGTCCCCATTCTGAACCCTTAGGGTTAGTACGTACGACCCGTGAAAACGTCTCAAGGCCTTACCCGAAACCCTAAGTAAAATCCTAAACCCTACCCCTAAATCCTACGGCCTTACGATTTATAGGCTTTTAGGGCTTATAATTAGGGGTTAGGATGTAGAGTTCAGGGTTTAGGTTTAGGGTACATCAGAGGTCTAGGCGGTCAGGGTTAAAAGCCCATGTAGAACCCTTAGAAACCCCAGAGAACCCTATGGAGTCCTTGCAAACGTAAAAGCCTACCCAAGAACTTATAAATAAACCTTAAAACCCTAAAACCCTAAACCCTAAAACCCTAAACCCTGAAACCCTAAACCCCAAACCCTAGAGCCCGTACCCCGAAGCTCTAAACACTCCACCCGAAGCTCTAAACACCCGAAAACGTACCTGTGCCTGTTACCTTACATTCCCTAAGGGTCCACGTACCCAAATAGTATATACCTTGGGCCCAATGTACCTATATAAGGAGTACTTTAAGGCCAATGTATGTACTATATGAGTACATGGACCCTTAGGGATTGTTATGAAGGGATCCTTGCCATCAGATTTGCTATCCCCAAGTGCTAGATTCTAGGGCTTGCGTAAATTTTCGACTCTAGGGTACTTACAGACGGTTTAGGGTTTAGGGTGTTGGTTTAGGGTTGCAGCTTCCTTGACGAACCCTTGAAGGAACCTTTTCAAGGATCTATGAAGGATCCCTATCGGGCCCCCAAAACCCTAAAACCTGAACTCTTTCAAGGAGCCCGACGAACGCATGAAGGAACCCTTCAAAGAACCCTGTAATAAGGAGCCCCTAATCCCGTAATAATCCCTAAACCCTAACCCCTAATCCCCAAACCCTAAACCCCAAACCCTAAACCCTAAGCCCTAAACCCTAAACCCACACCCGTAAAGGAACCCTTTCAAGGAGCCCTTTAAGAGAAATCTTCCCGGGAGGTTGGAGGCCGCCCAACGCGAGGCGAGCGCGGAGGTCTTGACGATGCGATGCGTGGAGTCTCTAGGATCAGATCCTAGGGTTGGGTTCCTTATTATAGTTATAGGGTAATATAGGGACCTTCGTAATTAACTATACTATTTTGGGGCTTCCTTATTTGGATGGCTGGAGTCTCTAGGCTCAGATCCTTGGGTTCAGAGTTTAGGGCTTAGGGTCTCTGCTATCAGGGTTCAGAGTTCTCGGGGCTCAGTGTTAAGGGTATAACATAGGGGCCTGAGTGATTACCGATACTATTTTATATCGGGGTTCCTTATTATAACAAAATATATTGGGCCCCAAAACCCCGTTCGAATCATTAACGAATTTAGATGGCTGGAGTCTCTAGGATCAGATCCTGGGGTTCAGGATTTAGGGTTTAGGGTCACTGGTATCGGCATTTCATTTAGGGGAGTCTAGGATCGGATCCTGGGGTTTGGGGCTTCGGGTTTACAGGATTTAGGTTTTGGGGTTTAGTGAGTTTAATGTTCAGGTTTGGGGCTCAGGTGTAGGGTGTAGTTAGGGTTTCGAGTTGATAGGGTTCAAGGTTTCGGGTGTTTTTGTTGCTTACTGTGCGCTCTGGGTTGCGGTTAGCAGAATATGATAAGACCCAAGTGCGTTCTCGTTTGCTTTCTCCGCAGCCTAGGTCTTTTGCCACCAAGGACGATGCCGGCAAGGACAGCGGCTCTTTAAAGGGGTTTTTGGGCGGTCTAATAGTTTGGGCCCCTACAAAATCAATTCCCCCCAATAGGTACTTCGCAAGCTTGGGGGCTAAGTCATTAAACCGGACCCTGAACTCTAAAGCCAGTATGTCTCGGCTCCGCTCCGCGAAACACAAATTACGGCCAGACCGAATAAGCAAAGACAACGGAGGGGCTCAGTGACACCTCTCTAGGACTACTGGTGCCTGATCTTGGAGTGGCTGGATGCGTCACTCTTTGACGTGCTCCGCATGAACGGCAACCGCGGTCTTCACTTGTCCATGGTGCAGTGGCTGATAATCTGGGGTTTATAGCATTTAGGGTTTAATTCGGGGCTGTTCATTATGTGCTAGTTATGTAATAGAGGGTCTCGGCCCTGGGGATGTTTAATTAGAGCCTAAGGCTCATATCGGTTGACGGTTTCCTTTGCAGCAACTAAACACGCGGCTCTTCATCACGCTCACCCACTAGTGGTCTACCGGCCCATCGGAGCTGCGGTTTGGTGAAATAGGAATACTCCCTAAGGGTCCATGTACCCAAATTGTACATACATCGGCGCCAAAGTACCTATATAGGGTTACTTTAAGGCCAAAGTATATAAAAGTTGGGCACATGGACCCTTAGGGGCTTGCAACAGCAGCAGCTGCAGCAGCAGCAACAGCAACAGCAGTTGCAGTGGCAGGCTGTGTTGCTGGAACTTTGTGTTCCAGCGAGAGCTACTAGTGAATCAGTTCTACATCGTGGTGGAGGCAAGTTGCGCACACTTGCAATGAATCCTGTGGTCGGATTAGTGTTCTAACACGGTGGATTTTGCCAGGTGCCGATTTGGCACGAAACCCTGAAAGCGCTTAGCCCTACACCTGCAGCGACCCTGAGATTTTGTTTTAAAGTGTCTTTGAATTTCAACGCATGTCTTTGACTTTCAACGCTTTATAAACACATGGTTTATACTACTTCCGTTGGCTTCGGGCCCGGGCCATTAAGCGGATCCCTAGCCTCCACCCGTCCACACCTCCACCGCTCCACCCTCCACCCCTCCATCTCACGCCTCGCTCGCCATATTCCTCCACCACCCCACCCCCCCCTTCACCTTCCCCTCCACCCCTCCTCCACCCTCATCACCCCTCCAACCCCGGGCTGCCAATTAGATATAATGTGATATAGGGTGCGTAACGCAATCCCAAAGCTAAGCCTTAATCCCAAACCCTAAACCTTAACCCCTAAACCCTACAATAGTCTCTAGACCTGCATCACGGAACCTTTTGTCTGAAACCCTAAGCCCCAAGCCCAAACCTTAAACCTCAATCGAGCTGCTTGGAATTTGGTGGCGTCGCTGGTAAACAATGATTTCGACCAACGACACCAACAACATACATTTTTTGTCTGCGGGAATCTTGGATTTCGTTACAAATCTAAAAAGACTGACTCCTTCATATAAGTATATACTATACCCCCAAACCCAATTCTGACTGTTAAGCCTCTGCTACATTAGTAGCCAGGTCTATGTACATTTGACGAGATTGTTTGTATAGTTCTTGGTAACAAGCATATTCAAAGCACTGATAGTAAGAATCATGGTAACAATACCAATAATAGCAATGATAAGAATAGTAGAAACCTTGGTAAGAATATGAAAAGCCAACAGTATGAAACACTGATGGGAACAATGTTTACATATTACTAGTAATAGCAACTTAGTTGTTACTAACATACAAGTTTTAGTAACAGTCATCATCACCATGGTCACCATCATCATGATCATCGGCGTCAAAAACGACAAGCGAGGTGCGGGTGATGCTGACGCAGCTCCTGCAGCAGCTAAAGGTCTTGCAAGGCCTCGGCTGCACACACACGGCACCTTGCCTGAAAAAGGGCTAAAAGGGTTTAGGGTTCAGGCTAGGCCCAACAGCTCCAATAGCGGCCGACAGCTTTGGGTGAGGGCTTCGGGTTTAGGGTCCAGGGGTACAGGTCCTGTCGTATGATGTCGGACACAACCCCAGTAAGCCCTAACCTCTCAACACCAAACGGTCTTTTCTTCTTGGCAAGACCGTGCTTTTCAAAACAGATTTCAACATCCGACTTTCCCCGGCAGGTTGAGGTCATCGACCTTACCCCCTGCCCGTCAGCCGTATACATCAAATGCTAAACCTAAGCCGTAAAACCTCAGCCAAAAAACAATTGAACGATTGAAGAACCCCTTGGAAAGAGATTTAGAACCTTGTTTGGATCCCAAAGGACATCAAGCACAAGAACTGCTGTTTGGCTTCCACGGAGCACTACATGGCAAGCCTGCCAGGTGGACGCTTGGTGTTGGTGCTTAGAGTTTTAGGGTTTGGTTGTGCCATACAGATGTTATGGTGTTCTCGGCTTTTGCAGGATTCTTTTGGGTTTGGCATGTTGTTTGCAGCCGTGTCGTTCCTTGGGGTTTTCCACGTTCTCCATCAGAGTGTCCTGACCACAAAAATCGTTAACCACCCCCCCGCAAAATGACAATATACAGTGGAGGTAGCATAAGGGGCGGTATAGGATGGTATAAGGGCTAATACTAGATAGTTTAACCCCCCCAAAACCTACCCGTTAATGGGTGTACATATTTATATACTTACACATTCATATATCTATATATATATATATATATGTAGAACACATGAAAAATCCAAAAGGTAGATGTCTTCGAACCCCAGGAAGGGTTCTACTAGAACCCTACCTATAGTTTAGCGTACCTACTTCTCTTTATATCGGATCCTAACCATAAAACTAGGTGCCTCAAGACAGGGGAAAGGTATGAGGTAACGGCCACCCCCTCAAACATAAGCCCTTTCAGGGTTCCTTCGCGTTGGGGTCCTTGGTCCCTTGGTTCAGACAGAACTCAAGGAGTAGTAGAATCCTCATCGAACTAGTTTCGATCCCTTAATTCTTGAGTCGTTTCGGCCAAACCTTTAAGTGTACATTCAGAGTGTGTCCCGGCAGGTTTAAGGGCACAAAGCCCTCAAACTTTTTAACTCCTGGAACCTTAAATCCCTGAACAGTTAGGCCCCAAGCCCCCTAGCCCCTAAATCACCAAACACCAAGGACCCGAAGCGCTTGAAGGGTACCGGAAGGGCGGGCCCTAGCAGATCCTAGCAGGTGGTGGATCGACCATGATCCTGACCGATCCCGTGGTGAAGTTCATCGACTACGGCAACGCCGTCTTCGAGGGGCAAAAGAAGTCGGTAACCAAGTTTCACCAGAAGGGTTTAGGGTTTAGGGCTTGCAGTTCAAGGAGGGGTCCAAAGACTCCATACTTTGGGTTTCCAGATGGAGTTTGTTAGGGCTTTATGGGTTTTTTCTGGGTATGTTGAGGGTTTAGGAGGCGAGTTCGGTTCCGGGATGTAGATGATTAGATTGTGCTCTAACCGCAAGGGTTTTCAAGGAAGAGGGCCTCCTGCTCACCTTTTGAGTCCAAGTAGTACTGGTTTCACGGTGGATCCCAAATCCGCGAAAACAAGGACTCCATAGACCCTTAGGGCTAGGGCTATATCCAGGATAAAACTCCGAACTCTCACCCCAACCCGGGCACTCTGTGAGTTCGGGTCATCAGCAGCGAGTTGCAGAGGTAACCCAGCATGTAGATGACCCCCACGCGGCTTATTTTGTTGGGTCCTGTCAAGAGCCCTCAGAAACCTACAAAACCCTGTACATGATCAACATCGTCATAACAGGACCCCAGACAAACATGAAAGCTGACCTGAGCCCGCTTAAACTTATACCTTGAACCATAAACCTATTAGGTTTGGGCTAAACCCTCAAACCTATAAACCTAAAGCCATGATGGACCACCATTCTTCCGAATCGAGGCGGCACCAGGTTCCATGTTAGATTAAGGATGGCTGAACTGTTGCCGCAACTCCCTTTCGGGGTATATCAAGGCACTGTGATGGTGTTTCCCATACATATCATAGTCCAGAAGCATAGCTTCGAGATATATTGTCATGGTATATGCATAGGGGTACCAGAAGGGGTTTCGGGATATTTAATGTAAAGGTACAAGTACAAAGGCATCACTGTCGCCTACTTGTTTAGAAGCCTAAACCTACTGCTGGTGTAAACTCCACAAACCCCCCCAAGTCTCAAGACCAATGTCTACCACCTCCGAGCCCTGAATTCCTTATAGAACGTCCAAAAGCCCACCTGGTCTAGCAGCCTGATCAAGAAACCCTTTGGTGTTATAGGGCCGGGGTTTCTTAACCACCTTCCTACATTATAGACAACGACACTTACTGTTTTGGTTGACAAACCTAAACCTCAACCTCATACCGACAGATACCCCCGCTGTACTGCAGTTGGAAAAGATCCCATAAACCAAATAAGCAAACGATCGATATATATATATATATATGTACATATATATATATATATGTATGTCGACATATGTATATATACATATATATATATATACACATGTAGACGAGTGAGGCCGCACCCCATCCACACGAAGCAGCCGCCCGCCCAGAGGGTCGGCTCAACGTTGATGCAAAAGGGTTTAGCGCCGGTGGGGTGGGGGTTTAGGATCAAGGGTTGAGAGTTTAGGGATGTTTAGGGTTCAGGGTTTAGGATTAAGGGTTTGGACCTTAGGTTTAGTGGCTGGCGTTTAGGCTTCAGGCTCCATGGTTGGGCAAAAAATTCCAGGTGTCCTTTCCTAGCGCCCTTGTGTCGTGAATAGCGAGTATTACGGCCATAATTGAGCACAGCTAGGGCTTGGAACACTACCAAACTCTAAAGCCGAAGGCTTAAGACAGTAAGCAGCCCTTGAAGAACACTAAACCCTAAACCCCAAACCCTCGATGGGAGGCTCAAGTTTAACATGTGTTAGAAGACCTGAACCCGAAAGCCTTTCAGCAGCTTTTGAATAGGAGTTGAAAGGGACCTGAGGCGTTTCTCAGAGCTCTGGGACCTAAACCTGAGAGCCCTCTAGCTTACACCCTCAACCCCAAACCCTAAACATGAGTAGTTCTCTAAATTAGGGTCCCTCTTTGGGTGCTTATGATAATACGGCACCTATTATTTAGAGCAACCAATAAGGGACCTTAAGTTTGACAACTACCCATATATAGTATATACACTAAACAGGCCCAAGTTACACGCTGTATGATTACATGGACCCTTGTATCCTAAAGCCTTATAGAACCCTAAAAGGGAGCCCTTAGAGGAGCCCTTAAAGGAACCCTACTTAAACCCTAAACCAGAAACTCTAAACCCTTCAAGGACCCTTTTTTAGGGGATACTAGGAGCTGAGGTTTCGCGCGCCCGAGGTCCTCCTCAACATCCGGGGAGGTCGGCGCCGACTTCGGGGCTTTCACTTAGGGGTACTTAGAATTAGTTATTATTTTTGGTTATTATGATCCCTAAGAGACAGCTAAAATGATATTTTTTTGCTAGGGATCTAAGTTCAGTATAGTTTAAGCTTTGGCGTGCCTTCTGGGGTTGCACTCAAGGATTCTGCAGGGGTTCAAGGGTTCGTCTCCATTCCCTGAGCATTGAACCCCAGATCTCGAAACACCTTGCACCTGTTGACGCGATTGAAGCCGGCAAGCTGTCTTGCAACTCCTGAACGAAGAGCCCATGATTGAAGGCTTTGGAACCCAAAGACCAAGGTCGCGGCGCTAGTTCGGGGCCAAATAGTTTTGTAGAGCTGGGAAAGCCCTATGAGCCCGGTATAATACCTGCGCAAGACAGGATGGGGTCCCGCTAGCGACACCTGGACGCTGGGAGTGACGGGGGCCTTCCTCGTTGCACGGCTTGATGGTTAGGGTTCAGGGTTTAGGGTTTCGTTTTATTTTCGGATTTAGAGTTTAGGGTTGAGGTTTCAGGTTTAGGGTTTAGCATGTCGGGTTTCAGACATGAAGGATCCTACTACACTCGGTCTGCAGCAGGATCTCGCTTGCAGGTGATTTGGTTTTGAGTTTCGGGTTTGGGCTTGGAGGTTCAGACGTTTTAGTGTTGCTTAGGGTGAGAGTTTTGGGCTTGAGTGTTCAGAATCTGTGGTATCTTGCTCAAGCACCCGTGTAATATCGGGGCCTAAATTAAGACCAACTCTGTTTTGGGTGCTTATCATAAGGTTTGTGTAAAGGGGCCCAAAACCCGATTCCAAGCATTGGGGCCCCCTATGGTATCGTATATTGCTTTCGGACCGGCGTGGTGGTACTTTCTGCATGTGGGAAGAAGTGGAATGAACAAGGCACAGGGCGGCCGGCAAGCGCGCTGCAATGTGCTGAGCCGGCAACCCTGCACTCCACCCGCGGTTTCGATGTCACGTTTATGAGGCCCAAACCGAAGACTCCTAAAGCCTGAACCCTAAATTCCACGGTTTAGGGGCCTTGGCTCAGATCTCTAATGTTCCTCGTTAGCATGTACTCCATGAAGGCAATGTCGCAGCGTCTATTAGGCTGCACATTGCCTAAGTCCTGGGACCAAAAGAAGATGTTGCCAAAGACACCATAGACAGACGGGGTTTCCATCACAACTTATTCCCTGCTTACTCGGACGTTGCTCTAAAACTACTCCCCGGCCCAGATCTAAACACACAACCCACTCCCAAACCCTGCACCTCGACCCTAAACCCTAAACCCTAAACCGTCCCAAAATGGCCGGACCACCAACCCAGACATTTTGGGACCCCCCCGGGTCCCGGGGGTTAGTACTGTAGCAAAAGGCCCGCCTGGGGGTTCGGGGTTTAGGGTTTAGGGGTTTAGGGCTTACTTGGAGGTCCACAGGTAGCAAAAAGCGCGGTTATAAGTCCCCGAATATGGGTTATAACTATAGTTACCTGACTTATCACCCCACTTATACCTACCCATGAAGACGAACCTCACACCCTGAACCCTAAACTCCGAACCTCACACCCTAAACCCCGAACCCAGACCCTAAACCCTAAACCCCGAACCCTGAACCCTAAACCCTAAACCCCGAACCCACCAGGTCTCCGGGCAGCTGATTTTCAACTCTCACGACCCTCAGGACGAATCTGGGTAGGGTTTCTGTACCCAGATCCCCAAAGGTAGGTAGAATAATAGCCCAAAGCCCATAAAACGCTTCCTACACCATATCCTGGGCTTTGGGGTACCATACGTTAATTCCTACTTTTTCTTTAAAGGAACCATTATGAAATAGGTGTCTAAACTTTTTTCTCCTGGTTACTTAACAGCCCAGTTTCGATACTCTAAATCCCACACCGTACGGTTGATGATCTACATCCTGCATCACCCATAGTAAGGAATATACCATGATTCTCATAGTTTAGGGTCCTTAAGGTAATGCAGGATTTATACCATCAACAGTATCAAATTCTTCGGGCTTGGGTTGCTTTTGAAGCTTCCTTTGAAACGGTGCCGTGAAAGTTCCCCCATGGGTTCAGGGTCTTTATCGGGGAGTTTCCAAGATTAGGGGTACCTCATTTGGGGGTTCTTATAATATGGGTCCTACTATTCAGGGCACTATAATAGGGTCCCTTATTTTCGGAATCTCGGAAACTCCCAAACCCTGAACCCTAAACCCTTTATAGAACCCTTTCGATCCTTTAGAGGAGCCCGTATGGCACCCTAAAGAAGCCTAAGGATCCCCTGTTTTCGGAAACTCCCATAGCAGTTTGTGGGTTCGGCTTGGGGTGCTATTGGTGCGGCAAGGACTCGCATTGTTGACTCTGAGGCCGTCAGATGCTTTTGGAGCCCATGTGTCTTTTAATCTTTGTTTTTTTAGGGGGTGTGTGGGTTGAGGCTGGAGTTTAGGGTTCGGTGCTTGCGCTTTGGGGCTTTTGCCGCTTTGGGATTGGCTGCAAGGCTAGATATGAGCAAGGTTCTGGGTTGCGAGCCCTAAACGCTCAACCCAAGCCTAAACCCGCAAAAGCCGAACCCCAAACCCAAGCCTAGACCCTTAAAGCCGAACCCCAACCTCGAATTTGCAGCCCCGACCGTAGCGCGATATGGCTCCCGGGCGAAAAGCACGACGGCACGCCGGTTTTTCGAAAATGAATGCCCTCTTAAAGGTTCCCTCAACTGGTCCTTTAAGGGTTCTTTTCAGTGTTCCTTTAGGGGTTCCTGTAAGGGTTCTTTCAGGGTTCCTTTGGGGGTTCCTGCAAGGGCTCATTCAAGGGTTCCTTTGCGGGTTGCCTTAAGAGTTCTTCTTTAGGTTGGGCTTCAGGGACCGAGTAGGTCACCTTTGACCTTGTGGGGGTTCTATAGCGTTTAGGGCTTTAAAGGTTTAGAGTTTAGGGAGTTTAGGGTTTAAGGTATACAGGGTTTGGGGTTTAGTTGCTTTAGTTTGCATGGGTTTCGGGTTTAGGGTCTTGGTTCGACGGTATAAACTTAAGGTTTCAAACGTGGTGTTGAAGACTTTCCTTCTGAAGCCCTAGCGATTAAACTTCAAAGCGCTGAACCTTTGAATCCTAAACCCCAGATTCTTTGAAGCCAAAATTCTGGTCGCAACCTCAAACCCTCAACCCTCAAAGCTGCCTGGAATCATCCTGCCGAACTCCAGCAACTCTCATGCCCTATAGCCTGACCTCCTGGCACAGGCCTCGTCCCCAAATATGCATGTGTATCTCGCTTTTGGGGCGTGGTGGTCCGATGATGCATGTGTGTATATATATATATATATAGAGAGAGAGAGAGAGAGAGAGAGAGCGCAGAGAGAGAGAGAGAGAGAGAATGTGTGTGTGTGTGTGTGTGTAGTGTAAACAAACAGACCCTGATGCAGCTTTCATCCAGGAGCTGATCCGCCTCATGGTCCAAGCGCTGGGCCCGTTTCCAGATCGCCTGCTGGGAGACGCTCAAGACGCCCGCCTTGAAGGGCTCCTTTAAGGGCTCCTTTTAGGGCTCCTTGAAGGGCTCCTTTAAGGGTTCCTTTAAGGGCTCCTTTAAGGCCGCTGTTACGCTTCGCAAGAAGTGAAACAAGGCCTTGCCTAGACCCCCCAAACCAGGTAACACAAAGGCCCAAAACCTATAAAAGGCCATTATTCTACATACTTTTGGGGTCCATAAGGGGGTCCAGGTAACCTCCGTTTGCCCCTGCAAGGATGCACGTCTGCGACGGCTAGCAGAGTCGGCTATGCAGGAGAGCTCTGCTATTTTGGGGGTTCCTTTAACGGGACCCTTTAAAGGGGTTTACGATGGGGAATTTATGGCAGGGTTCTATGATATAGGAGCCTTTATAATTGCCTATACTATTTTGGAGGTTCCTTCTCATGCTTATAATATGATGGGCCCCAAAACCATGCTCTAATTATTATGGCCCAACAGTACCTCGCGGCTCACACAGCCCCAGATTTCTGAAGTTGTGCGTCCTTCGAAATTTGGAGAGTTTTTTGGGGCTCTGCACCAGCCCAAAACTCTGAACCCAAACCCGCTTCGGGTCATTCTCATCCGCTGCGGGTCCAGGTCCGCGAAATGACCCGGTTCTGAGAACTAAAGGGTCAACGGTTTAGGGTCTACCCTAAGGCTCCTGGACCCTCGTACTGAGATCAAACTCGCAACAACACGTAGCAAACTCAACACTCAGAAGGTCGAGTAAATGAGCCAAATTCCCGCAGGAGCCCTAGCAGATGCAACATGAGGGAAGCAACGAACTCTCCTCATCTTGCATGGTCTGGTCCCACGAGACGGTAATCCTGGGCCCCTAGCCCACACGCACCAAGCCCTTGGGGCATTTCTCTGTGCGAGGAGGGCAAGGACCCACAGCTGGCGCAGTGGCTGGGTCTGGCTTGGGCCGCAGCAAAGCATTTGGGCCATGCAGGGTTTGGGTTGGGATTGCACCTGCTGACCCTAAACCCGAAACCCACCCCCCTAAACCCTAAACCTGACAGCCCCTGCTTTGCCTAAGAGGCCGGCCAAGGCCCGGCAGCAGCCGCTTGCGCCGACCTCCTTCGGCGAATGTTAGCGCCCGGGGACCCTGGTGTCTTGTAGCTCTGTGTTCTCGAATGCTTTAGGGTTGTACAAGGCCTCCCATAAGGGTTCCATAAGAGTTCCAGAAGGGTTTTACAAGGGTTCCGTAGAGGTATATAAGGGCTCCCGAAGGGAGCGCCGGGAGCCCTGGTAACTCGTGTCTTGTGCTTCCCACAGGGTCCTAAGTCCCTACTTTCCGTAGTACCTACGCAGTAGAAAGTGGGCATTTGTCTAATAGGAATTACTATTATGGTTTAGGTACGAATTCCACATAGAAGCACCGAGGGTTCGTTGGATTCATGGGCTCTTTATGAGAATGGCGCTGGCAACGGAAGTCGTCGACACAGCTAGCGATATGGAGAGAACTTCGGGGACCTAGTAAGTGGGTAGTAAGTAGACAGTCATAAGTCTGACTTATGAGTACCCTAAAGGGGATCCTAATTCGGGTTATGGTACTCAGAAGTCTAAAACAACTACTTGCTAAAGCTCCCGACCCTCGTTGGGTTTTTTCTTGTAACTAAACGCCTTGGAATAAGGAGTACCTTGAGCTGTGCACGATACATATACATTCTATGTTAAGGTTCATAGTAGGAACCTGCATACCTGTATAAACCCTAACGTCCTAAACTTAATGCCTTCAACATTATAAACCGTTTTATAAGCCCTAAACCCTAAACAAGGTTGGGCGATGATAGTTCAAGGGACTTAGTAAGTAAGGCTATAAGTACCTTAATCGGGGTCATGAGTATAGTAACCCTAGTTATAACCCAAGTTACTCAGTCCCATGATCCTTTAAGTAACCCTAAATGCCCTCTTATAGAATCCACGTAGCTCCCCATTAAGGAGCCCTTTAAGGAACCCTAGTTACTAAGTCCCATGATCCTTTAAGGTAGGGCACTTCGCTCTCCTGAGAGGCTCGATCCGAAAGAGCGCATCACTGCAGAGGATGCGCTGCCAGGGCCTTGGTTAAGGACAAATACCTCGCATGGGTTCAGGGTTTGGGGGTGTAGGGTGTACTTGGAGGATCATGGGACTTAGTAAATAAGGTTATAAGTGCCTTATTCAGGGTTATAAGTATGGTTACCCTACTTATAACCCTATTTACTAGGTCCCATGATCCTTCAAGTAGGGTTCAGGGTTTGCTTACCTTTGGTTAGTAGTGAATGGAGGAGTGGGGTACACTTATAACTACTATGACTACCATTCTTTCATTCCCTACTAACCAATTTGGGGGTGTAGGGTTTAGGGTTCAGGGTTTAGGGTCTGGGGTTTAGGGGCTCGGGCTTAGGACAGTCAGACTCTGTAGGACTGTAGGAACGACTACACCTTACATGACGAGAGTCTCTACTTAAAGGTTCATGGGACTTAGTAACTAGGGTTATAATCAGGGTAACTATACTTACTTATAACCCCCAATTAAGGTACTTGTAACCTTACTTACTAAGTCCCATGATCCTCCAAGCAGGCGGCTTTCGATCAAGGGCAGGGCACTCCTTTGTGCAGGTCACACAAGCGAAGCAAGAAGGATTTTCAAAACCAAGCGGGAGACTTCCCTCCAGACTATGAGAGTTGTGTGTATAGACGTTTATTGTTAGTATTGCTATTGTTAGTAATACTACTGTTATTTTTGGCGTTATTGGTATTATGATTATCAGTAGTATTGGCATGATGATGATGATTGTCATTACTATTAAGTAGAATTATCATTCGTGTCATTGTGGCTATCCTTATTACCATTCATATTCTTGTTCTTCTTATGCAACTTATACATAATCATATACGTAGATAAACATAGACATACATACGAATATACATGTGTATATATATATATATATATAGTCTATAGAGTTTAGATTATGAGGGTTATATTGTGGTTATCCTCCCAGAGCACGAAGACTCAGCAAAAGCTACAGGACATGACACTGCGTCGTGCATTGATCGTTCGGGGGATTAGAGCTTCAGTGTTTTGGGTTTCGAGGATGGTTTTACGGATTTCCGGTCGTAGGTCGGGGAAGACAGCTTGGTCATGGTGCCTGCTTTAAGGGATTCCTCTAGAACCTTTTCGGTGTTTAAGGGTTACCATGTTGAAGGTGGTGGTGGTAGTAGTAGCAGTAGCAGGTAGTAGTAGCTAGGTAACCTTTGCATCTTGGCGCAAGATGAGGGAGATTGCCAAAGTGCTACAGCCACATGTATCTCTTAGGAGGGGCCCCCACCCTGTAATAGTGGTATAATAGGAACATAATAGGAATATAATAGGGCCCTAATATAATCCTTATGGTCACTATTACAGGGTGGGGGCAGCTTCTAATGTAGATCACAAAACTCAAAGCCAACCTGTGCTTTTCGAGGCGGCACCCCTTCATCGTGGAGGGTGGCGCAGGGGAGACGGTCAGCCCTGCGTGTTGACGTAGTTCTAACGTCAGGGTGCCGTTTCCTGACTTTCGTCGATATAGAAGCCTGCAGAATTACCAATATTTTTTGTTATATTTAACTATACTAACCCTAAAACCGCGGGCTAACTATCAAGACCCCCATGGTTTAGATTGAGCTTCTGTATCCGCCGAACCTTCATAGATTTCGTTAAGCTTGGTCACATAAGTCGAACAATTATGAACAGTGTCCCCATTATGGTCAGTAAGGCCCCCCTTAAACACCTAAAGCTTGAACCCTAAACCCTTAACACCCAGCCATTTTACGGCGACCTGCGAGAATTTTCTTTGAGGGTTCTGTAAAGGGTTTTCAAAGAGATGGTCCAGGTTATGTTGAGTGCTGCTTTAAAGGTTCTACAGAGGGTTTTCAAGGGTTTGCTAAAGGTTGCTTTCAGGGACCATGTATCTACATGGTACAGACTTAGGCCTTAAAGGGGTTCCTATATAGGTTCTTGAACGCCTCCTTACGTGCTATGTAGGTACATGGAGCCTAACAGTTCACACGAATATGAACGAGAGAAGGCAGGATACATGCAGCGCCACTGAGGGGGGAACCTTCAGACAAGATACACCCTCGGATTAGGCATTTTCATCCTAAGAGCGTAAACCCAAAAGGGTCCAAGTATCATTCTGCTATATACTTCTAGGGCATTTGGGAGGTCTAAGTCTATACCTAAACCCTACCCTCGCGAGGGTTTAAGTAAATTGAAGGGTTTGAGGGTTTAGGGTTTAGTAGGGTTTAGGGGTTCAGGGTTTAGGGTTTAGGGTAATGATGATACTTGGACCCTTTGGGAAGCCCCAACAGGTCCTCAACCCGAATCAGGCCACCGTGCCGCCGAGAAGTCCGAGGACGTCTCTTTCTCGCCCATCCCCGGGTGGTAAAGGCAGACATACCCTAAGCCGGAATAACCTACCTTTTTAGGGTTCCTTACCATGATTTCTTCATATAAGTTCTTAAAAAGGTAGGTTATTCCGGCTTAAGGTGGGGTTGAGAGTTTGGGGGGCTGTTTGGTTTAGGGTTTAAAGGGCTCCTTTAAGGCCTTGAAAATAGAAACTTCCACTCCCTGCAGCACAAAGGACCCTAAAGCCATCCACAGCCCTAACCCCTTCGGGGAGACCCGAGGGTTCTATCCAGCTGCTGTAGGGGGTTTCACAGGGGTTGTAGGGCTTCGGAGGGCTCGGGTGTCGGGTACAGCTTCCACAGGATTCGGCCTTTTCTTTGCGTTGTTTAGTCTGATTGTGTTCAAGGTGTTACGGCTGTAAGGTTCGAGGTCTTGTGGGTTGTATGGCTTAACTTGTCGCAGGTGGAGGAGGTTTCACCGCTGGAGGTGAGGATCTGAATATCGCAGCTTTCGGGCCAAGGGTCGCGACGGAATTCAGGGCTTCGGTGGCAGGAAGCCCCAATGGGACACCGAAGGCATGTCGCCACGGTTTAGGGTTTAAGTCGGTTTGGGGCTTTAGGGTGCAGGGTAGATGTTCGTAGGAAGGGCCCGGGCAGGTTGCTCGGGGCCGCAGATTTTCAGCGTCGGCGGTGTACAGGAACATTCTGCCGGGCTTCACCTGTTTTGATTCTTTCTTATGGGACAGGGTTTTGGTAGTTGGGGGTTCATCCATAGAGCGCTGAGGGCTTGGGGCTGAAAGCCTGCACAAGAATCGTGTCCCTTAGCAAGTAAGTGGAGGATCATGGGACTTAGTAAGTAAGGTTGTAAGTACCTTAATTGGGGTTATAAGCAGTAATAAGTATAGTTACTCTAATTATAACCGCAGTTACTAAGCCCCTTGATCCTTTAAGTAGTCGTCTAGGGATCCGATTATGGGGACATTAAGCGAATGGAGTTTACCGATCTGGGAGTTTCCGACATAGGGGTACCGTATTTTGGGGTCGGTGTCTTTGTTATGCAGTATGGTACGCCCTGGCGGCGTGCACTTTCGTACAAGCATTGTTATAAGGATCCTACTGTTTAGGGTGCTATATAAGGGTCCCCTATTTTCGGAAACTCTCATCTGGGCTGCGCATTATAGTTCCTGGGGGAGTCTCAGTGCAGGTGGGCGATGACTTAATGCAGCCGTGGCCGCCTGGGCACTGAGAGCTGGAGCATTTACCTTAAGAGGTCCGGTAGCTAGTCAGCCAAACGACACGTGGGAAGTTTCACACTAACAGTACTAGCTAATGGCATGTAATTCTTCGGAATTAAGCGCATCCTGGACCCAAGTCCCCGTCACGTATCCAGCTACATTGGGTCCGTTGGTGTTGCAGCTGCAACTCTAAAACCCTACAGCCCCAAACCCTAAGACAAGCCTGAAGCCCTGAACCTTGCAAGCCCTAAAGCCCTAAACCGCTCCGACTTCTTGGGTCCTTTGGGCTTACCCCCACTCCCACCCAACTACCTTCTAATAAAGACCAAATACCGGCTATTCAGGACCATAAGGGCTCCATTACTGGGCCATTGGGAGGTCCTGGCCCTTGGGTACTTCGGCCTTTCTGTTTTACGAACTTAAGTTTAGGATGCAGGAGGCATGCATTACTTCGAGCCTGGACTTGGTCTTCTGTAGGACCGTCTCAGGTCATTGTTCAAGGTTTCGGTTCCAGAATACTATGTATGTTATGCTTGGCTTGGATCATGGGACTTAGTAAGTAAGGTTATAAGTACCTCAATTGGGGTTATAAGTAGTTCTAAGTATAGATACCTTGATCATAACCCTAGTTACCAAGTCTGCCACCCTAAACCCTAAACCCTAAACCCTACCCTCAGTCGTTCCCAAGAGCTGACGACGAGACATCTGCTGCCCACGGAAGCTGACAAAAGACTGCCGGAAGTGCTGCAGAAAGGGTTGAAGTGTAGTCTTTCGGATCTTGCACTTTACAGGGAACTCCAGAAAGTTGGAATATGGTTTCAGGGTAGGATACCTTATAACTTACCATAAAGGGTTTAGGATAATCATATTCCAACTTTCTGGCTTTTACTTTAAACTCTTATAATATGTTAGTGTCAGGCTTTGGAGATTGAATAAACCTCATGTCATAATAAGAATCCCTTCATGATTCAAGCTATATTCCTTTCGTGTAGACGGGCTTTGGAGTCTCTGGGTAGTGATGAGACATCCTGGAGTGGTCGGGTCGACCCCTCTCAAAAAGGCTTACTTTGTTTATAGGGTTCCTGAGTACGAAAAGCCTCGAGGCCTTTCAGCCTGAGGCCCAAAGCCCTCATCCCTATTTCCTAATGAGATGCCCAGTCTGGGCTGAGCCGGCCAGACTACTGGTGCAGACTCAAAAAGCCCTTCAGAAAAAGAAAACACCTAGTTCCTACAGCCCGATGCCTGAAGACTCTGATTGAGTCCCCAGAGCCTTGGAGTTCATGGCAGACACCCCCCAAAAGGAACCCCAAGCCCTCAACCCTGCCCTAGGCCCTAATCCCTAGGCTTTGAATCCGAAACCCCAGAACCGAGACTCTAACTCTAAATCCTAAGCACCAAGACCAAGATCGTGTTTGTAAATCCTAGACCCAATGCTGACTCTAAATCCTAAGCACGAAGACCAAGATCGTAATTCTAAGTCCTAAACCCAATGCCAAGACCCTAAACCCGAGCAAACTCCGAGCCTCAAGCAGGCAAAAGAAGATTTCGCCGGACGTGGCCACGGGCGCCATGGAAAAGTACGGGCTGAAGATCGCCCGGCGCCCAATCGCTGAGGGTTTTTCCTTGGAGGCGGTTGGTACCCAGACCTTCCAGAATCCCTCAGACTCATTTAAGGAATATACCTTCAACACCTTCAACCGTATCAGAGGTCCTACTACTTTGGGAGGTTTATTCCTTAAATAGAGGGTTTTGCCTGGACTTTAGCAGTCGAGTTTTTTTTAGTTGAGGGGGGGGGGGTGGAGGGATTAGGGTTCTGGGTTCAGGGTTTAGAAGTTTAGGGCTCAGGGTTTAGGTCTTCAGGGGTTGAGAAGCCCTGAGGGTGCAAGGACCCAGTAATTAGGTACTCGGTTTCAGGATAGTCTAGGATGCCCAGTAGTACCCTTATTCCCTTTTGTAGTCCTAGGTTCCTTATAAAGTTACCCAATAGCAAAAAGAGAGGCCTTTTTATTCTTAGGTTACTGGGTATCCTAGTAGTAGTTATGTTAGGATTTTGGAGAGTATATGATTATTAGGTACTTGGACCCTTGGGGATGGTTTAGAGTCTGGGCAATAGGAGGTTCATGGGACTTAGTAAGTAAGGTTGTAAGTACCTTACTTGGGGTTATAAGTATAGTTACCTTAATCATAACCCTAGTTACTAAGTCCCATGATCCTTTAATAACCCTAAACTAAATTCCCTCTTATAGAATCCACGTAGATCCCCTTTTTAGGAGCCCTTTAAGGAGCCCTAGTTACTAAGTCCCATGATCCTTGAGTAGGAGGTTCAGGGTTCAGGGGTCATGGAGCTTTGGGCTTTGGGATCTAGGGTCCCGGGATCGAGGGTTCAGGTTTTTACGGTTTTTGCTAGTGGGTTTATGGGCCTTTGGGTTCGGTGTTTAGGATATCGGGATTTTGGGTGTTGAGTTTTTAGGATAAGGGGTTTGGAGTTCAGCGTTTTGGTTTGTAGGTTTTCGGAGTTTAGGGTTTCGACTTGCTCTTCATTTTTTTAGATATCTTCATTACCTGGAGGATCCAAGTGCTCATACTCTGACTCGATTTGGGGCACCTGAACCTCATAAGCCCCAAGCCCCAAACCCAAAGATGCTGATATCCTAATGGTTCGCGTAGGCCTTACAGGGTTCCAGATACAAGCATTTCAGGGAATACATACGTGCTATATAGGTACATGGAGCCTTAGGGTAGGTTACCCTTATTTTTCTTGAGCGCATTAGAAGCTACCATAGTTTAGAGGACAACTGTGTTTGGGTGAGATACTCGGGCACGAGGAACATGTGAATGGTGGCGTGGGCAATTGTCGAGGAATCTTACAAACGAACCGTAGACCTTAAGCTGCAAATCTATATTAACCTACCTCAACATCTGCAACTCTGATCCGTTGAATGTTGGAAGTTCCTCCCAGCGAAAAGCACGCCTAGATATATAGCCCCCCCGCCCACCACCACAAAAAATGCAAATCAAAAAAAAAAAGGAGCGGCCTGACATTTGCATGGACCACGAGTTGACCGCGTGACACGCGTGCAGTGGTTCAAAGAGGCCCAGGCGAGAAGGGTTCAGCATCCAATCAAGTTCGAACCCTAAACCCTAAACCCTAAACCCTAAACCCTAAACCCTAAACCCTAAACCCAGGCGTCTCGGCTCAGGGGTTTATTCCGGATTGGATAGCCCCGGCCGCGTTGACCCCGTGCGGCTGATCCTTTGTGACGGCCCACCACTGCAGCCTGGAGTGACCCGTACGGGCTCCAGGCCTCGACTTCTCCATCTACTGCCTGGTTGGTTAATCGCTGCTGTTCAATCGGCCGATTTTTCCTACACTGGTTGTTTATGGTTGGTGGAGCTTTTCTGGTTGGATTGCTCTGCCTAGTCTCTGCGACCCGCGGCTACACTGGCCTTTTGAGCCACGAGGTTCCGTGTGGAGGAGACTGGGGCGCACCGCAGACAGCGGAGGCGCCGCACAAGGGCGCGCACCCGATTGCGCGCGGTGCTGAGTGGCTACCTTCCTTGGGATCGGAAGGCAGCGCAGGCACTCACGCTCTTGGACGGACACCATTCGCAATCGGAGTTGCCACAGGCCGTGAGGCGGCTTGTGAGTTTGAGGTTCACATACCGCAAAAAGAGCGCCATGGCTGCTTGGAAATGCAGCGTATGCAAACAGATGTGCCGTGCAAACGCCAACTACTGCCCGAGCTGTGGGGAGCACTGGCAGAAAGTGGCGGCAAGAGACACAATGGCTCCAAGACAGAGGCCGGCAGAAGCATGGGACCAAGGAGGCCAAGGCTACCAGCGTGGATGGAAGCAGCCACGCGAGCGCCGGCCATCTGCATCTCCTCGACGGCGTGGAGAAGGCAAAGGTGGCAAGCAGAAAGGCGCCAAAGGTGCCGATCCGCAGCCTGGGAAAGGCAAGCCTGGTGCCGCCGCCGCGGTGCCGGATGTGGGACAGTTGCCGGCCCCTCCGAAGACAGGGAAGCCGAACATGCCTTCTGCAGGAGACGGCCCATCTGGAGCCCCTGCTCCGTCCGAAGACAGGAAAATGTTGGAGCAGCTTATGGCTCAGTTGAGTATAACAGGAACGGAGCTTCCTGCCGGTGTTGCCTCCATGGTGACACAATTTCAAGCAGAGAATCATCGCTTGCACGGGCGACAATTACATCAATTGGTCGCCAGACAAACTGCAGCCCGCAAGGAGATCGCACGGCTCGAACAGGAGGCCAGCACTTTCGAGAAAGCCTGGACTACCTACATGGAGAAACTTTCCCAGTTGATCGAACAGCAGATGGAGGAAAGACAACAGCATGTTGCTGCCAGGGAGACCGCTCTCAGTGCCTGGCACGCGCAGCTGACCGAGGCGACCAACCAGCTGGCCGCCCAGGCAGGTGCCACCTCGACGGGCGAAGCGGACATGGACACAGCCGAGGACATGGTCAATCAGGCCATCGAGGACGAGGCGGAGCAGCGCCGAGCCAGGGAGCAGGCCAATCTTCGCTTCCAGTCTATGCTACAGATGTTACAGCAGCAGCCTGGCTTGGTCAAGGGACCAAGAGAAGGCTCTCGGACACCCAGGCGGCGCAAAGGCGAAGAGGCCGAAACAATCTCTTCACGCGAAGCCTCGCCTTCTGGACGGGATGGTACTACGAAGGTCGAGGCGATGGAAACTGGGGATGCCAAGGCATCTGGTGGCAAGGGGGCGCCTGTCACCAAAGTCCCTCAATAGGCTCCTGTTGCAGCTACACGAGTGCACAGGAGCCAAGCACGGTCGGAGTGGTGCCATGGAGCCACTCTGTGCACTCCGACCCTTCCTGTGTGAGCCCCTTTCTCGCACAGTTGATCGCGCTACAAGCAGAGTTCGATGTCGCAACTGACAGCACGTCCGGGGTGTTTCAATGCCTGGTGGACGATCGCATCGAGATTGCACTTGAACAGCCGGTTGCTGCCTACCCTGACCCGCTCGATGGGGTTGTCTCGAGCCAGGCAGGGTGGGACTCCTTCCGGATTCCCAAGGGGCGCATGGGGATGCCCTTGGTTGAGTCTGAAGCGGAGAGCCACCTTGCTAAGACTGAGACTGCTCTAGAGCTGGACGTCCTGGTAGGTCAACTTCCAGTGTACACTAGTGTACAGGAGTCAGGTAGGCCGTTGTCGTGCTTGCACACATGCCGACACACTTTCCCTTTGAAGGCCTCTTTTGCCGATTCCCAGCTCCCGGCCGAAGCCTGGGCCTCTCGCTGTTACCGCCATGCTAACAGCTGCATTGCACGGAACCTCACAGGTCCAGTTCAGCAGGCCCTTCTTCATTACCACCAGGACAGACTTTCCTCAGGGTCGCATGTCCCCTCCTCCGTTCCTACGGAGGTTTCCTGCCGGTTTTGCATGCCATGTGGTTACAAGGACGGTTCCTGTCGAGCCTTGGCCACACCCACAGCAAGGCCCGTCGTCCCCCGGTCAGGAGGACCTTCGGCCGTTGAAGATGCGGCCACTGAAAGTGACACGTTTGAGCTACTTGTCACTCAGGTCCGAGTGCAGCCGGCTCACCTTGATGAGCCCGAGGTCAGATGCCAACCTCTGTCGACATTTCGTTGGCACCAAGGTTTCAGAGCTTCGGGAGCCGATGATCAAGGGTCACAATACAACAGGTATGTTGCTTTCAGCACAACGGACCATGCGACGGTCCGACCCCTGCCGGGCACTGGATCTCTCGATGAAATCATTTTTGACCTGGTCACTGTGTTCCCCGGGCTACGATCCGTCAAACTGCTACAGCAACGCTTGGTCGGATACCCGGCAGCGCAATTCGCTATCGCTACTCGAGAGGACCTGCCTGCCAGCATGCCTGTTCCTCTTGATTTCCGACCATTGCAGGGACGGGTCTGTACCGTTGCACTTGAGGCTGGGTGGGATGTCTCCCGCCTGCGTTTCTACTGCCTTGCAGCGTGTCCCTCAGAGCGGCTGCCTGTGGGTTCCTTTGAGTTCTTTACGCCAGAGGGTGAACCCTTTCACGAAGTTGGGGACCAAGTCTTCGACTTCTTGATTTCTGGGAGTGCAGTTGCTTCTGATACTGATGCAGCTGCCCTCATGCAGCTCACTTGTGCGCACTCAGCTAGCCCCGGCCCCCGGCTCAAAGGCTATGCTGCAGTATCAGGACGAAATCCATTCGTTAAGCTGCGAGAGCCCAGAGACTCCGCCCTTCACCAGGCCAAAGGCAGACGGGTTCCTCTTTTGGTGCCATCGGGCCCAGCTGCTAGTAAGGACAGAGGAGTCCTTCGACCAACCGAGATTGCGTTCATCAGGGCCGCCAGAGCCAGGGTCTTCCCACCGGACTTAGACGGCACTGCCCTCTACTTCCCTCTGGAACGCATCATCGTGGAATTGCGACCCAGCATCGACTCTCAGGGGCGTGGCCGCTACACCGTCTTCGAGCCGGGAGCGAGGCCTCGAGTCAGAGCATGCGGTGCCGACTGGGTCCTGGGCGATTTCGCCGCAGATGCGGCTGGTTCCGCTACCTTTTCGGTGAGGGCAATCCAATTTATTACAAGGCCCATTGCTGGATACCCCATTCCCCAAGTCATTCTTTCTCCAGCCTCTGCTCCTGTCAACCATTTCGCCGTCGTGTTCGATCTTCGGTGCCAGGGGCTCGACATTGTCACGGCAAGCATTCCACCAGTGCTCCCTCTTCTTGAACTAGAGCCCTACGTTGCAGCGGGAGCCCCCATACCAAGCCTCATGCGATTTAGGCAGGGCCCGCCTTTGGCTCTCATTGATTCGGCTGGGCAGCGTCACTTGGCCATTTCGGCGCCATTGGCACAGTATGAGTGGGTGGTCTTGCAATTTGTGATGCAGGACCAGGACATGCCCGTGACCAACGCCTGCAGTGAATCCGAAGCGGCGCAGCTCCGGGATCCCGGGCGCACTTTGCGCAGCACTTCGCCTGCGCATGAACAGACGCGCCGCCGAGAAGCAGTCCTGCCTGGGGACCCTCCACCAACGGCACACACACGGCGCATGGCCAACCCTGCTTCAAGGCCCACTTGTGACTGCTTTCCCACGGAGATGTTTGACAATGAACAGGGAGTGGCCGAATCCCTTCAATTCGCTCTCGAGACCATGATGGGGCGCAATGGCGCGCCTTGCTTCCCCTTCACTGTGTTTGCATGGCATCAGATGCCTCGCCGCCTAACCGCGGGCCTAAGCTGGACCTTGCACCAGCTTGCACTTGCGGCGCAAGCATCTGCTTGGGATGACGCCACGCGTGCTGTGCATGTTCTGCAGTGTCCTCTCCAGGGATTTGCCTCGCCGCAGCTCGTGCTCACACCTGTCGATGTCACAGCACCTTGGAGAGTTCTGCCTGTTGATCTTAGGCCTCTCGGAGGATTGGTTTTTCCCATTCCCGTGGAGCCAGAAATGCACATGCAGGACGTTTTCGAGTCCATTGTACCCTTCACCACCACTGATGTTGCTGTTCAGCTAAGGCTGCAAGGCCATGAAGCGCCTTTTCTGCAGGATCAGTTCGGCGCGGTGTTGCCTAATTTGCCAGCGGATCTCAGCCAGCTTGATTGGGTTGTGGTTAGGCCTCGTAGGGGTGGACCGGCGCTCGGACAGTCGGGGGTCAGCACCACCAGTACCACCACCTTGATGCGTCTCAGGGAGGATGAGACCCTCAGCTTTGCATTAGTTCATGGTCCGAAAGTGCTACGCACCTCGCCTCTTGTTGTTCGAAGCTCGCGACCAGAGCTTGCGCTCGCCCTACTGGTTGGCACTTACGCTCGGCAAACAAGGTTGCCCGATGCCGGCACAGTGCATTTGACTCAGGCATTTCCCTTGAGGGAAGAAGGGCGTTTCCTGGTGCCATTCGTGCTCACCAGTGGATTCGAAGAATTGGTCGCTGTGATCATCGACACAACTTTGAACGGACGGGGCATGTACTCTGTTGAAGCTCCAATCGGCACCTGGCCGGAGCAGCTACTTACTCAGGCGCAAAAGGACCAAGAGCTGACCTTCCTGGTGAATGGTCTCCCCATGCAGGCTATGAGGCGGCCAATCGAGACAGGAGACTACCTGCAGCTCGTCCACGTGAATGCACTGGGACAGCCCTCTGTCACTCCGGCCACTTACTTGATGCATTGTGTGCAGTCTTTGAGACTCTGGTCCCTGCCAGTTGCCTTTCCGCCGCTCACCCATGTGAAAGGCCCTCTTGGCACCGCGCTTGCTGAGCGCAACAACAGAGCTTTTCTTAGGTTCTTCGAAGAGCTCGCCACTAGACGCACCAACATCTTTGGTAGATTTGGCACCGGGTGCAATTCTCTGTGGCTCTTGAGTGCACGACACCCTCCTTTTCAATTTGCCATTGAGTCGCCATATCGACCTACTCTCGAAGAGGCTCAGGAGGTCTTCCGGGCATCCGGCATTTTCACAGATGCTGACAGAGTCACGGAGGCTGAGCGTGCCATCAGCATTGCTGGCACTGCTTTCGTTCGCTTTCGGGACGACGATGTCTTTCTAACCGTCCTCATGCCAGCTCCTCTGCAGCCCGAGTTCTTCCACACGGCGGCTATCTCACCAACGGCCCCCCCGCCCCTTCGATGGCTGCCACACTCACAGTATACGGCCGCATATGCACCACTGCCCTTGTCACAAGGAGTGGCATATTCACTACTCGTGCCATCCACGTCGGCTCCTGAAAAAGCCGCACGCACGCGGCCGCGGCCTGCGTCACTTTCGGGAAGTCTCAGCCTGCTTCAGACTAAGACAAAGCTGCAGAGAGTGTCTGTCGTCACGCCATTTGGAAGACGGGCTCTTCCTGCGCTTTCTGCTGGGCCCAGGGACTTTCCCACCGGGCATCTTGACCAGCGGCCTTCGACAACAAAGGCCAAGATTGAGTTGTGCAGCCTCCTTCCCGAGGCAGGCGATAGCTCCAAGATAGCCCCCGGTGAGCAGGGGCGAAATGTGAGTGTGCGCTTTGGGGCTACTCTTGAGATGTTCGATTTCGTCTTTGCCCCTTTTAGTGCTGAGATCTTTGATCTTGACTGGGGCGACGTGCCTGGCATTCAGCAATGCTCCTCTGATTTCGTCCAGCGACTCCCCAAGGCCGACAGAGGCAGTCGCATAGAGGCGCTTCAGCTTTTTGTCGATGGCTCGTTTTTCCCAGACCAAGGAAAGGGGGCCCGTGCTGGCTGGGCCATAGTCGCCCTTGGTTTGCAGCAAGGCATGTGGTGTTGGATTGGGGTCTGTGCCACTTCGGCCTCGGTTGGCGGCTCTGCATCCACTTTTGGCACCCCGGTCGAGTCATGCTTTGAGGTTGAGTTGGCCGCTATCAGCCATGCTCTCGCTGTTGCGATCGCCATGCCCGTTCCCGTTCTGATCGGTTACGACTCAACATCTGCTGGCGATCTCGCACAGGGATTTGCTGCGGCCAGTCAACAAACGGCCCTCTCGGATGCCGTTGTCTCCCTTGCTCACCTGCTTGATGTGCTTGGTCGACGACCCAGGTACCTGCACATCCGCTCGCACTTGCAACACCCGCTGAATGAACTGGCAGACCAGGCAGCCAAAGGTGCAGCGCGGCATATGATACAAAGCGGGATTCCTGAGACGCTCGCCGACTCCGTGAAGGATGGTGTTCTTAAGTGGCTTTGGGTTGCCATAGGGGCAAGTCCATCCATTCCAGCTTTGAACCTGAATGGCTGCATCACTGACGCCACTCCTCCCTCACCAGGACCTTCGCTTGCAACTGTGCTTGGGGACCCGCCTCTTCGCGGGGAAGGTACCCTCCGCTTCAAGGTCTGCACCTACAACTGTCTCTCGTTAGCATCTCAAGCACAGAAGGAGTCACTCAGCAGACAGTTCCTTCAGCTCGGCCTTAGTATCATTTGTCTTCAAGAGACACGCTGCAGCTGTGCGGCCCGGCAACATCTGCCTGACTTTCACATTCTAGGCAGCGACTCCCACCAAGGCCAGTTAGGATGCCAAATATGGTTTTCCAAGAAGGCTGCAGTTGGCACCTTGAATGGCGATAAACTACATTGGGATCCGACCGGATTCAGTGTGGCTTTGCGCCGTCCACGATTCTTGCTTGCTTTCGCCAGGCTCGGGTGCTTCCGCATTGCAATCTTGAATGCACACGCACCTACATCCCGTGCGACTGCTTGTGAGCGCAGGGAGTGGTGGGCATCTCTCCATCAGGCCTTTGCCATGATCCCTTGCAATTGCGTGCCACTTGTGTGCATAGATGCCAATGCCCGCTTGGCTTGCCCCTCGGGTACTGCCTCTGACAACATTTCGCTGCTCCAAGGTTTCCTCAGGCGGCACGAGCTTGAGCATTCGGATTACTCTGATAAAGAGGGACGAGAGCTTGCCACATGGATTAGCCCCAACGGACACGGAGCCTGCATTGACTATGTTCTCTTTCCCAAGACAATTAGAGAAGGTGTTCGCTCCTTAGGGCCCGTCACTCACTTTGAGGGCTTAGTCGACCACGATCACCGGCCGGTGATCGTCGCCCTTGACCTGCAGCAAAAAGTCTCTCATGCGGCTCCTCAGCCCCGGCTAGACTTGCAATTCCTGCGAACTCCGCAAGGAAGACATGCACTCAGCCACCTTCTCCATGGCATGCCTGCAGTGCCCTGGGAGACTGGGGTTGATGATCATCTCGCAGCCATCAACTCGCATATCAGCAAGGGACTTGCTGCGATCTGTCCCAAGCTCACGCACTCAGCTCGCAGGCCTACTACTTCAGAGGCCACCTGGCTCTGCATTCGACATCGGCGAGAGCTGCGGCGGGACTGCCACCGCCAGCGACTCCTCTCTCAGCAATCGCTGTTGCAGGGCTGCTTCCAGACCTGGGCCGCGGGCATGCGTGTGGTCACAGTTGATACGCATCTTCAGGGCCTCCACCAGGGCCTCTTGAGCCTTCAGATCAATGCTGCCAGCCGGAGTGTTGCCCGGCTAGCCAAGCAGGATGCTGCGGCCGCCACTAAGCAGCTTTTCCAGGAAGCCCATCAACAGGGGCCTGAAAGTCTCTTCCGATTGTTCAAGGGGGTCATGAAAGCGGGCAGAGGGTACAAAAAGCCCAACCTCTCTCCTGCTTTATTGCTTGCTGATGGATCGATAGCCCAAGACTCCCAGACAGTTCTCGGGCAGCACTTTGCGGCTGCCGAGCGGGCCACATCCATCAAAGCGGCTGACATCCGAACCAAGCCGGCGAGAGAGGAATGCACCGTCCTTCAAGCCATTGACTCCATCTGCCTGCCTCGCCTTGCTCATGCTTTTGGCACTATGGCCACCCGTAAAGCATCCGGCCTCTCGGGAGTCCCCTCTGAGATCTTCCGCTTCGCCCCCGGACAGGCGGCTGCCGCCCACATACCCTTGATCTTGAAGATGATGATGAGGTGTCAATCGCCTTTGCTTTGGAGGGGGGGGCGTGCTGCTCCCATCGAGAAACCTGGCAAGAGCCTGACAACGCCAGGTGGCTGGAGGTCGATAATGCTTATGGAAGCCGGAGCCAAGGGACTCGGCGGGGCGCTTCGTCAGGAGCTACTCCGGGGTTTTGAGGCCGTCAGGGTTGAGGGGCAGGGAGGAAGCAGACCCAATGCGCCCATGCAAACGGCGATGTCACAAGTCAGAGGTTTCCTCACCGAGCTCCACGACAAACGCCGATCAGGGGGCGTCGTTTTTGTGGACGGCCAAACTGCATTTTATGCGACAATCAGGCAAGGCCTTGTCGGTTGTGATGCCGACTCCACGCTCGAGTACCTCAGTCAACTCGCTGGCATTCTCTTCCACACAGAGGAGGCCCGAGACCGATTCATCGCCTCCGCCCTTGCCCCAGGACTCCTCGCCAGATGTGATGTGCAGCCAGAGGTCCGTCGCCTGATAGCCGCCAATCTAGACAGGACCTGGTTCTGTATGGGGCGACACGGGGAGGACGCATTTGAGACACATACGGGGACGACCCCGGGTGCACCGCTGGCCGATTTGGCCTTCCAATATGTCTTTGCCACGACTCTTGCGACGCTGCGGGACAGGCTCGCAGAGGTCGGGTGCTCAGCTCGGGTCGGATTGCATCGCGACATCCAGGTACCGGCACCTACGTGGATGGACGATCTTGCGGTCCCTTTCGCAACCGCCGTTCCGGCAGAGGTTATCCCAACCGCGTCCCGCATTCTCAGTGAAGTTGCGGAAGCCTTCTGCGACATCGGCATCGCGATTAATTGGGGGCAAGGCAAATCCGAACTTCTGCCTATCTTTTACGGACCAGGTGCACGGTCCCAGCGAACTCAATGGTGTGCTTCTGAGGGTGCTACCTTCCCTGTGGCCCTTCCCGGCGGGGCTTCCATCTCCGCTCATATCACACCTGCCTACATCCATTTAGGGTCCCTGGCAGACATCAAAGGTGGGGACGCAGAAGACATCCGCCGCCGGCGCCTTTTGGCCAGAGAACTCCAGGCACCTTTGATGAAGCTTCTGTGCAACCCCTTCTTGGAGGCTAGAGAGAAAGTTGACCTCCTCCTTTCGATGCCAGTGGCAAGATTCAAACACGGTGCCGGTCTTTGGCGTCTCGAAAAGAAACGCGAAAAAGAGGCGTTTCATGCTGGCTACATGGAACTACTCCGACGGGCCTTTCGGCCCATTGTGGGTTGCTCCACCAAAGGGCTTCAGGACGAAGACATCTGCGACGGACTTGGGGTTCTCAATGCCGAAGAGCTCCGTGCCATTGAAGTGCTCCGGCATGCCGCATGGTTATGGGCAGACGGCTCAGAGTCCATTCAGGCTCTATGGTTCCAAGAAGGTCCTTGGCTTGAAGAAGTACGGGCTGCAGCTAGGCGATGCGTGCCGGCATCTTCCCGCTGCGCCGATCCCTGGGGGCTGTTGGCCAGCCAGCCGCGACTTGCCAGGAACTGGATCCGCAACTATGTCAAGCAACGGCGGACCGAACATCGGGCACGCGGGGAGCTTCTGTTACCCCTCTGGCAGTCCATGGACTCAGCCAGGCAGCATGGCTGGATTTTCTGCACCTTTTCGACAGATACCCATGCCGACAATGCTCATCAGTGCCCTGTCTGCGCAAAGACCTTTCGCACTGCCGCAGCCGCAGCCGCCCACTCCAGCAAAGCACATGGCAACCTCGCCAAGGCTCGCCTCCTGGCCAATGGCAGCAAGTGTGAGGTTTGCAGCGTCGAATTCTGGAGTACCCATAGACTCATTGAGCATCTGCGCAGATCTCCAGAATGTCTCCATGTGCTGGACTCGGCAGACCTGGAGGCCACTGAGATCTCTACTCAGAAGCACCACTTCGCCTGGCCGCCTGCAGCCGTCTCCCTGGGGCCCAAGCCGTTCTGGGCGACACTCCGGCCGCCGACAATTGCACAGGAGGCTCGACCTCCAACAGCCAGCCTTCGCTGGCCAATTTTGTCTCGCACTGTTAAAGGAGCACGCTCCAAGGAGCTACCGACTTTTGTCAAGCAACTTGTTGAGCTCGGGATTGCATACCTCCCTCTTGATGATGATCTCCCGCTGCACCTACTCAGTGTTCCGACCGGCCTCAAAGGGTTAGTGGATTGCTGCCTTTTTGTAGCTAGGTCAAGCCCTGCGCGGAGCGCGGGCTGGACAGTCTTTGATAACTGGGCCGTTGTGAGGACCGGGAACAAAGCTGTCTTTAGGCCCATTGCGGCCCCTTTTTGCGGCACTTTACCTGCATCTTGGCAGGACTGTTTGCCGCCCTGAGTATCGAGCCAGACCATGCATGAGAGTGCACTCAGACGAGTTCAGCCAACCTTTCCAAAAAAACCCTAAACCCTTCAGTGTTTCAGTGGATTTATTGGACTTCGACTGGCTCCAAGGTTTCGGAGTTTGGACACCTTGGGGTTCTGAATTGGTTTCATAGGGCTCAGACTATGTCGCAGGTAAGTCGGTTCTTATGCAGGGTGGCTGCAAGGTTTTTGAGGTCTACAGACCTATGTTTCTAAGTGGCTGAGTAGGCAACCTTTAACCGTTGGGCGTTGTATAATGCCACCATGATTATAGGGTACTCAGCTGCTAAGGTTTTGGGTGCTCTGAAGCTTAGGCCCAACAGCAAAGGCTTCAGCTTCTGTCGCGGTAGAGCTTTTGGGTTGAGAGTTTTGGATGCGTTTCGTCTGTGTAAGGGTTTGTTCATATACGCAGAATGCAAAGTGTTCGTCGTGAGTGTGTTAATTTACAAGCAAGCTATTCGAACATAGCTCCGCAAGGTTCCAAAGTCTTCGGGGCTCAGAAACGGTTTTTAGTCATAATCCCTGAGACACAGCTAAAATTGTATCTTTTGCTAGGGGTCTAAGTTCAGTATAGTAATAAGGTTGTCTAAATCTTGGAGCCGCACCCTGAAGCTCAAACTATCCCGCAGCACTGCGGATAATTTGGTTGTCGTTTCCAAGTCCGCTACTTTCAGCCTTGGGATGCGGCTGAGGGTTGGGAGTGCACTGGGGCAGTTTTGGCAAATCACACCATAATTCAAAGCCCAAAGCCTAAACCCGGCACCCCAAACCCTATAGCCGAAACCCAACAACTCTATTCTAAGAACAACCCATACCCCAAACCTAACCTGAGCCCCAAACCCCTCATGGAACCCTTATAGACAGCCGTTCTTCTAATTATATTTGGAGGATCATGGGGCTTAGTAGCTAGGGATACAAATCATGCAACCACAACTATTAATACTTGTAGTCCGGATTGAGGTAGCTATACCCTTACCTAGCCAAAAAGCTTTAAACCCTTACATCTCCTTAGATCTAAGGATTCCGGTGAACCCCGAAAGTCCTAGGTATTGTCATGGGGGGATACTTTCCCAGATCAGAATAAGGATTACCATAATATCGAAACCTTACATTCCACCATGCAGGTACATGGACCCTTATATAACCCTTACAGGAACCCTATTTGGGTACATGGACCCTTGGGGTTAAGGAACCCATGAGGGACCTTACTTGGCCGCAGGCTCAAGACGGAGCCTGGCTCCCGGCAGACAGCTGCAGCTTCAGGGTCCAGGTGGTCTGGGGTTTCTGGGGCTTTTTGGTTTTACGGGGTTTATGGTTTATAGACCCTACATCAGAAAGCATTGAAAAGCAAAACCTTAAACCCTTCCAGAGGATCCCGGCAACTTGTATAATATGGAAGCCTCAAGAGTCTAAGCTAGTATTCTTCAGGGTTCCTTGATTAGGGTCTAGGGTAATTCAGGATATACTTACTACAATATACTCCAAAACCGTGGCTCGCATATTTGTAGGTCACTGGGTTATTGTATGGAAAGGTTTATACATGGTGTACAAGGAGCAGGAACCTGCCACAATAGGTAAATGATAAGTGGGCTTCGAGGGCACTCTTAACGTTACGTAACGTTAGGTTAGGGATCCCGTTTTGGCCGGAGTCCTGTTATGTGAAGGATCCTACTACTACTGCTTGAGGTCTAGATTCGGGTCCCTCGCATTTGTGTAAACAACAGCCTTCTCAGCCTATGGGTTGCAGGGGCTAGGACTGATATTTGCTTACAACTTGGAACATTCGCAACAACGTCATACTGAGCCTGAAAGCAAAACCCCTCGCAACCATGAGTTCACGGCTTCTGGAGATGCATAGGCTTGGGGACTTTTACAGGATCTAGATTTTTCTGATGGGACGGGGTCAAGGGTAGCGACGGCTGTACGGGTTTTGGTGGTCTCCGCAGGTGGGGGGGGGAAGCCCAAGCCCCCAACTAAGCCAAGCTGCTACTGCAGGAGCCTGATGAACTAATTAGACAGACCTGGAAGTACCCCGCAAGTTTTGGAAACTCAACGTTGCTGTCGTCGGCTTGGCTAGAGGAATCACAGCTTTAAATTTTGCTCGCGGCAGTTTCTCCGCTCTGCTGAGGCGAAAGCGTATCTGAGATGGACCTATGTCTATAGACGTTTCATTGCGGGCGACCCGCTATCGTTTTAGCGTTCTCAGGATCAGGTAGAAGCAGGTCTCAAGCACCGGCCGAACAACCATTGTTCTGCTGTCGCTGGGGCCAGTTCACTGGACTTGCCCTTGCCGAGCCTTATGCCCTGTTGGGCTTCAATTCTACAAGCTATACAGTAGGTCAGTAGGACTGATAACGATTAATGAAACCTACGCCCTAAACCCTGAAATCATACAATGTTCGATCAAATCTTGATACACCCGTAATTGTAAAGGCTGAGAGCTTATTTAGAGCGGTTCAGGGAACAGCGGTTCAGTGTATGGACACAGGTGCCTCGCATTGAGAGGAAAACGGTTTGGAGCTGCGTTTGATATTTGGTTGCTCTGCCAGGCTGCTAGGTTTTGGCTTTCGGATACTGGGCTTCTGAGAACAAGGGGCTGCAATTGGAATCTTAAGATCGAATAACTAGAATGCTTGGTCTAAGGAGAGCAAACTAGGCATCCCCAGTTGTTTGAAATCCCGAGTCAGGGATTTTGCTGGGTTTGGGGCTCCCATGAGGCATGACACGATCCCGGATCTATTTCCGAAAGGTTCATTCATTAGTATCTGTATAGGCGAGACTTACACAAACGACAAGATCTCTTCCTAAGAAACCCTCCGGTACTCTGTAATGCATTATGCTATTGGGGCCTGAAACCAGTTCTCACTACTCAGACTGCTATCGTGAGCAGTGCCGAAGCCCCATCCCGTATTTCAATCCTACTTCCAAATGCCCCAACTGTTCCCGATCAAGCTTCCAGGAGTCCCCGAATGGGTAATGAAGTACTTGGAGGATCATGGGACTTAGTAAGTAAGGTTATGAGTACCATATCTGGGGTTACAAGTAGTTGCCACCCCAAATATATCCGTGGTTACTAAGTCCCATGATCCTTGAAGTAGTACCGGGGCCTGTATAGTCCGTAGTAGCTGAGTGGATACACTTTACACTTTCTTGGATAATATCACCCACTATGAAGTTGAAAGTGTAGATTATTGGGGCGTATGAACTCAGCAACTAAGAATCCATCAAAGCCATTGCTGCTCAGGGTTCCTAAGATTGCTCAAAGAAATACCTTGAACTAGTTTTAGAAGGTCTATTGTAGAACACCGACCCTGCAAAAGCAGCTACGTTTCGGCAGTTCAAGGTAGAGTCACCCAAGGCTCGGCTTTTGCATGAAGTAGTCTTGAGGTTCGGGTCCGCGGTAGGGTTTTCTGATTTAGGGTTTGGGCGGGGGGGCCTTTGGACTAAGGGTTTAGGGTCTTCGGGTTTGCTGTGGACTTCTTCGTTGACTCAGATACCCAGCTAAGCCCCAAATCTCACATGGAGCTCGGCACTCTAAACCCTATTTCTACATCCCAAACTTATAAACCCTAAACCCTTTTTCGAAACCCTGGACCCTAAATTCTACATCCAAACCGAAACCCGTGACCCTTTTTCGAAACCCTGGACCCTAAATTCTACATCCAAACCTAATCCCCAAACCCTTCTTCGAAACCCTAGACCCTAAATCCGAGACCGAAATATTCTAAACCCTACGCCCCTGTTCGAAACCCTGGACCCTAAATTCAACACCCTCAATTCCCTAAATCCGAGACAGGAGCCCCTAAACCTTCCCCAAAACCCCTCGAAACCCCCGTGCCACGTCGTGGCTCGTAGAGATCATCGAGCCAAGGCCCTTCCGAAGCTATAAGTTCATATCATTACATCAGATGTATGTGGGTGTATTATATATATATATGGTAACCATATGAGTGAATATATTTATACGTATATGTGTAGGTTTATATTTATATTTTTATGTACATGCAGACAGAGGGACATACAAGCATGTGCCTGGCGTGCAATCCCAGCCAGTATTCACCTAAGCCTTGCATCCCTACAGCCTAAAGCTCCAGGTGCAATAGCACGACCTTCGCTTCTACAACTACGATTCTAAGTCATGCGGCAAGCAATGCTTCCGCTACTGCCGCCACGACGAACACTGCACCACCAGAACTAAAGCCACAAGTCTATTCTTATGCCAAAGATCTGCACCCTTCTTCACGCTTCAAGTAAAGATGCCGAAAGAAGTGTCCGGCGTGTTGGTCACCGGCGATGCCTCCATCATTACGTACGTGAAGCGCGGGACCCAAGCATAGTTGCTTCTTGTACTTGAGGTTGGCTGAGCCTCGTGTACTTGAGGTCGGCTTGGACACATTTGTCTTGCTAACTCGAGTTTGAAAACTGTCGGGGTTAGGGTCCTTTCTTAGGGCAGCTTTCTAAAGCAAGGATCGCATTAACTGCTTGGGGGTCTCGACCAACCATTGCAACTTATGTATGGTCCTGTATCCTGAAACACCCAAACATCAAAATCTAAGCCCTAAACCCTAAACCCTGAAGAACCAATAGTCTGATTACGGCTCTTGTGGTGACGGCGCACGTCGCAGATTATTCTGTGCTTGCATGTCCCTGTCGTTTTCTGTCTTCGGAGATTCGGCAACAACTGACTGTGCTCTGATATTGTGGGACACCCGAATGAGTTCATCGACAGGTTCCACGGTGCGGACAAGGCGAGGGCCGCACTATGCGGACATATATGAGGCAATCACAGTAACGATCCCTATTCATGTAGGCTTCCTGTAATCTTTTTCGGAACATGTTATCTTGACTATTATCTTGTTTTTGTTATAGTATTATGTTCAGGTAAACCTCGCCCACCTCCCCTCTAGGATTTAACTTTGCATGCCCATCATGCGCTATACTATACCATAATACTAGTATCGTATACCGTATCCCGCCGAAGCCCTGTTTTCATTGTCAAGGCCGCCGTGTTGCACCCCTACAAGAATCCGGCATAGAGCCTTTCTTATGAAACCCTGTCAAGGAATCCTAGTTGATTTTTAAGGCCCGTTCCCTAAACCGCTCCAAAACCTACATCCCCAAACCCGAAGCCCCTATGTAAGCCCAAAGCAACACACGATACACTATACCATAGTTCAACTGTAGATCACCTCCTAAACCCTAAACCCCCAAACCCTAATCCTGAATCCCTAAGTTCTAAACACGAGATGATATTGCAACTTCAGATCACCCCCTATAGCTCCAACCCTAAACCCCCAAATCCTAAACCCTGAACCCCTAAACTCTAAACACTATACCCTGGGCATCAAGGTAGCCCAAAAGCCTTACATAGTATGGTCTTTGGGCCCAAAAACCTCAATACATGAGTCCTTAGACGCCCCGGGATATTGTAGTTCCTGTTTGGGGTTACCTTATAGGATCCTTAATGTAGAATTGGTTAAACCAAAAAAAGGACCTACAATTGAAACTGTAGGTATATTGCAACTGTAGATAGCTGAGTGGATACACTTTACACTTTTTGGTATAAGATTACCTTCTATAAAGCTGAAAGTGTAAACTTTTGGGGGCTTATGAAAGCAGCAACTCAGTACAGGGATATCCGATTCCCTAAACCCCAAATCCTACACCCTAAACCCTGAACCCCTAAGTTCTAAACACTATATTGCAACTCTAGATAGCTGAGTGGATACACATTACACGTTTTGGTATAAGATTACCTTCTTTTTAGAACCCCTAAGTTCTAAACACTATATTGCAGCTCTAGATCACCGAGGCATGTTGGAAACACACGGGAGGCGTCTGCACACCAGGCCTTCGGGTGCATGCGCCCACCTTTGAAGGGTTCCCTTTTAAGGATTCCTTTACGGGTTCTATATAGGGTTTCGTGTTTAGGGGTTTAGGGTGTAGGGGTTTAGGGTTTAGGGGTTAGTTTAGGGTTTGGGATTTTATGTGGTCGATTATCTATTTGGGTACGTCCTTTAATTTTCGATGGTTCTCTACAGACCCTACTATTTCTTTGGGCACGTGCGAAAGAGTGGTTGTCTAGCGTCTACTATCTATTTTGGGCACATGCATCCTCATTGAGAAGGGTGTCGTTTTCAGTTCTGTGTCAAGGCTCTGGGCTTGGGGGGCGTAGTGTTTAGGATTTCCCTCTAAACTTAGGATGTCCTTAAGGGGGGGTGGTCCAAGGGGGGTAGGTAACCTAGCAATCCCCATTATTCCCCAATACTCCCTAAGCTTCCCTAAGGTTCCCCAAAGCTCCCTAGTACCCTCCCCCCTTGAACCACCCTCCCTTAAGGATCCTATAATAAACCCTAGACCCCTCAACCCTAGACCCCTACACCCTAAAGCCCCAAACCCCTAAACCCCAAATCCCCAAAGCCCTAAACCCCTAAAGCCTAATTCGTAGAAGCCTAAACCCTCAACCCCAACGTTCCAAAGAGGGGTTAGGGTTCGTTTAGGGTTGAGCGGTTTAGGGCTTTATTCAGGGTCCAAGTATCAAGATCTTATCTACTTTTGGGTTGAAAAATCTACGAAGAGCCTACTAAATGGGCTTTTGGACTGATGAGTTCTTCGCAGAAGAGACGCCTGAAACTTAAACCCTACTGCAGCAACTGCTGGCAGTGCTCCATTTTGGAGCTCGACGACAAGAACGTCTTCTGTTCCGGCAGCAAGGCAGGCATGCTGTGTTCGCGAATACTTATTATGTGCTGTCATTTCGCTGACTGAATTTCACGACTGGCTGTTTTATGGTATGATATGGCAGGCCTTGATGTCCCTCCTATGCACAACCCTTTCATGGATGTCTTGCTGTTACGTTCCTTTGGGCTGGCTAGGCAAAGCTCAGCACTCGCCAGCCCACGCAGGACGTCAGCAAGTGGTTGCAGAACAAGGTCGATGCCTTCGTGTCCAAGAACCTGCCTCTTGCCTGTAAGGTAGTAACCTTAGGCTGAACTCTACTCTACTTATGCTTAATAGCTGAGTGGATACACTTTACACTTTTGGGGATAATATCACCCACTATAAAACTGCAAGTGTACGCTGTTTGGGGCTTATGAACTCAGCAAGTAAGTAGGGCTACTTATGGTTAAGCCATCCCTTTTTGAAAGGACAACACGGGCTGTGTTTTATACATCATGTGCAACTGTTTGCGAAGCTTGTCCCATGAGACTCGAGTGTGGAAGGCTGCAGGTGCCACATCTCGTTCGTAAGCACTACTCATGCAGCCCCAGGTGGCACATACTCCGAATCAAGCCCTTGCAGACCTTCAGCCCCCGAAACCCTTGTAAACTACTACGACAAGCCCTACAAAATCATATCGCACAATGCCCATGAGATTGGAGAAAAGAGCGGCAGAATCCTATCAAAGCCTATTTTGAAAAAGCTACCCCCCCCCCCCCCCCCCCGGCCCCATGTGAATTAAACCTTGCAAGAAACTCCAAACCCTACAAAACCCACGTGAGGCTGGAACCTCCAGAGGACACCGTCAGCTTTCAGCCGGCGGGGCCCTTTCCGCATTGCGGGGCTTAGAGGTTTTAACACCCTGCCTGATCCCCCAAGGACAATAACTCATGCATTCGTTTATTCACTCATTCATGGGTTAAGTCATTCATTCACTCATTCATTCAGTCGTGCACTCACTCACTCAGTCACTCACTAATTCACTGATGAATTCATTCACTCAGTCGCTCATTCACTCGCTCACTCACTCACTCACTCACTCACTCACTCATTTATGCATTCATTCAGTCAGTCAACTCATTCATTCAGTCAGTCAGTCATTCATGCACTTACTCATCCGTTCATTTTTTCATTCACTCATTCATTCATGCTTTCTTTCTTATTTGAGTCACTCACTCACTCGCTCACTCACGCACTCACTCTTACTCCCATTCGCGCTCAGTTCATTAATTCTTTCATTCATTCATTCACTCACGCATTCATTCAGTAATTCACTCACTCATTCAGTCATTCATTCTTAGTTCATTCATTCAGTCATTCATTCATACGTGCATGCACTCATTCCCTCATTCACTCAATCCGCATCCCCGCACTAATTCATTTATTCGTTCGTTCACTAACTCACTCACAAACACTCACTCACTCGGTCACTCACTCACTCACTCACTCACTCACTCACTCATTAGTTCCTTCCTTCATTCATTCATTCATTCATTCCTCAACCTAAGAAAGGTAGGTGTTGCAGTGTTCATTCAGGTAATGCCTGAGAAGAGAACCCTACTCTAAAACCAAAGCAGCGATAGTCAGTCCTGGCTCCCAAGCCCAAAATGCCATACAGTTGAAGCCAGAAAGTTGGAGCATGGATTTAGGAGGATTAGTGCTAGGATCCCCTATACTTTACCTTTACGGCATGGGGACAATGATGTTCCAACTTTCTGGCTTCTACCATATCCCTCTTGGCCCCCTAAACCGAAGGGTCCACGGGTACTCATTTCTTAGATACTTGGGTTAGCAGCAATAGTTGTGCATGTTTTTGAGGGGGGGCAGAGTATATGGTTATATGGTACTTGGACCCTTAGGGTACATCCCTCAACACTAAATTCGCCTGCGCTTTGATTTGGTTCGGGTTCAGGGCTGGGGGCTCGGGCAGCTAGGTTTGGGGCTTAGTGTAAGGGATGGGGTTCAGGCCAAGTTTAGCCGGTTAGTGGCTTCTGGCTTAGAGATCTAGCAGTGTCGGCCGAGAACCAGCTAAGAGCAGGGTGTAGTGTTCAGGCCCCGAAGGGCGCAAGTCATCCTTGCCATACTTTGAACAACTTAGTTGTTTGGTCATGGTAAGTCGTGGCTAACCTGTGTGCTAAATCGAAAAAAGGCCAGTGCTGGCAAGCACATGTGCCTGCCTGAATCCCAAACCACGGAACCCCTGATGCCGATGAGCGCTTGCAGACAAGCATAAGACACACAGATCTTCGAGATAATGAAGAATTCTGGAACCCCTGAGAACTGACCTTTCTGCACTCAGATGCACGACGAGCGGGTTTAGGGTTTCAGCGTGTAAGGTCCGATGCGGTGTTCTGGACAAGGTACAGGTTTTCCAGGCAAATCAGTGCTGACCATCTGCCTAGAAGGCTTATGGGTTCTTTTTCTTTTTTCGTCTGAGACTCAACTCCACCAAGTATGCTGAGCAGCTTAGGCCTCAAGACCTAGCCCGCCAAACCCTCACCCTGAAACACCAACATGCCCTTATGTAAGGGGACCCGATTACAGAACCCAAAAGTTCCCTTTATTAAGACCCTCGTATAGAACCCTACAGTACCCTGAAAGCGGACACTCTTATAGAACCCCATAGCACCCTTAAAGGCGGAGAAGCCGGCCAAGGGCAAGGGGAAGAGGCCGGCTGTGCGATGTCAGATTATCAGCTTACGAAAAGTTTAGGGGTTTAGGGGTTCGGGTTCGAAGGTTTTGAGGTTTTAGGGTGTAGGGCTTTAGGGTTGGGGTCAGGGGCTTGGGTTTCTGGGAGTCTGTAAGGGGTTGCTATACGGAATGCTATAAGATGCGCTGCAAGGAATCGGTAAGGATTTCGGGTTCTTGCTAGGAAGAGAGACAGAGCCCAGGATGACGGCCCACAACCATAAACCTTTAATTTACGAATCAAGAGCCAATGTCACTTTTACATCTCAGGGCCTTAGAGCTCTAGGGTTGTTCGTGTTATTTTGGTTTTCAAGGTGGGTGTCCTGCTTCAGGAGTTCGTGTTTCATGGTTTGGGGATTCTAGGTGAATGGGAGCGGTTTTGGGCTTTGGTGACCGCTCAGCGAAAACACTTTGACTGGTGTTCAATAATTTGGCTCTGTTACAGGGAGGGCCATTGAGAAGAGTCTTGAATGGACTTTCTGACAAGGCGGCCCCACGCAGGAAGGGACATCACCTCATGTCTATATTTGGGAACAGGCATTTTGTTTGCAACTAGGCACTGCGAAGCATCCCGATTCTTTGGACGGATCCAACACATAGACACTTTACACAAGGCATATTTTAACCCATGAATGGCAGGTTTCTTTTTTGCAGTTCGCGGTTTGGACCCTTCACAGGGCATGGGCATCATTGCAGGCAGAAGAGAGCCGCTCCAGGAGATTAGCCGCCCGATTGGATTGGAGGCAACTCGCCCGATCGCTCGGCGGAGGAAAACAATCTACATCGTCTTCCTCCAGGGGTTCCCCATAGGGTTTGTAGTGTGTTATATGGGTTGAGTGTCAAGGCACAGGGTAGTTTAGTTTCTTCAATAGGCTAATATAGTTGATAGCGAGTCTGTAGAAGATGTATTGTGGGTGGATCGTGAAGAAATCAGAGTCCGACTGTCACTCAGTTAACGCGATATACTGAATATTGAAGATAAACCCGAGCACTTAGTGTGGCTTTTTGCACTTGTTCTAAGCCTCCAAACCTTAAATCCCTAAAGCCTCTAAGCCTACAGTGAACCCGAACCCCGATAGGGAGCCGACAGCTTGCGACACCAAAAGCCCTCAACCCATATTTTAGGGGTCGAAATAACTGATTATACGTAGTTATCTTATTCCTGAGGGTTCCGAAGCACCCTAAACCCTAAACCCTAAACCCTAAACCCTAAAACGCAAACCGAAGCCCCATTGAAGCTCCCCGGCCCCTCTATACTACACCCCTGTAAGAGCCCTTTTGGAGACCATCCTCTCGAACCTTTCAAAGGCACCCAAGCACCGAGGATCCATGCATCCGAAATAGCACTTGGAGGATCATGGGATCTCTATACGTATAACCTAAGATACTTATATCCTTACTTACTAAGTCGACTTAGTAAGTAAGGTTATAAGTATCTTAGGTTATAAGTATAGTTACCCTAATTATAACCCTAGTTACTAAGTCCCATGAACCTTTAAGTGTATATACGTTGGCCTTAACGCAGTCCCTTTGTAGATACTTCGGGGTCCACGCACAAAAAAAATGGATACATGGACCTTTAGGAAAGGCTAGTTCGCGCCTGTCTTACAAGCCAGACCGGAAGCCTTTGCTGCTGAAGCGGTGAAGATCGTCGGGTTCAGGGTTTAGGGGTGTAGGGTTTAGGGTTTAGGGATGTAATTACAATGTCCAAACCCCAAGCCGAAATCAGTGTTCTCTTTTTGGTTGGAATACATAACACCGTGCCGGTTGCGGGTTGTTGACAATGTGCGACCCTGGCACGCCCCTGAGGCTCAAGTCACCAGGGTTTAATGTGGGATGCCCCAAATCTTAAACTTTACACTTTTAAACCCTGAGCTCCCTAAACCCTAAACCCTAAACCCTGAACTCCCTAAACCCTAAGCCTTCTAAGCTCGAAGCCCCGAAACCCGGAAACCCACTAAGACCTAACCCCGGACACCCCTTAAAAAAAAAAAGAAACACGCCAGGCCTTCAACCCTCAAGCCCCTAAACCCTGAAGCCCCCCCAAAGGCCTGAAGCCCCGAAAGTCCATGTTCAGGGTTTAAGCTTCAAGTTTAGGGTCTATAGGGTTTAAGGAGCTTAGATTCCTGAATTGTCCTCACACCCATGTCAGTATTTGAGCCAGTCTGCTTGCCAGCGCCTCAGACGTACATGTGGTCTTCAGGACTGCCGAATTCAGTGCCCATCATATGCATGAATAAATAAATACATAATTAAATACATAAATATATATATATATATATATACACACACACATATATTCTCAAGTGTGTTATATATATATATATATATATACACATATATATATATATATGCGTACATGCATGCATGGATTTATGTATGCATGTCTGCATGCACGCATGTATGCCTCTGTGTGTGTGTGTGTGCGTATGTATGTGTGGGTATGCAAGCATGCATGCCTGTGTGCATGTACGTATGCATGCACGTATCTATGAAGTTTAAGCCCAGGTCAGATGGCTTGAAAAGCGACATCCGCTCCTTGCTCAAGGATCTCGATCTGCAGGCAATGAGTGGTTTTGTAGTGGTTTAGGGCTTAGGGCGTTTAGGGCTTCGAGGGCTTAGGGTTTACTGTAGGGCGTACGATGGCGTACCTGAACCCGACAAACCTGGTGATTTCCTTGCTTATGGCAGAAATTTCAATTGCTGTTGGGTTTTTAGGGTGTATGTTTTGGACTTGAAGTCTTTATAGCTTCTAGGGTTGGGTTTAGGCCTGCCTTTCCGCAGCATCCTTACGTTTCACAGCCCAGCCATGACAACGGGACAATGCACTGCTTAGACATAATCTGCAGGCACTGGCATCAACGGTCTAGGTAGTGTCGAGGGCAGCATCGTGAATATAGGCTTTATCCCCAAACCAGCAGACCGCACAACTGTCAAAATGCCGCCAGACCAGGCCACGACGCAAACCACAGACTCACACACAGACACACACAGACACACACAGACACACACAGACACAGACACACACACACACACACACAGACACACACACACAGACACACACACACGCCCACCTGTGCAGTTGGGAAAAGAGCCCTTACAACCAACCAAACTAGGAGTCTAAACCCTGAATTACAGCTTGAAAGCAGCATTGCCTAATATAGGGGCCTAAACAAATAACCAATACCATCATGGGGGTTTCTTTTTGTAATTGCAGTAAATGGGCTCCAAATCCTATTCTAATCGTTAAGGCCCCTATAGTATTCAACCTCTGAACCGTAAGCCTTACAGAAGGGTCGATCCTGGGGCCTGCGTTTGTGTATAAGGAGTTTTTGATGTTACGTAGGCCTTTGGATCGGGCTTGTGATGCTTACTTGCTGCTCTTAACCTTCTGTTCACGCATCTTTTGTTGAATTGATTGATGTCTGTATCGCCTTGTCAAGGATTCTTGTCATGGATTCTTGTCGTGGTGTGTTGGTTTGTTAAATTTGTTTTAGTTTTCCTTTACTGTGTTCTGTGTTTGTAAACACGACGGCTGTTTATAAACACAGGCGCTGTTTATAAACAAACGCTTCGCTCGAGGTAGGGGGGAGGGGGGGGGGGCGCCAGAGGTCTTGGGATGGTGGCCAACATCCAACACCTGCCACCCCCCCCCCCCCCCCCCCCCCCCCCCCCACCCCCCCCCCCACCCCCCCCCCCCCCCCCTCCCCCCCACCAGCACGTTCACCACAAGGTACAACCGCCGACCAATCCACCATCCGCCCGAGACGCGCGCAGCCATTCCCAATTGACGCCAACCCTCAAGTCTTAAGTGCTGGTCACAAAACTTTTTCTTAATGGAGGAAAGTGTGGAGTTAATGTGAGATACCCCAATTGCCAAGACCTGGTTGGATAAATTGAAATCAATAAACACTGGTATTTGCGGTGATTTCTGCTTGTCCTTCTATGAACACTTTCACGGGTTGTTTATAAATACCGGGCCTTGCTTATAAACTTGCGGGTTGTTTGTAAACATGTGGGTCGTTTAAGCGCAACAGAAATCGGGCCCGTGTGTTTCTCTTTTGTGCATACAGAGATAAACGCACTGCAGCAGCGTGCGGCTGATACGTCCAGGCTCATCGAGTGAAACCACAAGATGTTTGTGTTTAGTATTTCAACTATACAAAATCTCTTGTAAGGCTATGTGTAGGGATGGAGAGCGTGCTACGGCCTGGACCAAACCGGTTTGAGGAACTCTAGGGGCCCTTATGTGCATCCACATTTCGTTAACCCTATGCCAATGCAATTCGACAGCTAATTAGGCTGAATCTCTACATTGGTGTTTCAAACACTGTTACCAACAGCGGTGTTGGCTAAGCTTGCTTTGGGTAGACAGTCCAGAGTCTTAAAGGCCCGATTATCAGAGCTGCATAGAGAAACTGTCGAGCTTATGTAGCCTACCTTAAGACGTTCTTTAGAGAGTCTTGAATTCATCGATATTTGCAGCGTTTTCTGCTTGTAAGATCTGCTACACAAGAACCCAGATTAAGAGGCTCGACCTACACACTGGTGTGGAGCCTGTTGGAGAGCGATTTTGCACAGCTCGAATAAGCTGTTCCGAAAAACACTTGTGATGCTTGCTTTGTGGTATGCCCTTTACGCGACACAAAACACAAGCTCCTGCTTTGGAGCCATTAATTAACGTTGAAACCCGATAAAAATAAAGCACTGAAACCAAACCCAGGCCCCACAGTCGACCGCTCTCAAGCCTTAACCCCCCAAGCCCTAAACCCTACACCCCTAAACCCTAAACACCAAAGAAGAGGAAGTAGTGCCACCAGGCAGCCGCTGAGCCGGGCCAGACCGAGCCGGAGAGCACGGGGGAAATTTGATTTGTGTCCTTAACTTTTCGGGTTTCTGATTATAGGCGGGATTAGAAGGTGTTTTTTTAGTGGTGTCTTTAACTTTCGGGTTTAAAGTTTTAGGGCCTTACGGTGTATAGGGTTTAGGGTTGGTTTAAGGCTTACAGGTCAGGTTTAGGGTATATAGGGTTAAGGGCTATTTTGGGGTTTAGGCTCTTAGTTCGCGGCTAAACCGTAAGCCTTTGTTTCACCAGTGTTTATTGAAGAGGGGGTTGTGGGCATTGGGTTGGATGCCTCTTGGGGCGGGTTTTGCGGGATGAACCGCTTCAGAGTCTTGGTTTGGCTGGGGGGTGTGGATACGCGCTCTTCAGGTTGGATCAAGGGTTTTGGGGGTCACCAGTTCGTGAGTTTGTTCTCTGCTTAGGTATGCAATGATTCACGGACTTCCTAGATTTACGGTCTTCAAGTGCATAAGTTAAGAAAAACCTAAAACATCCTTAAATCCGTAATTGATCCTGAAATGAAGGGTTTAGGACCTCAGCACCGAAGGTTTTGTCTGTAAGGACCTCGATGCCCCTCTTCTTTGGTGCCAGGAGCCCGGGTCTACTGAGCCCCTGCGCCTCGCGCCGGAGGCTGGATCATAGGGTCACCTTTGGCCCAAAGACCTACTTTCTCAGGATATGTATATATATATATATATATATGAATGTATATTTACATACTGAGATATAGCTATATATATATATATATATCTATATACATCCACATATTTTGATTTATTTATGTATTCATACAGAATCGGCTTTAGGAACTCGTACGCTCATGATGTTGTCGGTTCAGGGGTTGGGCTAGGGATAGGGTCGAGGTTCACTACGGTTTAGGGCTTAAGGGTCTATAGGGTTTAAGAGGGAGAAGAGAGTGTGTGTGACAGCAATGGACAGAGACAGGGCCTCACATGAGACAGGCCCCCGTAAGAACAAATAGCTCAAGTTCGGAGACCAAGAGGCACGCATCAGAAGCCGCTACCGCCCGGGTCGCGGCCGTGGCCACTTGACGCCGCCGGGCTTGGATTTGTGTTTTGCTTGGATCTTTTGGCCCAAAAGCCTTAGTATATGAGTCCTTAGATCCCTAGGGGATGACTTGGATGCTTTGGATTTGAGGTATAAGGTTCAGGGATGCAGGACCTAGACCCCCCAACTCATCATAGCCGTAGCCCAAATACTTCACATGCCCTCTATAAGGACCATGAGGGCTTTACTGAAGGGTAGTGGGGAGGTCATGTAGGGTTGCATGGTTTAGGGTTCAGAGTTTCAGAGTGGTTAAGTTTGGAGCGAGGTGCATATCAGCTTTGAGGCTTGGGGTGTTCGATGTTGTTTTGTGTTTGATAATTTTGGTGGGTTTAGGATTTGGGGTTTTCAGTTCGGCGTGTTGGGATTGTTCAGAAATGGAACAGAAGTTTCGCGAAGTGTTGTAGCTTAGGCAGCTGCGGAATTTCACCGTAGATTTGTATGCCTGAAGCGGCTGGGATTCAGAGCAGCTGTATGCTCGTAGTAGAGTAGGAAACCTTAAATTTTGTTGGGGTATTATAATCCCCAAACCCTAAACCCTGAACCCTCCCTATACGGATCCTATTTTCCTCCCAAAGGTTAAGATTAGTTCCTCTGGATGCTGGACAAGTAGGTTATGCCCCACTCTAAACGCCCCACCGAAACTGTTAAACTGGCTTCTCCGGCAGTACCCTTCTGGCTGTTTTTGGGTGGTTTACTATTCTTACTAGTTAAGTTGAATGATCGGAAAAGACAGTACCGCGATGGCTGAGGAGATACTGGTGACGTAGTGAATCTTTGCATGGGCCTTGCATCCCGCTGCAAGGATTGAGCCAGTGAGCGCTGTACGCTCACCGTGGGATGAACGCCTCTTGTTTGCATCTATCGCTGCCCTCGCTCATATTGAGATGATGAACCCTTAACCCCTGAAGACCCCACTATCCCAGACCCTGACGGTTGCAAACTGTCTTATTGCGCCCTCTTCCTTTCACTTCAAGGTGGCAGTGAGAGCAGTTCTGGGCAGATGGAGGAGATTGATTACTTGGCAATAAACATCCCGTCCTACCACTGTCGAAAGGAAACCCTGAGCCCTCGACCCCTGGGCATTGCCATCCCATTATTAGAATCGAAAGGAAATCTTTTTGGGCCAGAGTACTCAGCCCCTTCGTATTTCTGAGCGGGGGGAAAGGCCAGGACACTTCACCAGTCGTCAAACTCTGCGATGGTTTTCACTTTCGATGTCTAGGGCTTGAAGGATGAGAACAATGCTTTTGTTGAGGTGGGCGGGTGTGTAAATTATACGTACATGAATATATACAGCTGTCAGGGATTATGTGGACGATAAGAGAATAGTAATTTTCAGACGTCTAGATTATCTGCTTGCTCCTACAATCTCTTGCGCTGGTCACTTCACTAGTGAGTGGACTTTTCCAAGGAGTGAACAGGTTGACGTCAATTTGTGTATACCCCTTCTTGCTGTTGATTTCACACCAACACTCCTTGCTGTGAGGGCCGTTGACGTAGCTGAACTAGCTAAACGACCTCGCTCTATCGGCAAGCCATCTAGCCTAGCACGTCGCGGAATACGAGTACGTATTAGATTCCTTCGATGTGTATCTCTGTATGATTCGTGAGTTGCTCGGCGAGGCTTTAGTGGCCTCCCCAGTGACGAAGGTGCCGTGCTCAGTTACGGGCTTTGCATACCCGCCGCATTCGAAGGATTCGAACCATGTTTGGCATTCGAAGTCTAGTGCCACAGCTGCCTGGCTTCTATCCTCACTCAGACATACCATGGTGTTCAACGTACAGTATCCCTTGTCAGCCAAGTTGGCCCTGCTCTATTTGGCTATTTGGAGCTTGAGGGTGAACCGAAAAAGCCTAGCTGCGATTCACACCGAATTCTTGGAATCCTGCTGCCCGAACCCCAGGCCCCTTTTCGGTGCAGTCCCTGCGGGTTCTTGCCGTCTCGAGTTAATGGATGTAGCTTTGCGACAGCCGCCATCGGCAACAGCTTCCATAGCTCGTATGCTTAAGCCTTGAAGCCCTGCCCCAAACCTTCATCACACCCTATAAACTTCCTTGTAGAACCTTTGCAAACCCTTATAGTTTTCCATTTTGATGGTTCAATGACCCAGAGGTTCCCAGTATCAAAGCCTAGTAGTAAAGTAGATAACCTAGGTAACGTAGGTGACCTAGGTAACCTTTAACCTTTCTGGGGTACGACAAGAGGTTCTACAAGGGGTTCTATAAGAGATTCAGGGTTCTTTGGAGTAGAGAAGGTAACCTTTTGACCTTTTTGATATACCAAAATCCTGGAATATTCTTCAATAATCCCACAGGCTAACCTTTAGTTCCCATAGGTACTGGACAAGTATCAAAGTACAAAGGTTGTTCTGTTAAGCGTCAAGTACTACACTCTGAACGGTTTCGGGCACCTAAACCTCCACATATTCTTTGGGCATGTGGATCGTTTGGAACCCTTAGATGCCCAAATGGATTTCGTAATCACCAGGTACTAGCTTGGGCTCCTTCATGGTTCCCACTCTGAAGGAACCTCAAAGAATAATGGTTATGGTAGGGTTCGGGGCTCCTACATAGTAACAATATAACAAGGAACCTTAACAATAATACAGGTAATTATATGGGCTCCTACATTGCTTGGATGTATAGGGCTGACATGCTGCAGGTCCAGAAGAGCAGCTGCAAAAGGCCTGTCAATACACTAAGGGTCCATGTACCCAAATAGGGTTCCTTTAAGGGTTCCTTTCAGGGTTCTATAAGGGTTTGGAGTACAAGGGTCCTTGTACCCAAATAGTATATACTTTGGGCCTTAAAGTATTCCCTATTTAGGTACATTGGCCACAAAGTAAATACTATTGGGGTGCATGGACCCTTAGGGATACAATGCTGGGGCTGGAGGGGGTTGGCGGTTTTGTCGGTTCCTTTTTCAAAGGTTCTTGTCAGATTCGATAGAGGTGCTGTAGGTTTGTTTACGAGATTTAGGTCATGTAGGCTTGATGGTTTAAGTGTCCAGGCTACTGGGTAGGTTGAGTGTTCTATTGGCTGCAAACTCAACTTTTCAACTTTAGGGGTTCTTATAATCGCTTCTGAAATCGCTTCTGAAAGCTTCAACTTGTTATTTCCTTGGGTTTTGGCCCAGCGAGGTTTATACTAGGAATGGAACCCTTGAACCTGGCGTTTCGATCTGAGGTTTTGGTGCTGGTGGTTTAGGACTGGGGATTTGGGTTGTTCGGGGTACTTTGGTGTGTGTACATCGGGAGTTTCCGAAAAATAGGGCTACCTTATTTTGGTGGCCTTCTAACAAAGATCCTAGTATTTAGGGTGTGTATGTGTTGTACTGGGGTACTCGTGATGAACCGGGCTTTCCCTCAACGTGTTTACAGACACAACAGTTTACGAGCAGAGCCTTGTTGGGGGATTGGGGGGAGGCTCGGGCACATTGGCTGCTTTGGCAAGACCGCTAGGCACTATGGGGTTGTTTGTGGGGTTGTGTTTTTGTGTGCGGAGGTAACTACGCGTAAGTGCAACTCTTGCTGAGATTGTGGGTGCTGCACCGCATCACCGTCTTGTGCGAGCTCGCAGTCGCAGCCGAGATGAAGCTCGTGATGTGCGGGATGAGTGTGATGTTCAGGGTGATCGTGGGCGTGCTGATGTTCGTTGTGGTGATGAAGGTGCAGATGCTGGTGTTAGCACTGGTCTTGGGAATGGTGAGTCTGGGGTCTTGCCTGAAACCGATCTGTCTCGTGCCTCCTCTGAACCATCTAGCGGTTAAATATCAACTGAAACTGTCCGCTACTTTGACCACTCCTCATACTTGTACCGTAAATGACCCAAAAAGGGCATAAGCATGAGCATGCTATAGGGATATCCCTACCTTATTGGGGGTTTATGTGGGATATCCTACCCTTACTTTTGCTTTTGTTTTTTTGGGGCCGCATAGTATCTGTGTGGGTTGTCTTTTTCTGTGTAAGCCAAGTTTGGCAGACTTTGGGTTTGCGGAGAAAAGGACATTACACATTAAAGCGTAACAAAGCATACAATCCCCAAACCTGAATCCCTAAAACCAGTCCCTAAACCCAGATTCCTAAACTAGGATGCCCAGTAGTACCCTTATTCCCTTTTTGTAGTCCTAGGTTCTTTATAAAGTTACCCAATACCAAAAAGAGAGGCCTTTTTTATTCTTAGGTTACTGGGTATCCTAGTAAACCTCATCCACAGACCAAGAAGCCCTGAAACCCCTTTTCTCGGCCCGGCTGGCTTCCAAACTCCAACCCTTCAGCGCTTCCCGGACCCCAACATGTGCGCTTCCGGTTTAGGGGTAATTATTGGGGTTTACATGTATTTCTGGCTTGGTTGGATAATTTTTTAGGTCCTAGCCTGCAAATAGATGATCCAAGAACAGGTACTTTATAGGCTCCGGTTTCAAGGGCCCCCTGTGCCCCAAACGCAGGAACACGCGGACCGCGAGTGGCGGTTTCAGGAGCCTGGGTTCTTTTAAGCGGCTTAAGTTACCACAGTAGGCATCTACATTAAGTTATATGGCCTCTTTATTAAATATAATTTGAAGCCATATAACTAATTGTAGATCCCTATCATGGTAACTTAATGTTATTATGGTAAGTTTATTTAAATATGATGCTTTAACACCCCAGGAGCTGAGTCTTGAAGCCTTGCATGCCAAGAACTCTTCTGGGTTCTTTTTAAGCAATTCAGTTTCAGTTACCATAACAGGGTTCTATAACAAATTATATGGCTTCTTTATCATGGTAACAAAACAAGTTCCTAGCAAGAACCTAGTTTCGTGAGGGAATGTTAGTCAGGCTGTTTGGGCTTGATGAAGGTGTGGAAAGGGTGTGATCGGGTTTTGACATGGGAATGAGAATATGGTACTTAGAGATCTTAAGAAGGGTGCATGGAAGTTGATCGGACTGCGATCATAAAACTGAGTCGGCTTTTCGTGTCCGAGTCGGAGTTTCGGGTCTCAGGTCGCGTTTAGAAGTCACGAAGTACAGAACAGTCAAAGCGGTGTTGGAAGGGTTTCTATTGCATCAAGGGATTTCCCCTGGTCATAAATCCCTCGAAGTAACGCTCCGAGTAACCCCTATAGTAACCCCAGAAAGTTGAAAGCTGGATTTAGGATGATTCGCGCTGGGATCGCTTATAGTTTATTTCAAGAGCATGAGTATATTGATGTTTCAACTTTCTGGCTTCTACTTCATAACAGCCCTTGCTAGTAGCCCTTATAGTCAGCCTAAACCCTAAACCCTACTTGGAGGATCATGGGACTTAGTAATTAGGGTTATAAGTACCTTAATTGGGGTTATAAGTATAGTTACCCTAATTAGAACCCCTAGGTACGAAGTCCCATGAACATTTACGTAACCCTAAAACCCCCCTCTTATAGAACCCTTATTGATGCCTTTTAAGGAACCCTTTAAGGAGCCCGGGTTACTAAGTCAAAGTGAACCTCCGGACCTTATGAGCAGCCTCTCTTGCGAGGATCGCCTCCGTGAGCGCTGGGCACTGCCCATCTCTGAGGCTTTGCAGTGACCCCTACCTGTTACAGGGGGCGCTTAGGGTTTAGGGTTTGGGGTTTAGGGTTTGGGCTTCGGGTTCAGGGCTCGGAGTTTAGAGTTGTTTAGGCTTTCGGGTGCAGTTATTGAGACCCCAAACTTTACCTTTAGGGCTTACGGGTTAGGAGTCATTTAGGGTTTGGAGTTTAGAGTAATTAAGGGTTTCGGGGTTCAGGGTTTAGAGTTATTTGGGGTTGCGGGCTTCAGGGTGTAGAGTTATCTAGGGTTTCGGGTTTAGGCCTTAGGAGTTTAGGGTTTGAGGTTAGGGGTTTGAGGTTGCCCGTTATGGTTTCTGGGTTTCTTACTTTGGTTTCTTTATCTGGGTGCCTGGAGCTGTCGGTTCCCTAAGCCATACATAATTACATAATGAAGGCTCACAGCAATCAGACGTCCTTCATGTGTAAGTTGGGCTACATTGTTGTCCACAGGTTTCCGCCGTTTGTCAGTTGAAGCATAGGGGTTTTCGGCGTAGGCAGTCGCAGCGTTAATAATTAGAACGCGTCTTAGGGCATATTCTGGCAATGGTGACTTTGTCAGACCGCTATACCAGCCCGAAGGACGTAAGCTAACACGGTGAACCCCAAGCCTTATGTGTCACCCGAGAATTGGAATTTTGGAATTATTCTCGAACGCAGAAGCCGTTGTCTCAGGTTTTGCTAAACCCGCCACCGCGGTGCCCTTGTTGGATCCTAGAATGACAAAATGGGGGTTTCCAAAAAATAGGGGATCCAATTAATACCCTAAATGGTAGGATCCTTATTATAAGGACCCCCAGAATAAGGTACCCCTAATTTTCGGAAACTCCCAAATATCAGGCTGGTGCTAAACCTTAGGGTCGAAAAACCCGAAACGCTGAACCCCCAATCCCCTTAAACCCCTAAACCCAAACAAGAAACCCACAAAATTAAACCCTAAACCCAGAAAAAAAGACACCGCAAGCCTTGCAGCCGATATCCTTCCACCATGTAGGCGCGCCCTCGGCTCTTGGAAGCGATCAGTGGGAAAGCTGAGCTTTGCCAGTCCAGCTTATGGTCATGAGGGTTCAACATTTCGGACTTGTAATGGAGTTTAGGTTTCGGGTTTTGGGGTTTAAGGTTTAGGGTTTAGAATGTAGGATTTTGGGTTTGGGGTTATAAGATTTAGGGTTTAGGCTTTAGTGTTGGGGGTTTCGGTTGAGGGCTTAGGCTTTTTGGGCGTGGTGGTTTAGGGCTATCAAAGCGCACTAGCATAAACAAGGTGGCTTCAATAACTTGCCAGTAGCGGCTCGTTTAGAGTTCGTTGTTAGAGTGGCCCCTGTTTAAGGATCCCCAAAGGGATCCTGCGTATTGGTACCGTCTTTGGGGTTTATGTCGCCTGCACACGGGATTCTACAAGAACCTGGTAGCAAAAATGAGGGCTCACATGATTCGCAACAACAAGCTCTTCAAGCCCTTGTGTATTTCTGGTTAAACAATAGTTTAGTATGGTTTCGACCATGTAGCTTTTACGAACTTCCTTGGACGACTTTCCTTGGCATGTAGTTTTTGCATATCTGCCGCCTAGGGCAACTCAAGACCCCAAGACACAATAGCTTCACTTCCTAAAGTAAGGCTTGCTAGTACCGACAAGCGAACATTCAGCTTTGTCGTCCAAGTCGCCACGTAGTATCGGGGTTGAGGTTAGCTGTGGACGAGCCTGGCAGTTGTCTGAAACTTTTCAATTGCCCTGATCTCTACACCCTAAGCCTGTTCCAAAGCTTTCAAAGACCGGGTTGCCTACACCCTAAGCCTTAAAACCCAAAACCCGAAATCGTGAACCCAAATCCCTGATCTGAACCCGAATCCCTTAGCTGCAACCGATCTATGCTTTGGGTACGGCCCCCATTCAGTAACAGTTGGATAATATTCATAATATAGATATATTAGGCCCTTAATAGTAGCCACATTATAGACTGTTACTGTATGGGGCCCAGAAGCCCTACAGTACGGTTTGGACCTACAGGGGCTACTACGAGCATTGCTACAATCAAGACTACAAGGATTACTTTCGTTATCTACGACTCTATGATACGGGGTACTTGAAAGGGCTACGGAAGGGGCGAGTGTCTGCACCCTTATGAACCTTGGTACCCTTCGCACAAATAAGGAAATAGACATTATGTAGGTTAATGGTTGTTAACAGTGAACCTTACCAGTAGGCCCAATATTGGTTCATTTGGCTGAGTTGTGAATTTTCAGCCACGACCTCGTTGGTGTGGTGGAGCTGACGAATATTGAGGCGGTCCGTTCTTGTCGCGATCCACATGGGTGGTTGTCAAAATTATGGCCCCTTTTTGGGGAACCCTAAATATTAGGTGCCGTAATATATATGTAAGGACCCAGAAAGGGACCGTAAACCCTAAACCCCTAAACCCTAAACCCTAAACCCTAAACCCCTAAACCCTAAACCCTAAACCCTAAACCCCTAAACCCTAAACCCCTAAACCCTAAACCCCTAAACCCTAAAGTTTTGACAACCACCCATATGTTCATCAGGCGGCCGAAAGGCTGAAAGAGATGGGTCTGCTGTCTGGTGCTTGGCGCAAACTCCTGAAACAGTTCCCTACCCTGCTCCGAACCCAAAGGGTCCAAAGGACACAATAATTAGGTACTCGGTTTTAGGACAGTAGTTATGTAGGTTAGGATTGTGGAGAGTATATGATTATTAGGTACTTGGACCCTTAGGAGAAGCTCTAAGAAAAGCTGCAGTCGATACGCAAAGAAAGGAAGACAGCGCACAATCGTGTGCGTTAAGCCCGGAGAAGGCCCGGCTGAGGTTTTCCCCAACCCCTCCAGCCCCACCAGGGAGTCGACCTTAACCCGGAATAGCCTACCTTTTTAAGGACTATAAGGAATTCATAACAAGGAACCCCAAAAAGGTAAGTTATCCAGGGTTAAGGTACCTTAAGGGTCCAAAGGATCCAATAATAAGGTACTCTGGTTACGGAAAGCAGTTATGTAGGTCAATATTTGGGAGAGTATATGATTATTTGGTACTTGGACCCTTAGGGGTAGGGCATGGCTTTTTTGACATCTTCGAAGCCTCGCAGTCGATGAAAGACTTTGTGGTTTGTGCGCGAAAAAGGGTGGCCTGTCGATGGGAACTACATATGGGGGGTTTCCAATAATGTAGTAACCTATTTAGTAGGATCCTTATCGTAAGGACCCTCAGATAAGGCACCCCGAATTTTGGGAAACTCCCATATATCCTGGACTGCTGTGGGCGTGCAGACACCAGATCAGCCGACAGTGAGCTTCCCCCTCTGAAAACCTTAAACATCCAGCGCCCTCAACCCCTAGACGCTAGACCCCTAAATCCTACATCTCCCAATTAGTGCTTGAAGCTTAAACCAACCCTGATTAAGAAACTTCAAGCCCTAATGCCCTAATGCATCCGTCAATCTCTTAAACTTGACAGTCACGATACCAAACCTTATGTGGACCCCTCCAGGATATCTTTCAGCATAGAGCCTTTATGGCCTTTGGCCGTGCGTAGGCCATACTCGATGGTAGTTGGTTTGGCGGGCAGGCACATGCAAGTCCTGTTGAATCCTTGAGACCCATTAAAGAGCAAGAAGCCCCAAGATCACCGGCCTCAATCCTATACACCCTAGAGCGTAGATGGACCGAAGCCTTTGAAACCCAGAGCGTGAGGTCGAAGCCGAGTGACGCTTGTCGCAGCCGAAACCGGCTCAGGCAGAGACAGAGATGTCTTACGGTTTAGGATTTTTCCTTGGGTGCGAAGACTGCAAAACCTGAGCCTTGCAGTGCTCTCAACAGTTTCAAGCGGTTTGGGGTTCTTCAGGGTGTTCGAAGAATCGGGTCACTTCTGAAGCTACATGGTTTTCCGTGTTTGGATTCTGCATCGGCTTTGCACGGTTGTAGGCCTTCCAGCTTCGTACAATCCCTGAACTCATCCGAAAGCCGTCTGCTTTCTTATATAACTCGAAATTTCGGGAGTGAAGGTTCCGGATTTGTATAAGGCGTAAAACATGTGACCTCTAAAGAGTCCCAGGGACCCAAAACCCGAAATCCCTGAACGTAAACCCTTCAAAAAAGTCTTCAAACCTATGTTCGAAGTTTTAGGAAGAGGTAAGCTTGAAATAAGCCGAAAGCCCCATCAACCCTTAACCCAGAACTCTAAGCCCTAAACCCTAAATAATACTTGGAGGATCATGGGACTTGGGAAGCAAGGTTATAAGTACCTTAATTGGGGTTACAAGTAGTTATAAACATAGGTACCCTAATTATAACCCTAGTTACTAAGTCCCTTGATCCTTTAAGTAAGGAAGATTCCGAAGATTTCCGGCCTGGCCCTCCTTAGGAAGTCCAATCGTCATTTCCTAGAACCCGAAACCCAAAAACCGGAACCCCTTAACCCTAAACCCGAAACCCAAATGTATGTCGATTCGTGTAAGAGCCTAGCCCCTACTTGCTTTTCTTTGGGGCTCCAAAACATATAGCCGAAAGTACGGAACATTCTCAACGTTAGACCGCAAAGTAGGTACCATTCGTATACTTGCAGCACTAGGGTTATTCAAGACACAAAGAAAAGCTGCCCTCTTGGGCCAGGCAAGTCAACGCAAGTTCCTCAGTACCTCCTGGACGATGCCATCGCCCGAGGTGGGTTCAATCCTTCAAGCTCTGCTTGGCTTTCAAGATAGTCCCTGACCCTACTTGGAGGATCATGGGACTTAGTAAGTATGGTTATAAGTACCTCTATTAGAGTTATAAGTAGTTTTAAGTATAGTTACCCTAATTATAACCCTGGTTACTAAGTCCCATGATCCTTGAAGTAGAAACCCCAAGCCCTAATTAAACCCTGGACCCCAAAAGCCCGAGAAGCCCCAAGCCTTACTGCGAAAAGGGGAAAAAGGGGGAACCCTTAATGGGGACCCCTACCCTACAATGGGCTATATGATGGGTATATAATAGCTATATTAAGGGTCTACATCTAGGGGGGTGCTTATTAAGGGTCCCTCCTTTTCCCTTGCATACTGTGAGCCTTATCAGGACTTCAGGGTTTTATGGTCTTCCGGGATTGAGGGTTTCGGATTTCAGGTTCAGGGAATGCTCTAAGGATCAAACGACTCTTAATGTAAGGCTCCTGAAGACTCTCCTTATGTCGGAGGCCGCGGTTAGGTTTTAGAGTTTGGGGTTAGGTATTAGGTGGAGTATTGAGTAATAAATGTCCTTGACGGGGTTCCTTATGTTAGTTACACCATGCTATACCATCATTTCAGTCCCTATACGGGAGCTTCCGGAAGTAGGGGAGCCTATAACATAGCACAGTACCCTAGATCGTAGGATCCTCATCAGAAGCGCCTCACAAGAAGGTACGTACCCCTTTTTGGACCGGAACCCCCATATTGCATTCAGGCTTTAGGGGACCTTTTGAGCTCTGGGAAAGTCCTTAAAACGAAAAAGCCCTCAACCTTAAACCCTGAACCCAAGACTCCAAGCACCAACTCTAGTGTGGACCTGGGTCGAGGGTTCAGGGCTTGGGATTTGAAGTTCGAGTTTTGGGAGTTGGCACTGGGTGTGCAGCATCTAGGCTTCAGAGGTCTGGGTCAAGGAAAGTTTGACAGTGCGCAGTGGATCACTTGCCTTCTTATGTACACCACCCCAAAACTTCAGACCCTAAGCCGGCTGCTGCTTGCCCCTAGATTTGTGGAGGGTTTTAGACTTAGATCGTTGGCGACAGCGCGAGCTTGTGAGCACGCCTTCAAGACGCTGACTGAAGATGCCAGCAACACTTCACCGACGGGACGCTGGTCGAGGCTGATCCACTCAGATGTCCTGAAAAACAGCGGCCGGGAGACAGTGGCACCTGACATACGTCATGCCAGCACTGGCTGCAAACCGAAGGCCAACAGGAAGCTCAGCACTGTGAGCGACACAGGGTTCCGGGAACTCTAGGGTACAGGAGTGCTTCGAGGTCCCTATGTTAGGAACCTTTGGAGCAGTTGATGCTAGCCTGGATTCCAGGGATTGTGCAATCAGGAGGTGGGAGGCACGATCGAAGAAAACTATTCACTATCCCTTAACCCTAAACCATGGCGACCAGCAAAACCTCCAGATGTGTCGCTCACGATGCTGTCTGAGGGCTCCAGAACCCGAAGCATCCGAAGCACAACCTCACCTAAAACCCCTGAACCTTAAATCCCAGGCTCTACACCTCAGGATATTGCGCCAAACCTCCCGAATTTCGGAAATCCCAACTTTGTGTGAAGTCTTCTAAACTTTATAGGCCCTAAGTCCTAAACCGTGTGTCCGAAACTCCCCGATAGCTGTTGTGATTAAGGACTGTACTATAGGGGCCTAAATCATTATAGTGGGCCTGAAACCCTATTCTAATTATTAAGGCCCCTATAAATCATAGAATCCGAATTCCGAATATAGATCCCCTATAGACCCCTTTAAAGGACCCCTTGAAGGAACCCTATGTTTCTTTTGTTTGATCTAGGAGTGCCGGAGTCGCCTACACCCCCAAACCCTAAACCCCGAAAGCCCTAACCCCTAAACCCTCAAGCCCTAAACCCTAAAACCCCCAACCCCAAAACCCTAAACACCGAAAGCCTTAAGTAGGGGGTTAAGGGTCATTTTAAAGGGCTCCATATGGGATCTATAGGGCTTGAAGGATCATGGGACGTAGTAAACAGGGTTTAGGAGTCCTCTGAAGGGTTCTGTAGGGTCCCTACACCGCGAAACCACTAAAGTAAAAGCCAGAAAGTTGGAATATGATTATCCTAACCCTTCTATGGTAAATTATAGGGTATCCTACCCTGAAACCATATTCCAACTTTCTGGAGTTCCCTTGAAGCCCTAGATCGGTGGAGGCCGCGGTTCCACCTGCCACATAGTTTGCACCCAGCCTCGGCGATTGGCGGCGGTGTCCCTGGCCTCCAGGCACTCTGAGGTAATTATCCTACATGCTTAGGGATTCAGAGTTGGGATTTACAGTAGAAGCCAGAAAGTTGGAGCATCATTGGCCTCATGCCATCTCATGCCCTTAAGGTAAAGTATAAGGGATCCTAGCACTAATCCTCCTAAAGTCATGTTCCAACTTTCTGGCTTCTACCATAGGGTCCGGGGATTCAGAGTTGGGATTTAGGGTTCGGGGTTTAGGGTCCCGGACCCTCCAAGTGCCTTTCTGTAAAGCTCCTTAGTCGAAGGTGGTTTGCGCCACAATGGAGGGGGGATTTTGATGTTTCCGGGCTCTGAGCTATCCTGCATTCTTGGTTTAGGGTTGGGGAGTAGGGTTTAGGGTAGGTATCCTTCGTTCTTTCTGCGGAATTTGTCTTGCGTGTTAGCAAAGTGCTCTTTTCGTACTACACGAGTCTCTCTCTCTCTCTCTCTCTGTCGCTCTCTTTTTCTCTGTATCAAAACATGTATGTATATGTACATATATAAAGTTACCCCATAGTTTACTAGGTTTATTAGTATGTGTCCAGGAAGGGCGAAGCTTGAACCCTCGGCCCTGCATGCTGAAACCCCAGTTTTTCAACCATCAACCCAAGTTCTCAACTTTGCGCCCGAAACCCTAAGCCTGAAGCCCCCAGCCCGTCACCTGAACGCCAACCCCGCCTCTTCATGTGACCGTTTCCGAAAAAGGGGACCCTAATATAGCACCCTAAACCCCAAGGGTCCAAGTACCTAATCATCATATACTCTCCAAAATCCTAACCTACATAACTACTACCCAGAAACCGAGTACCTAATTATTGGGTCCTTTGGACCCTTAGGGAAATAGTAGGATCCCTAAGGACCCTAAAATACGGTACCCCTAATTTCCGGAAGCTCCCATGTGCAGGGTGGCCTGGGAGCGCGGAGAGCGTGCCGGCGACGCATCAGTGGGCTACGTCACTCTGCCACAGTAAAGCTTTCCATAAGGCTCCATGTGCCTGTATAATAATACCTATGTGGGCCTTACAGGGGTTCCTGCATAATTAGGTAGTTCGAGGCTTAAGAAAATCAAGTCTACAGGTATATGGGAGTTGCCGAAAATAGGGGACCTCAATACAATACCCTCAATAGTAGGATCCTTATTATAAGGACTCCAAAATGAGGTACCTTAATTTCCGGAAGCTGAAAACCCTAAATCCTTTTATAGAACCCTTATAGATCCCTTTAAGGTACCTTTAAAGGAGCCCTTTAAAGGTACCCTACACCCCTCTATAGGTATATGGAGCCTTAGGTTTTTTGGAGAGAGCCTTGTCCTTGTTCATGGTTCCCCCAAAAGAATAAACAGACCGGCTAGTAGACCTTCTTAAATAATTCCTACCAAGGGATATACGTATAGGGCCCTGTCTACTATTTCTAAAAGGACAATCAAAGGGGAAAAGCAGGGACCCTTAATCAGGACCCTTAGGTATATACCCTTAATATAGCTATGATATACCCATTATATAGCCCATTATAGGGTAGGGGTCCCCGTTAAGGGTCCCTCCTTTTCCCCTTTGATACACCCTAAACCCTAAACCCCTAAGGACCCCTTAAAGGAACCCTAAAGATCCCTTTAAAGGAACCCTAAGAGCCCTAAATTAAGGGTCCCTCCTTTTCCCCTTTGATACAAGGGTGCCTGAAGAGCTCATGGATCGGTTTTGCCGGGCTCAGGTTCGTTGAGGCGTTTCGGCGTTCAGGATGACCTGGCGAAGCCGCTTTAGGTAAGTTATAGGGGTACCTTGAATTATAATTAGAGAATTCAATTAGTTCGGAGCTCAAGCAGCAGAATTTAAATGAACAGTTGACTAGTTCAATTAATTCAATTAGTTCATCTATCCCGAGAGCACAAGGCACAGACAGTCATGGTCTCGACCCAAAATTATCGTTTTTCATGTTTAGACTGTGTATCTACACCCATTTTGGCCACTGGTGTATTTGTTGTCCACTGCAGTCGTATTTCCGAATCTTGTTCAGAGGCTCGTTATGGGCCAACCTCGTACCCTGAACCCTCAGACCCAAACCCTTAACCTTACATGAGGGTTTACGGATGTGTTGGGCTTTGGGGTTTAGGGCCCCCGGATCGGGAATTGCTGCTACTTAAACGATTGTCCAACCCATGCACACTTCCCTGCCCGGGCGCAGCCGAATGAAATCAGCATCGAAGGTCGTGCGCTGGGACGAACGCCCGTCAAGGACAACCGCAAGTGTTTATGGTTCAGGGTTTGGGCTGCCCCTGACCCTAAGCTTCTCACAGAGTCGTGCCCTACCCCTTGTTCTAGGGTAGCTGCTCCTTTCCCACAGAACAGATCCCAACTATAAGAACAGGTACCTAAGAAAGGGGCAGGATTGACACTCTAGGTAGGGTTCAGGCTGCAGAGTCTGGGTATTTTACAATGCCTGCTTAATGCCTTATGAGGGGGTTTATTGTTTCGGGTTCAATGTATGGCTTAATGCCTTATGGGCTGGCAGAAGCCCTGAAGAAACCCAACAAGGAGCCCCCCCCCCCCCTCCCCTTCTTTTGAGGCCCTGGGGCTCAATGGTTTTCTGCACCTCGGCTTGCAACAGATCGTGTGGTTTAGGGCATCTGGCTACACCCGAAGGGTCCTAGATACTGTTATGACGGATACTTTCCCACATCATGGTAAGGGTTTCCTAACATAGAAAACTACATTCTGCAGGTACCTGGGACCCTTTGGGTTTAAAGAAAAGGTCTAAGGGTTTAGGATTGTAGGCTTACGGTTCAGAGTTTTAGGGTCTGGGTTTTTGGGTTGTAAGGATTTCAAAAAGGGCGGCGAGAGGTTTATCTTGGGGCTGCAAAGGGTGGGTTTGGAGAGCAAGAAGAGTTTTTTAGGTTTGACGCTGGATCTATAGGCTCTTCGTAGTAGAGGTTTGCATAAGGGAGTTCAGGTGAGTGTGCATAGGCTGCTTGGGCATGTTGTTATGTACATCCGTTGTGTTGTTCTGAATTCCGTACATTAGTGTATGCTCGCCCTTCATGCCCGGGAGGACAATTCTGAGAGTGCCTTCTTTTGCTGGGTCTTGAAAATGATGATCGCTTTGCTTAAGCGTTGTATTGGGCACTGGAGATACTGGAATTCCGATGTTTGCAGGACAGATCAGCATCCTTTACGCTCTGGTTCCGGTATTGCGATGCTTTAGGTCCAAGTATAGACAGTATAGAACTGACAAGGACCGAGCAGAAGATTAGCCGGTGGTAATCCCAAAAAACATTCAAGGTAGTTGCCGTGCGATGTAGGCTTTCCATATTAGGAATCCTTATTCTGATTTGGGGAAAGTAGCCCCATAACAGTACCTACTTGGAGGATCATGGGACCATAGCTGGGGTTATAAGTAGTTATAAGTATAGTTACCCAAATTATAACCCTAGTTACTAAGTCCCATGATTCTCTACCTCGGACCCTTTGGCAACGTGAGGCGGGTTGTGGTATTCAGGTTTCGGACTTCAGGTTCAGGAATGAAACGAACCCTAAGGGTCCATGTACCCAAACAGTAGCCCAATGTACCTATATGGGAGTTTCCGAAAATATGGGACCCGGCCTGGGCCCCTTATTTAGTACCCTAAATAGTAGGATCCCTATTATAAGGACCCCAAATAAGGTACCCCCCAATTTTCGGAAACTCCCATATAGGGAGTACTTTAAGGTCAATGTATATACTATTTGGGTACATGGACCCTTAGGGAAAGTTGCCCAGAGGGTCCAACTCCCCAAACCCCAAGGGTCCAAAGGACCCAACAGTTAGGTACGTAGGTTCCGCATAGCAGCTATGCAGGTTACTATCTAAGTACTCGGACCCTTGGGGACATGGAAATAGTAGAGTACATGGACCCTTAGGGTATAATGTAGTATTTGTGATGTGGGTTTAGGCTTTGCGGATTGATTGACTTAGGGAAATTTAGGGCATTGGGGGCTCCGTTCTTCGTTGATGGACCCGTAAAAGTTCACTCCAAGCACTACTCTGCAACATTCTGTATGTAGAGCTGCAACACCCCACGAACCCTCGCCTCTTATAGCGAATCCCAGAAAGTTGGAACATGGATTTAGGAGGATTAGTGCTGGGATCCCTTATGCTTTACCTTAAGAGCATGAGGAGAATGATGTTCCAGCTTTCTGGCTTCTACTATAGTCTAAACCCTAAACCCCTAAACCCTAAACCCCTAAACCCTAAACCCCTAAACCCCTAAACCCCTATAAACCCTAAACCTCCAAGGCACCGTGGGCGCCTTGCTTCCGCGCCTATCTCGCCTCGGTGCCTCGCACATCATTGTCGACGAGGTGTCTCCTGCAAGGGGCCGCGGGGTCCAAGCCGCGTTTAGGGTTTAGGGTTTAGGATTTAGGGTTTAGGGTTTCGGGGTTTAGGGTTTAAGGGTCCAAGCCGAACAAAAGGTACCTGGTTCTATAGGAGATCTATAGTAGGGTTCTATGATATAGGGGCCTTACTAGATGAGAATAGGGTTCCTATAAGCGTTCCTTTAAAGGGTTCTATAGGGGATCTATAGTAATGGTAGTAATGCAGGAACCTGATTTAAGAAGCGCTGGGCCTTTAACCCCCGAAAGTAAATGGTAGGATGATTCATATAAGCAGCCCTAATTAAGGCCCAAGGTTTCCTAATCAGGTTCCTACATTACCTAAATACATACCAATTTTCTTCTGTAGGACTCAGCCCAAGTTTAATTGTTGCTGTCTCCATACCCTTAACCCCTATCAAATACAAGACCACGTTGCAGTAACCCTTACAGAACCCCGTAAAGGACTTCTTTAAGAAGCCCTATTCAGGATTTGCCAGCTGCGGGTAGCTTGTGCTTTTATCTAAGGGCTGCTGTAAACATACCATAGCCTCCCTTCTCGTAGATTCTTAGTTTAAACCCATACATTTTGAAGTTTGAGGCGCCCTACAAAAGAAGTAGGTTTTCGTAGTTCAAGGCAGTGCCATTGGGTTGCAAGCTGAAGGTTCTAAAGATCGTTTATGCCTCTTCCTGCAGGGTGCAAAAGGAGGCTGCAATGGAGAGCCCTATGCTCCCAGGCACCTTCTTTTTAGGTTCTTAAGGGGTCTGGGGCCCTAACTAGAACTGGGCTTTGGAGTACCATATTTTAATACATTTTGCCTCAAAGGAACCATTATGAAGTAACAGTTTATACTTTTTCTCCCTGTTTATTTAAAAGCACAGATATGTCCTTAGAAGCCAAGGAGAACACGATGCTACTTAGACCTCTCGGCCAGGGCTGGACACGGCATTCACACTTGTTCCCTAAGCCCCTGAATAGGACCCCAAGAGTGGCACTAATGGTCACGCTTGTAGATCACTTAGAGGACAATTCCCTAAACTGCTAGATAGAATACCCTAAGTGAGACTTATAGTAACCTTGAAGATCGCTTAAAAGAACCCTTCTAGTGACTCTTTATTAAAGGAACCCTAAACCCTCAACCCGAAACCCTAAACCTTAAACCCAAAACCCAAAAGCACACCCTTAACTCCTAAACCCAACCCGTAAAGGAACCACGAAAGGAATCACCGTTGAAAGGCCCATACTCGCGACATTCATACGGACTTGCTCCTCACCGTCTTGCTCGAGTGGCCTGGCGGTTTAGGATTTGCGGTTCAGGGGTTAAGGGTTTTTCCGGGCTCATAGAGTATTTGGTACTTGGACGCTCTGGCTGCCCCTCAGGGTTGGTAGTCTGCTCTGTTGTGCTGCCTTGCGCAAGATTGAGGCAGTGTGTTTGGTGATTCCGGCGTCCAAAAAAAGCGTTGTCGGGGATTCCGGCAACCATACACCATAAATCCTAAAACTCCTGAGCCAAAGTTCTAAAGGAACCCGAGCCACAAACCCTTACTATAGATCCCTTAAAGGAACCCTTATAGATCCCTATAATATTGTACATTAATTGACTACCCTTACTATAAATCCCCCATATAGATCCCTAGTTATTCCGTGTTTGGAGATTCCGGCACCCCAAAAACTTACCTTTGGTTAGTAGGGAATGGAGGAATGGGGTACAATTATAACTACTATTACTACCATTCTTCCATTCCCTACTAACCAAAGGTAGGTATTGAGAAGCTGAGCCACCCTGCAATAGTGGTATAATAGGAATATAATAGGGCCCTAATATAACCCTATATAATCCTTAAATTCATTATTACAGGGTGGGGGCAGCTTCTAAGGTAAGTATTGAGAAGCTGAGCCAAAGGTAAGAAAAACTCCATGGCAAGACGAGGCTCCTCAGCCTCTCGGACGACTTGAAGGCCGGGGTCTTGGATTCTTTAGGCACGGCCCCCATACTTGGAGGATCCTTGGACGCAGTAAGTAAGGTTATAAGTACCTTAATTGGGGTTATAAGTGTAGTTACCCTAATTATAACCTTCGTTGCTAAGTCCCGTGATCCTTCAAGTACAGTAAGAGTCTTTCATAGGGCTACTATTAAGATCCTATCATATATTATTTATTACTATTATTCAGCGGGCCGTACCCAGTGGATTCCTTTGAAAAGGGGTTGGGGGGTACAGGGAAGATATATGGGTAGTTGTCAAAATTAAGGGTACCTTTTTGGGTACCCTGAATATTAGGTGTGGTATTATAATAGGCACCCGAAAAGGGACCCTAATTTTGACAGCCACCCATATCAGGCTTCCCTTCAACCCTTTAAAGGGGTGAAGGGTTGCAGGGGATACAAGGCTTTAGGGTTTGGGTTTGGGGTTTTGGATTTGGGGTACAGGGGTTGTGAGGCTTCCCTTGAAAAGGGTTTAGGGTTTAGGGTTTGTAAGGGTTTACTGTAATGGTCCAAAGGACCCAATAATTCGGCACTCGGGTTTAGAATAGTAAGTATGTAGGTTAGTATCTGGGAGAGTATATATGATCATTATGTGCTTGGACCTTTTGGTTACACGGGGTATAAGGCTTCCCTGTAAAGGGGTTTGGAGTTCTAGGGTTTAAGGTTTCCTGTTAAGGAGTGTAGGGGTTTAGGCTTTTAGGGTTTCGGGTTCAATTAGGGGCTCCATTTGAGAGCTCTTCTAAGGCTTATTAACGGGGGGTTTAGGGCTTCAGCGTTTTTGTTGTCTTACGGTTCGTAGCAACGATGATAACCAACCACAATCATGATGGCAACAAAGCCCTAGACCTGTAGAGGTGATCGTGATGTCCGCCACGCTGGACGTGTCGAAGACCCTTGGATGGGACGACAATTGATCTGGCCTGTGGTATGTAAGCGTAATATAGCGGCCTTAATACTTACAGAATCGGGTTTTGGGGGCCGTTATACTATGCTTGTAATCAAGAGCCACCAAAATAGTATTGGGGATTTATGTTACGTTCGCAGGGTCTAAAGTTTTACAGTTCAAGTACCATATCGGAGTATGAGACAAGAAGGTCTGGAGCCCTTCTTGTTGAGTGTCATATGGTCCTGAAGCATTCCCCAATGGTTTCATAGCAAGGAGGGTTGCCTGAAAACGGTTTCTGCAGGGAGGGCTCCATCGTTTTTTTGTGGGTCACCGTACGCGTATGTTTTTTTTTCCGTTGTGTGCGGTCTCCTTTTTGCAACTGACTTATACGGGAAATAAACCCACGCCCTGCAGCCATGCGGAACATGTACAGCTAAGGTGTGGGGTTGGAGTTTAAGATTTTGCATCTTAAAGACTATGCCTCAAGTACACTCCATAGGGCGCTGCGAAACTGAGTGGACAAATAGAGGCTGAGAAGAGCCGTACTTGGAGCTTCATGGGCAGCTATCAGAGGGGTTATAACAAAAAACCTCACTTGTAGCTACCCACGAACCTCCAAGTGAAGCACACGGAGCCGTCCAAGGTGGCAGCGCCACTTTGGTGCTTTCGGCTGCGAACTGGTCCAAGCTGGCGGGCGTCCCTACCAAGCCCATCGCTCAGGGTTTCAGGGGGTTAGCATGTAGGATTTTAGGGATTCTATGTGTCATGGTTGGGTTTCTCGGCTTTCGCGTGATTGGGTCTAGCATATGTCTAAACCCTAAACCCTAAACCCTAAACCCTAAACCCTAAACCCTAAACCCTAAACCCTAAACCCTAAACCCTAAACCCTAAACCCTAAACCGGTTTCAGGTTGGTTACGAGATGGGGTCCTAGGGCTTTCGGGCTTTGAGGTTAGGGGGTTAATTCGGCTTGTGGTTGTAGGTTCGGGGCCTTAGTTCGCTAGGCGTTAGTGCTTCGCGTTCTAGGTTCATTTTGGGCTGAGGATCTAGTACCCTTTATTACAGCCAGTTCAGAGCAAGCAATGTATAGGTCCGCGGTGCTTTAGTTCTTGTTGAGGTGTTTTCTTGCAAGACGGGCCGGCAGCTGAGGTACACCAGTACTTTCTGGAGGACGCGGCATGCACTGTTTGAGGGAGTAGGTTCGTGGTGTAGCTTGTCTTGAATAGATATAGCGGGGCGCAAGTTTCATCACCTGAGGCTTTTACCCCAAACTCTACCCCCAATCCGGGACCTTAATATCCCAAAGCCCTAAAACTCGACGCCCTAAATTGGATACCCGGTTTAATTCTTCGGATTCGGGTCTGCAGACTTAGTAGCAATATTCTCTCATAGCCCCTGTATGAGTCATCCACTTGATTATGAATGCACCTCTGCCAGGCCACAGAGCAATTTAAGCATTATTTGTCGTTAAAAGCTATAGGCAATGGAAGCCTTTATGTCCTGAGCTCTAAAACCCGAAACCTTAAAACCATACCATCGTGTGCAGGTCTTCAGCTGGGTCTCCAGTCCGTGGACCCCTTTATTCCGAAGTCTGAAAGGTGTAGGGTTTTGAGGTGTAGGGTTTAGGGTTTAGGGGAAGCTCAAGAGATCTATTCGGGTTTAAGGTTTCGGATGTTATGTATGGTATGAACAGGTGTCACCGTTCTCTGTCGTGAGTTAAGTCTCAAGGCCCCTCCATTAAAGGATCAACAAAGTCTTCGGATCTTTTCGGTTTCGAGGGCTTAGAAAAGCCGCGCAAAGCCCGCCGTGTCGCTGTGTGGATTCAGTCAGGGTTTTTGTTGAGGGATCCCTGCTTCGGATCCCTTTGAAGCATGTGGGAAGGTTTCGAGACTCCGGGTGTAGCGTCTAGGCGGAGTGAAATTCAAAAAAAATCGGAATAACTAGTACAATTATTCCTTTGTCGCGCTTCTCAGATTTATGCTCCAGTCTACGCATTTGGGGAGAGAAGTTTCGTGGCATAGGGAACGCTAACATACATACAGGAGCTCAGATAAGAGGGTCGCTGCTAATCAGGCCTCCAGAAAAGCATCCCTAATTCCAAGAACGTGCCGCCTTCGGCGCTCATGAAATCATCGAAAAGCATTCCGATACAACCCATGAAGCCCTGCACCAGAGACAGAGAGCGAGAGAGAGAGAGAGAGGGAGATGGACGGCACAATCTACAGTAACCGAGCAACCAAGATCAACCACTTTCCCAGTACATCACGCTGAAGCAGACATTCCTGACGTCAAGCCAGTCAGTCCGTCCTTGATCCAATACCATTCGGCATCAGAGCGTTCGTAACTGCATCATGATCATTGGGTGAATTCTTGGGGTCATGCCATTTCACAGAGAGAGAGAGAGAGAGAGAGAGAGAGAGACAGAGAGACATAGAGACAGAGAGACAGAGAGACAGAGAGACAGAGAGACAGAGAGACAGAGAGACAGAGAGACAGAGAGACAGAGAGACAGAGAGACAGAGAGAGAGTGCGAGAGAGAAAGATAAATAGAGATACAGAAAGGCAGAGAAACAAAAAGAGAGATAGAGAGAGACAGAAAGATAGACAGAGAGAGGACATCGTCGAGAAGCTGCAATGGCGACCCGATGCAGGGGGCGAGCCCGAGACGTAACTGGGATGTGACTTAGATGGTGGTGGGGTTTACCCTCAGTTTCTGGGGTTTCAGGGTTTGGGGGTGCGGGTGTACAGTATAGAGTATAGAGCTGAGGAGCTGTCGAACACAACCCAACCGCTCTGAAAGCCAATCGTTTCAACAGCACGCTGAGTCGAGCCACCTTCAAGGAACGTCCGAGGTCCATGCTGACGATCCTGTTTAGGGGCCTTACGCAATTGTAGCAGAGCAACGGCACCTTTTACATATTAGTATAGATATAAAGGGATGCAGCGGTCGAACTACTATACTATTTGCTCCAACCTCTCTTTGTAGATTCGTTGCGCAATCGCGGGTTTCACAGGCCGTAAGGGTTGAAGTAATGTTCAGTCATGGGTTTGAAGCCTTAAGCCCTCAACCCTCAACCCTGGGATTGAAGGTTGCCGAAGCTGAGGCTTATGCCTTATGCCTCGAAGTCGCAAGCTAGTCACATTTCGAACTCGACGGATAGCCTGCAGGCTTCCAGCCTACAGGGTCCAAGTACCCAGACAGCAGGGCTCTAAAGGGAACTCCAGAAAGTTGGAATATGGTTTCAGGGTAGGATACCCTATAATTTTCCATAAAGGGCTTAGTATAATCATATTCCAACTTTCTGGCTTTTACCTGAGGTGAAAAAGCAACACCAGGTCATCAGACTCTAAAAGGTTTTCCCCCCTGAACCGCTGTTCTTTGGTTACTCGGACCCTTGGAATAGGGAACCCTAATCCCTAAAAGCGACTTACTTGCTGTATCATAGGACATACTAAGTAAGGTTATAAGTACCTCAATCAGGGTCATAAGCATTGATAATGATAAGTATAGTTACGCTCATTATAACCCTAGTTACTGAGTTCCATGATCCTTTCTTTACCCTAAAACCCCTCTTATAGAACCCTTGTAGATCCCTGTTAAGGAACCTTTTAAGGAACCCTATAGTTACTAAGCCCCATGATCCTCCAAGTAGGGTTAGCGTGAGAGCTTCAGGCTTGGCGTTTGGTCTGACATCGACTGCAACAGGCTTCTCCCCTTTTGGGTAGCATGATGAGGGACCCCCCTTAAAGGTTACCCGTTCCGAACCCTACTTCTGGCTCTCTTAAAGGGGACCTTATTTATTGAGAGGGTCTATATACTCCCACCCTTGGTCCAGAATTTGCCACGGTGAATAGTCGGTCAAGTCGAGCTTAGTGCTGAGTGTTGGGGTTATAAAGGGTCCATGTAGCAGTTTGGTGTTTAGGGTTTAGGGCATTGAGGGTCCATGTCCTTGTACTTACAATAAAACCTTCGACGGGTTAACGAATCGCTGCCTTAGGGGAGGTACCGTGATAATTGATAGGTACATGCAGCCAACCCATGGGGTGTCAAATTCTCTAACCTTATGATTCTGGGATCGTGATGTCGCAGGTTTTAGTGTTTTGGGGCGTGCCTTAAGGATGTTGGGCTTTTGTTGAAAATGTTCGAAGAGACTCCAATCTCCCCCAATTATGGAATATACCTTAAATAAAAAGATCCCCAATATGATTGTGGGTATTCTTTAATTAGGGGACATTAGAGTCTCTGGCTTCGTCGACCAGAAGAAGCCGTCAGCGCCAGCCGGCAACAAGCCTGCGCCTACAGAGTTTGTCGTTCAGTCGTCGCACGGATCCTGATCGCAGAGGGCATGCTAACAGCTCCACACAGCGGAGCCGCTCCAGGCCCCTCCCGCACTCCCGCTGCGAAGTCGGGTCATGCTCTGCCATATGAGTTTTCATACTTAAAGGATCATGGGACTTAGTAACTAGGGTTATAATTGGGGTAACTATACTTATAACCACAATTAAGGTACTTATAATCTTACTTACTAAGTCCCATGAGTTCTCATAGGAGGTGTTTGCCTGTGAAATTGTGTTCAGGAGAAGCTGCATGCACGGTTGCAGCTGCTGCTGACGCCCTTCTTTGAATCATGCGCCTGGTGTGCAAACTGAGAAGAGGGCCTGGCTGAGCACACACTGATCCCATATTCGTAGTAGAGTAGGCAACCTTTAACCTTTTTTTGTTAGTATAGTCCCTATATTATCCCTATATAACCAAAAGGTTAACCTTTAGTTCCCCAGGATACAAGACAAGTAGGCCATACTAGCCGAGTTGGAAGGGCCTCGTTTTCGAATGTTTCAACATAAATAATCCAAACTAGTCAGCGGATGCCAAAGTTACTTTCCGGGTTGTGGGCTACGTCGCACCCTAAACCCTAAACCCTAAACCCTAAACCCCTAAACCCCTAAACCCCTAAACCCCTAAACCCCTAAACCCCTAAACCCTAAACCCGGAACCTGAGCCTAAAATCCGAAGCCATGAACATCCAAAGCCCTAAAAGGCCCCTTACAGGGAACTCCAAGGGTTCCTTAAAGGCTTCCTAAAAAGGGATCTATAGGCTTCCTTAAATGGTTCCTAAGGGATCTATAGGGGTTCCTTAAAGGGATCTATAGGGGTTCCTAAAAGGGAACTCCAGAAAGTTGGAATATGGTTTCATGGTAGGATACCCTATAATTTACCATAGAAGGGTTAGGATAATCATATTCCAACTTGCTGGCTTTTACCTTAAGCCCGAACAGTCCCCTGACACCCCATACATTATCCTTAGATCCTAAGCCATCAGCCACCCGGAGTTCTAACCCTAATACCTAGCACCCTATACCCAATCCTTGGATCCTTTGCCATAAACCAACCGGAATTCTAACCTTCTGGGTGGTTGTCAAAAGTACGGTCCCTTTTGGAGCACCCTAAATACCTAGTGCCGTAGTACAATAAGGATCCCCAAAACGGACCCTAATATTGACAACCACCCCTATTAAAGCCCTAAACCCTAAACCCTAATATTGACAACCACCCCTATTAAAGCCCTGCGCCCTCCAAGTCCCAAACAGAAGTCTCTACTCCCCGGGCTTGCGTTTCAGGTTCAGGGTTTTTTGGGGGTTTTCGGGCTTTACAGGTTGTGGGAAGCTGTTATGGGTTTACGGTTTGAGTTTAGAGTCATTTTCCAACTCTCGGGATGTAGGGTTAGCTGTTAAAACCAGCTTTGTGCACCCTCGAGCACCAGATGTTGATGGTCAGAATGGGGTTCCTACGCGCTGATCACGTGCAACTCCACAGCATCGAGCTCAATCCTACATCCCTTGCTCTGCCACCCCTCCCTGCCGCAGCGAACCTGAACCCAATTTCCACAACCTCTCGTCCCTGACCCCAACAAGGGCTCCTTCACTAGATGTTTGCATGTATCTATACGCATATTGTATATGTCGGTGTACACGTACAGGTACAGGAGTGTGTGTTTTGTGATGTCGGGTGCATAAAGTCATAAAGTCTCTGTCTAATGTCGACGTCACAGTTCATGTCTATGTAGATATGGGTAGTTGTCAAAACTAGGGTCCTTTTTCGGGTACCCTAAATACTAGGTGCCGTATTATACTAAGGACCAAGAAGGGACCATAATTTTGACAACCACCCATATGCTTATGTATATGTACGATTCTGCATATATGCCGACGTCCGTGCTTATGCCTACGTCTATGTCTGTTTCTGCATCCAAGACCTTGTCCCTATCTATGCACTTGTATATGTATGTACATATATACATATTATATATATATATATATATATACACATGTATGTATATGTACATGTATACTTATGTCATCTACAACTTGTGGATTATCTATATATCTGTAAATACACACACATAGATATACAGATCCTGTTGTACGAGTTGGTTCAGGGGCTTCGTGGATCAACTCGGTCAATTTCGCCCCGCTGCTTGGACACGATAGGACAGGGTTGCTTTCGGAAGCCTTCATTGTAAAATCTGGGTTAGGGTTTATAGACTGTACGGAAAGGATTGCGCGGCCAAGTCCAACAATGCACAGATTGGGCCTGTTTTTGGTATGGAGTTGAGGGTTTCGAGCATCCCTAAACCCTAAACCCTTTCTCAATACCGGGTTCAGGGCCGGGCACTACGAGCAAGCTTGACTTTTGATCATTGATGACCTAAGCTCAGCCAGGAAAGCCCTGCCTCAACCCTCAAACCTAAATCCCAATGCAAACCTACATCCCAATGGTGGCCTAAGTCCTGCGAGTATTTTGTGAAAAGAAGTTTCGCCGTATCCTGGTAGTATGAAGTTCAGGGTATAGGGTTTAGGGTTTAGGGCGGATGGGCCCAAGTAATTACATTACATACACAAGGCTGGTAGGTGTCTGTGGTTTTCTAGCTTCCAGACAGACAGAATCCAAGAGGGGCCCGAACACCGAGAATCACTCTTAGCACCGGCAACTACTTAAAGGATCATGGGACTTAGTAACTAGGGTTGTAATCAGGGTAACTATACTTACAACTACTTAGAAGCCCAAATAAGATACTTACAGCCTTACTTGCTAAGTCCCATGATCCTCCAAGTAAAGTTTCACCAAAAGACCGTAGTAAATATGTAGGTCTTGTGTCTTAATGGTGCATCCTTGTGTTGGTTAGTTATTCACGCAAAGGCCATTCAAGAACCACTCAGGAGACTGTCAATGTCGTCCGATCTCTGCCGGAGAGCATGATTCCCTTTCACTTGCTGGCGTCCATCATCAAGTGGGTTGACAGAGCCATGGCTGCACCTGTATAGCATGTTGGTGCGATTTCGAATCTTTCCAGCTTTGCCTAAGCAGCAACCAAAAGATCTATATACTTAGTAGCTGAGTGGATACACATTACACTTTTTGGGATAATGCTACCCACTACAAAACTGAAAGTGTACACTTTTGGGGGCTTATGAACTCAGCGGCTAAGTACATGGTAGGGTAGTTGGTCCGACAAGGCCTTAAACCGCCTCGGAAACCGAGGGGTACGACGGGCTACGATGTTCCAGCCCGATAGCCGATGGGTTGGGGGGTTTAGGGCTTAGGGTGATGAAGGAGCCCAAAGCTGTATAAATTACACTAAACCGTCCAGAAGCAAAGGGAACATAACAAAAAGCGTCAACTAAACCAGCGCCCTTGTCATCGTCAAAAAGGATAGTTACTCTTGACGTTTGTAACTAATCGCGCAGGGCAGGGTTTGTCCTAAAACTTAAGTGTTTGTTGAACCCCTGGCCAATCTGCGACAGAACTTGCTTTGATCTTGCCTAAACAGTAATAAATAAAACAGCAAACCCACAACTCCTTGAAATCCTTGACTCCTTATGGAAACCCTGAACCCTTTTGAAGCTCAGGCTGGGGCAAGGTCGGCAGCGTCGCCTCCTCGGGCAGAGGGCAGTTCCCTTTTCTGCATTCCTTTTGCTTAGGGGTTCCTTTTGATGGCCCGCTTTGCAAGTGTTGCTTATTAAGGCCTCCGTTTCAAGGCCTCCATTGTTGAGGCCTTGTTGTCAGGGTTCCTCTTGAGGCTTCCTTTCAGGGTTCCTGTAAGCGTCGCAAGGGTCCCGTTGAGGTTCCCATATGGGTTCCTTTCAGCAACAACGGTATTTTTACGCAAGGGGCTTAGATGTTTCAGATATTCAGGCGTTCGGACTCCACGGCCATTTTGAGCAAATTTTGAATTTAAACCTTAGAGAAACAGTGAGAAATAGTCAGAGCAGCCATAGCCGCAATACAAATATCATGGCAGTAGTGGTAATTAGTCGTAGCAGTAGCAGCATCTGCTGCAGTCGTAGCAGTTGTCGATGTAGTAGTCATGACGGTGGTAGTAGCCGAGTTTAAAGGCAGCAGAACTATTCCTAACCAACAAGTACCTACATTTCAACGGTCCTAAGGACCCTTAGGGTTGTGGGTTTTTTGGGGCGGCACGGTCTGCTTCACCCTGGTCTTCGCAAGACTTGTCGGATCTTGGAAGCGGTGGATCGAACAATACTTGGAGGGTCATGGGACTTAGTAAGTAAGGTTCTTTTAAGGGCTCCTTAAAGGGGTCTATAGGCTTCCTTAAAGGGATCGATAGGGTTTAGGGATTAGGTTCTACTTGGAGGGTCATGGGACTTAGTAAGTAAGGTTATAAGTACCTTAACTGGGGTTATAAGTATACTTAGCCTAACTATAACCCTAGTTACTGAGTCCCATGATCCTTCAAGTAGGTCCTCTCAAGCACCACATCCTAATAAAGAGCCTTCAACATTAGAATAGGGTTCCTTTAAAAGGGGTCTAAAAGGGTATTATAATGTAGGGGCCCTAATGAATCTGGAAGGGTTCCTATATAGCTACTTTAAGGCCGAGGGCCTAAGTGTCTACTATACAGGTACACGAAGCTTTAGGGCAATGCACCGAGTTTTGAGGAACACATAGCTGGTAAACCCGATATATGTCCTAGATTGAGGTTGTGCCGTGGCGTTTCGCCTTACCTCCCAACTCGTAGTGAAAGGGTATACTGTGTTTTACCTAAGGCCCGAATACGTACTGTAAATGAAGACTTGTGATAGGATTTTACTCAGGTCCTCGTGTTCCTCCCGGGCTGGCACGAGATCGCAGCTGGGATCAGCATCTGCGAGTTCAGGGTTTGCGGGCTAGGAAGTTATGGGCCAATGCAGATGCGCGAATTTCAGCAAATAAATGTCCAAGCAGCACGTTGTTTATGATGATGCTCCCTAAAACAGGACCTGTTGCACCTGCGCAAGCGTACCTTTTAGCATGTGTCCCGTGCATGCAAAGTCCATGACCCTGCGAAGGTAGGTTCTCTTGGGTTCAGAGGGTTTAAGACCTTACCCTAAGGGTCCGAAGGACCCAATAATTAGGTACTCGGTTTTAGGATAGTAGTTATGTAGGTTAAGATTTTGGAGAGTATATGATTATTAGGCACTTGGACCCTTGGGGTTAGATCTTCACCGGTAATGGAGCGCTTTAGAACCCCAAAAGCCTTTAAAGCCTGGACCGACATCCTGAGGTGCCATGTCGATCCCTCAACTTACTTTGAGGGTCCATGCACTCATAGAGTATATAGATCAGCCAACATGTAATGAATTTAGGTCCTTTGGGACCCAAGTACATGCTATATGGGAGTTTCCGAAGATAGGGGACCCTAATATAGTACCCTAAATAGCAGGATCCTTATTATGAGGTTTAGGGGTTTTAGGGGCCAAGGGTTCAGTCTGCCCTGACACCTAAGCCTCGAAGTACCTACCCTAAGGGTCCATGTACCCAAATAGTGTGTGTGTATATATATATATATATATATGTATTTTGGGCCCAATGGTACCTATACAGGGAGTACTTTAAGGCCAAAGTATATACTATTTGGCTACATGGACCCTTAGGGCTGGTGACCATTCCCCCGGTTGACAACTTGTCTTCCATCCTGCCAAAAAAACGCAGGGAAGGCCAAAATTGAGGCCAGGTACCGATTTGTTGGTTGTTTGGCACATTTAGGTTCTGGAGGAGCCGACCAAAAGGATTAGGGTTCAGGGTTTTAACTTGTATATGACATTCAAACCTGTGGTCTGGCCGCCTGCTCTTGCATCGACTAGTTCGAGTCACTCTAGCCTGTTGCATGGCTGTACTTGCTAAGTGGTTCCTTCAACTTCGCAAAATGTAAACCGCATGTCAGGCCAGCATCGTCAAACATATTCCTGCCTCTCCGGCTGAAGAAACCCTAAACCCTAAACCCTAAACCCTAAGTGACCACCAACCTTTCGGAAGGTGCTTTGTCTGAGCAGTGCCTCCAGATGTTTACACTTGCAGCGAGGACATGATTCGTGATCTGGACTCAGCAGAAGAGGTCATGCAAGTAGCAGATGGCTACATCGGCCATTTTGCTTGCCGTCTTTAATATTTCTGCATCATCCGGAAATGATATGCCATTTGGTATATGTCGGAGATGCGGAAAAGTGCTTGCGGACACAGCTCATGTCACGGGGTCGTGTCTGGCGCAGAGCGACACAGAGGTCAAGATCTACTCTGCCCTATCCCAGTGAGCTTCAGCGACGTTGTCATGAAAGATTCCGCAACGCTAGTAATGTTGGAGCCTGATTTAGAAACTTTGGGCCTTCATTAGGATTCCTTAAATGATACTATTTTGGGGTCATAGGCCCAGGGTTTCTTAATCAGTTTCCTATCTTCGCCAGAATGTAAGAAAGTTTTGTTTTTGTTGTTTTGGACAGGCCTTCAACTTGGTCCAAACCACTGCAGAAGCCTCGGCCTTTGGGGCAAGTACTATAGGGGCCTTAATAACCAGAATTGGGATTTGGGGTATATTATGCTATAGTTCTAGTAAGGAATCCATTCTAGTTTTTAACGCTCCTATAGTACCTTTTTGGGTTATGGCTTTTTGTGTGTAGGGATCTGCAGTTTTGCCTTCCAAGGGAACCAGGGTTGAACCCTTGCGAAACTCTAATCACTTAATCCCTTGACCATAAGCCCCTAGTTAAACAGAACTCAACCATCAAACCTTAAAGCCGTAAACCCTAAGCCCTGTCCGGCACCCCCCAACCACAACTTATTTGAGCCTAAGTATCCCCTATCAGAGACCATAAGGCGGTACTTGTGGGGTGCTGGTTCACACCCTACTTAAAGGATCATGGGACGGAACTTGGGTACCAATTAGGGTAACTGTACTTACAACTACTCGTATCCCTAAGCAAAGTACTTATGACCTTACTCGCTAAGTCCCATGATCCCCCAAGTAGACCCTAATCCCTAAGCCTTATAGATCCCTTTAAGGAACCCTATAGATAAGCTCCCACTCCTGGCCGAGGCAGTCTGCAGCTCGTTTCTGCATCGAGATCCTCAGCTGCGCATCACGGCTAAAGATTAGGATGTCCTTAAGGGGGGGTGGTCCAAGGGGGGTAGGTAACCTAGTAATCCCCATTATTCCCCAGTACTCCCTAAGCTTCCCTAAGGTTCCCCAAAGCTCCCTAGTACCCTCCCCCCTTGAACCACCCCCCCTTAAGGATCCTATAAAAAGAAGAGTTTAGAGTTCAGGGTTTTGGGCTTAGAGGCTTAGAGCTTAAGCTTCAGAGTATTGAGTCGTTGGGCTTTGGGGTAGGTGAGGCCAAAACCCAGCAACTCCAAAAAACCCCTGAATTAAAGACCATGCCTTAAATCAGAATACGGACCCCTTTATAATTTGAGGCATAGTTCTTTTATTCAGGCGTATGCCGTGACTCAAATGTGCATCCACTACACTACAATTTGGAGGTGTATACCTGTAGTCCTTAGCCAAGTCGGTTTGGAGTTTTTGGCAAGACTCTTTAGACTAATAGACTGTAGGGCCTGCATTCCTTTAGAATTGATAGATGTGGTACAGGGTACATAGTTTTTGCTCGGTCAGGACATTCTGGTTGCTGAAAGGGAACTTGAGAGTTATCGTGTTTGTTCGCGTGTTGCCGCTTTCCTAGGTCTGCCAGTGAACCCCTTTTTCCCCATTTTGTGGTCTTAGATTCCTTGTAAGCGATACCGACAAGGGTTTCCCCGGTTACCGGGGATCTTAGTTTCCGACTTGCACTATCCTGCCCGAGGTTCTGGCCTCAGGTGCAGTAGCCAAGCTCTTGGGCTCACACGAAACTCTGAATCCTAAACCATCCTAAACCCCAAATCCTTCAAAATAAACCCTGAACCCTGAGCCCTAACTAACCCCTAAGGTCGAACCCCAAAGAGCTAAACTCTAAACCGTAAGAGGTCGGCGTCGGCAGGGTTCCTGGTGCCGGATTCAGGGAGATCTCGAATGCCTTTACACCCTAAACCCGAAGCCCCAAACCACCAGAGTTACCTGGACCTCCAAAACTATCTAGAATAGTGGCCTTTTGCAGGTGTTGGGGCATCATTTTACCTACATTTGGGAGTTTAGGTAGGGTTTAAGGTGTAGGCTTTATGGCTTGATTGCCTTGCATGCTATACCGTGAAGCTTACATGAACCAGCTCACAACTCAAATTCTAAAGTCCCTGACTCCGAAAGCAAAACTCCCGAACCCTTACTGGGGACTGGGTATGGATCCCTGGAGTGGCCCAAACAGGTCCCTTACGTTAGTTCCTATAGCCCATTCTCCCACTCCCTGCTAAGAGCCTGGGAGAAAATCCCCAACAACACCGTCGAGGTTGGGAGGTAGTCAGGGTACTTAGTTTCATAGTAGGAATAGGATCCGTAAAATGATTTCAAGGTCGAGGCAGATTGCTTAACAAAGGGAGAGCGGAAGGTCTGGGTCGTTACCTTAAGGCACAGGGCCCAATAGTAAGGTACTTAGGTTCCGGATGGTATATATGTATAGGTTACTATCGGCTAGAGTATATGATTGTTAGGTACTTACTTGTACCTTTGGCGTATAGTGTTCCAAAGGTTTCGGTAGTAATCGCCATCCTTAGGGTTGCTCTGCTCGTTGTGTCTATGCATGCTAACCTCTCCAAGAAGGCTCCAAAAACCCTATGTAATTCTAACATCCCGAAGCTCTGTAAATCGTTCGGCGTAAACCCTGTGTCAGTGAATCCTGCAAGCTCTACTATACTACTTTGAACTCTGAACCTGAAGCCTCTAAAACCCTAAATCCTCAACGACTCCACACCCTAAGGGTCCAAGGACCTAATAATCATATACTCTCCACAATCCTAACCTACATAAACTACTGTCCTAAAACCAAGTACCTAATTATTGTGTCCTTTGGACCCTTAGGGCTTCTAACTACTAAACTTACTAAACCCAGAACCCTAAACTATTAAACCCTGAATCCTGAACGACTCCACACCCTAAGCCCTAAACCCTAAACCCTAAACCCTAAGACTCCACACCCTAAGTGATCTAAGGCCACCTGGACTTTGTGCCGCTCCACAGTCGGATCCTCAACTTACCGCGTTCTGGTCTGCACCCTAATCACCTAAACCCCTATTTAGGGTTTAGGGTTTAGGGTTTTTTGACGGACATGCTCGGGCGAGTCGCGCGCGTCAAATTCGCTTGCAAAAGCGAGCCATCGAGGCGAGGAAAGTGCGGGTTTAGGGTTTAGGGTTTAGGGCTATAAACCCTGAACTGAACCCTAAACCCCTAAACCCTTAAATCCCCATAACCCCTGCACCCTAACTAGGATGCCCAGTAGTACCCTTATTCCCTTTTTGTGGTCCTAGGTTCCTTATAAAGTTACCCAATACCAAAAAGGGAGCCCTTTTTATTCCCCATAGGGTCCATATACACTACCATTATGGAATTGAGTGCCAAAAGACCATCCCTAGTATGGTTTTGGGGACCTAATTCCATAATGGTCGCGTATATGGACCCTCTGCGTTCTGGTTACTTTTTAATTTAAGGGCTTTGGTAATCAGAACCAGGTTCATAGGGTTTATGAATCTTCTGGCCCGTGGAATTAGGAAAGGGTTCTTTAGAGGGTAGTTCTAGAAGGGGTCTGCAGGGTTTAAGGAGACGGGCTCTGTAGGGTTTAAGGAGTTTAAAGGTGTATACAAGGCCTCAATAAGTAGAATGGGGTTCTGGCGGAAATCATAGAACACCTGTATGAGGACTGGACTATAAGGGGATACTGCTTCATAATACTGACCATAGAGGGTTTTGTGGATTCCTCCCAAGGCTAAGGAACAAGGGAATGTTCATTTTTTCATCTAATGAGGACCGCAAGAAGACGAAGTAGCTCCACTTTATTCATCTACTTGGAGGTCTGTTTTTGTTTGCTGCACCAAACCCGAACTAAATCGGGTGCTTTTGTCTTTATCAAGTTTCGGGTTGAAAGGTTTGGCAGGTTGCGGAGGACCCTTGTCCACGTACACCGTAGAGATCCCCGGTAGAACAGTTGTCCCTTTAAGGAACCCCCTAAACACCAAACCAGAAACCATAAACCTAAACCGAACTCTTTGAGGAACCCTTTAAGGATCCCTTGGAAGGGCCCTCAAAAGAGCCCTTTAAGGAACCCTTTGACCTTTTAGGGAACTTTCAAGGAGTCCTTTTTAAGATCCCTCAGGGTCCATGTGTTCAACCAGTATGTACTTTGGGCCCTAGTACCTATTATGGGGAGTACTTTGAGACTAAAGTATATACTATTTGGGCACATGGACCCTTATACCCTAAACCCTGCAAGGAACCCATAAAGGAACCCTTAGAGGAACCCTATTTGGGGCACATGGACCCTTAGGGCCTTACTTGGAGGATCATGGGACTTAGTAAGTAAGGTTATAAGTACCTTAATTGGGGTTAGAAGTATAGTTACCCTAAATATAACCCTAGTTACTAAGTCCCATGATCCTTTAAGTAGGGACCATTGTAAAGGAACCCTTAAAGGAACCCTATTTGGGACACATGGACCCTTAGGGAACCCCTTGAGGAGCCCTTTACGGGCCCGGCCCTTCCGAGGCTCCGTGCCCCCGGCCGACCAGCAGCGAGCTTTCCAGCCGGCGAATTCGGGCTGCCGGAAGGCGAAGAATCCCAAACAGGGTTTAGGGTTTAGAGTTTAGGAATTGGGGGTTGGGTTTAGGGTACAAGAGAATAGGGATTAGGATTATAGGGGGTTTAGGGTTTAAGGGTTTCAGGGTTTAGGGGTTAGGGGCTCTGATTAGGGTTTAGGGTTTTGGGATCTAGGGTTTCCGGCTTAACGGGGTTCAGCGGGTTCTTGTCAAGGTTTAGGGTTTGGGGATTGAGGTTTAACAGGATATAATGGTTCTTACGAGGGGTCTACGGCTTTTTGGTTTGGAGGTTTCAGGTTTGACGGGCTTAGTGCTTATTGAAGGACCATGGTACTTAGTAAGTTGGGTGATAATTAGGGTAACTATACTTATAACCGCAATTAAGGTACTTATAACCTTACTTACTAAGTCCCATGATCCTCCAAGTGGGCTTTTGTGGCTTGGCGAGGGAGTCGAATAAGGGTTCCATAAGTTTCCTTCAGGGTTTTGGGGACTCTTGGGGGGTCGTAGATTCAAGTTTCCGTTTAAGGGTGTGTCCAAGGGCGCTATAGATAAGTTTCTTCAGGGCTTTAGGGCTCTAGGTATGTGCGGCACAGGGTTTCAAGTGTAGTGTTTGTGTTCCGGGCATCCACTATGTAATCAGGAGATTCCAATATTCTCTATCTGCAATTACATTACGTACCATAAGCTACATGCTTGTAAGTTGATATACACCCTAGTTTCTATTTTCCAGGGACCCTTCAACAAAGTAGGTCGTGGTACTCATGCAAGTTACTATCCGGGAGAGTATATGATGATTAGATACTTGGACTCTTGGGGTGAGTCCTTAAATGGCTAAGTTTGCTAGGGTTCAGGCTTAGGTAACCTGGCGCACAAAATCTTGTGGCCCGGACATCAAGTCCCGGGTGGAAGCCCTGTCCTACGTGGTGGTAGACAACATCAACGCTAAACCCTAAACCCTGTGCCATAGACCTTATAGGCCCTCTGCCGAAAGCCTTTCTCGGCATTTGGGCCGCGCGAGCAGTGCTCGCAATCCCACCCTAGGGATCCAAGTAGTTATCCGAACGACAGGGTTTCAGGTCCCGAACACAGAACTCTGAGTAGTTTCACACCACACCATAAACTTGGGTACTGCCCCCACTCAGTAACAGTTGAATAACATTGATAATATAGATATAGTAGGACCTTCATAGTAGCCCTATTATAGACTGTTACTGTATGGGGGGCAGTACCCAACCATAAACTCATGTTTTATTTTGTGTATCTGTACCGTTCGTGCAAGCAGAAGCATGGCACAGGTTGTCCTCGGCACGGACATCGCCGAGAGTTTTGGCTGCACTCTGGGGTGTAGACTTTAATTAGGGTTTGGAACTCTGCGGCTTTGAGTGTAGGGCTTCATTTGGAGTTGTGGGGCTTCTGCCTTGCCTATCATATTCTTCAGACTGTAGCGCCAACTAACGCACTATGTAAGGCGGTCTAATCTCACAAGATCCCTTTGACACCCCCAAAGCCATTCTGAAACCTGAACTTTACAACGCTGAGTGCTCTTACACCTTGCAGCCCGTGTCACCCAACTTCCCCTAGGCACCCTTAACAGGTTTTGTGGTCCTGAATAGATGGCATTTCGGCTAGTTAAGCGGTCTAGGTGTCTCCTGCGCCGTTTTGAATCCGATGGACTTTGGGACTCTTGCGCAAGCCGTTTTGAGCCCCGATGAGGCATGTTCAACTCCCAAATCAGGGCTCGGTTCTGTCCAAACCAAAAACGTCGAGGAGCCGTTTTGTTGATTTAGTCTATGCTACCATCAAAGACAAAGAGATGGATGGAGAGAGAGAGAGAGAGAGACAGAGAGAGAGAGAGAGACAGAGAGAGAGAGAGAGAGAGAGGAGGGCAGAGCAGAGAGAGAGAGAGAGAGAGTTAAGTCCACTGTCCCAAAGCCGCAGCCGAGGACGTCGATCACTATTCCGGACATCCTTTGTGTCATTGACAGTGGCCTTGCGAGGATCAAGAAGCACACGAAGTTAGAGGCCTTATCATATGGATGCCGGGTTTAGCTTCACAGTTTAGAGGCCTCTAGGGGTTCAAATTAGGTACTGAAGGAAGTTTACATGAAGCAACGCTTCGCCACGAGTAGCAACACACATGAGCCCTAATTACAACCTGGATGTTCAAAGGTTTCGCTAGGGGTCCAAAGAAGCAAAAAGGCAAGCCGTGGCAGGTGGTGTGGGCCAGCCAAGCCAACCTCCAGCAGCGTGCCGGCCGTGCCGGACGCGTGCAGCAAGGGGTTTGTGTCGGGACCCCAATTTCAAAAGATTGGGGCGGTTGAGGGTTTCCGGGTAGTATACCTGAAACTACATGGGATGTTGTAGGGCGGTGTGAGGTGCTTTAGGCTTTAACTATAGGGTTCTATGACAGTTGGGCTTCGGCCAGAAACCTTACTTCATTGAGAACTGACAACCGCACAGAAGCCCAGTTGCCGATTACTGAGTCACTCTCCGGTGGTCGTACAGCGCTTAGCGACTTCCACAGGCAGCTAAACCCAAAGACTTGATACATAACCCCAAACAGGTCCAAGTAACGTATAATTAGTATGTTCTTTGGGTCCCAAATATCTACCAAGATCCTACGTGAATGGTACTTGGACCGGGAATTGCCGGTCCACATCAAACACTCCGGAAAAAGAAGGCAATTACACCCTAAACCTACAAACCCCAAATCCTAAACCCTAAACCCTGAACCTTTAGACTCATACGTGCAGGTTTCAGGGCCCGGGCGCTCTTTCGTACGAATCTGAATCTAGTCTGCTTATGTCTGTACCTATCGGTCGTTGAGAATCGACCTATCCGGCGATCAACTGACTGATATATCGGTTTGTCGATCTAAAGATCGTTCGACACTATCTTCTGATCTATCTACCTACCTATCCACCTGTCTGACAACCTATCACCCAACTACCGATCTTCCGATCTACCTATCGACCTATCGACCTTCCTTCTTCATCTCCCTATCTGCCTTGCTATCTGCCTATCTTCTTGTCTTCCTATCTACCGACCTACCCTTCTGCCTACCTAGCCATCAACCTATCTATTCTCCAAGTTTTCGCGGAATGAGTCACCCTAAGGGTCCAAGTATAGTCCCTTATTGTTGGTTTTTGATAGTACCTATAGTCTCCATTGTAGTTCCTTTTTTTAGGTTTCACCACTTTTATATTAAGGATCCTAAAAGGTAACCCCCAAAAGGAGCTACAATGGAGACTAGAGGTATTATCAACAACCTAAGGGACCAAGTAGACCCTAAACCCTAAACCCTAGTCCCTCATTTTTGAGTTTTTGATAAACCCTAAATCCTAGTCCCTTATCTTTGAGTTTTTGATAATATTGGGGCCCTCTGCGTCAGGTCCACCTGCTCACGCGCTCGAGGTTTCAGCTTCTTGACTCCGAGCCGACTCCGGCGCCTTCGGCTGAGCTTCGAAAGGGTTTAGGGGTTTACGGTTTAGGGTTTGCTTCAAAGGAGGCCCAAAGGGGTTTTTGTAGGGATTAGGGTTCCCATTATAGGGTTCATATCAAGGAATCCCTACCCCAAGAATCTTAAACCCCCCTTTTGGCCTCCCATCAGAGCTTCGAAAGGGATCGGTTTTGTTTAAGGGGTCCTTTCTTAAAGCGATCGGTTTAATTGGGGAAGGGATCGGTTTCTTAAGGGGTCCTTTCTTAAAGCGATCGGTTTAGGGGTTTAGGGTGTAGGGTTTCGGGTCCTTTCTTAAGGGGATCGGTTTATGGGTTTAGGGTTTGGGGTCCTTTCCTGGCTCGATGATAAGCTTTGCTTCAAGGCGATCCGGATCGAATCTCATAAAACCTACAAACAACCTGGCCACCCAGGTGAATCCTCTTAGAGAGCCTTACGGGAACCCAAGGATTCGCGTAGAGGAGCTTTGATAGGAAGCCCTGAGAGGAACCGAAGAGGTACCTTAGGCGCACTAGGGATCTATAGTGAAAAAATTGGTTTCCTTGTGGTATTTTCCTTAACAAGAACCCAGGGTCATGAACAGACGAAACCCGAACCCGCCAAACAAATACGAGTGTAAAGCGAAGCTTCGAGGAGATGCAAAGAGTGCCTCTAGACGAAGCGGTGCTGGCCCTTTGCGAGCTGCGCTTGGCTCCTCGCAAGCAGAGTTACTCCAATGGTTTCTTTCGCGGCTCCTTAAAGGTATTGCATTGTTGTTTGAGGGGTTGTTGCAAGGGCTTTGCGGGGTTCTTATAAAAGGTTTGGTGGTATAAGGTGAATGCTTTCCCTGTGCCTCCAGGGACCTTATTATGGGGTCCTTAAGGGGTCTAGGGCCCCAACTATGAGGTCCTCGGAGGGGTAGGGCTTGTATTGTTTATATGTTTCCTTCAGCGGGTGTCGGGGATACGGGTTCAGAGCTAGGGTTTTTATAGTTCTGGTTCGTGCTGGTAGCCTTAGGAGGGTGGGGGGAGATTATGCTAGAGGTTTAGGGAGTTCACAGGTTGCTTTTTGTCGGGGCGGCTTTGGTGAATTCACAAGATTTCCAATTTTGTGCTGCCGAAGTTCGTGAGACGTAAGAGTGAAGTTTGGGAGTGCAGCTGGCAATTTAGGAGTTAGAGTTTTGGTGTTGAATGTAGGGCTTACGAGTAGGGCTGCGGTGTATAGCGTAAGTTTACTGTTTGCTTTCCCCAGACCGTGCAATCGGCTGACTGTTCGATCTTCTGCTGCTGCCGACAACCCCTGAGATCTTGCGGCCAATGTTCTACATTCCTTGTGCATCGCAATACCTACCAAGAATGTTTATTTTGGGGTTCTTTGCTATGATCATAGTATACGGGGCCCCAAAACCCCCTTTGAATTGCCAAGGCTCCTAACTAGCATAGAACCTTACTATAGATCCCGTACAGACCCCTTTTAAAGGACCCCCTAAAGGAACCCTATTCAAATTATTAAGGTCCCTATATTACGCCCTGTAGCCGAATCCCACCACAAAGCCTCAGGCCAACATGCGGTTTTCTGAGATTCAGCAGCCCTTTCCACAGTTCCTTTCTGAATACATGGAGGGACCCTTAGGGTAAGGTTTAGGATTACTATCTTTGGGTTTAGGATCTAGGGGTTTAATTGGGGCGTTTAGGGTTTATTGATTGCTCCAAAGTCCGACATGTGGGAAAACCCGCGAGTGAGACTCATCCATGGCTGAGGATTGGTGCAAAGTCGATCCTGATGATCTTCAGGCCAGCGTCACTGCTGTTTGAACTTGTTAGCAGGATGAACAGTTTCATAATGCGGCTACTAAAACATTGGCAAAGGACGATGGAAGCACAGTCCTCAATATCAAGTACCATCTTGACGAATAAGCGTAAAAAAACTATAACGCGATCGACCGAGATTATATTCTGCAAGCATGATGCACAGGTCCCACACTCCCCTAAACCCGGAAGCAGAAATCCGAACCAAGATACAACAGGTGAGTCAGAGTACTGTTTTGTGCGGACAGTCAGCGTTGATGGAAAATGCCGGTTGAGCAAGATCTAGAAGTAGGCTCAGAGAACCGGAGACCCAAACCCTTGAAACGTGAAAGCAAACATCAACGCGAAATCACCTTTGCGCTAAGAGTCGAGTTTTGGCGCTGTCCGACGTGCCCTGAACCGAAAATACGGGCTACTCAGACACATAGGGATGAATACAGAAGCTCTTAGAACACATGGTAACCCAAACCACCAACACTGAACCCATAAATCTGCAATATAAAACACCCGAAGATAAATTAAACCCCGAAATCCAAACCTTAAACATCTGAGGCCCGAAATCACATTTTCCAAACAGCTGTCAGAGGCTTGGGGCTCGAGCGCATACGTAATGACCTTCCTCAAGAAGGCTCTGCTGCTTGGCCCGGGGGTTGGGGTGTCGGATTCAAGGTTTGGGCATTCGGATGTAAGGTTTCGGCTGTTGCGTTTGTAGCTTCGAATGTAAGGTCATGGGCTTAAACGGGTTCTATAAAGGTTTACATACTGGGCATGGGAGTACCATACTTTAATATTTTTACCTTGGAGGAACCATTGATTCATTATGCTTTTTTCTCCCTGGTTACTCAAAAGCCCAGCATAAAACGATGCTTTTGGGGAGGATCTTCGGAGCTGCGTGCCGGACTTTTGGCTTCGGGTTTAGGTTTCGGGCTGGGTGTTTTTCGAGCGTGATTCATGATCGAACACAAGGGCTTGAAACCCTGAACCCGAAACCCCGAACCCTAAACCCGAAGAGGCCTCAAACTCTAGCACCCGAGCCTGGATACAGGTTCGGCTCGAAGCAGCCTTCTTTTGGGAATTGCTGACAGGGCTTGAGTATGGGGGCCTTTGATACTTGATCTGTTGAAACGAAGTTTTCTTTTTGGGTAAGTCAGGATTCGAAGGGTGGTTTTCGCAAGCTTCACCTGTGTATCGATACTCAGATTGCTCTAGCTCGACCGTGATGTTTAGCACTTGTCTGTACGAGCCCTCCTCTTCATCATCACGACCACTAACCCTAAACTCTAAAGACCAAACCCCAACCCTAAACATTAAAATAGTACGTAACATGAGCTTCACGAGGTCATCCCCGAACCTAACCCGTAAATCCTGCACCTCTACCACCGCACCGTCAAGGCTTGCAGGAATCGTGCAAGATTTTCCGACCCGAAGACCATGCCATCGAATGTGAGGGTTTTTTCCGAACCTTGATCCTTCGTCGCCTAAACCCATACCGTACCCTAAACCCTGCCGCCCAACACCCCAGAGCCCTCAAGCCCTTCATATTTCATGCACTCACATCACCCACATCATTCCTCAGAGCTCTTTACTATCACTGTACCGTAAAATCTCTCCCCTCGCCCCCTGATTGTTTCCCTAAGCCCTAAACCAATCTCATGCACATTTCAAGCCGCAGGCCCCGGATCCTCCGTCGCAAAAAGAGGCCTCCGTGAAGCAGGGGTTTGGGGTTTCGGGTTTAGGGTTTTGGGGTTTCGGGTTTAGGGTTTTGGGTTTAGGGTATGGGGTTTAGGCTTTGGGGTTCGGGGTTTCGAATTTCGGGTTTTGGGTTTTTGGTTCAGGGTTTGGGGTAGAAGGTTAGGATTTGCGGCGTGTAGGGCTTAATTAGGGTTTCGTGGTGTTTAATTTGCGTGTTTGACAGCATAAAGGTCTGACGAATTGCTAACAACATCACCTTAAGTAAGATAGTCCTTGTCCTTGTATAATGCATATCGTATAGACATGCCAAAACCCGTTTCTGGTTCAGAGGGTTTAGGTTGCCTGGAAGAGACCCTATGTTTTGGGGCCGGAAGACTGACTTGAACCGCACGGGTTTTAGATCCTTTGGATTTGGGTGTCTACTTCAGCCATCCTTAGCCTACCATATCCTGCGCTTTCATAGGTTCTCCTTAAATCTAAGCCCTGATATGAAGTTTAAGGACCCTGCCCTACCGTCGCTTTGTATGCAGGTTCGGAATGCTTTCCGGGAGCTCCAGCATGTGGGCGCTTTGGATTGGGAAGGCTCCGTGCCAGGTTTGAACTATTGCGAACAAGATCGCTTTCTGCCCCTGAACTGTTATACGATACTAGACCCCAAAACCCCAGCTCTAAGTCTAAGCATGAAGGCCCCGATACTACTTGGAGGATCATGCGACTTTCTAAGAAAGGTTTTAAAAACCTTAATTGGGATTGTAAGTAGTTACAAGTAAAAGTTACCCTACTTCTAAGCCCTAGCTACTAAGTCCCCATGATCCGTTAAGTAGGCCTCTAGAAACCGAGGATTTTTTAGTTTGGGGGGCTCTCTGGTTTCGACATCATACGGTTTAGGGTTTAGGGTTTAGGACCATCAGGGTTTGGAGCTCTGATGTTCTAGGTGCCAACATTGCCACGATTGTTTTTTGCACTCTTGCTTTCTCAACTCCTTATCGGTGGACGACAAAGAATGGGCTTTGGAGTACCATACTTCAATACTTTTTAAAGGAACCACTATGAAATAAACGTTAAACTTTTTTCTCTGCGGTTACTTAAAAGCCCAGAAAAGCTCCACCCTACAGCCTTCTGCTTACGGATCGCTTCTACAGGAATCCGTAAGGAGCACACTCAGTGTGCCTTCATGCATCTGCCTCTCTTTACGATACTCCGAGGGTTTAGGGTGCAGTCTAGGGTAGTCCTGCGGCTGCACAGCCCTAAGACGCCCAAGCCCTAGGCCTGCCTCCACTTAATTATTCACCAGGTGTTTGCCCGTGCTCCCATGCTTTTGCGGAGCTTCTACTACCTATCGAGCCCTCAGCCCCAGTCCTGCCTTAGCCCCTTCGCTTGGCACCAAAACCTTGCAGATTCTTTCATGATGTAGCCAACTGCCTCAGCCCGGATTCTACGAAGCTTGGGTTTTGGGGGCATTCAACTTTCAACATTTAAAGCTTGAAGGCTTAGAGGTTCACTTATCGAGGCTAGGGTTTCGGCTCATACCATCTAAGGACTCCTCAGGAAAACCTCTTAAAGGGGGCGCTTCTTAACCTTACTTGTGGCTCTCTTAAACGGGACCTCACTGAGAGGGTCTATATCCCCAAGGGTCCCCCGTATCCTAACTCCTATACGAAGACCCCCAAGTTCCATTTGGTGGAGCCTGGTCTATTAACTGTATAGGTATTTAGGCGGTAATGAAGCACAGCTGTGGGAGGTGTCTAGGTATTGGATTGTTTTGTTTCGGTTTTTAGGACCCTCTACGGCTTTAGGGTGTAAAGTGTACAGTTCAACTTGCACGCAGAATGCCGCGAGCATCCTACTCAGGTGTGCAGCCCCAATCCCCCGCTTCAAAATCCAGTAACCGTAAGCCGTAAGCCCAAAAAGACAACAACGAAGACCGGAGGTGGAAACCCTAACCCCTAAGCCCTAAACCCTAACCCGGCACTAGGTGCTAAGTCCTTCAGGCTATCTGACGCACCTGGGTGCTCTACTTGTCCGGCTACCAGCAGCTTCGGCATGAAACAGAACTTCTCCGGCTAATAACATTTTGGGTTTAGGGCTTCAGGGTTTATAAAAGTGTGTTTCCGTGTCTTAAGGTTTGGGGTTCACCGTTTAGGGTGTGGGGCCTTGGCTTTAAGGTTTTCGGTCTGGAGTCATATGGGAGCACAATCCAATAAAGAAGCATCAACTATAAAAATACAAAACATATAATAGAACTATGATATCTCAGCTGTAATAGGGATATAGGTTTATGTGGATTACGTAAGGACATGCATGGATTGTGGCAGCAGGGGCGATATGGGAGGGACCGAATCACATCGACGGAATCAGGAGTTGGCAAAGCTGGGCTCTAATAATGGGTAGTTTGGGGGTGTTGGTGGGCCATATGTTACTTGACGGTTTCGGGTAGTAGTCTGCCCTTTGATATCCTTTCAATCCCTCTAAAGCCAAGCTATCTGTGTACACTCAGACCTTTCAACATCCCTTAACACACGGTAAAGCCCTATATTGATTCATTATGGAAACCCTACCCTGCACCCTTCGCTGCCTTCAACCTTGTTTGGGCTTAGGGTTCAAGGCTAAGGATTTACCCGGGCCCCGTAAAACCTACCCTTTCAAGGACTTATGTAAGGACATTATAATGAGGAGCCCTAAAATCAAGTAGGTTCTTCAGGCTCCATGTAGGGTTTAGGGACAATTGGACTCTTGGATTCTCAGGGTCATTTATGCCCCAACACTGGAGTAGGTCTACTTTAAGGGTGTTATCAGGGCTTAGCTTTTAAGGGTTTTAGCCTAAATGATCATAATAAGGATCTATAGTAAGTAACAAATACTGTTTCTTTAGTATGGTAACTTACATTAAAAACCTTTCACAAGAACCCAGAAAAGGTCGGGAGGGTCGAGCCGTGAGCCTCAGACTTACACACAGGAGACTCAAGACTAGGAGAGCGTTCATTTGGAGTTTGAGCCTAAACCTGTTTGTCAGAGAATGACAGAGGTCGTAAACCCTAAATGCCAAGCATAGGCCATAAACACTAAATCCTTCTATCCCTCGAAGTCTGCGTGATGATGATGATGGTGAATCTGGCACCAATGAGCCGGCTACAACGTGTGATGATGGAGATATTCAGGAGTTGTGGCTAAACGCGGGAATTGGAGTCGTGTGGCTATTGGGTGACACGTTTGCTGAGGAAGGGGCATATGCAGCCTTGCGCAAAGGAATGAGCAGAGAGTCCTGCTGCTGCTGCTGCTGCTGCTTGCAATTCCAGCAGAAAAGCACGAAGCCAGAGCAACAAGCTCTGATACAGAAATGGGTCGACTCTGCGGACCCACGGCCTCTTTGCTTTGCGCAGGCAGGCGCACGGGCCGGGAAGACCTTTCTTGGATGCGTATCGCTGCGTCACTGGGTGGACTGGATGCCGTCCTCAAACGAACTTGCCTCCGGGAGAGACTCGGGTGACAAACAGGACCCTGCAGCTTCTTTTGATGGCAAGATGTTTGTGAGTGGAGCCCTTAAAGTAGGTAGGTTCTTCAGGCTCCATGTAAGGTTTAGGGACAATTGGACTCTTGGATTCTCAGGGTCATTTATGCCCCAACACTGGAGTAGGTCTACCAGGACAAGATGCTGCGTGGTCAAGGTAGGGCTTAGGATTTAGGGTTGGGTTCCTAGCCTTCAACCCTACACCTTAAACCCTAAACTTTAAAAGCCCGAACCTGAAACCCCAAACCCTAAACCCGAACCTTAAACCCTAAACCCTGAACCTTAAACCCTAGTCCCTAAGCCCTAAACCTTAAACCCGAAACCCTAGTCCCTAAACCTTAAACCTGAAACCCTAAACACAGGTGGCTCCGGCACTTGGGGCCGCGCTGTTCATGGCGGGGTTGATGGGCTGCCCGGAGGCCGGGGTAGGTTTGCGTTTTAGGGATTAGGGTTTACCTATAGTCTCCATTGTAGTTCCTTTTGGGGGTTACCTTTTAGGATCCTTAATATAAATAGGTAGTGTTCAGGGTTTAGAGTGTAGGGTTCAGGGTTTAGGGTTTAGCGTTTGGGGTTGAGGGTTGTTTGTCAATATATTTCGTATGTAATCGTTTAGCTTTATTGTGTTGTTCGTTTTGGGTAGTTGCTTGCATTTTGTGCTTTTTGTCGTGTCATGGTTTGCTGGTTAAGATCCTGTGTTTTGGCAGGTCTGTTTACTGCGTTGTTTGGGACCAGGGTTGTAGATATGTGGACTCGGGGTTTGTGGTTGTGAGCTTGGTCCTCATGGACTTGCTGCTTGCATTCGAATTGCTGTTTGCTGAGGCTGTGGGGCGTCATGAACTGCAAATCCCAACATCATGTGAAGCTCTAAACTTCTATACCTGACACCACAGCCCCTAAAACCCAAACCCTAAAGCCCTAACGGGTTGCCGAGTTTGGTGCAAGAGGTATATAGTTTGTTTGAATTCGGATGCCCTAAAGAGACCCTGACAGTTTTGAAGCCTGAAACTCAACCGTCGCAAACGCAAGGCCCAGAAAGCCCTACATCCCCAAGTTATGCATGTTGTAGTCTTCGCTAAGGGAACTGCGATGCAAACGATTGTTAATTTCCTAAACAACAAATTTTAAACCTCCCCCAAGAACGAAAGCTGTCTGACACCCTTTTGATCTCGACAAGGCCCCTACGAAACTTGCTTCGCGGAATGCACTCGGGACGATTTGCGGTGTGCAGCTGCGAATGCTGTAGTATTTCTCATTTCGTATCGATACCGATGCCAGTGACTTGAGCAGCCCTGTGAAACTGACAAACGAAAACTCGCAGAATCGCGAGTTATCAGCCTACGCTACTCAAGCCCCTAAACCCTCAACCCTGGACCCTAAAACGACCCGGTAACCCACATGGTCCATGTACCAGGCTCTTCGTAGAGGCTTGGGCCCCAATGGGCGTTTCGGAGAATGGGGGGGGTACTTTAATCTGGGGGTCCTTTTTGTAACTCCTCTGATGACATAGAGACAGGCGCTACTTGGATCCTTTGGTAGTCTGATGACGTAGAGACAGGCTTCCAGTCGCGTCGCTGCCACGCTGGACGGGCGTGAGGCGGGGCTTCTTCCACGGCCGAAGGGGGGGTTGTAGGGTTTGAGGTTTAGGCTTTAGGGTTTACTTATTGTCTCCATTACAGTTCCTTGTCGGGGTTACCTTATAGGATCCGTAATACATATTTACTTGGTTAAACCAAAACAAGGAACTACAAGGGAGACTTATAGGTGGTTTCAAGGCACGTAAACGGAAGATAGGCATCAGGATCAGAGGGGGCGCAATGACTAATTAGAAGATGGCTTTTTGATCCCACTTAGCAAAACGAGAACCACTGTTCCTCACTATTGCTGCCTTTGTTCTGCGTTTTTGTGGTTTCAGAAACCTCTCAGCCCTAAGTAGCTGAGTGGATACACTTTAAACTGTTTGGGATAATAGTACCCACTATAAAACTAAAAGTGTACCCTTTTGGGGGCTTATGAGTTCAGCAACTAAGAACCGGCTCCGAAAGTTGAGATTTGAGGGCTCAAGGCATAAAGTTAGGTGCATAGCGCCGGGTCTAGCCCGTTAGCAACGTGGGTTTGAACTTCGAACTAGGTCTATGGGTCTTTCCGTGCAGATTGCATGTTTCTGGCATTGTTGTTGCCATGTTTGTTGCTGTTGCTTGCTGTCCCTTGTTGTTTTTTCCCTGTGTTGCAATGACTGTGTTTGGGCTGGGCATCCTGGTAGCAGAATGTGGCGTTATTCACGCAGTAGTGACAAGCTTAACCTACATTAGTACTTTTTCGTATGTTGTCATTATAGCCCTATTCTGGAGTGTATCTAGGACCCAGAGTAAGCCCTTATTCCCTTTTTTAAGGGTTCAGGTTCCCTTATAACCCCCTTTAAACCAAAAAGGGCACCCTTTCTATTCCTAGCTTACTCTTGGGTCTAGGTATAGGGACCATAGAAAAGTTAGGTTTTGGCAGTTCAAGGCAGGGTTCAGGGAGGTCTAGCAGGGCTTTGAACCTGGCCTGATATCGCTAAGCCCCGATAACAGTCAAGCCGAAAGTCCTGAATCGCCGACCCCGAGGCCCTTCGACGGTTTAGGGGTTTCGGGTTTAGGGGTTTCGGGTTTGGGGCGGAGGGTCTCGGCTTTCCCTGCAAGGGTCCACGAGCCTTAGTACGAAGATTCTCAAGAACGCTGCCGCCGGAAATAGGGGCAGTGACAAGAGGAATACTGCGTTGGGCCAAAACAGTGGGTACATCGTAATATACCTTTTCAGATGCTCTAAGGCTAGACCATGACTAACCCTTCAAGCCTCTACAAACCTCGATCTTGCTAGGATCCTAGAACCCTACATCCATATACCTTGAACCCCTAAACCCTAATCCCCTTGACCCGTAAACCCTAAGCCAACCCCAGAAAGCACCCTGAATGGAAGCCTAATCCTCTTCAAGTGTGAATTTATGCTCACGTGCTGAGCACTTGTCAGACTTAGCGCCTCAAGCTGTAGAGCTTCGGGTTAAAGGCTTGTGGGGTTTACAGTAGAAGCCCAAAAGTTGGAAACCCAATAGCCTAAGTCCTTAAGAGTAATATATGGGGAATCCCAGCACTATTTGGCCTTAATCCGGTTTCCAACTTTATGGGGTTTGCTCTAGGGTCTTCAAGTCTCTTGAAGGTGTGGGCACGTCGCCAGGCAGGAAGCAGCTTGGCTTGAATACGGCTCACTAGGTCACTAGGTTGTTAGATCATCTTTTTAGACCTTGCTACATCAATCTTCCGAGGCCCTGAGTGGGGATCCCCAGTCCCTGTTGCCCTTCATCTCTGCAAGCCATCATGCACCTGCTTCATGTCCCATGTAATTGGTGTGGAGTTTGGTCGTTGTTTTTTAGTAAGCTTTCGGCAAGTAGTCGCCTAACAAGACCCTCACAAGACCCAACAAGGCAATCATACATTCCACATAGCTCAACGCCGTAGACGCGGCCTTGAGCGTTTCATCGTATAGCCGTGGGCTTGAAGTGCTTATTCGGAAGTCGGGAGCCTCATTGCGCCACGAAAAAAGACTCGGGTCGATTGCAGGGGTCTGAATTCTCAGGATTAATTGACGGTATACTTCAGGGTGTTTAGTAACAGTCCACTGATAATTATAAGCAATATTCTTATTATCATAAGTTATACTATTATGGAGGGCCCCAATACCCTAGCCTAATACATATGGCCCCTGTGAGCCAATATTATGAGATGTCCTAAACAGAGGCAAGTAGCCATCGTTTGCTTGCGCTGCAAGTTGCGCAGAATATTGTTCGGGACCCAAAAAGCACATAAGCATAAGCTTTTTATAGGGATATCCCTACCTTAATGGGCTTCATTATAAGGGGGGTTTATATGGGATATCCCTATCCTATTTTTTGCTTATGTGCTTTTTTGGGGCCCTATATTGGCTTTGTCAGTGCACATGTGCTAGCAATGCTGCCTACGTTCAAGGCCTAGGGCCCCAGGGCTCTTGTATTGCTTCAAAGATTGGGGGTAGAGGCCACGAAGTTTGGCTGCAAGCTAGGGCGGTTGATGTGCAGGGTTCAGCAGGTTAGGCTGCATGCAGGGTTCAGCCAGTTAGGCTTTAAGGTTTCGGGTAAGGGGCTATACAGTGACCTTCAGATGACCGCGGGTGCATGAGACAAGCCCTGTGGACAGATACGGGTCACACACCAACTGCTCCCCCTGGCTCCAAGAACCCAGCGTGCCGAAGATCTCGCACGCTGGAGATACGGCCGCGGGACAGGCTGACATTAACCTGAATAAACTGTACATGTGACAGCCTTATTATCCAGAAGCCTGACAGATTCCCCATACTATTCCTGAATCGTTATACTTACCACTATAATGAGCCCTAAGAGCCTGCTCCAATCATTTACGGCTCCTGCCTATCACGTAATTCCTACGAAGCCCTCAAGCTTATTCTCTAAATAGACAGGCGCCAGTTGTGTTTTGGGTTTAGGATCATGGTGATGTAGGTCACCTACCGGCCTAACCAGAAGTCCTAAGGAAATCTAAACCCTAAGCCCTATTCTAAAAGTTCAGGCCCCTGTGCGCCTGTGTGAGCTGTGTCCTAAGCAAAAGCAAGTAGTGTTCATGGTTGCCCGTATTGGCTTTGTCAGTGCACACGTGCTAGCACGACATGTTGCCTGCGATTGGGGCTTAGGTAGAGGCCATGAAGTTTGGCTGCAAGTTAGGGCGGTTAATGTGCCGGGTGCAGCAAGTTAGGCTTTAGGGTTTCGGGTTGAGGGCCTACTGTGACCTTCAGATGACCGCGGGTGCATGAGACAAGCCCTGTGGACAGATACGGGTCACACACCAACTGCCCCCCCTGGCTCCAAGAACCCAGCGTGCCGAAGATAACGCACGCTGGAGATACGGCCATGGGACAGACTAATGTCAACTTGATTAGACTGTACATGTGACAGCCTTACTATCCAGAAGCCTGACAGATTCCCCATAATTACTGTTCCTGATCGTTATACTTACCACTATAATGAGCCCAAGAGCCTGCTCCAATTTTTTTACGGCCTCTACCGACAGACCCCATTGAAAATAGTTGGGGTGGTTCGAGCGGGACTACATGATGACGCAAGCGCCCCACACGTGCGCGCGCCCATTCCGAAAGAAGCGCACCCAAGGCACGCACGCACACTGTCTAACTATATGCACCCTAAAACCATAAACCCTAAACCCTGACCCTAAACACCATGAAGACTAGAAACCCTAAACCCTACAAACGTTAAAGCCCCTAAACCTTACACACCATGTCAAGCCGTGAACTGCCACAAGGTGAGGATGTCTCGGCAGCCCGCCTTTTCGCGAAGCGCAAGGACTGGCACGGTGACCTCCGTGTTCATCGGAGATGAGATATGTCCTTGTCCTTTTAAAGGAGCAGGAGTTGCGGGTTTCTGATATGAAGTTAAGAGGAACTGTTTCACGAATCTGCTGTCGGTGCGATTCCTCCTGAACTTGCAACGAACGTTCTGTGATCCTAAAGAGGGCCTTTAGCGCTGGGTTTATTTCCTGTAGTCTCCATTGTAGTTCCATTAGGGTTACCCAAGTTTATGGTTAGTATCCTATACAATCTAGTTTTTGGTGAGCCAAGAAAGGAGCTTCAATGCAGACTATAGGTAGTTCGCGCACACCACAACCCGATCAATAGCCTTTCTAGCAGTGACCCCTAGGTAGCCTGTTGCATTAGACTATATATACAGTTTCTTCGTCTCATAGGTACGTGCAGTGGAAAATGAAAGGGTTCAAGTTATGGTTTGAGTTTTCGAGTTTGGGTTTCTAGTTCCAGCCCGTGTTTGAAATTCGTTCTTTCCAGTGGCCTACTTCCTGGGACCCCTTTATGAACCCCAAACCTTAAACTTTAAGGGTTCAGGGTTTCAGATTTTTGCTTGAAGGCTTCAAGAACCCTATGGATCTCTAATCCATTGCCCAAAACCAGAGCAATTAATCCCGACCTAAACCCTGCAAAGTAGGTAAACTAATGTCCCAATACCCATAAAAGGGTCTTATTCTACATACTTTTGGGGTCCAGGTATACACCTCCTAGGGCAAGCCAAGATCCGAGTCTTCCAAGTCTCGTCTTGCAGAAAAGTGTTTAGTCGACGTAGACGAGAGATAAAGTATCAAACAGTTTGATACACATACTTGTGGAACTATGCAGATAGAATCTTCTGGTAGACACAGGCCTTGATTTGTATACGGATGTGCAGTTCTTTAATGTAGGGTCCTTTCTCCGGTCCCCAATACAGCACTGCGCCCTTATGAAAAGGGGCCAACATTTAGAGAACTACGCATGTACCAGGTATATAGAGTTCAGCGTCCCGGGGTTGGATTCGGAGCTAAACGTTTATATGGGCCCCTACAACAGTTTAACGCCAGTTTAATCCTAAGCTTTAAACCCGGAACGGTAAACCCTAAACCTTTAAACCCTTAAAGCCCGTTGGCCCTTGATGACACCGTTTAGAGTTTAAAGCCTGAAACCCTAAACCCTTAAGCCCTAAGCCTTAGCTGCTCCAGCACGAGGATGGAGAGCACTGCTGGAGTGACGCACCTGGTCCAACATCAGTGGCTTAGGACCCAGACCTTCCAAAATCCCTTAATTAAGGAATATACCTTAAATCATAGCAGGATCCCTAATATGAAACCCTAAACCCTAAACCCGCTACGGCTCAAGCCTTGGCTCAAGCTGGCTACGGCTCAAGGCCGTTACTGCTCAGAGGATCCTCGCGTGCCGCATGCACTTGTTCCTGACGATTCGGCGCTCGGGCAACAAGCTCCCTGGCTGAACCTGCTCTTCTTGGAAGCGCTCCCGTGGGGTGTTCTTCTTCTCTCCCCTTGACTCGATTCACCTGTTCTTGTTCGCTGGCCCTCTTCTTGTTTTACACGATTCCGCCCTGCATCATCTTTGCTGAAGGATGCCTCCCGCTACTCGGGGAAGTCCTACTGAAGTTGCTGATGATAGTGATGATGATCTCAACTCCTTGAAAGATGAACCAACAGGCCAAGAGAACTCTGATGGAGGCAGAGGTGGGACCAATGGGGCAATGGCCGTCGATGCTACTGGTGGCAGTCCGGGGCGTGGCAAGCGTGCTCGGGAACCTAATGCTTCTCGAGCATCTGATCGCGATCATCGAGGTCGGGCTCCTACAGCGCCTAATGCTGCCCCTGGCACTGGGGTGGGGGCACGAGCTTTCTCTCCTGGAGGAGATGCTCCAGTGACCTCTCGTGAGTTTCGTGAACTACTCAATGCTCACCTTCATGCTATGACTATGTCCTGGCAGGAGATGAATGATCGGGTTGGTGGCGTGGAGGCTGAAGTTTCGTCATCCAAGCAAGATCGTGCTGTTCTTCACTCTCGCATTACCCAAGTTGAACGAAAGGAGGCTGACATGCATGTCAAAGTGAATGACCTTGCTCGCTCTGTGGAACAACTTCGAGAAGCTTATGCAAAGGATGCCAATGGCAATGGGGGTGGCAATGGTGGTCCGCCTTCTGATCCATGGGCTGAATATCAGGCCAAGCGTGGCCAAGGCTCTGGTCCTCCCGTCCCTCCTCCTGGTGGCGGTCGTGGAGATGCAGTTGGTGGTCTTCAGGGACGTGAGGAACTAAGTGAAGATGACAAGCGCACGCTGATTGTTGGCGGATGGAACCAGGACTCCCGTCGTCAGACGATCATTGAAGAGGCTTCCTCTTTCCTTGCCAGGGATGGGGTGAAGGATGATGTGGACCAGTCTGATCTCACTGTATGGGGTCCCCGTCGATCCTTTGGGGTGCTCAAGTTCAAGGAGAGAGCTGGTGAAGGGATGCGCGAAGTTCGTGATAGGATGTGGAGGGTGATCCAGAATTTGAGAGCCACACCTTGTCGACTCCCGTCTACTGCTGGGGCGGATGGGGTGCAAAAGAGCATGTGGGCTGCATTCACGAAGACCAAGGAGGCTCGTCGCCGTGGGGCCCACGCTTCAATGCTGAGGAGAGTCACGGCCACACTTGCTCGGGATGCCCGTCTCAATAAAGATGCCCACAACCCTGCTGCTGTTGAGGATGGGGCGTTTGACATGGATTGGAACTCAGGATCCGTCTGGCTGGGTGAGCACAAGCTTGGCTCCTCTGCCCACCGCACCCCCCGGGGTGAGAGCATTAAGTTGTTGACTAGTGGATGGGTCGACGTGATGGCGGTTGCGAGTGCATCGGGGGTGACCTTCGACTCTGCCCTGGCGGCAGTTGAACGTGAGCTGTGACCGAAGAGGAGCTGTTGTTTCACTGATAGCCTTGGCGCTGAACCTTCACTTAGTGAAGGCGTGGACGATAATCGTTGTCCGGCGCCTCCCTTGCGTACCTTTTCATCATCGGGGAGTACAACAAGTATTTCCCGTCGTTTGGCATCTTGGAATGTGGGTGGTCAAAGTCTTACCAAAATTGATGCGATTGGTGGCTCCATGGATGTGCTCTCAATACAAGAAATGCCACGAAGTGGGGTTGGTTGGGATGAGCACACTACCGACTGTTTCACATGGCTCTCGTACCAGGGACCCAGTCAGTGGCGAGGTGTTGCCATTGCTGTTGCCCACGACCTCTATGACGCCTACACCGACCGTATCTCCTTCGACCGTGGGGCAGCTTGGGTCGTGCGATTGAAAGATTGCAGAAGGGTGATTCTTGGCTCCTTACACTTGCCGACTGGGGTGCCCACACGTGTTTATCATGCAGCTGTGCAAGAATTTCGTCATGCTCTTCTCCGTTGGCATCCTGATCTGCCTTGCTTTGTCGGGGTTGATGTCAATGAGGTTGTTGAGTGGTCGCACGCTTCGGAGGGTGAAAACACTGATGGAATCATTCCGCTCCGTGCAGGGGCGAAACTTGACAAATTCCTTGAAGCCATCGGTGACCTGAGAATGAAGCCGATTGCCCCTCAATTTGAAGATCGTTGGTCCCCTACACACTTCCCACGTGATGAGTCGCGAGAGGGGCGTCACATTGATGTCATCCTTTGCAGGCAGCTTGTGTGCTCTCATGTTCAAGTTAACTCCGAAGTTCGGTACCACATTAACACAGACCATGCTCGTCTTGAGTGTTGCTGCGAAATGGGGCGAACTCGGTTGAAGAAATGGACTGACACCAGACCAAGGTGGATTCCGCCTGGGACGTGCATTCCGTGTCCTGCCGACTGGAATGACATCAAGGAGATTGCCAAGAGTTGTTCTCATCCTCGAGCCAAAAAGCGGTACGTTGATCCTCCTGAAGTTCGTGATGCCTGTACCCGTGCTCGCGGCCTACGTGGGGACGCCAGCAAAGCAGCTTGGAGGGATGTCCATCAGCTTCGTCGAAGGAGTCGCCGTGCGTGGCAACAGAGCCGGACGGCACGTATCTTGCATGGTGACTGGTTTGCGTATCGTGACCATCAGGCCGAAAAGAAAAAGAGATGTTGGTGGGGCGCGATGCTTCGGGACAAGACTTCAGCGCATGTCGCTTGTGACGTTCAGGGACATCTCGCAGGTAAAGTCTGGGATGAGCACTTGTCGTGGCATGCTGAACTCTGTGAGAAGGTGCAGGACATCCATTGTGACCTGTCTCAATATATGCCCATTCAAGCTGAGGAGGTGGCCAAATCATTGTCTTCCATGAGGGCGCGCTCTTCGCTTGGACCGGATGGGGTGAGTGTCGATGTGCTGCGGAAAATCCTTGAGGCCCACCCTGACCGGCTCTGTGCCTTGCTTGATGAGGTGCTGCGCGATGGTGTTCTGCCAGAGGAGTGGGGTGAGTCCCTTCTTGCTCTCCTTCCCAAAACAGTTGAACCCAAAACTGCACGAGAATTACGACCTATTGCTATGTCTTGTTCCAGCATGAAGTTGCTCTCGAAAATTGTCATGGGGCGTAGCTTTCAGGCCTTGCGTGATCCTGCTCCGTGGTCGGCCTGTGGTTGTGGGCGTAGTACTGCTGATATGCATGCTGTCATGGGTCGCCTACGAGATATGTGCCACGAGTGGAGAGCCGGCGTCATTGTTGCTAAGCTTGATGTCGAAGGGGCGTTTGACTTTGTCAGTCGCCGTGCAGTTGCTGATTACATCGGGAAGAGGCTGTGTTCGAAGAATGTGCCCTTTGAATGGAGATTCCTCCTTCTTCTACTTGATGATAATGTTCTTCAAGGCACTGCTCCTGGGGGTGGTTCAGTTCGTGTCCATTGCAATCGAGGGATAAGGCAAGGAAGCCCTGAAAGCGCCGAACTCTTTGGGTTGCTGATTTCTGATGTCATCAACCGCTTAAAGGACGGTGGACAATGGCGGGAACCAACAGGGGCGCTCAAGGACTTGCCCGCTGACGTTGGGACGTACCAGGATGATATCTTTGTTTGGACAAACACGGCGGAGATCCTGCAGAAAAACATTGCTGCAATCTCAGCCGAATTGAAGAAGATTGGTCTTCGCCTTGCTGCCAGTAAGACGTCCATTTGCACTTCCAAGTACTACAAGGGGCGACGCCAAGTTCTTGTTGACGAGGTGCCTGTCCAAGTCCTTGAGAATGATGGGGCGATTAGGGTTCTTGGCCTTGACTATAATCTTAGTGCTCCTGCCAGTCAACAAGCTCGCGAACTGCATGGACGTGTCTGGAGTGCATTCCACGAGCACAAGGATCTTCTCTGTGGGCCTGGATCCTGGAGAGAGAAACATAGGCTCATCCAATCCCTGGTTGAAGGGGCGTGGAGCTGGGTTGCTGGCGCTGTTCATTGGGAAGTCTCGGACCTTCAGATGATGAATTCCACCCAGCTTCGAGTCCTCAGACTTGCCTTTGGCATTCGTCGAGGTAAAGGCGAAGACTGGATCACGTACAACACGCGATCCCTTCGCAGTGTGCGCCTTTGGGTCGCGACAACTGGAATCGAGAGATGGAGCACCAAAATAAGGCGCTTGCAATTTCAGTTGGCAGGTCATTGGATGCGACAGTGGGAAGGGTGTCATCGTGGGCTTGCGGGGCGCATGCTGCTTTGGAGACGTCTGGGGTGGTGGAACCATGAGAAGAGTCTGTCTACTGGGATTCGTCATCCTCGTCGCTTTCGTGCTGCTAACTTTGAGAGGTCACTTGCTACTTGTCTTGGGGATGAATGGTTTGAAGCATGTCATGCACGTGAAGCATGGAAACAACTACTGTGTAAATGGCTGGCTGACACTGATGTTCTGTGGAGCAGGGGGCGTCAGCTTGCACTCACTCTGTGACATGGTGAAGAAGACACACGTTATCACATGAGTTCCTATGAAGCTTGCATGGCTGAGTCCAACAACTCGGTGATCCTGTGTGCCGCTGCCTTTGTTGCCTCAATTGTGCTCTGTGACCTTATTGTCTCTGACTTGGACACTTTTGCCAAACCACTTCTACGTCAACTTGTCTTCAGATCTTAGGTGACCTCACTTGCCATGGCGGCCGCTATCCTTCTACGTGGACGCCTTCTCTTCATCATGCTCCTCGCCTTCCTTGCCTACTACTTCAACTGTGGTGGGGCAGTGCCTGTTGGCCGTGGGGAGACGAACCGATGGAATAGCAACAGCAACAACAACAACCTGGGTCAACCTGCTGAACCTGCTCGTGCTGGATGGTATGACTGGACCTCGTCGACTGGAACCCCGACTGGTGTCGATTATTACCATGATTGGACATCATGGACTCCCTCTTCTGGGTGGTCTGCTTCGTATGTGTCTGGAAACTCGCAGGATCCTGCTCGTGATGGGTGGTATGGCTGGTCTTCTTCGAGTGGGACGTCGTCTTCCAGTGATGGTGGTTACAACAACAACTACAACAACAACAACGACTGGGTGCAAAGGGACGCTGAGCCTTGGTCTGGCCCTGAGTGGGAATCGTGGACGTCGTGGACGAGCTGGAGTACGTGGTCAAGCTGGTCTTGGTCTTCGGAGTGGCAACCATCCTCTTCGGCATCTTCTTCTTCGTGGGATGGTGAAGGACAAGACTATGAACAAAGGGGTGTGCCTCCTTCTTCTGGTGATGCAGGCCCAGCGGGGCGACCTTCTGGCTTCTTCCGACATGGGGTGTTCCAAGATCGCCCTCGTACCGATGAGGAACAACGATTCCATACAGGAGGTCAAGGAGTTCAACGCCAAAGCCGTCGACAGGAACGAGTACGACAATGGAAAGCTGGGGAGTTTATCCCAGCCTGGCGCCGTCACATGGAGGCGTCTGGCCACAGAATGACTGGGGCGCAGACACTTGATGAGTTCCGCCGTGTGTTCGCCAATGAAGCAAACGCAGATGCGGAACTTCGCTCTCGCACGCAAGCCTCTGCTGTGGGCACGTCTTCTGTGGGACGATCCTCTACACCTCTTGCACCGTTAGTGGAAGAGGATGTTAGTGATGATCATGCATCGTCCTCGGCTAGTACGGTTTCCAGTTGGACTCGTGAAGACCATGACGGAAATGATGGAAATCTACCTCTCCGGGGTGATGCACCTCCTGTTCAACCTGATGATGCCCAAGATGACCGTGATCAAGCCCTTCCTGCTGATGATCTACCTCGTCGTCCTCGTCGGTGGGATGCCAGTTCGTCGAGACAATCTGAGGAAGCACAACACTCTGCTCGTCCTGCTCCTAGATGGACACGGGATGAATGGAATGCCTGGGAGAACTGGGAGGATGAACATGGCAATGATGATGATGGTGACAGGGTTGACCTCATGCAACGCAATGGCCCACTTCTTCCTGGGGGTGCACCTGCTGATCAACCTCCTCGTGCTGTTCCTGCTGGAGGTGACCAACAACAACAACAACAACAACCACAAGTACCGGGTGCTGCTGCTGCTCTTCCTCCTGGTGGCAATGCACAGGGGCGGCCAACTTTGGAACTGTCGATGGGCGAGTCCCAGTCCCTCTACGACGCGGGGTGGCCTATGCAGAGTATTGACCACATTCGAGAGTTTTGCGCATATCTGGAATGGGTCGCCCAACAATATGGCCCTGGTGCAGCTGCTTGGGGCCTCGACGCCTGGGCTGACTCGCTGGTGGTCGCTAACGCCACGGTGGAACTTGCGCAAGAAACACTGTGGCAACGACTTCGGGATGTACCTGTGCAAAGACCCCTGGAAGACGGTGTAAGGGGGCGTATTGCCGTTGGTTTTGCTGGTCTACAACGTCAACTCAGCGACTTCCACCTCACCATGGTCCAGGATGGTTTACGTGACCAGTGGTTGCCAACGCGAATTGACCATGATGGACGTCAGCTTCCGGAACCTCCCTTTATTCGGGGCGATGTGAATGCTTGGATCCTTGAACGTGCCCGCGCTCTGGCTCGTAACATGGTTCAGGAAGCGATCGCACGTGGAGCCCTTGTTCGACGTGAGAACACAGACAGTGGGGGTGCTCATGTTCAAATTCCTGCTGCCCCTTCTGCCGATAATGGGGCGCATTCGCCAGTCGGGCCCAGGGCTGAACCTCACGCACATGGAGATGATGTTGCTGTCCCTCCTGGAGATCATGATGGGGACGACGTAAGCGATGATGGGGACGAAACTGGCTTGATGCAAACTACACCTGCAGAAGAAGCTCGCATGGATGGGGTGGGACTGCAGACGGAAACACGACGTCTTCTTCGGGACCTTCTTCGCTCTTTGGATAACATCCAACAGCGAGGGGAAGGACCTGAGTACCGTTGGGGTGTTAATGCTGTTGTGGCAAGTTGGGATGATGCCCTTCGCAGCACCTCTGTGTTACGAGATATCTTGGCTCGCAGAACGACTGTGCTGGGGTGCCAACCTTATTTTCCGGCACAAAGAGAACCTCCGTATGGGCCATTACGTGCACGAGTTGGGGCGTATATGCAAGAGTTTCGTTATGTTCTCCTTCGATGCCTTGCCGAAGAAATGCAGTTGGAACTACAAGATGCACTACGGGGTGGCACTGGGGCTCCTGGGACGCTTGATGCATCACATGTTGAAGTCTCAACGGTTATGCGGAGTGGAAGAAACACTCGTCCTCCTCGACCTCGTCCACCGCGTGGGTCGCGTAGTCGTTCTCGTGCTCGGGATGGAACTACGACAACGGTTGGGGATGTGGTTCATCATGGCCCACCTGGTTTGCCTGGCTCCTCCACGGACGATGTTGGTGCTGCTATGGGGCGGAGCGAACAACCTCGTCTACTCGCCGATCCTGTCGAAGTTCTACCTGGAGCCACCACTGGCGTTACGGTTGGTGGCGTGGTTCAGCATGACCGACCTGGTCTCCCTGGCTCCTCCACGGACGTTGTTGGTGATGGTATGGGGTCTGCTGAAGTACCTTCGACAGCAAACCCTGTTGAACCTCTACCTGCTGGCGACGTGGATTTGCCTATTCTACACCGCGCATCTGATGAGCCTCTTCGAGAACAACGACCTGTTCCTGCTGGACGTGATGATCTTGGTGATGGCACTATGGGGCGGCCAGTTCTACCTCCTGCTGTGGACGATCCTCTTCATGTTCCTCCCGTTGTTTCGTCGCAACCTTCACCTGATCTGCCTTCTCTCCCCAGACTTGATGCAGCCTCTGGTGATCGACTCAGTGCGTCTTCGTTCGGACCTGAACCTCTTGGAGTTGAACCTGTACCTTCTTCTGCTGAGGGGTGTGTGAATGAGGCAAGTGATGGGCCACTTCTTGTTCCGGGGAGTGCTATGCCTCCAGAGAATGTTGCTGCAGTGTCAACACCTGTGAGTGTAGTTCCTTCTGATGAGGGGTGTTTGTCGGCCCCTTTGAATGTTGCTATTGCTTTCAATTTGGAGAATGTTGTATCTGAAGACAGTGTCGCTCCCGAAGGGATGTGAGGTCTTTGTTAATGTTGAATGGTGCAAGCCTGTCAAAAGGCAGGGTCAGCAGGAGAAAAGGCCCACTGCATTTAAAAAAAAAACCCTAAACCCTAAACCCAAAATCCCTTAATAAGGGTTCCTAGAAGGGTCACGCGTTCGAAGGCTTCCATAAGGGATCCAGGTGATGTCTATATGGTCAGGCTTCCATAAAGGCCATAGGGGATGAATCTGATCTCTATAAGACTTCCATGAGGGTTGTACGGGGTTTCTATCAGGCTCTACACGGTCTCTAGAAGTCTGGAAGGCTCCCATGGTCCACGGGCAAAAGGAGGGACCCTTAATAAGGACCCCTAGGTATATACCCTGAATATAGCTATTATATAACCATTATATAGCCCATTATAGGGTAGGGGTCCCCATTAAGGGTCCCTCCTTTTCCCCTTTGACATGAGCTACCTCCAAAGGTTCGCTGTGGGTTGGAGCCTAAGCCTCGCCGTTGATAGCCGAATTTTGTAGGTTGCCAAATGTGGGAGCTTCCGAAAATGGGGCAAACTAATCTAGTACCCTAAATAGTGAGAATTAGGGGTACCATATAGTGGGGTCCTTTTTATAAGGGTCCTACTATTTAAGGTACTATATTAGGGTCCCGTATTTTCGAAATCTCCCATGTTGAGGCTCGATTGTGGCTTAGGGACCAGACTTTCTGGTTGTGAAGGCACCTTCAAAGGAGGGAAGCATTCAGCTTTCATCCTGGTTTTGGTGTCATTTTAGGGCTTAGGATTTAGGGTTACAGTACGTTCATGAAACCTGTTGTTTCTTCCCTGTTTTGGTACAATGTAGATGCTCCTTCGCGATGCAGAGAACAGAGTAAGTCCTCAGCCCTTGACACGTCCGCCAACAGGGCGATTCAGGGACGGTTTGCTAACACCTCGGGCTTATTGGTACGGTCAGGGGTATGTGATTTGTGCTACAAACCCCAAATCCTAAGCCTTAGCCCACTCCGACATCCTAAACCCTGAACCCCCCAAAACCCACTCCAAAATCCTAAACTCCTAAACCCCCCTAAACCCACCCCCCAAAATCCTAAACCCCGTCTAAACCCACTCCAAAATCCTAAACCCCCCTAAACCCACTCCAAAATCCTAAAACCCCAAAGCTCTGCCAGGTTTTTGCTCTCGCTAACGCGCTCTCGCAGTACGAGCAGAAAAAGACTTGGGAATCTCAGTCCAAGTTGCGAAGTTCCCTGGCATTTAAAGGGCTGGGTTTAGAGTTAGAGTAGTCACAAAACGCAAGACCTCTAAACCTCCAAACTCCTGAACCCGTAAACCCTAAACCCTAAAGAAGGTCTAGGGGTTGTTGGGAGCTCGTATGAAGCAGGGTTTATACTAGTCTAGGGCTCCTCAAGAGCACTGGCGGTTGTACATTTCCGGTGCTACTATAGGGTTTTGGGTTCAGGGTTAAGGGCTTAGGATGGAGCACTAGTCATGAAGGAACCTTACATCATATTGGGCTTTGCAGGAGTTGTTGAAGGGCTCTGATTATTTCTCACCCGCTGGATGAAGTATCTCTAGCTGCTTGTTGTTTCTGGGTTGATGCGGCTTTCCAAAACAAGTTGCAGGGTTTCAGGAAACCCTTAAGCCCTGAAGACCTGAACCCTAAAACCTTAAACCCTAAATCCCTAAACCCTAAAATCCTAAACCCTAAAAACCACTAAGAACCCTAAATCCCCTACATAAACCCTAGAGAAGACCCCCGAAGCCCACTAGGAAACCCCCCAGATCCGGATTTCGAAACTCGAACACGCCAAAGCCCTAAAACTCGAAAGCCCTACATCCAGGGATCCGAAACCCTCAGACCCGAAACCCTCAGACCCCGAACCCTCCTTAGGGGCGCCTAAAACCGTATAAAACTCAAACCGAAACCTTAAAGCAACACCTATGCTCTCAGACCCTAAATCCTAAACCTTAAGGTCCCTAAACCCTAAACCTTAAAGTCCCTAAAACCTAAATAGCCCAACAACCGAAACCTAAACCTTAATCGCGGACCCTGAGCCCGGAGATCTTCAGTACAAGGTTTTATGGTTTTGGGCTTTAAGGGTGTAGGGGTGGAGGGTTTCGGGTGTTAGGGTGTTTTTGGGGTTTAGGGTTTGGGGCTTTAAGCTTTTATGGTCTTTGGCTTCAAGGGTTAGGGGTGGAGGGTTTCGGGTTTTAGGGTTTTGGGTTTAGCGTTTGGGGTGTTAAGGTTTTGTGGTCTTTGGAGTTAAGGGTTTAAGGGTCGTACTTGGAGTAAGTAAAGTTATAAGTTATGCGTACCGTAATTGGGGGTATAACCAGGTATCAGTATACTTAAAGTAGGGTTTCGGGTTTTAGGGTTTTGGGCTTAATTTAGGTGTTCGAAGGCACCCAAAAGCAATATCTTTGGGACAAAACCTTCCGATGCCTTGTTTCGGATCCCAAAACCCCTAACCCCACAACCCCAAACCCAGAACGCGAAACTCTATAACTTCAGTTTTTAGAGTAGCCTTTACCGAACCCTTACCGGAGCCGTTTTAGGAACCCAAAGGGTAAGGGTCCTGTCATTTTAGGGAATTTCAGAAAAGTAGGATTTCTGATTTCTGAGACCACAAAGAGACCAAAAAGCTCTCCACGCGAGATCCCAGACCTTCCTACCAAGATACTTGGACCCTCCGGGTAAACCCCAACACCCTAAGCATTAAACCATCAAGTTATAGTAGCCCTTTAGAACCCTAGTCGGAACCCTTAGGGGCACCCTCAAACCCTTAAAGGAGCGCTAAACCTTCAAACTCTTAAAGGAACCCTACCCCCCCCCCCTTTTGATGTTGGCCTTGAAAATCGGCGAGCGAACGCCCGAGGCTTCTGCAAAACCAACGGCTTGATCCAGCCGGTGCTTCAGCATCTTGGATCTTAATGTAGGGGCCTTAACCCCAAGGGTCCAAGTACTTGATGACCATAATCATATACTCTCCAAACTCCAAAATCGTAATTAACCTACATAACTACTGTACTATCCTAAAACCGAGTACCTAATTATTCGATCCTTTGGGCCCCTTGCGTAATAATTACCAATAGTACTATGGGGGGTTCCTTGTTATAATTCTAGTACAATGGTCCCCAAAACCCTATTCTAAGGTACATAAGGGTTTCGTCCAGGGCCCCTGAACTGTCCTTTAATGGAGCCCTTATGATTCTTAATAATGGGTTTTAGGGCATATTAGAAGGGCCCTGATAGCCTGTCAGGGGCCTTAACAGTCTATTAAGGGTTCCGATAAAGGCATGCAGCCTAGGGTATCTAAGCTCGAAGCCCCAAGCCCTACTTAGACCCCCGAACTACAAAAATACCCACTATGGAGTAGGGTTTAGGGTTTAGGGTTTAGGGTTGGAGGACCATGGGGTCTCCATCAAAGGGCCATTACGGGTCCTGATAATCCCCCAAAGCACTAGCGCTCTGCGTCGTTCCTTGTAAACCCCTAAACCAAAGCTCACATGCTGCTTGGAGGATCATGGGACTTAGCAAGTTTTGTGATAAGTACCATAACTGGGGTTATAAGTAGGTATAAGTATAGTTACCCCAATTATTGTATAATCCTAGTTTTTAAGTCCCATGATCCTTTAAGTAAGGCCAACACTCTAGACCCAGAACTCTTCGCGCTGGCATTTCCCTACACCAAAATTCCCGAGCAAGCACGCAACTACAACCCTAAACCCCAACCCTGAACCCCAAACCCCTAAACCCCTAAACCCTAAACCATCCCAAACATGAGGAAAAGAGGGTTCAACAAGAAAAACATCCCAAACCCCCAAACCCTAAACCCCTAAAGCTTAAACCCTAAACCCTAAACCATCCCAAATCCCTATAAATCCTAAACGAAGATCACCAGAGCCCTGTACTCCGAGGCAGCTGGAGAGCGCCAGGAGGCAGCTCAGCAACTCTCTCCGTGACCTTGGTTGTCATTCCGTGCAGGCCCTGATTTAGGGGTTCAGGGTTTAGGGTTCGGGGTTCAGGGTTTAGGGTTTAGAGTTTAGGGCTTAAGGTTTAGAGTTTAGGGTTTAGGGTTTAGATAAGGGTCTTAGGGTCGTAGGGTTTAGGTTCTTAGGGTTTGGGCTTGGAGGTCTTAGGGAGTTTGGGGCCTTAGGGTTTTGTTGAGTCAAGGTCTTATGTTTCAGATTTGCCGTTCCGTCGGGTAGCTGTTTGCGGTTTGGGGTGGCAGTCCTTGGGGTTCAGGGTTTAGGGTTTAGGGGTTTAGGGTTTTAGGGTTTAGGAGCTATAGGGTTGAGGTTTTTCGGGTTTAGGGGTTTGGGGTTTGGGGTTTGGGGTTGATGGTATCCTGCGGCTCCATGTGCCTAAATCGTATATATTTAGGCCTTGGAGGGTTCCTCTATAGGTACTTTAAGGCCAAAGTACTATACTATATAAGCTATGTACGTACACGGAGCCTTAGGGATATAGGTTATCAGGGCCACAGTTAGCCAAACCCTAGACCCTAAAATTGTTTAGGGTCAAAGGTTTAGGTTTAGGGTTTGGGTATAGGGCTTTGGGTAGGAAGAAGGGGTGCCAGGTTGTGGAGCTGTAGGCTTTAGGCTCAGGGATGCCCCAACCTCTAAACCCCTAAACCCTCGGGTTCGCCCCAGTAACAAGAAAAAAAGGCACAGGAGTAACAAAAACCTACCCCTTGGGGGGGGGGGGGTCCGGTAGCATGATTTCCTGACAGAAGTCCAGGGGTTAGGGTTTAGGGTGAAGTCCAGCAAGCAGCACTTGGAGGATCATGGAGGCCCCAAAACCCTTTTCGAAATACTAAGGCCTTTATATTAGGTTCTTTGGGCTTGATGTTGCCAGCCGGCACCTCTGACTCCCTGTGCTCTTTTTCCTGTCTCCTAGCTCTCGTCCTTGTCGCTTCGCCAGCGGGGCTCGCACTTTGACCGCTTCGCCTTCGGGCGGCAAAGGCCCATGTTATTGAGCAGGACACCGTGTAGGCTGAGACGCTTCTCTGCAGACACTTGAAGGAGCAGCACAAGAAAATGCCTGGCTGCTGCACTGGCAACCAGGCACGTGACGGCCATAGCAAGGCACGTATGCGAGGCCAAGCCTGCCAAATGCCAAGCAAAGGCCGCCAAAAAGTCCAGACCTTGAAGTTACCCCGCGGTGGCACAGCACGCTGTTTTCCGAAGTTTGGTCCAAGCTTGGGGCCTTCCACTTCCACCTTCCCATCCCGAGCGACCGCAAAGCCGGGACCACCCGAAGCAACAGCTTGATTAAGCCCCGAAATCCTAAGCCTAGTAGTTTCTACAACCTTCATGGGAACCCCCTTAAAGGAGCCCTCTCGATCCCTAAGAAAGACCGTTAAAGGAACCCTGTGGCTCACGGGTCCATGACAAACCATCGTTTTCAAACCCTGAGCGATTTAGGGTGGTAGGGTTCTAGGAGGGACTAGGGTTTGGGGGTTAAGGTTTAGGTCCTTTTGAGTAATTCTCTTTAAAACCCCTTCGGCTTCTTTCAGGGGCTTCAAGAGGTGGGATGAAGGCAGGTAGGACTAAAGCGACTAAGGATCCCTGAAATACGGGTTCCTAAACTTTCTACACCCTAAACTTTCACCCAGGGTATCTATCAGCCTCACGAGCCTCCGCACGAAGAGCTTGTCGAGAACCGTTAACGAATTGAATTAATTAGAGTCCGATCCCTACCTTCATCCCAGCTTTCCAGACCCTCCGCTTCTTGGCTTAGCAGGCAGAAACCGCCGGGACTGGGGAGGAGGAAGGCTGGGTCCCTTTTGTTCCAGAGGTTTTTGGGCTTTGGGATTTAGGGTTCCTTCGCTTTTGGTGTTTTAGGGCTTGAGGGTTCCTTCGGTTTTGGTGTTTTAGGGCTTGAGGGTTTAGGGTTCCTTCGGTTTTGGTGTTTTAGGGCTTGAGGGTTTAGGGTTCCTTCGGTTTTGGTGTTTTATGGCTTGAGGGTTTAGGGTTCCTTCGGTTTTGGTGTTTTATGGCTTGAGGGTTTAGGGTTCCTTCGGTTTTGGTGTTTTAGGTCTTCAGGGTTTAGGGTTCCTGCGGCTTGGGGGTTGCAGGGCTTGGGTTGTATGAGTTTTATGATTTGGGTTGCGTGGAGATTTTTTTTGGAGATGTAAGTTTGAGTGCTCTTTGCGTCTCAGGGTTGTGTCTGTTTTAGTGTTTCATGGTTTAGTTTGTGTGTTGTTACGTTAGTTGTTTTTGTTTTTGTTTTGTCGTTGCTGTTCTTGTTGCGAATTCTAGGGCGTCAGGGCATATTAGAGGTTGACGATTCCTGACTGTAGCTATTAAGTTAGTTGTAAGCTATCGCTAAGGCCCAGCGTTTAACTAGGGCGTTATGTGGGGTCTGGAAGTTACAATGGCTATACTTATACTGTTAATAAGCAGCCCTCAAAACGAGGGTCCATGTACTCTTATAGTATATACATTATCATTAGCCTTAATGTCGTCCCTATTTAGGTACTTTGGGGCCCAAGTACATGCTATTGGGGTACATGGACCCTTCGACAACTGCCCGGAACTGCCCCCCTGGACCCTTTGCCCAAAACCACCCACCCAAAAGCTTGAGGGCTCTTTAAGAGCCGCACGAAGTCTCCAACATCTGCAATCCAGGAGCCAAAACCCGAAAGCCTGACCCCTAAGTCACAAGGTCCGTATCAACCCTATGAACGCAAGTCAAGCCCTTCAGAGCCCTATGAAGCCAGCCCCCCAAGAACCGACGACAAAGCCCAGCTGTCAATATTCTTCAGTTATTGTTAAGCCTGAACCCTGAACCCCTAAACCCTTAACCCAGAAGCCATAGCCCTAAACCAGCATAGCCCTAAGCCATAATTACAAGAAAACAGCTTTTGCCCCCCCCCAAACCATGATAGTGCCCTTTCCTTCTGAACCTAGTAGAACCCTTTCCAAACCTCTTATGCAACAACACGAACAAATTTTCCTGTCAAAAGACCCCGTACATACTCTGAGGCGCTTGTAAACCCTTATATCAACTAGATCCTAGGCCTCTTCACCCGAAACCTTCAATTACTAACACCCCAAACCCCAAACACTTCGACCCTGAACCCTCAACCATCACAAAGGCCCCGAAGCCTTGAAGCCACCAACAAACCCAGGACCCCCCCAACGGCCCTTTCATGGAGCCCTTGTTGTCCTTCATAGTGATTATTCAGGGCATATTAGAGGGTAGTTTGGGGATCTGGGAAACGCTTGTACAAAGAGCTCGAAAACCCCTAAACCCTAAACCCAAGACCCGAAGCTTTGAAACCCCCGAAGACTCTGAAAAGAGAACCCAAGACCCGAAACCTTAAAACCCCCAAAAGAAGACTCTGAAAAGAGAACCCAAGAACCGAAACCTTAAAACCCCCAAAAGAAGACTCTGAAAAGAGAACCCAAGAACCGAAACCTTAAAACCCCCAAAAGAAGACTCTGAAAAGAGAACCCAAGAACCGAAACCTTAAAACCCCCAAAAGAAGACTCTGAAAAGAGAACCCAAGAACCGAAACCTTAAAACCCCCAAAAGAAGACTCTGAAAAGAGAACCCAAGAACCGAAACCTCGAAGACTCTGAAAAGAGTCTCACGAGATGACTTGGAGTCTGCCTGGCCGGTGATTCAAACGATGCTTGCCTTTGCGCAGCGAGCTCGGATTAGTAACTACAAGGGATCTATAGGGTCTAGGGTTTAGGGTTTACAATGGTACTATAATGTAGGGGCCTTAGTACGTGAACGTTTTTGGCTCAATACACGTAATGGTATAGTGTCTTGTATTGTCTTCTTTTTATTAATTGTACTGCACGGCAGTATATCGCAGTGATTGCGTTTCATTTTCTGTTAAAGCTCGAGAAGCTACCTAGGGTTTTGGTTCAGGGCCTTTGGGGTTTGGGCCGTGAGGATTTTGGGCTTCAGGAGCTTGGGGCTTAGGCAGTTTTGATTGTAGTTGTGTTGGGTCTCCAAGGGTTCCACGATTACAGTACTTGGAGGATCATGGGACTTAGTAAGTACTCGTAAGGTTAAAAGTACCTTAATTGGGGTTAAAAGTAGTTACAAGTATAGCTACCCTAATTATAACCCTAGTTACTAAGTCCCATGATCCTTTAAGTAGTGGGTTTGCGTTTTAGGGTGGATATCTGGTTAGTCGGTTTGTGGGGTTTAGAGTTTAGTCAGGGTGGATATGCGGTTGTTGTTCATGACCGGTGAATAAACCCTAAACCCCTAACATCCTAAACCCTAGACTCCTAAACCCTGCTCTGTCTGGGTTTTACGACAGGACTTTTGGGGTTTTGAGCCTGAGCCTTTGGGGCTGCACCTTAAATCCTAAACCTTCATCTTAAACCCTGAGCCAGACGGCAAAGGCGCTCAGAACAAACCTAGGCCCTAAACCCTAAAGCCCGAACCCTAGGCCCTAAATCCTGAAGCCCAAACCCTTGGCCCTAAACCCTAAGGAGCAAACCCTAAGCCCGAAATCCTAGAGCCCAAACACCAGGCCCTTTCGTTCTGATTAGGTTTAGGATTGGAGGCTTCCCAGGGTGTATGAGTGTTGAGGGTTCAGGGTTTGGGGTTTAGGGGGGTTTCAGGTTTAGGGCTTGGTGGTTCAGGAGTTCGTGATTCTGAGGCTATGGGGTTTAGGGCTTGAGGGCATTTTGGGCTGCTGTTGTAGGTCTCAGGGGCTTTCGGGCAGGAGGATTCAAGGACTGGGGTGGAGGCTTAGCACTTCGAAAAGCCTCGAGCTGTGGACAACTGAGGGCTGAACCTTCAGAAGCACGACTCAAATTGAGATCAAATTCGATAAAGCATCGCCAAAGCCGAGGCTTGTCTAAATCCCCAGACCCCAGAACGCCCACAAATGAAGAAGGTATATAATCGGCTTTTCGGTGAGGGTACATACGGTACTGAAGGATGATTGGCTAGCTAGTGTATTTTTCGTAGTTTTTTCGTTCTGAGCTTAACCTTCCCTAAACCCTAACCCTTAACCTGGTACAGGGGCTACTCTGAATCCAACCCGACTTAATATGCTGCCTTTTTGGGAAGTCACCCAAGCTTGTCAATGGATCCAAGGTGCTTAAAAGGAATGTTAAGTCCCAAATTCAGCTGACCCTAAAGAATAGAATCCAAACTTATATTGGCCCAACATAATGTTCAATACCTTACAAAGCTATTGCAAAACATGTTCCTTTGATCAAGCATCCCTAAACCCTACTCCCCAAACCATAAACCGTAAACCCTTTACCCCGAAAACCTTGTCCCAAGTAGTAGTATTGACTTGAGACCTTACGAGGTTTTCAAGAGTAAGAAGCGAACATGTTTCTTCCCTGAGGCAACCTTACAAACCCTCAACCCCAAAACCTCATAGGGATTAGTCTTGACCAAAACCTTACAGGGCTCTTATGACTATGACAGCTAAAGCCCTACAACCCTTATAGCAGCCCTTCTAGGAACCCTCCAAAAGGAACCCACAGCTTGGAGCACCCTCAACGGATCCCTAAGCCCTACAAGTCCTACAACCATGAAACCCAAAGCTCTGGGCCCTGGATCCCGAACCCTAAGCACCAAACCTGAAAAGCCTTACAGTAGAAGCCAGAAAGTTGGAATATCATTATCCTAACCCCTTTAAGGTAAATTATAGGGGATCCTACCATTAATCCATATTCCAACTTTCTGGAGTTCCCTTTTAGGAACCCCTATAGATCCCTTTAAGGGACCCCTATAGATCCCTTTAAGGAACCCCTATAGATCCCTTAGGAACCCTTTAAGGAACCCTACAGATCCCTTTTTAGGAGCCCTGTAAGGAACCCTATTGCAACCATGAAGCTCCCAAGCCCCCAAGGCTTAAACCCTATAAGCCCAGACATAAACAAGCATGACACCCTAAGCCCCCTTACAGGAAGCCCTAAAGCCTTCCTGGACCCCAAGCAACCTACCTTTTTAGGGTTCCCTAATATGATTTCTGTATATAAGTCCTGAAAGAGGTAGTTTTTTGGGGGGTTAAGGTTGAACCTAAACCCCTAAATCCCAAACCCTTCTTCAGGTATGGCTGGAACGTGGGCAAGTTGGAGGGCGGACGGAAAGTCAACGCCGGCTGGTCCAAGCCCGCCCGGCTGGGCAAAAACTGCGTCCTCGCCACTTCGGCTTTGACTTAGATAGCCACTGCGCGAACTTTAATGTTTTGGGCTTACAGATTTGGTTTGTCTTAGAATTCGAGAGTTTGAGATTTAGTGCCCGGTCATTGAAGAGGAGAGTTTCGGCTCGGGAGTTCTTGAGTGCTGAGGTAGAAACCCTAATTATGGTTTCCTTACATGGGTGCTTGTCAAAGGGTCCCTTTTCGGGTACCCTAAATAATAGGTGCCGTAGTAGAAGAGGGACACAAAAGGGACGCTAATTTTGACAACCACCCGCATAAGTAGGATCCAGGTAGGGCTTGGGCTTCGGGCTTAGGGGCTGAGGGCTTAAGGCCGATATGGGAGTTTCAGAAAATTAGGGGTACCTTCTACTATTTAGGGTGCCATATTAGGGTCCGCCATTTTCGGAAACTCTCATATGGTTTAGGGTTTTTTCAACTCAGGGCTTACGGCATAGGGTTCTGGGTTTGGGGTTGCTGTTTCTTCCCCTTTCCCTTGCATTGGGTATTCATCCCAAATTGTCCATGTACCCGAACACTAATATACTTTGGCCCTAAAGTACCTATATCAGGGACTACTTTAAGGCCAAATTACATACAGTGGAAGCCTAAAAGTTGGAGACCCCATAGCCTCAATCCTGAAGAGTAATGTATAGGGAATCGCAGCACGAGTTGGCCTTAATAAGGGGTCCAACTTTATGGGGTTTACTGTAACCTTGCGGCACATGGACCCTTGTAGGGAATCTATTTTCAGGGCTTTGTCTCGATGTATGTGTTTTACAGCTTGTGTTTTTCGGGGATTTAGGGCTTAGGCGGCTGGCATTTAGATACTGCTTCTTTCAGTGTGGCTTTGGGCTTAAGGCTTCAGGATACCGCTTTCAGGCATTCTTTGCCGGAGTCTTTCGCAGACAGGTCCTGCCACTTACCGGCCGCATGAGGGCACCCGATCGTCTGAAGCTCCATTCTGGATAAGCCCTAAGGGTCCATGTGCCCAAACTGTATGCACTTTTGGCCCCTTATACAGGGAGTACTTTAAGGTCAAAGTATATACTAAACCCTAATCCCTAAACCTCCATTCTGGGTATACGCAGATTTCAGGTTTTGCTGTAGCTGGAGGGTTCTGGATTCAGCGAGGTTGTTCCCTGCTTAAAGGATCATGGGAATTAGCAGCTAATAATTAGGGTGACTATACTTAGAACCCCAATTGAGGTACTTATAGCCTTACAGAATGAGTTGCCCCATGATCCTCCAAGTGCCTTTCGATCCCTAAGCCCGAAACCCTAAACTTAGCTTACAATCACGCAAAGGCTTGAGACTCCCCTAAACAGTATACCCTGAAACCCCAAGCCCTACACCCTCATAGGAGCCCTTGAGTCGGTAAATCCTAAGCCCTTATGGTAGCCTAGGACCCAGAGTAGGCCCTAATTTCTTTTTTAGGGGTTCAGGTTCCATTATAATCCCCTTGAAACCAAAAAGGGCACCCTTTTTATTCCTAGGTTACTCTTAGGTCTAGTAGCACTATACCTATAGTCTCCATTGTAGATCCTTGTTTTGGTTTAACCAATCATATATTAAAGAATCCTATTAAACTAACACCCAAAAAGCAACTACAATGGAGGCTATAGGTCGGAACCCTTAGGTAGGTAAACCTACACCCTTCAAGGAATCCTTAAGTAGGTAAACCCTACACGCTTAAAGGATCCCTTAAGTAGGTAAACCCTACACCCTTAAAGAAACCCTCAAGCAGATAAACCCTAAGCCCTTATGGTTCCCTTTTGCAGATAAACCCTGAGCCCTTATGGTAGCCTTATAGGAACCCTTCATTAAATGACCCTCTGAAGCCCTACACCCTTCAAGGATTCCTTAAGTAGATAAACCCTAAGCCCTTAGGGTAGCCTTATAGGAACCCTTAAAGGACCCTCTGAAGGGCCTCAGGTTAAAAACCGGCTGAGGCTTTCATCCTTGAGGGCTTCGGGCTGTGCTCTGGTGTGGGTTTAGGGTTTAGGGGTTTAGGGTTTAGGGTTTGGATCCAAGAAAATTTATTGGCTGTTTACTGAACTTTTCAACTTTCGGGGTTCTTATAAGCTAGTCGTTTCTGAATGTTTCAACTTTTATTTCCTTGTGTTTTGGGCCAGTGAGGAAAGCATCTTAGTCCATGGTTTAGGGTTCTACAGTTTTACGGGTGTTAGAGTTTAGGGTTTTAGTTTTAGGGCTTGATGGTTTGAGGGTTTTTAGGGTTTAGGGTTTGTGGGGGTTTACGGGTGTTAGGGTTTAGGGTTTTAGGGCTTGATGGTTTGAGGGTTTTTAAGGTTTAGGGTTGTAGGGCTTTTAGGGTTTATGGGTTTAAGGGTGTAGGGGTTTAAGGGCCTAAGGGTTAAGGGTTTAAGGGTTTTACAGGTTTAAGGGTTTAGGAAGTTTATGGTTTGGGGCGAAGTTGAAGTTTTAGGGCAAAGTTTAGGATGTAGGCTTATGGGTTGAGGGGTCCTAATGCTACAACCTCTTCTCAGTGAGTAGTAGTTCTTGTACTCCGTAGCTGCACATAACAGGCTTTAGGGTTTAGGGTTTAGGGTTTCAGGATCTATGTTTTCTTCTCGGTGGTGGTGTTGTTCATTTGACCATGTGTTTCTACAGTGCATTATTGCCAAGGTTTCGAAACACAGCCGACATGAGAGCACAACACAAGTTGACCTACGTACCCCTTACTTGCGGGTGTTTACACGGCGAAGGAACGGATTGCCTTGGGCTTCCAAGTGTACATCAGACAAAACGAGTGGTTGTTTCACAAAGTGGGGCCTCATCTCCGACATCATTCATGATGACCCTAACCACAGGGCCCAGTGCCCATGGACCTGATGTCCATGAACAAGGTGCCTCGCCACATGCGGTCGTCTGACGCACGAGGATTTTTTGCAGTCGGAGTGTGTTGAAGGTGACGTGCGGCCACAGAGCCTCAGCCCTTCGATCCCGATAAGGGGCTCTTCAACAAAGTAAATGCCTATAGGGTGATTCTCCCGGCTTTTGTCGGGTACCTTTTTTTCAATACAACAGGTCCTAACCACAAAACTAGGCACCCTAAGAAAGGAGCAGGTTATGTCCCTCCAGGTAGGGTTTTGGGTTATGTCATACCAGAAGTCTATTTGAAATCCCGGAGTACCAACTAAGGAAATCATTATATACGAATTTTTGACATCAGAATAAGTATGAGACACCAGCCCACTGAAGCCCAGCAAAACTCCATAGAAACCGAAACATCCATAGGCTTTGAGGGTTTAGGGTGCAGGGTTTAAGGTTTAGGAGACTTTTGCGTTAACCCTGACAGACCCCACTTAAAGGATCATGGGACTTAGCAACTAGGGTTATAATTGGGGTAACTATACTTATAACCCAAGTTAAAGTACTTATAACCTTACTTACTAAATCCCATGACCCTCCAAGCAAGGTAGACGAGGATCCTCCTTGCAGCTTGCTATCCTACGTGGAGCTCACCTGCACAGGGGGGCGTGTCTTGCGCAGTGCTAGCGCCTTGGCCTGAGATGTAAGCCGGGCGTGCCCTAAGGGTTCTAACAATTTCTAGGATGCCCAGTAGTACCCTTCTTTTTGTTTTGTAGTCTCAGGTATCTTATAAAGTCCTAGGTCACTGGGCATCCTAGATTTTGGGAACCTCAAGACGTAGGGGTTCTGAGACCGCCAAAGAGACCCCAGGGCTCTCCAACGGAGATTCCGGACTTTTGGTAAGGATATACTTTGTGCTGAGTGGATGCACTTTACACGTTTTGGGATAATTCCCACTATAAAACTAAAAGTGTACACGTTTGGAGGCTTAAGAACTCAGCGACCAGGGATACGTGCACCCTGACGGTGATGACAAGGGTTTTGCATGGTTTAAAAATGCGGGACGTTGCCGGGCCCTTGTGCTTCCTGAATCCCGGACACACTCGCAGCCCAAAACCCTGAGCCAGGGACTAGGCTCTAAAGCCGTAAACCTCTACACCCTAAGCCTGTGAGGCTTGGTCAAACATTTATGGTTTCGTGTGCTCAAGCACTGCTGGAAAAGTGGACACAGGAGCTTTGTAACTGCTATCGTTTATAGTTTATAATGTTCTCTTCATATTAAGAAAGGCCCCCCCAAGGATGTAAGCCCCAGCCTCCGTAGTGAAAGTCCGGATCCAGCATCGGAGCTATGGACCTCCACGAGCCTTAAGTCCTTGTCAGTTCCTTTGAGCTTTCAAGGATTCTGGTTACATGTTTTCCGCGTTGCGGCCGCTAGGATTACGCAACTACGGTGGGGTGGGTTTTAATTACTTTCTGGGAGTTGGAGTTTGCAACTACGTTGAGGATTCTAAATATGAGGAAATATGAGGATAGGGGTCCACTCTCCCACTTCCTTCCCCTCAAGCACCCGTGAGAGACCCAAAACTGAAAACTCTGAGCCCCCAACCCTTAGCCTTAAACTTAAGCCCTAAACCCCAAGCCCTATTAGCCCTAAAGTAAAAGCCAGAAAGTTGGAATATTATTATCCTAAGCCCTTTATGGTAAATTATAGGGTATCCTACCCTGAAACCATATTCCAACTTTCTGGAGTTCCCTTTAAATATACCAGGCATGGTGACACCACAGCAGCTGCTCTTATCCGGTGGCTGTCGCGGCAGTTTCTGGCAAGATGGCCAGGCGGCTCAGGGGCTTACTAACTAGGGCTCCTTAAAGGGTTCCTAAAATGGGATCTATAGGGGTTCCTTAAAGGGATCTATAGGGTTTAGGGTCTACTTAAAGGATCATGGGACTTAGTAACTAGGGTTATCATTGGGGTAACGATACTTAGAACTACTTCAAGCCCCAGTTATGGTACTTATGACCTTACTTACTAAGTCCTATGATCCTCCAGGTATACCTTCAGCTACCATCTACCCATAGGCTCTATAGTAGTTCTTTTTTTTTGGGGATTACCTTATAGGAGTCTAAATATCAACCCCAAAAAAGGAATGACTGTGGAGCCTCTAGGTAGGGTTTAGGCTTCAAGTGCCACAACCCGCTTTTGCTTAAGTCCTCCATGCTCCTACTATGGATTTTCCAGGGACCCTACAAAACACGAAGGTTTGGCTGTTCAAGGTTGGGTGTGGTGTTTAGGGCGGTTCTTTGTTCGAGACACTCATCAAGACGCGTGGCGCACTCAGGGTTCAGTTCATTCATTGATGGTTACCAGTGCTTGAAGATGGCTTTGATCATGGTGATGGAAATGAACATCATGATGCTGGTGGTGATGTGAGTTGTGATAATAATGATGATGAAGAAGATAAGATGTGCCCTGGGGCTGCACCAAGTAGCATAGTCAGCAATTAACCTTCTGCGATTTAGCATTCGGGGAGTGTCTAGTTTTGATTTGATGATAGATTCTGCATTAGTGGTCCTACTTGGCTCAAGTTTACGTTGTTCAAGTGAACCCGTGTGGCGACTTTGCAGAGGGCCTGTGCTACTGGTTGTAGGTGTCTGGGCATGGTGATGCGTATGAAGCCTTCACAAGACTCGCGGCGACAGTGGAGGCATATGTGCGGCATGTGGAACAGACCCGGCCGCGTCGGTTCTGGCGTTTGACACACTAGGATGCAATGAGCACGATGCTTGACAAAATCTTGCTGGGCAAGGATGATTGAGGTCACTGTACAGATTGGTCCCGGAGAGCAAAGTGATCTTCCGTTAGTGCATCTTAAGTTATTACGAATCCACGGTGGTGCTACATAACAAGCATGGCAATATCAATACTGATCACAAGGCGTTGCAGCCATAATCCAGCCTGTGGAGTCTTCTCCTTCTCATGTTTCATGCCGTAACAACTTCTCCCAGTTCGGGGACAAATCCTACGCCTAAGCTCTCGGTCCTACACCCTGAACGATTGGTTTATGGTCTGGAGGGTCCAGGATAGTCTATGTAATGTGCTGAACCTCCAAGCCTAGACCATCCTAGACCCTACCCCTGAATCCTAGCCCAGAGGCTCCATTTATACTGGCAGTTAATAACATCATGGAATTATATTAGGTCCCTAAAACCATTATTAGCATGGTATTTTTGGGACCTAGTTCCATACTTGTACGGTTTAAGGTTTAGGGGTTTAGGGCTTAGGGGTTTAGGGTTTGGGCCCTAAGCCCTAAACCCTAAGCCCTATCTGGAGCCTCTGGGAGCTCTAAGCACAACAGGTGGTGCTTGAAGATTGGCTGGAGATTCGCGCCGATTACGAATCGGCTGCCCTGTTGGCAGCCTTGCGCAGCTTCGATTGACCAGTTCTTTCTTGAGACTTTTAGGGTTTAGATTATAGGGTCTAGAGTTTAGGCTTTAGGGTTGAGGCTTTAGGGTTTAGGGTCTCGGCTTTGGGACGGGAGTTGAAACCCCACTCCTTTGTAAGGATATGTCCTTCAAGGCTTATGTTGCGTCCCTAACCCGAAACCCTCAACGCAAAGTAAGCCCAAGTTTCAAGCAATGTATCAAAGACTCTGCCCTAATTCATGTGCAAGACCCGATAGCTGACGTATATAATAACTTTAATCCTGAGCTTCGGACCACCATACTTTAATACTTTTTCGGTAAAGGAACAACTATGAAATGAAAGTTTATACTTTTGTCTCCCTGGTTACTTAAAAGCACAGAATAAGCTTGCTGCACCCCAGGCACAGCAACCACTGAAATCCTGCAACGAGCTGCGACGTGGTCCCATGAAGCCTGGTCACGAGAGCTTGGGCACGACATATGGGTACTTAAAGGATCAGGGGACTTAGTAACTAGGGTTATAGTTAGGGTAGCTATACTTAGAACTACTTATAACCCCAACTAAGGTACTTATACTTACTAAGTCCCATGATCCTCCAAGTAGCTCTCTGGAGTCTGGTCCCCTTTTGGGAGTCCTTTTATAAGGGTGCAGAACGGGCCCTGATTTAGTTTAGAGATCTACCCATAGAACAGGGTCGCATGGGTTTCGGGGTTTGGGGCTTTGGTGCAGGTTTCAGGGTTTAGGGTGGCGTTGGTTCTACAATCTGACTTATGTTGTCTTGGGCTATAGGTTCATGCTTCCCAAACTCACCACTTGGTTCAGGTCCTCACCTTCCGCACGGCAAGAGTTCCACGTATGCAATGGTGCGGCTTTCATAAACCTACAACAGGACATCCGGAAATTTATCAAGCAGTCGTAGCAGCATTATTGCTGAGCCCGAGAAACCCATCCAGCAAACCGAGAGGGCACATGTACATCTTTCCGCACAAGCCCCATCATCTTTCAGGCTCCAATGCTTCCGGTCCAAGATAACGGCATTGTGGGGCTGAGTCTTGGGGGTTCAGCTCTGGTATTGAGGGGCTTTTTGTTTCGAGGTTCGTTCGCTACAAAGCAGGTGCCATGAAGCCATCGCAATGAAGATTCTTTGTGGAATTCCAGCATGTAAGTTCAGGGCTCTGGTGCACAGTAGATCTATAGACCGTGTGGTGTAGAAGTTTGCCGATGTGTGGCCTGATCTGTGCGTGAAGCCTGTCCCGGATCCCAAAGGGTCCAAAGTACCCACATTGTAGAATGTGGGTTTTTTTATATTAGGAGTTGCTATTATAATTTGGGAAAGTATCCCTCATAACAGTACCTAGGACCCTTTGGGGATGTTGAGGCTCCAGGAGCAAAAAAATACCTCCAAGCATCACGGGACTTAGTGAGTAAGGTTATATGTACCATCTATAGGGCTCCTTAAAGGGATCTATATGGTTTAGGGTTTAGGGTCTACTTGGAGGACTTAGTAAGTAAGGTTATATGTACCTAAATTGGGGCTATAAGTATTAGTTACCCTAATTATAACCTTAGTTACTAAGTCCCATGACCCTTTAAGTGTCAATGCTTCAGTGCGCACAGCAACTCCGTGGACTGATTTTAACTTGCGGGGATGCTAGATATAATATAGATTTTCATAAGACCGTAGTCACTTCTATAAAGCCCGTAAAGGCGGGTAAAGGCCCGAATATTGAGGTCTGAATGTCTAGTCAGGACATAGTCGTATTTCGTATATAGCCATAACATAAGCCGTAGAGCAGAAATATGAAGAGAGCTATAGCAATGTCAAGGGGCCTATAGCACATAGCCCAGAAACGGAGTTTCAAGTTTCATTTCAGAAAGCAGAGGACCCTCATAGACATCGTAGTTAGAAGGACACTTCTAACACAAGTGCCACGCCCTAAACCTAAAACCCTAAACCCTCTGCAGTGCCTTAGCCTTTCTTAGGCCCTAAGCCCTAAACCCTAAACCCTCTGCAGTGCCTTAGGAAAAGAGTTGGTATGAAGATCGACGGGAAGACTTTGGCTGGCCTGAGGAGGTACTGAAGTGGCAGATCCCTTCTTTGATTGGGTGTTCAGGGTTTAGGGTTTAGGATTTAGGGTTTAGGGTTTAGGGTTCAGGGTTTGGGGTTTAGGGTTTAGGGCGTCTCGCTGCGCAGCGGCAGTATTTTCTATGTAGGATGGCGCCCCAACACTCCCAGGGGTGTGGGGGGGCGGCATATCTACGTCTAGCGTTCGAATGCGATTCCACCACCAAACAATTACACATTGGTTCCTAATTAACCTTTTCCCACCCGCTGTGCGAGTACACAGGCTACCACCCAAAATATTGCCTTTCAGGGTTTAGGGCTTCCGCAATCAATTCCCACCTGCCCCTGGTCTGTCTGTTGGGGCCAGGAAGGCCGCACCAGGGCAGGAGACACACACCACAAAACAGAGATGGAACCAGGTGGCCAGGGCCAGGGCCTCTGAGGCCTTTTCTGATGGGAGCCAAATGGAAACGACCACCAAGGGATTTGGTCGTCGGGTTTAGGGTATTTTAATCTCATGAGATTCGAGGGAATTTCCTCTGCGAATATGGGCGCCACGCAAGGGGCCTAATGGCTTGGCTCAGCCCTCAGGGCTGAATTCGACCACTCTCCAATGGCTCCACCCATTGTCCATCCAGAGTTGGTGCCAATCACTGCCGGATTTCCTTCTGGGTCCAGGCACCCTAAGAAAAAGGGTGGGTACGGCCTAAGCAGGCCTGGATGGGAATTTAGGGTTGAGGGTTCAGGGTTCAGGGTTTAGGGTTTAGGGTTGTTCAGGGTTGAGGCTTCAAGGATCATTGTAGGTAAGGGTTCAGGGCATTTAGGCTGAAGGTGTTCAGGTTGAAGGTTTAAGGGTTTAGGTTTAGGTCGAGGGTGTGTGCGTAGGTTATGGGGATTTGGGGGGTTGGACGTGTGTCAGGGGTTAGCCGTTAGCCTTTGTACCGCTTTTGGTTTTGCTTTGTTGCTGGTGGTGGGGTTGTTGTTGGTGGCTAGTGGTGTTGGCGTCGGTTTTGCTACCACCACAACACATCTCTGAATTCTGGTCCTGTGATTGCACTGATGTAGGCGGACCGAGCCTAATTCTTACACTAATCCTGTAGTTTGTTTCCGGAGAGCAGCTTGACAAACCAAGGAAGTGCATCACCCAAGTTGCATGCCTGCCCCTACCACCGCTGATGTCGGTGTGGGACACTGCCGCTAGGCGGCAGCTGGCCGGTGTTCACCCCTCCTCCCTTGACTCCACTCTTTTGCTCAGCACATGCGCCCAGCTGCAGCGATTGAGGGCACGGTTCCCAGACGTAGACCCAAACACGCACTTCGTAAGCGTCCATAGAGCCATGCAATATAGATACTTTCAGACTTTTATGGTTCTTAGCTCGTTCATGTAGCTGTCGGTGACACGGATATTGCAATGAGCTGTTTGGAAGAGCATGTGAGTGCAAGGATGGGGTAGAAATTGAGGTGTGCAAGTCCGATCCACGAACTCAATTCCTGTGCCAACGGAGCACAGCTCACATAACACCGAACCCTACTTAAAGGATCATGGGACTTAGTAACTAGGGTTATAATTCGGGTAACTATACTTATAACCCCAAGTAAGGTACTTATAACCTTATTTACTAAGTCCCATGATCCTCCAAGTAGACCCCGACCCATATATCAGCTTGATTGTCAAGGCAAACATGCGCAGAACTTCTCTGAGATTGAACTCCATGTCTTTTGAAGCTGCACGGTGGTCGCTGGCCCAGGTATCATTCCACATGACCAGACATCACAAGGCGTTTGCATGATTTGAGTCGTTCGTGGATGGGGAGCTTCATGAACCTGCCAACAATCACCTCCGCATCAGCGAAGCAATGCATTCCGTGTCTTCTGGCCCAGCTAGACCTGAGACTTGCGCAGTTGCTTCTTTGCAGCGCTTCGTCGTGATCTACCTGGTGATAGGTGCATGCCATACATACTTAAAGGATCATGGGACTTAGTAACTAGGGTTAGAATAAGGGTAGCTATACTTATAACCCCAGTTAAGGTACCTATAACCTTACTTACTAAGTCCCATGATCCTTTATATAGGGCTAGTGACCAGCCCGCACTGCACCTTCCCACAGTCCGCGTCAAAGGTATACAGTTGGGCGGTTGAGGAACTACCGCCGTCCCCTGCAGCGCTGCCACCGTCGGACCTGCTGGCTCTGCCACCCCCGCCGCCACCACCGATGCTTTCCTTCAGATGAGGTTCTCCACATGTTGTTGAACAGGTTGAATGCACTGTTTGCGGGAAGACCTAACCCTAAATCGATGCTACCAAAACGTACAAATCAAGTTGTTTTTTTCAGAGCTTCCCTAAGAGCTGACATGGCTTGCAGAGTACTGTAATGATCACTGCTATTCCCAAGAGCTCCTCATCATCATTACGGAATCCCAAGCAGTATTCAAATTTTTAAGGCCCGTACGTTACGTCCTCTTTCTGGTTTCAGGATTTCGTGCTTGAGTTGATTCATGGCGGCCCTGAACCCAAAAGCACAGTTTAGAGCTTCTCCGGGTTGAGGGCGTTATTGCCCAAACAGCCGATCCGTTTAAGATTGACGGCTTTCCCGGAACCACGAACAAAACGACTTAGATTCAGATATCAAAGATGCCATGGTAAGAACTCCCCCCGAACGCGTAGAGTTCTCAAGATCAGGCAGGACCTAAGTGACCCAAGTTAGCCGACGGCTTCAAGTAGATTGCTTTCGGGTTGTTTTGAACCATACGGGTCGAGCAAAGGTGGATCAGTTTAAGATTAGTTTGAGTATGTTGGAGTGCATGCGCTGCTATGACTCACCTGAACCCGACAGCCAGTTGATCGGGGCCCGGTAAGCCCCGTAATGACCGGTTTACACTAACGAAATGACCAAGTGACAGCGTGGCTTACATCGGGTGTTCTCTGAACCACAAAGTAGGGGATTAGGGTCAGGGTTTAAGGGGGATAGGTTTTAAGGGCTTCCGGGATTTCGGAAGTCACAGTCAGGAACCATCAAAGGGAAGGCTTGATAGGGTTCAGGAGGTTTCAAAAATTTGCGGTTGCGGTTTTGGGGTTTCTAAGGGCCCTGCCGGGTTCCTCCCTTCGACCCGTCAAGTCACAATACAGTTTTCTACGAAGCTCAGAAGCAAATACAGCTGCCAACGGCCATAACCCCGAAAAAGGCGGAACACCTCTCGACTTGAATAGAGGTTTCCTTCAGGGGCTTCTTAAATTCAAGACTCGTTGAGCGTCGTCTATAAGGGTTCAGGTTTAGGGTTTGGATGTAGGTTTAGGTTAGGGTGTGGAACCTGCTTTCAGATCAACTCTACAACCATATTCCCTTGTAGTAGTCGCTGTGAAACGATATCTAGAATGTTTGATGCCGCGTCTAGTCCCGCCCCGGTAGTACGCAGTGCCAAAGAAGGACCAGTTTCTGGGACGAGGGGACAGAAAGTGACATGGCTTGGTCCGCTTCGGGCATGGCATTTGAGGTGTAGGGTACGGTGCCCTAGACAGTGAACCCTAACTGTGCGAGTGGCTAAGCCATGGTGTATCATTGGAATTTGGATCCAAGGCCTCTTGGTTTTCTGGTCAGGGTGTGTGGGTTAAGGCTACGGGTTCAGTTTTAGCTTCGGGGTTGAGGTGGGAGGGTGTATGCATGTTTTAGGTTTGAGATTTTGTGTGCAGGGCTTGACAGCTTCAACTGTGTCTTCCGGCATGGGCTGCTTGAGACATCCGAGCTCATGTTGTTTATTCGTTGCTTGAGAGATCTTGGGAGCAAGCAAAAACAAGCTTAGTAATTTGACATAATCGTATCCCCTTGCATGCTCTATACAAGTATGCCATAATCACGAGGGTCCATATGGTGTCATGGAATGCCCCACCCCAAAAATATGAACATAACAAGTATTATATGTTGGGATCGAAGCTCATGATAGTAGCAGAGGGTCCCTAACACTATTATATACATATACACGTTGATGAGTATATGCGCCTCTGGGTACTGCACGCCGAAAACCCTGTTGAAGGAATTCTGCTCCGGCTGTTGGAGGCCCAGGTAAGCTCCTACTATCGGGGCCTTGGGCCTAGGTAGTTGCCCATACTAGCTAGTTTTTGGGGGTTCCTTATTAGAACTATAGTAATCATCATGGGCAGCAAAACCCTATTCTAATTATCAGGGCCCCCTTTTAGTGTTCCTTACTATAATTATAGTATAATGGGACCCCAAAACCCTATTCTAATTATCAGGGCCCCCTTATAGTGTTCCTTACTATAATTACAGTATAATGGGACCCCAAAACCCTATTCTAATTATCAGGGCCCCCTTATAGTGTTCCTTACTATAATTATATATAGTATAATGGGACCCCAAAACCCTATTCTAATGATTAAGGCCCCACTCTCAACGTCGATATCCCGACCTTCTGAGCCTGTAAAGCTCCGAGATGTCTTAGAGACCGGGCTTTAGGGATTAGGTTTTAGGGTTTAAGGTTTAAGGTTTAGGGTTTAGGGTTCAAGGTTTAGGGTTTGGGGTTTAAGGTTTAGGGTTTAGGGTTTAAGGTTTAGGGTTTAAGGTTTAGGGTTGAGGGTTTGGGTACTGCCCCCATTCAGTAAGAGTTGAATAATAGGTACAGTATAGATGTTAATGCCCCGTAGTGGTAGCCCCTTTAAAGACTGTTTATTCTGTGGGGGCTATCCCATGATATGTCCCCAGATTGTCTGAGCCGGATGAAGCGCTTAAGGGGTCGACGTTTCAGGGTCTATGTAGGGCTTAGTTTGCAGAGTGTTTTTGTGTTTATGTAGACTTTCGGGTGTAGGCTGGTGTTTGGGTTTATGTAGCGTGTGGGGCTTAGGGTGGTTCCAGGCCCCCCACACCAAGAGTAAAAAACAACCAAACAAGCTGCACCACTAGCAAAAAAAATACAAACACACCAACAGCAAACACAAGCAAAAATCATTCCTGCCTACCCTTTCGCACCTTTAGGAGCCCTTCTGATAAAAGAAGTCTCTCGCGAAACATAATCTTTCATCCTTGGCCAGCCCGCGACCCTAAACCCTGTAAGCACTAAAGATACTGAACAATAGACCCTAAACCCTAAACCCTGAACCTAAACCCTAAACCCTAAACCTAAACCCTAACCCTGAACCCTAAACCCTAAACCCTAAACCCTGAACCCTAAACTGCAACCCCAAAACCAAAAGCCCTCAAGCCCGAGCTCAGTCGTCCAGGCTTCTGGGACGATGAATGGTATCCTGTACATCCATAGCAGGGGGAGTCTCAGGCTTCTAGGATAGACCTAAGGCTCCAAAATAGCCCGAGCGCATGATATTCTGGGCTCTTGACAAGAAATTAGGGTTTAGGGTTTAGGGTTTAAGGTTTAAGGTTTAGGGTTTAGGGTTCAAGGTTTAGGGTTTGGGGTTTAAGGTTTAGGGTTTAGGGTTTAGGGTTTAAGTTTCCATAGTGAGGAGACCACAACATTTACCATACATGTCTATTATGGTCGCTAGATTGAAATCCTGACAAGAGCCCAGTATTGACCCACAAGCTTGAGTTTATCAGTCTATAGGAGCCCTAAACCCTCCAAGCCGAAATCCCTAAACCCTAACCCTAAGGGTACATGTACTCATATAGTAGATACATTGGCCTGAAAATACTCCCTATATAGGTACATTGGGCCCAAAGTACATACTATTTGGGTACATGAAGCCTTAGGGTAACACCCTGAAAGCTCGAAACCTCCAAATCCGCGTGGGTCGTTTGGAGCCTTAAGGTTTACAGTGAACCCCAGAAAGTTGGAACATAGATTCAGGATGATCCATACTGGGATTCCCTATACTCTAAGGGCATGAGGCTAACGATGTTCCAATTTTCTGGCTTTTACAGTAGGATTACGCCGCTTGTACCGAAGTTCCTCGGAGACATGCGGTCTTACCAGGGCGTGACCCTGTACATGGCTGCTCGTCTCCACAACTCCTGGAGGGCCCAAAACCCCTTCAGCAAGGAATATGTAGGGTGTAGTTAGGCTTGGGCCGAGGGTTCAGAAATCGTCTTACAGTTGTAAGACAATGCCCTTACACAGTTCAAGCTGTATTCCCCAAATCCTAGATGCTTTGATCTCCTTTACGAAGGGATATTGCGCTCTCGGGGTCTGCCGGCCTATGGCTGAACCCGTAATGCTGATGCGAAAACAGGATCTGTCCGGCGGAGTTCATGCATTCCATAAAAGTCCATGTACTCATATAGTATATACTTTGGCCTCAAAGACTATATAGGTACATTAGGCCCAAAGTATATACTATTTGGGTACATGGATCCTTAGGGAATGTTGAAAAGTATTGAGTTCAGAGTTTTGGCTGGCTGTGGGGGACATTTGGGGCGTCAGCAACGACCAAGACACAGCATGGTGCGGGTACAGCGACAGCGCTGGTTAAGAAACAGATAATTAAATGTTCGTGAGTGGGGGCTCGATTTCCCAATTTTGAAGCTCACCTTCTCTGAGTAACAAACAAACGGTTCGGGATTTGAGGGTACCCTGGATTTCTCCACCCCAACTTCTTGATCTGAAACGGCAACAAAGAACAAACAAGTTCAAGAAATGAGCGTATGGAAAGATTTGAGCCCGCAGCACGTTCCATTCCAGCTCATGCGCTTATCCACTCGGGCATGGCGTCTTTTGGACTTCTTAAAGGGCCGTATCCATGTCTTATCCAGCCTGTATTCATCCCTTACCAGAACCCCCAAAAAAACAAGAAATCGAGCCCCTGACTGACTTAAATTCACGACATCGAGCCCCTCAATTTCTGATTTTGGTGGTGTTTCTCCCATATGACACATATGGCAAAGCTTAGTTTAAGCCCTTGTTAAGCCCTTACAAAGCCTCTAGAGCCCTCTCTCCTTCGGAGAGCTTTAAAGGCTTTGCAAGGGCTTTGCGCCGAGCATTTGGAATACGAAATCTACTCCGTTAGTTTCTTGGTTCTCTTTTTACGCGAACAAAACCAGCAAAGACAAAATGAGAAGAGCAGAATAAGAAATTGACGCGCCGAGACTAGGGTACCCTGGTTTTCTTGCTCTCAATTTGCGCATGTTTTGTACAGATTTGTTGGTCGCACGGCTGTCGGAGGGGCTCATATTCTTAAACCAGTGATTTCTGAAGCAGTGCTGTTGCTCTAGCACATTGTTAGGGACAAAAGCTGCGGCTAGCTGGTCCCTGCAGTATCGAAGAGCATAAGCTGGACATCATCAGTGCATGCTTATCATCTGCATCAGCAGCTTCAGCAACCCCAGTCTCCAACCCCTAGACCGTGTGTATTCCAGGTCTCTCGTGCGGAAAGAGACGACAAAAACAAGCCCCACGATTGGATCTTCCCTACTCAACGCTGGCCACTCTTCTTCAGACACTATATGGCTTCTTGGGTATTCACATCCCTATAGTTTCCTAAACCCTAAACCCTAAACCCTAAGCCCTAAACCCTCAACCCTCAACCCTAAACCCTAAACCCTAAACCCTCAACCGGCCTATAATCTTCGCTCAGCTGAACCTCGGCTCGGAGTCTCTACCCGCCGGAAGGCGGGTGAGGGCGCGGTCGGAGATGTCTCGGCGGAACTTGAAAAGACCATCCTGGGAGCGAATCTTGGCAGAATACCTGCGAGTTCTTGCTTATGGTGGGATGTTGATAGGGCTTTGGGTACGTAATTTCGATAGGGTTTTGTGAGCACACAGAACTCTGCCATTGCTGGCATAAGAATTCAGCATAATGCACTGCCTACTACTGCTACTGTGATGTCATCCGAGGTGGGCATGCAGAACAGAGACAGCTCTGTTTTGTCGCATGCCTCGCGTCTGCAGCTCTCCTTTTTGGCACAGCTGCCGCGATTGAATCATGCAAGAGAGTGGATGGAACTTCGAGTTGCTTCCATTGAAGGAGCCTAACGGAGGTTCGGGTTTAGAGAGCTGTGTTTGCTGGTGGTTTCTATAGGAATGTGTTCGGCTCTGAAATACAACTTGCTTCCCAGGGAGTCGTAGGTTCGAGGTAACGCCTAGTGCTTTGAGGTTGTGGGCTTGCAGTTTATCGTCTGTGCTCTGTTCTTATTTCACTTTTTGGGTGCCATGGATTTGCATCGTCCTGCTCTAAGACAGGTACATGTAGTCAACACCAGAGTCTCAGATCACCACATGGCATGGCGCGTTGTCGTTGACGATGACCGTAAAGATGACAATCATGTTGGTGATCGTGATGACAATGATGATAGTTGTGATGCTGATGCTTGAGGGGCGGTGGTGCCAGTTGACTAACCACAGCGGTCATGATGCTTCATGGTTAGTGGTGGCGATTGATGAATACCGTTGGATACCTTCTTCCTGTAAGCGCTTAGGCTACCCACTGTCTCTCCGTCTCTCTCTTTCTTTCTCTCCCTCTCTCTTTCTGTCTCTCCCTCTCTCTTTCTGTCTCTCTCTCTCTCTCTCTCTCTCTCTCTCTCTCTCTCTCTCTCTCTCTCTCTCCTGTCCCTCTCCCTCTCTGTCGGTTTCTCTCTGTCGGTTTCTCTCCGTCTCTGTCCCTCTCTCTCGGGTGCGGGATTCAGCTTCAAGGTCAAGCAAAGGACTCTCCGGCACAAAGCCGGGAGCTTTCATCTTCAATCAGTGCAGTCCGACACGAACAGCAACAGAGCTAAGGTTTGGAGTTGGGGTGTTAACGCTTGGAAAAAGCCAAGGATCCGGCTGTTAGGGTTTAGGCTTTAGGGTATCTGCTGGACCGTCCGGATAGGGCTTCTGCCTACTCTGCCTGTCGCACCAGGATCCTCAGCAACCTCTTTCACGGGAAGCAGCAGATTCAGATGGTCAGCACCCCAGAGTTGCAAGTGCGATAAGTACGAGTTCTTCAGCGCGTTCCCCTCAAGGCTTCGTTCTTTGTGTTCAGGGCAGGCTTGGCGTACTATCGGGGACATATAACCAAAGAGTTTATGGTTATAGGGCCCAGGTGACCAGAATCGCGTGTGTTCGGGATGGTGCGAATTTCTGTCAGTTCCACTCATGTCCAGAAGCCCATAAATGCTTGACGTTACATCCTGAACGTCTGAATCCGAACACTACGAACTACGCATACTAAGGCCTGAGCCCCTAACCATGACATAGTAGCTTCGGAACTCGTGTCATGTCATGGTCTGCGAGTTCAGCATAGTTGCCGAGTAACCAGGTAACCTTGCAACTTGTGTTGGTGGGTTTAGGAATTAGGATTTGGGTTTAAGGTTTCGGATTAATGTCGTAGTCTTGGCGGGATGGTGCAATCAATGGCTAAATAGTCTCGAGGGTTAGCAATGCGTTCTCCTAAACCATACAAATTAAGCCCGTACACCATTGACCCTAAACCAGGGTTAAGGCCTTGGGGGTTCTCAGCATTTGCAAACGGGTGAGGGTTCCACAGGATTTAGGGTTTAGTTTTTTTTTCTAATTTTAGGGTTTGGGCATGTCTACTTGCTGCAGGAGGAGAGCCAGTAGAGGAGTTAGTTGGGGTATCCACAGAGAAGAAGCATGCAAACAACCCTGCACCCTAAAACAAGGTCTAAAACCAACAGGGGCTGAGTATTGTGCCTGACAAGCCCTAGTATTGCCCTTTTCCAACTTTACTGTACAACTATACTGTAGAAACAACCACACCCAGAAACCCTTCTCTAACTCCTGAGTGTCCAATGTTAGAGCCGTTCAAAACCTTGTCGGACCGTATTCAAAACTCGCAGAACATGAACCCGGAATAGCTAGCCCGTCGTAAACTACAAGTTTGAATAGATGGAACAGGGTTCGGCGGTAGTATTAAGCCATGATAGAAGCCTCGTGCCCTGTAGAACCTTCATAAAGCTGAAAACCGCTGATAGAATCTTTACAATCCGTTACAGAACCTCTGGGGAAAAAAAACAAAAAAAACCGTCGGCCGCAGAGTCTGCTGCTGGGACCGCACCGCAATCAACGAAATGCAGAAACGAGCCTCGCATAGCTACCTTCAGCCCTAAACCCCCAAGAGTTAGAGGATTAGGACATAACCCTGGCCCTCCACCCTAAGCCACACCACCAACCCAAAGGGGGGATGACTCGCTCCAACCACGTCAAAGACATCTCAAAGGTGAATGGGGGGGGTGTTGGAATTAACGGCATGCAGCTTTAAGGGTGCAGGGTTTAGAACTTTAAGGGTCTGCAGCCAAGGACTCCATGTTTGTAGAGTAGGAGTGTGATAAAGCACTCAGCCCTTAGCTATGGAGGACTTAGGATGTCGGCCATGTAGGGTGGTAGGCTTTAGAGTGAAGTCGGGCTTTACGAGACAAGCGAAAGTAGGCATTCAGGGTGGAAGCTCAGTGGGCAGCAATTTGGTTAAAGCCGTTTCAGCACGAACGTGAACTGCAGATTAGGTTGATGAGTGCATGTGGGTTGTCATAGTAATAGTACGGGTATAGTCTGCACTTCTGGGTCTGTATTAGTACCCGCGCCAAGAGCCAGATGCTGGAAAAGGCAAAGGCACAGGCGCGTGCCGAGGCGAACAACTCGAGCACCACACAGCGCCAGTTTTTCTGTTGAAAGGATGTTGCCGGAACCCCAAAACACAAATCCCACACCCTTTAAAACCCTAAACCCCACATCGTCGTTGAAGTGCGCAAGCTGCTGAGTGACCCTATCCAGTATCAGGAAGAGCTTAAGGGGCTTTCCCGGCTAAGGGTACAAAGGACCAACTACGTAACGAGGGGTTATTAATTGCTTCGTAGTGAGCTTGAGGGTCCAAAGGTGCCACTATTTCGGGGTACGCGGCTTGAGGATAGAGGTCTTGTAGTTTAGCATTGGGTCGCGTGTATGTTGGTTGGGTGCTTTGACCTGTTTCGTGTAAGGACTGCTGGCATAGGATTTTCGGAGGTGCAAGCCCGGCATAGGATCTTTCGATTTGTTAATGAACGTCTGACTAAGTCGAACCTTTACCTTTGCAGAAGCATAGCTACTCTTGCTGCGACGCTTACTGATGCCCTGACGGTTTGACAAGACCCAATAAGAACTTTAGGCTTTCGGATTGATGGTCTATGGATGTCTAAGACAAAATCGCGCACGCCTCATAAGACCCTATAAAAGCCTCCATAAATCCCCTGTGTTTAATGCCCAACAGCTCCTGAGGCTCTTGGGCAATGCAGCTTAGTCTGACGGGCCTATGGGCGGTGTCGTGACTATTTGTTGAACCGAAAAGCCTAATGTAGTACCTGATGTTGGTCATTTCAGCCTAAGCCCAGAGACTCCAAAACCCCTTAATTAAGGAATATACCTTAAATTATAGTGGGATCCCTAATATATGATTTAAGGAATATTCCTTAATTCAGGGATATTGGAGTCTCTGGGAGATTTTGGCATCTTGTGTGCGCAGGTCTTTTCGCCATCGATACTGTCGAGACGGATACGAAGCTCTACGATGCCCAGATCTTACTCTAGGACCATTGTCAATTGTATGTACATGAGCATGTGTCAAAAAGTAATTAAGCACGCATGTGAAGAAATCGATTTCCCGATGCCAAGTTGCACTTGCAGCGGGATAGTGTTCCTAATGAATGCACAACTTTGGCTGTCAAGGCTAGAGGTTAAAGCCTAAAAGTGGCAGCCGGAAATCTGGATCATAGTCGCTGTGCCTTGAATAGGTGCAGTGCAGGTCATCGCAGCACAAATCATGCTGATCTCTTCGAGGAACCCTGCCTTACAAGATCCCGAAACCTTTAGCCAGTTGGCGTCCACCCCCGTTTCGCCCCAAGTCTTGGGTCATTCCCAAAGGGTCCAAGTAACAGTATAGTCTACACTTTCTTGGTGCCCTTAAATATCGAGCTAAGAGTACCCAGCAGGGCTGCCTGCAAGGGATCCCTATAAGGGCTCCTTTATAGGAGCGAGACATAAGTAGATACTGTAATAAGTAATAGGACCTTTTGCGACTGTGAGGTCTTAGGCATCGCAAAGGAGGCCAGCGTGGCAGAGATCAAGAAGGCACGGCCCAACAGTCGAAATCCTCAGCGACTTAGGATGTAGGGCTAGGAGTTTTGGGATTCAGGGTTTAGGATTTGGGGGTTTTAGGGGAGCCGCCAAATCCCAGGAAGGGTCCAGGGATGTGCTTAGGAGGGCCTTGAATCTCCTGGCGGGAGTCCTACATGTTGAGGTTCTGAAAAGTGTTACGACTCCTATTATAGGGCAGCGATCTTGGGTTCAGCGATATTTATAATTAGGATTTAGGGGTTAAGGGGGAGCTCATCCCTGAGCCCTGAACCCTAAACGCGAACCGGCGCAGGCATACTACAGGAATGCACGGGACAGCCACCCTGACAAGTTCCCCGGCAACGAGCAGATGCGCGAGCGCTTTCAAGAGGCACCTACCGGTTTAAGTATACGGCTTACGGTTGAATAGTAGGCGATTGCGAGTTTCGTGTCCTGGTTATTACCCTGTTTGCATAATCCATATGCCATTTGCCTAAACCCTAAACCACAGAATTTTGGACTTTTTGAGCTCGTCTCTACGCACATGCTGCGTCTGTCTGGTCACGGGCTTCTCGATACTGGGTTGGGGGTCAGGGTTTAGGGTTTGGGTCACATCGCGGCACGCTTCCCACTGCTCCGATCGACCTAGCTACCCTAATCCCTCGACGGAAAGTGCGAAGGCATTTTCCGACGTTAGATTAAATCCTTAATGTGTGAGTCTTTCCAATCAGTCCCTTGTGCCTGGAGTGAGCAATGTACCTTTGAACAAGGGGTATGATGATATAACCCTAGCAACTTGTTAAATTTGGTGCATTTACACTGTTTAGGGTACCTTGGTTGCTCCGGGTGTGGGCTCGCCGTGATTTGTTCATTTGCAGCTTGTTGGGTTTCGGGGGACAGGCTAGGTCTCCCGTTGAGCCCTTTGTCCTCTTTCAATTGTAGTATGACCAAGAACGGAGCCCCTGTTGTTCCTAGGATATCAGTATTTTCGCAATGGAATCAAACGCAATGTCGATGCCCTCTTACGAAAGTCGTATCATGTTTGGCTCGTGAAGATATTTGGGCTGGTTCAGGATTTGCCTATACTATACCCTAACATGTTTTTTTCGGATCCTAACCACAAACCAGGTGATCAAAAATGTACGGCATTGTAGGGATAGTTTCGGAGTTCAGGGCATTTTGTTGCGCTTTGGGGATGTTCTTTCCCAAACCCTGCATCCGTGAAGCCTACTACAGCCACCCATCGCAGGTGGCTGATGCTTATGCCACCCTGGCAGATCCCGTGCGAAGGCAAAAGTACGAATCTTGGATGAAAGTTGGCTTCTGCTGCGGGAAGACGACAGGGCATGAAATGTTCATGTCTTCTCCGGTATGAGGGGTGGTCGAGCTTAGACTTGATTTCAAGCTGACAGGGCCAGGGTTGAGGTTTGGAGGTCGCGGACTGGGGCCAGCGTTCGAAAAGGTTTGTTCACGTGTATACAGTTGTGTACACGAGTTACTACAAGCAATGTATGCACTTCATATCGTGGTAAGTTATATGAAATTGCTTGTGAAGAGCCCCAAAAGCCACAAACCCCCAAACTTCATCCTAGCAACCCAGCTGATCCTTGCAAAGGATCTTCTAACCCCTGAGCGCTAAACCCAAAACCCTGACTAACCCTTATAACTCCTATGCAAACCCTTAGCCTTAGCCCTCCAATAGATCGTAAGCCCTAAACCCTGTTAAGCCCTAAACCCCAAACCTTACACCCTAAGCCTTAAACCCTAAGCCTTAAACCCCGCACCTGAAACCCTAAACCTTAAATCCTAGAGTCATTTAACCCTTAAAACCGTCACCCAGCCGTCCGTCCAAAGGATCTGCAGGGGCTTGCGGGCTTGGCCTTCTTCCGCCAAGAGCTCGGAGCTGGCATCAAGGGTTCCTTTGAAGGGCTCCTTTAAAGGGTTTTTGGGGTTTAGGGTTTGGGTTCCTTCAAAAAGGGTTTGGGGTTTAGGGTTTGAGTTCCTTCAAAAAGGGTTTAGGGGTTTTGGGTTTAGGGGTTTAGGGGTTTAGGGCTTAGGGGTTTAGGGGTTTGTGGGTTTTAGGGGTTTGGGGGTTTAGGGTTTAACAGGTTCCGGTGAAGATCTCACTGAGCAGCGGCTCAGCTTTGCGCGTTTTGCTTTACTAAGGGTTTGGTACGAGCATTGAAGGCTTTCGTAGAGTTTTACAAGATTTTGTTTAGAATGTTTCATGAGAGGCCTATGAGGCTTTCACAATGGGTGCTGTGGGGTTTCGTAAGAGTTTTTTAGTGTAGTCCCGTGACGAAGACAACCCTCTTGGTCCCTAAGCCCTAAACCCTTAACCCTTAACCGTACACCCTAAACTCTAAACTCTAAACCCTAAACCCTAAACCCCTAAACTCCTAAACCGTCAGACCTTGATATTGGGGACTCTTGAGATGCCAAGTATATAGATTTTACAAGGAGGATGGTACGAATCCGTGGTCTACGTTCGTAGATGCTTAGGGCTGTGTAGCCCTGGCACCAAGTAGGCAGGTACCCAGGTGGAGGATAGCAAGTAAGTTTGTAGGCTAGGGATTTACAGTAAAAGCCAGAAAGTTGGAATATCATTATCGTAACCCCTTTATGGTAAATTATAAGGTATCCTACCCTGAAACCATATTCCAACTTTCTGGAGCTCCCTTTAGGGAGCTTCAAATGGACCATGAATTGTGCAGCTCAGGCAGGTCCTCCCAAGTCGTTGGGCCCTCCCCTGCTGCGCGGCCCTCCGAAAGCCGCTGAACCTGAAAATCCACGGAGCAAAGCAGCTCGTCCTCCTGCCTGCGCGACGGGGGCCGGTTGACCCCATCGAGCCTTCCATAGCATCGGCTTTTACGGACCCCATCGGGCAATCTTCCAAAGCATCGGCCTCCACGGACCCCACCCACCCATCCACCCTTCCACAACATCGGCTTCCACTGGCCCTTCGAACTCTCACCAGATCGCGATGGCCTCCGGTGGTCTTCTGGGCTTCGTTTTACCGGAGCGCATTCCCCCGGTCGTCCGTGAGGTGTGAAGTGTACGGCTGCCAGGTGCTTGGGCCCTTCAGGTAAGGGTTCACGGGGATACTTCCCGGAGGCGCGCGAAGTTTTCAGAGCGTATTATACGGTGATTACATGGGGATCGCTGTGCGGATAAATGCATCGACAGTTTGGGGTTCTTGCTGCCTCTTAGTAGGGTATCAGGGAGCAATTATCTGTACTTTACAGACGGCTTTGTTCCTGACCACAAACTACGAGTCAGAATGCGGTGGTGTTTAGGCTTTCTGCCGGTGTCGGAACATCGAGATTTGGGAACTCTACCTAGGAGCCTCAAATCCCGAACCCGGATGCCTCCAAAACCTGCAACAGCGCAACTAATCAATCAGGGACCCTTACAAGCAAAGACACCCCAGGGCCTAAATGCCAGCAGCAACAGTAGGCTGAAACCACGAAAACCGTTAAATCCTTGGAGAAACCTTATAAGCTTCATACAAACCCCTGAAACCCTTTGCGATTAAACGAAAACTGAGTCCACAACATTAAACGCAAACCTTTCGCCCAAACCCTAAATTCCTAAGCACGAATTTAAAACCTGAAAAGCCTTAATGTCGGGGCCTGAATAATTAGAATAGGGTTTTGGGGTGTATTATACTATAACTACAATAATGACCCCCCCTCCCAAAAACCCTACTATGATTATCAAGGCCCCTACATTCAGCATCCTTATAGATCCCTTACAGTAACCCCTTTCAAGGGACCCTATGGAACGGCATTCTAGTTATTAAGGCCTCCACATGAAGCCCACCCGCAGCCGTAAGCTCCCTTTCACTTATGGCGGAAGCCGGAAAGTTGGAACGTGTCCACAGGAGTAAACTGGCCCCAAGCCACAGATTCCAACTTTGATCTCGGAGGCTAAAGTTGGAACATGGTCAGAAACCCGCCAAAGTCAAACTTGGAACATGTACTGCAGAGAGAGAGAGGAACTGCAAATACTACAACCGCTTCGGTATTGCTGAGAAAGAGAAATTACAATTGCTACGACCGCTCCAGTAATGCAAACGGTAAGAAACTTCAGTCGCTACGACCGCTCCAGTGTTGCAAAGACAGGGAACTGCAATTACCGCGACCGTTCCAGTGTTGCAGAGAGACAGAAACTGCAATTAGTACAACCGCTCCAGTATTGCAGAAAAGAAACTGCAATTATTGCGACGCTTCCAGTGTTGCAGAAAGAGAGGAGCTGGAACTACTAGACCCTTCCAATGTTGCAGAAATAGAAACTGAAATAGAAACCGTAGTTATTGCGACCCTTCCAGCATGGCAGCCAGGAAATTGCAATTGATTACTACGACGGCTCCAGTATTGCACAGAGATCCGTGTACGTGGGCCCGACGACCATGTGCACAACTGCAGTATGCGCAGGAATACCATACACTGATTAGACTTTGCAGGCAGGGATCATTTTACCAACCTGCTTCGCCGATGTGTTCGGTGATAGCCAGGCTTTCATGTCACCCCAGCCAAAATGCTTTCCCGCCTTGTCTGGCATGTTTCTGTACAGAAGTGTGTTTCACAGACGTGTATAAACTGGCTCAAACTGCGTGTATAGACTGGCTCAAACTTCCCCCCACCCCTCCACCCTCCCCCCGGTTTGTAGGGTTGCGGTTTGCGTGTGGGGGTGGTTTCGTTTCAGGGTTTGGTTTAGGGTTTAGGACATACTAGCCAGGCTTTCATGTCACCCCAGCCAAAATGCTTTCCCGCCTTGTCTGGCATGTTTCTGTACAGAAGTGTGTTTCACAGACGTGTATAAACTGGCTCAAACTGCGTGTATAGACTGGCTCAAACTTCCCCCCACCCCTCCACCCTCCCCCCGGTTTGTAGGGTTGCGGTTTGCGTGTGGGGGTGGTTTCGTTTCAGGGTTTGGTTTAGGGTTTAGGACATACCTGCCTAGGCCCCCCGAAGGGGGAAACCAGGCATAGGGTTTCGCCGAGGTCCCCAATTTTGAAGGGGAAACCCGGCATAGGGTTTAGGGCCTTGCTCCCCAAATTTTAGGGGAAAGCGGGCTAGGTCGGGTTTAGGGGCCCAGCCTTAGTCGTTCTTATTGGGTTTAGGTCCCCTAATCAGGGGAAGCTGGGCGGGTTTAGGTTAGGTTAGGTTAGGTTGTTTCCCCTCCCCCCCACCCCCCAGAGGTGCCTCCCCACCTCCAAGCACAATGATGTCCATGTCAGTCAGAATGTTCGAACTTTGAAACATAATGCCAAAATTGGAACTTGCACGCGCTCGCTCATGGAGTGCTGAATGTCAGGCTGCCTATGTTCCAACTTTTTGGCGCCCACTGTAAGGGTATTTAGAACTATTCTTGTAATCTTTGGTTCCTTTGATCCCTATAAGAAACTTCTAAAATTAGAATTTTAGCTAGGGCCCTCAAGTTCAGTAGAGAATACTAGGGTTTCAGGTTTGACCCATCGGGCTCCTAAAGCATGTTTGCTAAGTTCAGTAGAGTTCAGGCAGCAATGCCACTCGACTCTTCGGACCACCGCCATGGAGAGAATCCCGGCTCGAAGAAAGCGTCTTAGTCCATGGTCTAGGGCTTTAGGGTTTTAGGGTGTAGGGTTGTAGGGTTTAATGTTGGATCCAGATTAACAAACCCCCCCCCCTCCCCCCCCCCCCCGCTGTCAAGGTTAGCCCGCTTGAACTTGTTCATGGGTTCAAGTTTTTCCCGGCCCCCCCCGATTATGTGGGGATGGGGTTAATTATTAAGTATAGTAGTAAGTAGATAGAGAGTACTTAGTAAAGTATTGCAGTCGTACAATAGGAGTACAGTAGTATAGTAGTAGTACAGTAGTATAGTAGTAGTACAGTAGTATAGTAGTAGTACAGTAGTATAGTAGTATTACAGTAGTATAGTAGTAGTACAGTAGTACAGTAGTAAGTACAGTAGTATAGTAGTATTACAGTAGTATAATAGTAGAACAGTAGTATAGTAGTAGTACAGTAGTTTAGTAGTAGTATTGAAGTCTAGTCTAGTAATAGAAGCAGTACAGTAGTATAGTATTATTACAATAAGGGGTTGGGGGTTTGAAGGGGTTCAAGGACTTGAGGGGGTTGAGGGGGTTGAGGGGGTTGAGGGGGTTGGGGGTTCAAATGTGGCCGGCCATGAGCTGATATATTCTCAAAGCTTCGGGCTTTCTAGGTCAAAGCCAAGGGCCTGCAAATCCCTGGTCCCGGGCCGGACCCTGTTAATCGGAGGGGGTTTCCTGCTATTCGGGGGGAGGTCGGGGCCTGCAAAGGGGTAGCTTTGGAAAACTTGACAAACCTACTCTTTTTATATACGGTTTAATTAGGGAACCACCTGTTTCTGGCAGCAGAAGATATCACCGAAATCCCAGGGATCCCAAGGCCAGGGATCTCTGACCCTTCCATCTCAAAGCTTCGGGCTTTCTAGGTCAAAGCCAAGGGCCTGCAAATCCCTGGTCCCGGGCCGGACCCTGTTAATCGGGGGGGGTTTCCTGCTATTCGGGGGGGGTCGGGGCCTGCAAAGGGGCAGCCTTGGAAAACTTGACAAACCTACTCTTTTTATATACGGTTTAATTAGGGAACCACCTGTTTCTGGCAGCAGAAGATATCACCGAAATCCCAGGGATCCCAAGGCCAGGGATCTCTGACCTTTCCATCTCAAAGCTTCGGGCTTTCTAGGTCAAAGCCAAGGGCCTGCAAATCCCTGGTCCCGGGCCGGACCCTGTTAATCGGGGGGGTTTCCTGCTATTCGGGGGGGGTCGGGGCCTGCAAAGGGGTAGCCTTGGAAAACTTGACAAACCTACTCTTTTTATATACGGTTTAATTAGGGAACCACCTGTTTCTGGCAGCAGAAGATATCACCGAAATCCCAGGGATCCCAAGGCCAGGGATCTCTGACCCTTCCATCTCAAAGCTTCGGGCTTTCTAGGTCAAAGCAAAGGGCCTGCCATCATGAGTTGTTTACGGTTTAGGGTTCAGGGTTTGGGGTTTAGGGTTAAGTCATAAGCCTCTAAATCCACTAAATCCTTGCTTCGGGGATTTTCGGGGATGGCCCCGTCTAATCGGGGGGGGTTTAGGCGAGCTCCGGTACTATTAGGGTGGGGTCTAATGGACTTCTTCATTAAGCCCATGACATGCCCGGGACGGCCCCGTCTAATCTGGGGGGGTATCTTAATCTGGAAACGACATTAGGGTTTTTATAGGGTTTAGGGTTTTAGGGCTTGGCGTTTCAGAGTTTAGGGTTTAGGCTTTAAGTCAGGTAATTAGGGGCCCTAAGAATTAGTAAAGGGTTTGGGGTATATTACAGTGTAACCAGCTCTATGGAACCCGAAGTAAGCGTATTGTTTATACTTCAGGCTTCTATAGTACCTACCTTGAGGGGTACTTCGAGGGTTCCTTTGAGGATGCTAGGAGGGTTCCTCGCAGGGTACTTTAAGGCTTGAAGACAGCTAACTTACCTTCGAGGGGTACTTTAAGGGTTCCTTCAAGGGTACCTTAGTGGGTCTGGAATCTTCCCCAAGCTCTAAAACCGCTTCAAAGCCTCACAAAGCGCTTTTCAAAGCAAAACATAACCAAGCATGATGCTAGCGCACACAAGTCACGGAGGACACATTAGACACAAACACTGCACCTACAGTAAACACAAGCATGAACGAACCGTGAAACCTCAACTCCAAACCATAGCACCGCAAACCTCACTAAAACTTTCTTGATGCCTAAACGTTACTAGCCTACAACCAAGTACCGGCCCTTTCAGGACTTACATGGGTAAGTCGTATTGACGAACCCTAAAACAAGGTAGTTTATGTGGGGCTCAGGTAACTTTACGAGAGAACTTTGTTGAAGCCTTAGTGGCATATGATCGGACGAAGTATTCGAGACGTGTGATGCCTTGCCCTAAATACTAAATCCTAAACCCTACAGACCTAAACCCTAAACCTTTATCAGTTCTTACACCGACCCAAGCCCGACTGGGCTTTGGGAGCTTTAGTCATTTTAAAAGACAAATGGGAGCTGCCGAAAATTAGGGGTACCTTATTTCGGGGTCTTTATGATAAGGATCTTACCATTTATGGTACTAGATTAGAGTCCCCTATTTTCAGAAACTCCCAAATCCTGCCAAGACCCATCTGCAACCTTCCAGAAACCCTGCGGAGAGCGTGTATGACCCTGGGACCTTTCTAAAGTTGCCAACAGGCAATGTATACCTAGGATGCCCAGTAGTACCCTTATTCCCTTTTTGTAGTCCTTGGCTCCTTTTAAAGTTACCCAATACCAAAAAGAGAGGCCTTTTTATTCTTAGGTTACTGGGTATCCTAGATACTGTATACCCTAAACTCTTAAACCCTTAAGGCCTTAAGGCCCTAACCGGCTAAATCCTAAACCCCTAAACCCTAAAGAGACATGAACCACAGGCAAACCCTAAACCTGAAACCCCTAAGGGTCCATGTACTCATATAGTATATACATTGGCCTTAAAGTACTCCCTATATAGGTACATTGGGCCCAAAGTATATACTCTTTGGGTACATGGACCCTTAGGGTAAAGCCTCAGGTGCTCATCGGCCGGACCGACCACTGGCTGTGGGAGGAGGCAACCCTAGCAAGTCTTTGGGTTCAGGGCACTGAAGGGTTTGGGGTTAGGGGTTTAGGGGTTTAGGGTTTAGGCTTCTGGGCTTAGGGCTTCGGGCTTATAGGGCTAAATTACAGGTTTAGGGTTTGTTAGGCCATAGGGTTTATAGGTTTTGGGGTTCACAGGGTTTAGGGTTTAGTGTGTGGAAATATGGGAAGGTCTTAACAGAGGCTTGGGCGGCTTGGGGTTCTAGTATAGTAGAGCTGTTAGTGGACTGTGAGGAAATGTTGTGCCAACAATGTTCAGAGCCATACGTCAACAACTTGCGGCTCCGGTTCTGGTGATTTGGAGCTGGTATGTATAGGGTTTGGGGTTTAGACTTTAGGGTACGTTGAGGTGGTTATGGGTTGTCGCGGTTTAATAGTTACAGGGTGTGTTTTTGGTTTGAAATTTCTATCTCATGGTCTTGGGTTTATGAGTTTAGATTATAATTCGTGCTTTACCGTGAGGGTTTATGAGGCTTGAGGTCGGAGATTTCCGACCTGCAGGCGGCCAAACCGAAACCACAGCTGCGTGGAGGGATTGGAGTTGTTCTTGTTTTTGTTTCCCTACAGGGGTCCAAGTACGTAATAATCATATACTCCCCCAAATAGTAACTTAGTAACCTACATAACTACTATCCGAAACCTAAGTACCTAACTATTGGGTCCTTTGGACCCCCCAAGCGGCGGCTCGTCATCTGTCTTGGGTTCTTCAGAAACCCTAAAACCCACAGTGTCAGACCGAAAAACTCGACTCCAAAGCAGGATGAAGGCCCTGAAGTGTAGGGTTTAGGGTTTAGGGTTTAGGGTTTAGGGTTTAGGGTTTAACGGCTTAGGGTTAATTTGGGGGGGTTTAGGGGCCCATGCAGTCATAAGGTACTTAGGTTTAGAGTAGTGGTAAGCTTGATAAGTGCTTTAAAGGAAGGGTATATGATGGGTGCAGCCGGGGCTATAGCATGTGTCGATGTAGGGTTTGGCCCCTAAACCCTAAACCCTAAAACCTAAACCCTAAACCCTACCTTCCGGGCTTCAGGGATTAAGGCCCCGTACCATAAGCGTTAACATAGAAGCCCCCGGACAGTCGCGTAGTCCAAGTAAGTGATGCTCTCACTGCCGTGTTCTACGACCATGCCTACAGCCGCCCCTGCTTTGATTGAGCATTTGCTCATGTGCAAGCTCCTTCATCAAAAGAGCACCCTTGTACTAGTAATTAAGAGCATTTCAGTCTTAATTACCGGAGAGAGGGAGCGTTCGGCTCCTGTTCCCTCAGCTTCATATAAAGGTTACGACCGTGAATTCCTAATCCGACAGGGCAGGGCTGCTAAAATGGAACAAGAGTGGGACACAAATGACCAACTCAAAGATGGCCCCACAAAAGGGAGATCAAAAAGGAAACAACGGAAGCAGGTGTTGTTTTACAGTTGTTTGTTTTCGGCTGTTTTGTTCGGTTCATCGTCTTTGTTTTTGTTGCCGTGTTGTGTAAATTCCGTTCGAGTTATCCTGTTTGTTTGTTGTGTTGTTTTTTGTGTGTGTTCTTTGTGTTGTTCTTCATTTTTGTGTTGTTCCGTTCGTGTATTTCGGCTGGCCGGTTCTATTGCTTTTCATGTTTTCATTTGTGGCAGCTGTCTGTCTGACCTGAAATCAAAGTCCATCAATCTGAATTCGTTCAGGCTTGCATTTGTTCCCGAAACCCTGCCTTTGCAACAGGATCGAGCAGACTACATGGTCGGCCTGCTTGCATCTGCGATTCCCAATGGCATTGCGGGCGTCACCGTGAAGGGTGTGCAGGCCATGTCTTACCTATCGGTCCCAAACCCAACTTTTCAACTTTTGGGCTCTCATGAGGTAGTCTTATTCTGAATGCGGTTTTTGGGAAGTACGCTTACAAAGGCTTCCAGGGACGTATACGTTTTTTCTTTTTTTTGTGACGGTGTCGTTGAGTGGAATCATGTAGGGCTGGTCAGGCTTGCAGCGCGGTTGAGTGCATGCTTAGTGCATCTTCCTGGGGATACTGACAAAAACCGCCTTGCTGCATGTGACCTCTACTTAGCCTAGACCCTCATTCGTTGGAAGTCTTGTGTTTCGGGGTTTGTTGTTCCGACGATCTTAGGCCCTGGGCAGAAGCTTAACTTAGTTGGCCAAAACAGGGATCTAGATTCGAGGATGCAGTTGCCCTCCACTCTACGCCATGAGCCGAACCGCAAAACTCTACAAACCATGATGGGTTTAGATTGAAGGTGATAAATTCAGAAAATCAAGATCTGCAGCTGTACTCCTTTTCGTTGTGGCAGGCTCAAATCCAACGCCAACTTCACAACACTGGGTGTCGACTTCGTACAATGGAGAGCCGGAGTGTAGGGTTTGGCACCTTAAGGGTTCAAGCACGTAAATTGTAGGGTTTGAGCTTTCAAAGTCTGTGTCATAAATGGCGTTTGGTACCTAAAGCCGTATTACCCTAAACCCTGAACCCTTTGGGCACTTGAACTATGTCGTGGACAGTGGCTGCAAAGATAACACTGGAGGACATCACGACAGCAACGTTGCGGTGCTGTAGGTTTGAGCGTTTAAGCCCTAACGCCCAAAGCATTCTAAAACTACCCTAAACCCGTAATCCCCTAAACCCAAAACCCTAAACCCGTTTTTGAGCTTCCACAGGCGGCTTACAAGGAGGCCTACGACACACGGGTGGCGACACTGCTCGAACGCTGCTCCGAGGACCGCCCCGGGGTTCTGGATTAAGGGTCCTTCAAGCCCAAAGATTAGGGGTACTTAGAAATCGTGTTTAATCTTTGGTTCCTTTAATCCCTAAGAGACAGCTAAAATTATAATTTGTGCAAGGGGTCTAAGTTCAGTAGAGAAAAGCTCCATGTAGCCATCAGGGGGTTGCTTTCAGGAAGCCTTTAAGGGATGCCTTGAAGGGTTCGAAAGAGGTGCATAGGGTGTTAGAGGGTCCACGTTTGTATGTAGTATCTAATCAAAACGCCGATAAATTACATTCGCCTTAAAGGGTTCTTATGTACGTGTTTTAAGGCCTGTTGAGTTTATGGGCCTGAATTTTGGGGCTTTGGACAACCACGACTTGCCTTGCCTAAGCCCGGAGTTGCTTTCTGGATCATAATACGCTTTAAGGGCTTTGCAGAGGTGCAAGGAAAACGGAAATGGCGAACCATGAAATCAGCAAATCAGAGTTATCCGGGTAGGGGTTTGGTGAATCAACACCCGAAGCCCTCAAATTCACATGCTCGGGGTGTGAATTGAGGGCCGTCTGAAATGTTCGTCTCGTGGCTCCGAAATACCATGTACTGCAACTTACTTAAATCGCAAGCCCTACCTGTTGTTTTAAATTTAGGGATTTATGTAAGGGAATCATACTAAGGAGCCCGAGGTCCAACCCCGGGAATTCTTACACCACTATAGTCTCTAATGCCCGGAACGCAGACCTCAACAGGCCCTTTTTGGGGCTGTAGGAACTGTGTTTTGAAGCTTCGTATTGCAAACCTGCGAGGCTTAGTGCTCTTATCTGAAGGTCTTGTAGAGGAACTCTGAAAGCCAACCATTAGACAGGATCTAGGCTGAGGGTTTAGTGTTGATAGGGTTTTGGTTTGCATTGGTGCCGTTTTTGTCCCGAGAAGAGTCTAAAACTGTGAGGAGCAAGCGAGAGACACGGTCGACCAGCTGGAGGAAACTCGTTGACGCCCTCCGGGCTCTAGTGCCTTTATCAGGTTCCAAAAGATCAGAGAGAATTTCACTTACCTTTGGTTAGTAGGGAATGGAAGAATGGTAGTAATAGTAGTTATAAGTGTACCCCATTCCTCCATTCCCTGCTAACCAAAGGTAAGTTCACCGGGATATCCTACCACCCCGTGGGTTCAGATCGGGGCTCTTGTAGTTGCGGGGCTGCCACCTTTGGCTCCCGTAAAGTATCGGGTTTGTGAAGCTTCCAGACAGCTCTTGGGGGTCAGCCATTGCTTATGCCAGATGCTGAGTCTTAAATCCTCAACCGTAAACCCAGAGCCCTGTGAGAGCAAAAAACCCTTCTGAGGGTTTGGGGTCTAGCGTCCCCATTCTGATATACACTATTATGGCAAGTTGTAGAATAGTAATCCCCCAAAGCAGTGGTAGTATACACAGTCTCTTGAGCGTTAGGCAGCGAGCCCAAGGAAGCCAACCGAAAGGCTCCATGTACATGCATAGTATACTTAGGCCTTAAGGGGTTCCTGGATGGCTACTTCAGGGCCGGCTAAGGTTATGATATGGGAGTTTCCCAAAATAGGGGCTCCCAATATAGCACCCTAAATAATAGGATCCTTATTATAATATTACAAGGACCCCCAAGTAAGGTACCCCTAATTTTCGGAAACTACCATATTCAGGGAGCTAAGAGCCGATCTGAGACAGTCAGGCTCTCAGTCCAAACACGAAACCCAGAGCCTTTCTCGACGCTTCAAAAACTGCACAGTTGTGATACTTGGAGGATCATGGGACTTAGCAAGTAAGGTTATAAGTACCGTAACTGGGGTTTTAAGTATAGTTACTATAACCCTATAGTTACTAAATCCCATGATCCTTTAAGTACTGGCACTTGCAAGGTATAGTACTTAAACCCGAATCCACGAACCCTGTACCCTTGCCCTAGACCTAAAGACCCTACCCCGTCCAACAAAACAACAAATCCCCAAGGATACCGTACCCACAAGAGAAGTAGCCTTCTCGACACATCGTGGGTCCGCAGCAGGTCTAACAGCGCACCTAAGCCCTTGTGCAGTCGGATTTTCTGAGCCATAAATGGTGCGGGCAAGACTTGGACCATCAACATGCTGAGTTCCTGCTAGGGCGATCGTACCCTCGTGACTCATCAGTGTACCCGGAACCCCTAAAACCCGCAAGCCGTGTTGCCCTTAAAGACCTCAAGCACCAGACTCACACCTTAAATCCTGACGCCCTGAATCCGAAATCCTAAACTTGTATCCTAAACCCACAGCCCAAAAACTTGATCCCAGACGATACACCACCTTAAGCCCACCCCCCCCCCCAAAAAAAAAATCGAGACGTTAGCCCAAAGCGAGCCACCAGGTGCACACTGAGACGGTAAACCTTACAACTACATTGACGATTTCTGCCACACCCTTACACAAACCTTTGTGAAACCCTCTAGAGGAAACCTTTACAGGAACCCCCTAGACCCTAAACCCTAAAACCCTCTCAAGGCTCCCAGAATTCTAGGATCCAGAGTAGGCCCTTATTCCCTTTTTTAGGGTTTAGGTTCCCTTATAACACCCTTTAAACCAAAAAGGGCACCCTTTTTATTCCTAGGCTACTCTTAGGTCTAGGAATTTCAGTGGTCCGCAGGAGTTCGGGCTGGCCGTGAAGGCCGAGCCGATCGAAGGCGAACGCTCGAATGAGCAGGAGACCGTCCGAAGGGCCGGGCTCAGGGTTTAGGCTTGCTTCAAAGCGTGCGGTTAACGGGCTCTACAAGGGCGGATAAGATTATATATATATATATATACACATACATACATATATATATATATATACATATATATATATATATATATATATGTATATGCATAGACGTATAGATATACACATGTGTTCGAGTATATCAATATGTAATAAGGGTTTGAGGAGACCGTTCAACTCACCCTGTGCTAGATAGAGCCTTGAGTTTTGGGGCGGACGCGACTGGAATAGTTTCTAATCCCTAAGCCCATAAAAACAAGTACACCCCAAGCCCTGCTCAGACTCCTGTCGTACAGGGCTTTCAGGGGGCTGTGGAGAGTCTTTCCTGGTCATAGTCGAGCAAGCGACCTGTAACATTTTCTTGCGTTTCCTTAAGCCCAAACCGAGGGTTTTTTCCGAAACCTCAAACCCTAAACCCCCAAACCCTAAAACCCCTAAACCCTAAAATCCTAAACCCTAAACCGTTGACTTAGAGTGCTCCTCGGTTTTCAAAGCTAAGACCCAGCGAGCTCCGACTCGACCTTGAACCTGAGACCTGTTCGGGGATCCCCAATGGCCCTTTAATGCTCTATAATGGTCCTGAATAGTGAGTATTCGGGGTATAATAGAGGGTAGTTGGGGGTCTAGGTAGGGCTTAGGGGTTTAGGGTTTTAAGGTTTAAGGTGCAATCTTTCGATTTTTTAGGTTTAGGGATCCTTTTTGGTAACTCAAGAAAGGCTACAACGGAGAATTCCACATTGGGGTTTGTGATAAGAACCGAAAAAGGGTCGAATATGGTAGTTTAAGGTATAGGTGGACCTGACTGCCTGGAGGTTTCCAGACTCCTGTCGTACAGGGCTTTCAGGGGGCTGTGGAGAGTCTTTCCTGGTCATAGTCGAGCAAGCGACCTGTAACATTTTCTTGCGTGCCCTTAAGCCCAAACCGAGGGTTTTTTCCGAAACCTCAAACCCTAAACCCCCAAACCCTAAAACCCCTAAACCCTAAACCCTAAAACCCTAAACCCTAAACCGTTGACTTAGAGTGCTCCTCGGTTTTCAAAGCTAAGACCCAGCGAGCTCCGACTCGACCTTGAACCTGAGACCTGTTTGGGGATGTACCAGGATCCCCAATGGCCCTTTAATGCTCTATAATGGTCCTGAATAGTGAGTATTCGGGGTATAATAGAGGGTAGTTGGGGGTCTAGGTAGGGCTTAGGGGTTTAGGGTTTTAAGGTTTAAGGTGCAATCTTTCGATTTTTTAGGTTTAGGGATCCTTTTTGGTAACTCAAGAAAGGCTACAACGGAGAATTCCACATTGGGGTTTGTGATAAGAACCGAAAAAGGGTCGAATATGGTAGTTTAAGGTATAGGTGGACCTGACTGCCTGGAGGTTTCCAGACTCCTGTCGTACAGGGCTTTCAGGGGGCTGTGGAGAGTCTTTCCTGGTCATAGTCGAGCAAGCGACCTGTAACATTTTCTTGCGTGCCCTTAAGCCCAAACCGAGGGTTTTTTCCGAAACCTCAAACCCTAAACCCCCAAACCCTAAAACCCCTAAACCCTAAACCCTAAAACCCTAAACCCTAAACCGTTGACTTAGAGTGCTCCTCGGTTTTCAAAGCTAAGACCCAGCGAGCTCCGACTCGACCTTGAACCTGAGACCTGTTTGGGGATGTACCAGGATCCCCAATGGCCCTTTAATGCTCTATAATGGTCCTGAATAGTGAGTATTCGGGGTATAATAGAGGGTAGTTGGGGGTCTAGGTAGGGCTTAGGGGTTTAGGGTTTTAAGGTTTAAGGTGCAATCTTTCGATTTTTTAGGTTTAGGGATCCTTTTTGGTAACTCAAGAAAGGCTACAACGGAGAATTCCACATTGGGGTTTGTGATAAGAACCGAAAAAGGGTCGAATATGGTAGTTTAAGGTATAGGTGGACCTGACTGCCTGGAGGTTTCAAAGGCTTCTTCCAGAGTTTCTTTATAATTACCAGGGACCCAATAAGGATCTGGCATAGTGGCGCTAGCAATCAGAACAGAAAATTCAGTGTACATGTATAATAGTGTCATGCGCTCTTTTTTGGAGAAGATGCTTGTAGGAGCAATCACCACTAGAATAGTCACGTTATCAAGCATAATGGATTTTAGGGTAGATGATTACCAGACCTTCCTTCAAGGAGTATGCCTCAATCATTTGACTGGAGTTCTTTTAAAGGTTCTTATCAGGATCTAACATAGGGACCTTCAAAAGCAGAATGGGATGTTAGTGCATATTGTAATATTCGTATACTCAGGAATGCAGAAGCCTTAATCACTATTATAGTCATTAGAATCCTCGAACCGCAAACGCCTTAACATAGGGTTTCTTTATAAGGGTTATTTACGTTCTTGAATTAAAATCCTTAAAGCCCAGACCCCTAAAATTTAAGATAGGGTGTATATTCATAAGGGTTATATAAGTTCATTACTTAGAATCCTCAAACCCCAAGCCCCGAAGATAGGGTTTCTTTAATCAAGGGTTATATACGTTCATTAATTCAAAAACCTTAAACCCCAAACCCTTAAAAATAAAGCTGTTTCAATTAAGGGTTCGAATACTTCGCCCAAGCGCCCCCCAAGGAGTCGCCGATCCAGCATTTCAGGCGCCGGCCTCGCGGGTTCGTGTATGCACGTTCTTCGGTTCATATACCATTATAGGGATTCATAGTATATGGGTATAGGGCCCCTACTTTTAAGGGTTCGTGTGCGTGTTCTTCGGTTGGGGTTTGGGCTTTAGGGCTGTGGGTTTAGGGGCTTGGGCTTTAGGGTTTGGGCTTTAGGGCTGTTTGTTTAGGGTTTATAGGGTTTAGGCTAATTTAGTGCTGTCGGGTTTAGGGTTTAGAGCCTAAAGCTTGGGGTTCTTCAGGGCTTTGGGGTCTTAGGGTTTAGGGTTTTCTGGTGGGTTTGTGACCTTCCGAGGCTTTTTGGGGATTGGGGATCATTTCTGTGGGGTTCTGTAAGATTTTAGGGTTCAGGGGTTTAGGGTTTAGGGGTTTAGGGTTTAGGGGTTTAGGGGTTTAGGGGTTTAGGGGTTTAGGGTTTAGGGGTTTAGGGGTTTAGGGGTTTAGGGTTTAGGGGTTCAGGGGTTAGGGGTTTAGGGGTTTAGGGGTTTAGAGTTTAGGGGTTTAGGGGTTTAGGGTTTAGGGGTTCAGGGTTTAGGGGTTTAGGGGTTTAGGGTTTAGGGCTTTAGGGGTTTAGGGTTTATGTTTCAGGTTCTGGGGCTCAGGATTTGGGCTTAAGGGGTTTGGGGTTTGAGACCCTCAACGCCTGAAAACAGTGGATACCTTAGACACCCTAGCCAAATATTCTTAACCTTTGGGTGCTATGACTATACTGTATATACCATACCCTTAAGCCCTGTTCTGACTAAGTCCCCAAATTGAGTCCCTATAGTATCGGATCTTTATACAGGAACTGTATTCATCTAATCATTATAAGGCTGTGTATCATACTGGATACTTTCCCCAAGGGTCCAGGCACCCAAATAGTAGGGCTTTAGGGTCGAAATTCCGTGTTGGCGATTTAGGAATCAGCGCTTGGGGCCGTTTAGGGTTTATAGAGTTGAAGAACCCGATCGGCTTCCCGTGTCTTGGACCAGATGATGGAGGTGACAAGAGGAAGGATGACCCAGTATCATCTGCATCCTCGAAGCGTATGGCATGCAAGCCGGACATATGGAACATGGATGGAATTCAAGAAGTGGTCGATGTCGAGGAAACCGGAAGCAAAGACAAATAAGTTGTGGCTGGAACTAGCTGAGTTCCTTCTAAAGCAGCCTGTTGTGCCACCGAATGTGGCCCGCAGTGTCAACTACCTGTTGAGGGTCGGTCGAGGCCAGCCCCCGCCAGTTGTGTTTGAGCCACTGCCCTGGCATGAGCATGTCCATAGGCCCCAGGATGCGACGGACCGGTGCCTGCTGCGGTTACCGGTGCATGCTGCGGTTCATCTGGTCGCAATACCCGGGCCACGAGTCCTACAGCGAGTGGAGGCGGCACCTGGCGGAAGACTGGGCGGACTTCCAGTCGAGCATGCAGGACTTAGAAACCCTAAGCCCTATATGTAAGCCCTTAACCGTATTCGCATATGCAGGATGAGCTCGACTGGTGGCAGGATATTTAGGGTTCGGGGTATAGGTATTATCAAATTATATATATATATATATATGTTGATATTGGACAGAGTTTTGACACGCCTTCGTAGGAAACGCACATTTCAAAAAAAAACAGTCGGCATCATGTAGTATTGCGGCTCACGAGTGATTCCTGCTACTACTGTGCGGGCTCCACTTGTTTGCAACAGCTTCCAGGAAGTTTGTATATCTTTTGTTCATGCATACCGCCCTCGGAAGCTGTAATAATCTTTAATACTACCAAAACCTAGTCTTTGGTAGGGCGCCTATGAACTCTTGCAAGAAAGTGTAGGTTTGGTCATTTAAGGCAGTCAGACAAGAATGAGCGGGAATGAACATCTGAACCCTGAGCCAAAACCCAGGCGGATTCAACGGGACCTTGGTGAGGTCCCTTGCCCTCACGAGGGTTTTCTGTTTTTTGGGGATTGGTAGAGATTCCTTGGAAGGTTGTCAGGGTTGAGGCTGGGGGTTTCTGTTTTTTTTTTTTTTGGGTGGCGGGGCTTGGAGGTTCAGGCTCCAGGGTGTGAGCGAGGATTGAGGCTGTTATGACTCAGGGTTCAACGGTTTAGGGTGTTATGATCTAGAGTTTCGGGCCAAGGGCTCATAGTTTTTAGGGTCAGGGTTCAGCTCAGGGCTTACGGGTTTAGGGTTTAGGGATAGCCATTAGCCAGGAGATCCTCGCCTTAACCAGACTCAACGTACTTATAACCCTAGTCGCATGATCTTCCAAGTAGGGCCTTCCCGTGTACCTGATAATCCCTCAGGGTCCATGTACCCGAAACGTATATACTGCGGCCACAAAGTACCTACAATAGGGACTTTAGGGCCAAATGTACATGGACCCTCCGGGAATCATAGCCTCCCGAATAGTAGCACCGAACTATTCGGTCATTTGGACCCGTAGGGAGATAAGTGCAAAAGGAATACACAAGTTACACTGAAGACAAGTGAGGACCATCTGGGCCCTTAGGGCCCAGGGTGTAGCAGGGGGCCGTTGAGGTCATAGGACTTATTGGTTTAAGGGTTTAGAGTGTAGTGTAGGGTTTGCTGATGTTGCTTTAAAAGGAGACTGTCGGCGCTTAGGATTTACTTGGAGGAGCATGGGACTTAGTAAGTAAGGTTATAAGTACCTTTATTGTGGAAATAAGTATAGTTACCCCAATCATAACCCTGGTTACTAAGTCCCATGATCCTTTAAGTACGCTTCAGGGCAGCAAGTAGCCTTCAATAGAGGACATATGATCGATACTTAGGCTCTAGTAAGGGGATAGTTGGGGTGTGCTGGAGGGCTTTGAGGTTGAGGTTTTCAGGCTTTGCTTGCGGGTGGCTGTGACATGACTGGGGGGAACCTGCCTAGGTGGTAATTCTGCGCCTGACCCCCTGGATGCAAGGGCTGGCACGTTTTGTGCGAGTCTGGGACCCATCGTGATTGTTTCACTCCAAAAAATGTGTAAAGCTAGGACGTGAACTAAATACATGCACCACGAAATACATGCACCACCACGACCACACCATGGGGGAATCGGCAGGAAAACGGATAAACGATTCAAAAGGCACCGATACCAGATACACCATTGGAGAATCGGCATGAGGACGGATAAACGATTCAAAAACCACCGATACCAGAGACATCTTCTTTCCGGGGGGCTGGAGCAACAACTTACCATCGTCCTCGTTGGAGAAACACAAGACGTATTGGACTAGAAGAGACGTGCAGAGTTTCGACACTGGCAGCAGAAGCTGTCCCAAGCAAGCAACTATGACCTTTTCTCGTGTCATTGTAAACACATTGCCAAACCCTAAACCCTAGACCCTAAACCCTAAACCCTAAACCCTAAACCCTAGACCCTAGACCCTAAACCTGAACCCTCAGGCCCCCTTGCCGTTGTCGAATTCATGGTCGTTTGCCCTGTCACTGGAAGTAGAAGCTGTCCTTGTCAAACCCAAGGCCCTAAGCTCTAAACCTCCAAACCCTTAACCCCGAAACCCCTGTAAACCCTGCACCCTAAACCCCTAAACCCCCGTATAAACCATACACCCCATACCCTGAACCCCGGAATCCTAAACCCCGAATAAACCTCTAAATCCTTATAAGCCCTGCACCCTAAACACCCTATAAACCCCTAAACCCCTAAATCGCCCTAAAAGCTCGCACAACTCCCGCCGCAGGCATCGGAGCACTTGAGGAAGGCGGCAGTCGACTTCCAGGCCGAAGAGCTCCACAAGGCGGCGGTCCGTTGACCAAAGGGGAAAAGGAGGGTTGAAGGGGTCCTTAGGGGTTTAGGGTTTAGGGGAAAAGGAGGGACCCTTAATGGGGACCCTTACCATAATGGGCTTTATACTGGGTACATAGTAGCTATATTAAGGTGGCAGTCCCTTTGAGGTTTAGCCCAAGGGTCCAAAGGACCCAATAGTTAGGTACTTCGTTTTCGGATAGTAGTTATGTAGGTTACTAAGTACTGTTTGGGAGAGGTTTACCCCAAGGGTCCAAAGTAGGGTTTAGGCTTCAAGGTTTAGGCTTTAGGTCTTCAGGATTAAGGTTTAGGGTTTAGGAGTAGTTTAGGGTTTAAGGTTTTAGGGTTGAAGGTTTAGGGCTTAGGGTAGGGTTTAGGGTTTCAGGTTTAGGGTTTAGGGTTTAGGGCTTAGGGCTTAGGGTAGGGTTTATAGTTTAAGGTTTAGGGTTTAGTCCGAAGGACCCAATAGTTAGGTACTTAGGTGTCGGATAGTAGTTATGTAGGCTACTATTTGGGAGAGTATATGCATTTCAGGTTCCTTTGACCCTTGAGGTTTAGGGCCTGGAGAGTGTACAGGACTTTATGATTGTACGGGTGTCCCAGGTTTGGCGGTTTCGGGCTTGAAGGGTGTGTAGGACTTTATGTAGGGCTTAGGATCAGGGTTTGTTGCTTTTGTGTTTTAGGGTTTAGGGGTTGGGGTTTTTGGTTGCGTTGATGCTGGGAGCGGCCTCAACGCTGAGGGCTTGTAACAGGTCCTGGCCGGGTGGACCGACAAACGTGACAAGTTTTATTGTATTTACGAGTTTGATATGTGTGTGTCGGGGCTCCCGGAGAAACATTTTGTGAGTGTTTGCTAGTTTTGTTGGTGCACCTATGAGCCTTGCCATATACTCTAGCTCAGTATTGGTACTTAGCCGCCACGTGCCCGAGAATGAAGTCTTTGGCACAAGCATGGCTCAGCGTGGTGCCGACCAACCCATGGCCCCAAACCATAGACCTGTCCAAGCTGTAATGGATTGGGATTCGGAAATCCCATGCAGAGCGTTAGAGCACCAGAATCGTGGCACACTGCTCCTGCAATCTGCGCACGGGCCCTTACAGTACGTAAGGGCCTTAATAATTAGAACAGGGTGATGGAGGCTCCTTTTTATTATTGTGATTATTATTATTGTTGTTATTATTACTATTATTGTTATTATATTATTATTATTACTATTATGATTATTACTACTATTATTATTATTGTTATTATTATTTCATATATATATACACACACACAACAAAACCCCATTCTAATGATTAAGGCCCCTACATTAAGGTATGAGGCTGGTAGTGCCCCAGCGACTCCTCCAAAGCGTTTGGTGAGTACCTGCCTGGTAGAAAGTAGGGTTTCTATAATCGCAGAAATTACAAGTATGAATTAGGTAAGTATCCCCCATAGAGGTATTTAAGACCCTTTTGGAACAGGGCAGTGTTAGGGTGTGTTGCAACATGGCTACACAAGAGACTAGAATGGAAACTGAATTCTAACACTTATCAAATCCCGGAGCCTATGACCTGCGCCCCCGGAACCAACTTTGCATGTGGATACTGTGAGGACGACGATGCGGAGTTTGACAGGCCAGTCGTTTGTTCTTAATTGCTGTAGCTTCCGTCGAGGTTTTAATTGAAGATCCCGGATGTCGAATTTCGCATTCTCGGCACTCGGGTAACCCTACTCACCCTGCGACCTAAACGCTTAACCTTACACTGCCCTACAGCCATTTACCCTAAACCGCGAAGTCATGGAGTCGGCTTATGGGGATGCTGGGCAAGGAATGATTACTGAGTGATACTATCGCAGTGCAGCAAGTTTCGAACTATATAGAATATGAGATATGTCCCAAAACCTTATCCAGATTATGATAGGGCTGTTTGTTTCGATAACCTTGCAGTCTTGAGCTTGGGTGAGATTGGGATGGAGGAGCTGCGAAGTTCGGGATTGACAAAAAGCCCTACCGGGACCGGGACCCCATGGAACAAGATCCTCAAAAAGGTAGGTTTTGGATGGTTGCGGGACGTCCTGAACACCTTAAACTTATTCCAAACCCCTACGACACATTCTCAGATAGCAGGGCCCAGCTCTCCGTTCTCCAAAGATCTGAGCCCACCAGAGCGGTTTAGGATTAGGGTTGGGGAGAGATTAGTATTGATGTGATCTTGGTGAGGAAGTTCGGTCGGCCAAGTTCAAGCACATCCCCATTACTGTCAGGCTATAGTCTACTGTTTTCCTTGGAAAAGGTAACTCTCTGGGCTACGGGTTAGGGTTTAGGATTTAGTTACGAGGCTCAAAGCCTATGCGAAGCCTTGCTACTAGGCTACACTAGTCAGATCCAAGCCCCGGAGCTTTGCAAGAACACCGGCTCGAAAGTGTCAGAACAGATTGCCGATAAGTCTTCAACAGACTTGCCACCTAGTGGAGCTTCCATCACTTTGTTAAACTCATGCACTGCGCATATATATATATATATATATATATATATGGAATATTGTATATAGACAGTTAGGTAAAAAAAATCATTAATTTTTCCTAAGACAGGCTGTAGTGGAATATCATTGAGTTTTGATTTATTGTTGTTCTTTCAGTTTCATGGTTATGGCACCCTTCTTCCTAATAAGCGTAGTCGTGGAGTCAGCAACGTAGCCCGAAGCAACATACCCCAAACCCTACAAGCTTCAAGAAAGCCTCACCGCAATTATATGCCTCATAAGCAAGCCCTATAAACCCTAATTAAACCCCAAACTCTAAATCTCGAGGTGGGTTGGCATGTGCCGCCACTTACGAAGCGAACTCCGTGCGGCGGCGAAGGGGCTCGAGGAGCACAAAGAGCGTGGCTTGGGCCAGCACGAAGGGTTCAGGGTTTAGGGGTTGGGGTTTAGCGTTTAGGGTTTAGGGGTTGAGGGTTTGGGGTTTGGTAGAAGCCCGCATACATATGCAGTAGCTCGCCGTCCGGTTTGCATGATGTTTCAGGAACAGCAACCCGCTAGACAGGCAAATGGGCTTCTGGGGCTTAACGTCTCCGAGCACCAGAGCTGTAGTGAGGGCTTCGGGGTTGCTGTCCTTTAGCACAACCAGGGCACCTCACGATCCTGGGGACCAGCAAAACTTCCCTTTGCTGCGGGAACCGGTATTCTACGTAGGATTAGGGTGGGATTTGTGGATCCAGGGTTTTCAATACTCTTTTTCTTTCCGCTTCCTCAGCAGCAGCCTTGTGCGACACACTCGCGACTCCCTACTGTGGGTCACACAAAGGGGCTTCTAGGAAATGTCCACAACGCAATGAAAATCGAATTTAGATGTCCGTCGGGGGTTCCTCGATACTAGCTGAGGCCGGGCCGAGCATCCCGAAGCCTAGATGCGATAGGGCCACTATCAAGCCCCATGCAGGTCCCCAACATCTTCTGCTACCCCTGCGTATCCTTGTAACGCAGCCGTATTCATCCCGTCAAGATCAAAAGCCAATTGGCAAAGAGAACCTGACAATATGGGTGTTTCCGAAAACACGCGACCCGCATTCAGTACCCCAAATAATAGGATCCGTATGATAAGGACCCCCTAAATAAGGTACCCTTAACTCCCATAAAAGAAGAAGGATCCCTTTGGGCGCCTTAGTGAACACGCGACACCTCCACTCAACCAACACCGCGACCCCACGAACAGAAGACGCCTCAGGTCAAATGGAGCCCGCAGCCGACTCAGGGAATGTGTGTTTTGCAATTACTAGGTAGGGCTTTGGGACATTTTACATTTTCCCTTATTGGGAATAAGAGGATCCTATTTACTAGTATTTTTCTTTAAAAGCCCCACCTAGATTAGGGTTCAGGCTTTAGGGCTGAGGGCTTCAGGGGTTGAACCCGGTTCAGGGTTTAGGGAGGGCTTTAGGGCTTCGGCTTTAGAGGTTGAGGCTTCAGGGTTTAGGGAGGGCTTTGGGGTTTAGGGAGGGCTTTCGTGTTTAGGCCTGCCGAGGTATCGTTAGTCTAAGGCCAACTTGCAACGCTGATATAGCATGAACTGCAGAACCTAAGCTTCAAATACTGGTAATTCTGGAGCGTGCTTGGGGTTTCAGGTTAATGGCCTACGGTTTTGGGCTCAGGAGTTAGGGCTTAAGGGATGAGGGGTTTAGGTATTCAGTGTTAGTGCTTGCTTGGGTGAGTCTCAGAATAGTTAGTGCACAACACGAATGTCGACATCAGAAACCTAAACCACCAACCTTGGGTACTGCCCGCACTTTGTAACAGGTACATAATGTTTACTATCTAGACAGACTCCTCAACAACGCCTGAAGAGACTCAGCCTGTGCTAACGGCAAACCCAGCTCCGAACAAGAGGGAGAAGTTCTCTGAGTTCGGGTCTGCCTTTTGAGTGCGGGGTCCTTGTCATAGGATTGCTGTGTTGTTTTGTTGTTTTTGTGGGGGGGGGGGGTTACACTGGAGCCCTTGGTCAGACAAAGGCCACATGCCTTTCACCCAAACATTATATAGAAAATTGAGAAAATACGAAGTGGGTCACCAAAATTGCTACTTGTAGCCCAAAATGTTTTCCAACGTTCATATGGCAGTCATGACAAAGCGCACTACAATACTGGGATTGACGAAGTACAAGTCTACTGAATCGGCAAGATCACCTGCATGGAACATACCTTCAGTACGTCCAACAGCGTGGAGCTTCCGTTGGCCAGCCGGCTGCAGGAGCTATGGACCAAGGACGAGCTAATAAAAGAGCTCCTGGCAAAGGCAGGGATGTTTTTTTGCTTTCTAACCAAAGAATGCGAAGCTGACTTACATGGATGAGATGCCGGTCGGGGAGACTTGGGAAGACTTGCGACTGGCTTCGCGCGCCCGCGCAAGCTGCATGACTGCCAGGAACATCCTCCCAAAGAGCCATGTAGGCTTTAGGTTTAGTGTTTGCAGACTAGAGCGATGACCCAGCCCAAGCTCCCCTGTTCTTTTCCGCAACCGCTCTGAACTTGCCCAGAGAATGAACAAAACACCTACCGGCCAAAATGGACAGTAAGTGCGTAATTAAGTCATGAGAACTATTACTTTCATCACTGTTATCACTGTTATCCTTACATGCGGAGAAGCAACGACACCTTAGCAATGCCATAGCTGTGTTATCCAAAGGATGGATACCTTAAAAAGAGCTCTGGCTGAAGCGGACATAGGAGTATGTCTTGCTGGGGCGGGTTCTATCTCTTGGATCTTTTCAGGGGTCCATAGGTAGATGTCCTTTAGTTAGTTTGCTCGTATGAACCACCTCCTCTCGGAGCAAGCATGGTCCTGCGGCCCTAATCCCAAACCCTTAACTCTAAACAGCTGGAAAAATTACATAGTAATTCCTAATATAGAATCCTTTTTCCAACTGTCTGTATTTACACAGGACTCTTTGACCTTCAAGCCCTAAACTCCTTAACAAATCCGAGAAGTGGAGCCGGATCTTGACTCGCCCAGGCCTAAATGCACTGATTGCCACCGGCTGTCCGAATCTGGAGTTTTGGGGCTTTGGAGGCTTCTGGGGTCTTAGGCTTTTAGGGTTTAGGGTTTAGGGTTTAGGGTTTAGGGTTTAGGGTTTAGGGTTTAGGTTCAGGACAAGTCTTATCGTTCTCTGGGTTTCTTGGGGTTTAGGAGTTTATAGGGTTCCTTGGAGTTTGGGATCGCTGAAGGTTTCGAGCCTCTTGCTCCCAGAAGTGATCTCCTCCAAGGAGTCCCATACCCCCCAAAGGTATCCTTAAAGGAATCTATAAGAGTTCAATAATGGGATCTTGAGACTTACTTATAACTTAGGTTACAAGTATACCTTAATTGGAGTTAAAAGTAGTTATACGGTTTTGAAGTTTAGTATCTATGAGGCTTTAGGGGTGAGGGGTTTGGGGGTTTAGTAGGCTTAGGAGCCCCCCCCCCAAAGTCCCCTTAATAGGGCCCTCATGGTCCTTAATAGTGAGTATTTCGGGTAGATTAGAGGGTAGTTGGGGGTCTAGGTGTGCCCTTGACTTTACACATCTTTGCCTTCAGCCCTAATATAGACCTTGGGCTTTTATTTTAGGGGGCTCCTGTATGAAGCCGACTAGTTTGGAGCAAAGGCCCTGGGTTTCTTCATCAGGTTCCTACATTACAGTAGCCTAAACCCTAAACGGCAGATTCGTGAGTATGTGATCCTCGCGCATGAACGCCGAACCGAACCTAGCACCGCGTTTGTGAATCATTTCGTCTTATAGCAATCTTAACAAATCACAGTACTGAATAGCATCCCCGGCACAAAGGTATGTTCTAATTACGTTCAGCAACCCAGTATAGTTTTATTCAAAGGCTGCTGAGCCCAGATTCTTGACTAGCCTCGTAGGGCTACAGATATGCCTAGCTCCTTCTGCGCTTGTTGCCCGCAACTGTACGTCTTCTCTTCGGGGTAGTTATTACTTAGAAATACGTTTTGATTTTTCCGTTCCTTTAATCCGTAGGAAACAGCTAAAACTATAATTGTTGCTAGGGGTCTAAGTTCAGTAGAGTTCTGAGCAGCTTCAATGCGCAAGTGCACAAGTCCTTAGAGCCCAGGCTCCGAAGCTTGAGCCAGTGAACCAGAAGCCCAACATCAGAACGCAAAGCTGCAGTCTTCCTGGACCCCAAAAGTATTAGAATAATAGCCTTTTATGGGCATTGGGCGATTATTTTACCTACTTTGGGGGGTTAGGTTATAGTTACCCTAAACCCGAAAGCTTAACCGTACACCCGGAACCTGATCCAGATCGAACAGCACCGCTTCTGTGGCCAAAGTGATTTTCCCATGCGGACCATGGCTCCTTAGCCGTGGTCTCTAACAGAGTGACAGGCCGGCTTCCGTTGGTGATTTCACTTCGCCAGCGCACAAAGCATAGGGCTTTGCTCAGAGCTTAGATATCGGCCCTTTAGGGTTTAGGATTTAGGATCGCCTCTGGTGAGTGTACGGCTTTTTATCCAAAAATCAGGGTCTGGGTGGCGTCCTTTGGGTTGTCCGATCTGCAATGGTAACAGCAAGGCAGGAGCCGTCCATGTCTTAGGTAGGGCTTTGGGACAGTTTATATAATCCCTTATTGGGTTTAAGAGGATCTTCTTCACAAATATTTTTCGAATGCTTTAAAAGCCCCACCTAGTCATGGGTGTCGGTTGCAGCGACTCTTCTCACTCAAGGTTGTCTTTCAGGGGTGTTGAGTGAAGCTTTGGCCCCTGATATCAGTCTTCTCGTTGGCTTTTGGTAGGCGGTTTTAGGTCTATGTAGCCAGTTACGCTCCCCCCAGACCGCTACACCATTCGAGATCCGAGGTGGTTTCATGGTTTGAAAATTGGGGTGGCGGGTTCTCTAAGATCAACTCGGTGGCTCGTCATTGGTGTCTGATGGCTTAAAGCTTGGAAGTGCGCATGGGCCTCAGACTTAGACTCCAGTCTAAGTCTGAGGAAGACAGTGTGCGTCTGGGTGAAGTTGCGAGTGGCTGCTAATAGCAGCCACAATGGTGGCTCGTGCCTGCCAGTCTTGCTGAAGAGCCTGTAGCTGCGAAGCTCAACTTGGGTGCCCAGCTGAATAACATCAATATTAGCCGTCCATTTAGTTTTTATGGTTACTGTTCTTATGCAGGGAACGTATCCGGCAATCCCAAACCAATTGGATGTGTGCGTTTTGGTTTCTCGAGGGCCGCATCATTCAGTTGATCCTAAGCCCTAAGCCCTGCATTCTATTGCTTCGGGGGTTTCGTTCTGTGGTTACTATAGGCGCCTTCATAGAGTAGGGTTTTGGTGGTATATTACACTATATTCAGAACCTTCAAAACAGTATGTGCAATTAGTTATTAGGCTTTGGGGTTCAGGGACTTTTGCTTGATATTAGGCTTTGGGGTTCAGGGGCTTTTGCTTGAAGACCGCGGGCTTTGAGATGCGGGGCTGAAGCTTTTGGTTCTAGGGTATTTTTGGTTTCGTGTTTTGTTTTGGAGCTGTAGGACTTACCCTAAATGGTAGATACTTGGGCCTTAATGTAGTTCCTATATAGGTACTTCGGGGCCAAAGTACATACCATTTGGGTATGGTGAACCCCAGAAAGTTGGAAAATGGCTTTAGGAGGATTAGTGCTAGGATCCCCTTATACTTGAACTCAAGAGCATGTCTACTGTACATGAGCCAGAGTGACATGAAGTGGAAGGGCTCCTGGCCACAATCCGGATAACGTGCCGGCGGACTCCTGGACAGGGTGGTTTCAAAGCCATGTCCCGCCACTTTTAAGAAAGATCCACACCCGAGGACCGACCTCGCACCCTTGACACCCCTAAACCTGAAACCTTAAGCCCCTTAAACCCTAAACCTTAAACCTTAAACCCTAAACCTTAAACCCTTAAACCATAAATCCTACAACCTCAACTCTAAACCATAAACCCCTAAACCCTAAACCCCAAATGCATAACAGAGTCTATCATATTATGGCGCAGTACAGTGTAGTATGTTTTGGTATATCATGGTATGTCAGCTTTAACCTTAGGTGTTGAGGGATCTATGGGCTTTAGCGCCATTGGGCCTTTAGGCCTTCAGGGTGAACCTGAACCCGAACCCCTAAACTCTAAACCCTAAGCCCCTAAACTCCTAACCCCCAAACCCCTATAAGCCCCTAAGCCCTAAACTCCTAAACACTAAACCCAAAGCCCTTACACTCCTAAACCTAAGAGCCTCAATCCTCCACCCCGGAAAGTGTAGTTGGACTTGCCAGCTCTGTTGAAGGTTCTGTTCTCTGGCTTGTCCTATACATGGGTTCTACAATCATACTGTATTTGTTTTACAACTATAACAGTCTTGTATTATAATATGGGAGTTTCCGAAAATAGGGGACCCTAATCTAGTACTTATAAGGACCCTTAAATAATGTACCCCTAATTTTCGGAAACTCCCATATAAGTGTGCGACAAGGGTAAGGGACCCCTGGTCATAAGCACATCTTCCGATGGAGTTACATGTACTAGGATCCAGGGTAGGCCCTTATTCCCTTTTTTAGGGTTTAGGTTCCCTTATAACACCCTTTAAACCAAAAAGGGCACCCATTTTATTCCTAGGCTACTCTTAGGTCTAGTGTAGATCTGTCTGGTGAAGGAACAAGTTGACGAACAGATGCCCTTGAATCTTCAAATGGATAGGTTCAAGGGTAGTTATAAGTGGGGTTATAAGGAGGGTAATTATACGTATAACTCATAGTAGGGGACTTATAGCGAATCTCCTGATTCCTAAACCCTATCTCCTAAACCCTGAACCCCAAAACCCTAAACCCTAAACCCTAAACCCCTAAACCCCTAAACCCTAAACCCTAAACCCCTAAACCCCTAAACCCCTAAACCCCTAAACCCCTAAACCCTAAACCCTAAACCCCTAAACCCTAAACCCCTAAACCCTAAACCCCTAAACCCTAACCCTAAACCCCTAAACCCCTAAACCCTAAACCCTAAACCCCTAAACCCTTAAACCCCTAAACCCTAAACCCTAAACCCCTAAACCCCTAAACCCTAAACCCTAAACCCCTAAACCCCTAAACCCTAAACCCTAAACCCCTAAACCCCTAAACCCTAAACCCTAAACCCCTAAACACCTAAACCCTAAACCCTAAACCCCTAAACCCCTAAACCCTAAACCCTAAACCACGCTAGAGCTTGAATCTTCTGATGGCTTCGAGGGATCGGGCCCTGGCTCTCATCCGCATCACACGACAGACTGACGCAGAGACCTAAGGCCAGCTGCGCCAAAAGGTTCAGGGCCCTACAGAGGGCTTTAGATCATTCAGGGTTTTAGGGTTCAGGGGTTTAAGGTTTAGGGGTTTAGGGGTTTAGGGGCTTAAGGTTTAGGATTTAGGGTCCCTACAGAGGGCTTTAGATCTAGTGTTCAGTCGGTGTGGGGGGCTTAGTCGGGTCAGCGCCCTGTGCAGGGCTTCAAATCTAGTGTTCAGTCGGTGTTAGGGGCATGGTCGGGTTTAGACATGTCTTGCTGAGATGGGCAATCAGGAACTAAACAGCCGGCCAAAAACAAGCTTCCGGGTCTGGTCTGGTATCCTTGCTTCACTGGCTGGCTTGACCAGAGCGTTCATGCGATATCCATGCGTGCTCGTCAGAGAATGTATACTAGGCTCCTGCAATAGACTCGCAACAGCGCGATCATCTTCATCCATCTGTACCAACACGACCAACTATGGATATTCACAGCTCCTGCCGATGCTGCTGCTACTGCTGCTTCTACCATCACCACCACTACGACAACGACCGCTACTGCTACCACGCCTTCTCTGCTGTTACTGGCGCATTCAGGCCGAGGACGCACATGTCAGTCCTCGCCGCCAGTGAAGGCAGTTACGTAGACACATCAGACAAACAGGCAGATATAGAAATCACCGGTTTCTAGTTCAGGTTTTTAGGATTTGAGGGGATAAATATGGAAGGTTGCAAGCACTGCTAGTACAAACTTCCATCATGATAAGTGTGAAGGCTCGCCGCCTGGTTGAAATTGAACACAGGCTACAGGGTGTACGTCTTCGGGGCACAGGTATCGGTTAGGGTCCACATCGTCCTTATTCTAGTTTTTTTGGTCTGCTTTCTGCGTACCCAGAACTTGCAAATCCTTCCCTTTTTGTAGGGTATGTATTAAAACTTCATATTGTCGGGTTCATACTGAGCGCCTACGAACAAGTAGGTCATGGTAGTTGAAGAGTAGTTGATACAAGTCACCAAATGTTCTGCTTAAATCCCTGAGCACTTAGAGCCTGAAGCCGCAAACCACAAGCCCTAAGTGATGGTAGAATGGTAGGCAGCAACAGGCTGTGCCTTTCGTTGCACTCAACCTGGAGAGCCATGAGTGTCGTCTTGAGACCACAGCGAAGAGTTAGAATAGTGAATCTAGAAATACGAGACTCGTCACAATAGTTTGCTTGCTCTGCTCTTGCAAAGGTAGTGGAATGGCTGCAGGATACAGGCTGCAGAGAATTGTGGCCTCTAAACACCAAACCCTAAATGGTGTCCGCAAACGTAGCTCGTCAGCAGTTAGGATGACCTTTGGCTTGGCGCCGTTCTGTTGAGCGGCTCTGCCCTCAACCGTAGAGCCTAAACCTCCGGAACCTGCAGTTGCTCTCGGGCTCAAGGAGGCAACACCACCCACAAGCACCGGCGAGGTGTGGGTTTAGGTTTTCGGGCACCAAGTGCCCCCTTTGTTCCGGTGGACTAGCCATGCCGATGGGTCACCTGAAGGCATCTCGGGCTGTTCAGGCTTTCTTGTTTCAGGGCTTAGAGGGTGCCCTAAGGGTCCAAAGGACCCAATAATTAGGTACTCGGTTTTAGGATAGTAGTTATGTAGGTTAAGATTTTGGAGGGTATATGATTTACAGTGTTACAGGGTACTTGGACCCTTGGGGGTGTCTTGGGTTTAGGTTGCTTCCTTGTTGTTTTGCTGGTTTTTTGCACTTCAAACATTTATGTCTGTTCGGGCAGCAAACTAGAGGGTCCAAGGATCGACTTTGGGATCCGTCTGGAGGTCTAGGAGTATCTTTGAGCGGGTGGCTTAGCATGGCTGGGTCAGAATCGGAGTAAGGGTTTCGGGTTCAGGGGTTTTATCGGCGCTTCGGGTTGAGGATTCACCCTAAACCCTAAACTCTCTAAACCCTAAACCCTAAACCCTAAACTCTAAACCCTAAACTCTCTAAACCCTAAACCCTAAACTCTCTAAACCCCAAACTCTCTAAACCCTAAACTCTCTAAACCCTAAACCCTAAACTCTCTAAACCCTAAACCCTAAACTCTCTAAGCCCTAAACCGTAAACCCTAAACTCTCTAAACCCTGAACCCTAAACCCTAACCGCCAGGATTTGGCGGGGATAGAGGTCCGGAATCCGGAAGTATGGCGACCTTAAGGGTTTAAGGTTCATATACCACAACTAGGACCTGGAGTAGGCCCTTATTCCCTTTTTGTAGGGTTCAGGGTCCCTTAGGGTGCCCTTTTTCTTCCTAGGTTACTCTTGGGTCTAGACAAAGGGATCTGAAGTATATCGGTATACGGCCCCTAATTTTACGGGTTTCAAAGGGCTAAGGACCCCTTAAAGGAACCCTGAAGATCCCTTTAAAGGAACCCTAAGAGCCCTAAATTAAGGGTCCCTCCTTTTCCCCTTTGAGGGGTCATTTGGTCCTTCAGGAACAGGAGCCGCAGAGGCAGTGCCTGCAGGCGGGAGAACAGAGAAGTCGCGGAGCTGAGACACCTGGGTGGTTGTCAAAATTGGGGTTTAGGGTTTTAGGGTTTGGGGGTTTAGGGGTTTAGGGTTTGGGGGTTTAGGGTTTGGGGTTTAGGGGGGTGGTTGTCAAAATTAGGGTCCCTTTGTTGGGTCCTTGGTATAATACCGCACCTAATATTTAGGGTACCCGAAAAGGGGCCATAATTTTGACAAGCACCCACCTTGATGACGCCAGAACCTTCAATGAGGGATCAAAGAGCAGAGACTTGCGATGAGCTCCAGGCCAGCGACGTCCTGGAAATCCTCTACGCGCGTCACCCTGCAAATCATGCTGCACCGGGACATACAGCATCATACAAGGATGAGCATGACCCCTTAATGGGAACTCCAGAAAGTTGGAATATGGATGAATGGCAGGATCCCCTATAATTTACCTTAAAGGGGTTATGATAATGATATTCCAACTTTCTGGCTTCTACTGTACAAGGATGAGCATGACCCCTTACTACGGTTGATGATATAAATCCTGCATTACCCATAATAAGGAATATACCATAGTTCCCATAGTTTAGGATCCTTATAAGGTAATGCAGGATTTATATCATCAACCGTAGGATTAGACAGCCCTGAGGATTGGGGGACCTCTGGCCTGCGAGGGCGGCCAAGCGCGCTGCATCCCTAGACAGTTAGGGGGCCAAAAAAGCACATAAGCATAAGCATCTTATAGGGATATCCCTACCTTAATGGGCTTCATTATCAGTGGGTTTATATGGGAGATCCAAGTGAATGCCGCATCGATGCTTACCACGAGCTTCAGCTTTTCAACCGGCGACCTGCGACATTGACATTCATCACGAGTTGGAGCTCCCCTGATGCGACCTTCGATTTCCAGACCAAACCCCGAAATTGGACCTAAACCGGACTTGGTTTAAGCCTGTATAAGCTTGTATAAATTAGAAACTTGAAACTCTCTCGGCAACCTTCAACTTGCCGTAGTAACTCTCTAGAAAAGGAACCATGTAAACTAGACGAATTAGGGCTTCAACCGACGGCCTAAACCCGTGACCCTGGGCCTCAAACTAAACCCGCAGCTCGACTGTCTTGATTTGCCGTTCAGGAATGCCCCTGGGACAAGAATGCCCCCTGGAGGCCCAGCCAAACGGGGCGTCTGAATGATCGGTAGTACTATTCCAGAGGGTTCCTAGCTCAATTTTTTTCAAGAATAGATCCCGATAGTGTTGTAAGCCTCCAAGTTCATGGTTTGTAGGATACAAATTAGTCAGCTCCCTGCCATCAGGGTCCAGCACCTGCAGTGTTACTCACCGTCTACACACGTAATTGGGGCCTGATACTACGATTCAGCATTCTCTTTAAACCCTAAACCCTACATCGCGATTACGTAGGCTTTACACATGAAGAAACTGATTTGAGTACTGGAAGCCCAGATTTAGACCCTCAGGAACGGGATTCGCCCGCTTGTACCCTGCCCACAAACCCTATTCTATCTTTTCCCGAAGGGTCCTAAGTACCTACAACGTGGAATGCAAGCGATCTTTAGTAGCAATAGTTATCAATTTTATGTGTTGGGCAATTAAGCATCTTTCTTTACTTAGGACAATTTGGGAGACGACCTTAACCCCTTCAAGGACCGATATGAGGAAATCACAAAAAGGAACCCTAAAGCGGTGAGGTAGGTTCCGAGGGTCCAGGTAGGGTTTATGGATTGCTTTCGGCAATAGCAAGTCAGTGAGCTGGGCACTTGGGGAAATCATCACGTAACAAACACCCGCAGCTGCGTTGGCGATTTACCAGACCCTGACCCCTTACCCCTAAACTCACGCTTTGGGGCTCAGGTTTTAGGGCCTCAGCCCTCAACCCTAAACCCCAAACCCATGAGAAACATCTGAGTCTTTTTCTGTTTAATCTCGCCTATGGCTTATGACTGCCAGCCCTGAAGCATTGAGCCCCGATACCCACAAGCCCTCAACCGTGCATCCCAAGCCCAAGAAAAACCCTCGAAGCCATCCACCATCAAGCCTATTTCCTAGAATTAGGCCCGGAACACAAACACGGTTTAAGGCTTACTTGGAGGATCATGGGACTTAGTAAGTGAGGTTATAAGTACCCTCATTGGGGTTATAAGTATAGTTACCGTAATTATAACCCTAGTTACTAAGTCCCATGATCCTTTAAGTAACCCTAACCCCCCCCCCTTGTAGAACCCTCATAGATCCCTTTTAAGGAACCCTTTAAGGAACCCTAGTTACTAAGTCCCATGATCCTTTAAGTAGGGTTGAGGGGTTAGGGTTGGATCGAAGAAAGACGTAGAACCAACGAAACACTGGAAGGAATCAAGCGCTGAATCCTGAACCTATAAGCCGCCCTTTAGGGTTTAGGGTTTAGGGTTTAGGGTTGGGGGTTTAGGGTTACTACTTGGGGGTTTAGGGTTACTATTTGGGGGTTTAGGGTTACTATTTGGGGGTTTGGGGTTACTATTTGGGGGTTTAGGGTTACTATTTGGGGGTTTAGGGTTACTATTTGGGGGTTTAGGGTTACTATTTGGGGGTTTAGGGTTACTATTTGAGGGTTTAGGGTTACTATTTGGGTTTAGGGTTACTATTTGAGGGTTTAGGGTTTAGGGTTGGGGGTTTAGGGTTGCTATTTGGGGGTTTAGGGTTACTATTTGGGGGTTTAGGGTTACTATTTGGGGGTTTAGGGTTACTATTGGAGGGTTTAGGGTTACTATTTGGGGGTTTAGGGTTACTATTTGGGAGTTTAGGGTTACTATTTGGGGGTTTAGGGTTACTATTTGGGGGTTTAGGGTTACTATTTGAGGGTTTAGGGTTACTATTTGGGGGTTTAGGGTTACTATTTGGGGGTTTAGGGTTACTATTTGGGGGTTTAGGGTTACTATTTGGGGGTTTAGGGTTACTATTTGGGGGTTTAGGGTTACTATTTGGGGGTTTAGGGTTACTATTTGAGGGTTTAGGGTTACTATTTGAGGGTTTAGGGTTACTATTTGGGGGAGTATATGACTATTGGGTACTTGGATGTTTAGGCTTGCTAAAAAGCACGAAGACAAGGCCGGCTGTCGTAGAGCTGGCGACCACCACCTTCGATCAGAGGGAGGCCGGACGGATGGATGGGTTTAGGGGTTAAGGGGTCTAGGGGTTTAGGGTTTAGGGGTTTAGGGTTTAGGGGTTTAGGGTTTATGGGGGTGAGGGTTTAGGGTTTTAGCGTTTACGGTTTTGATTTACGGGTGTAGGGGTTAGGTGTTTAGGGGTTGGAGGATTTTAGGGGTTTAGGGGTTTTAGGGCTTAGGACTTAAGGTGTGTTCCGTTCAAAGTTGCCCTTGCACGAATTCTGCAGGCTTCGTGAGCTTTTTACTTTATTCATGGGGTTGCCGACAGGCAGTTTTGAGTTGTGTCCATAGATTGAGAAGCTTTCTATGAAGTTTGGGGTTAGGGCTCGAAAATTGGTGTTTTAGGGTTTCACGATCTGGGGTGTTGGTTTTTCGGTCTCGTGACTTGAGGATGTTCGGTTGTAGAGTGTGTGTTTGTGCTTTTGTTGGTGGCTTGTTGAAGGGTATCTATGAGTCCTTGGAGCTTTGGGTTAAACCAAAATAAGCTTATTACCATAGCCCGGTGCCTTGAATCAGCCCTAAGCCCTTAAGCCCTACACCCCTTAGGCGCTTGTGGAAAGATTTATCCCTATCAATCCTTGCCTCATTCTTAAGCTTCCTATGTTATCAGCCCCCAAACCCTTAAGCAAAAAGCCTTCTCCCCGATACGAGCCCCCCCCAAAACGCAGAAAGCCCAAACCTGCAAAGCCCAGCAAAGCCTTGTCCTGATTATCAAGGGTCGTTTTCTTTAAGGCCTTGAAAACCCTGTGAAGCCCCATAGAAAGGAAGCCCAATAAGACCCTCTTCTGGTCACTGAGGCCCGTAGATGTATATCGGTATGTATATCAGCATCCATACACCTGTTTATGTGTACATTTACATACATATATATATATATGTATACAGACATACCTATGTATGTATGTATGTATGCATGTATGTATGTATGTATGTATGTATGTAGTATGTATGTGTATACATATACATATATATATATATACATACATACATACATACATATATATATATATGCATACATACATGTGTATGTATATATATTTATGTATATACATACATATACATCCACATGTATGCGCGTATGTATGTGTTTATATATATATATATATATATATATACATATATGTATATATATATATATATATATATATATATACGTATATGAACAGGCTCACACTACGGCCCCCAAACCTGAAGCCCGATGTAAACGTTTCGAGGATGCAGCAACCGCACGCAACCTTTTCAAGTTCGGCACAGCATCCCCGAAGGCCTCGTTGATAGGTACTTGGAGGATCATGGGACCTAGTATGTAAGGTTCCATAGAGGGTTTTTTTAACGGGATCGATACGAGTTACTATCATGTGAGATCACGAGACTCAGTAACTAAGGTTACAAGTATACCTTAATTGGGGATGTACGTGGTTATAAGGGTTTGAAAATCAGTGTTTAATGAGGGTTTGGGAATTAGGGGCTTGGGGATTTAGTAGGACCCCCCAATGGCCATTTAATAAAGCCCTTATGGTCCTGAATAGTGGGTATTTGGGGTATACTAGAAGATATTTGGGGGGTCTAGGTAGTATTCAGGATCTTCGCCCTGAGCATATCGTGGCATTCGAGTAAGGATGTCGCGGGTCGGAATAGGGTTTTTTTGGTTTGGAGTTCAAGGTTTGGTATTTTCATTAGGGGTCGGTGCAAGGTCTGAAAATCTGCGCGGGAAGGATTTCCGTATTATATTATTTGATAGTGTAGTGACGTCAAGGAACCCTTAGGGGTACTATAGACAAGTCTGTTGTGGAGCCGGGCTGCCTAAGAGTTTGATACTGAAGCTGAGGACGATACTCGATGTTTCTAGACCCGGAACCCGCAAGCACTACTACTACTACTACTACTACTACTACTACTACTACTACTACTACTACTACTACTATTACTGCTACTGCTACTGCTACTGCTACTGCTACTACTACTACTACTACTACTACTGCTTCTACTAGAACTTCTACTAGCTTTCCCACATGTCCATCGATGCGGTGGTTTATCGCCTTGGCATCAGCCGCGGAAGGCAACCGGGACGCCAACGACTGCCTTCGCCCAGGATGTGTTCGAAAACAGAGACCACAGTCCACAGGCGGCGGCCACACTGCAGGACACGGAGCGAATTGCAAACTCCACGCGGCCTCCGGTTTTTGAGGCGCATCCAACCCGCAGTGCCAGGGGGACGGGCTCCAGGTTCTGAAAGAGAAGGGGGCCCAATGGTACGACATGCCTTCGAGTCGGAGATTCAGGGCACATGGCAGGCTGAGACTGAACCTGGAGCAGAACAGCGCTCCAAGACGTTCTCCAAAGCCGTGGAAGAGAGGTTTAGGATTTAGGATGGTTTAGGGTTCATGTTAAGTTGGGGCTTCAGGCAAAGCCGAAAATACGAAGCCCGGATTTGTACCAGCAGGTCCCCTATCCCACCCACCCCGTCGCGCCTGCGAAACATGTCAAAGCCCATGCTTCGTAGACCTATATAGCGAGTAGGCCAATGACTTGTGACATTGCATTGCAGTTGGTAGGTTACTGGTGTACGTTCCTTTAAAGTCCCTATATCATTATGCAGGCGGTATATCACAAGATCTCTTTACTAGCGCTTGTACCACATCGTATTTTGAACCTATCGCCATACATGGGCCATGCATGTGGATCCTTACGTGTAAACGGAGAATCGCAGTTGTGAACCTTCAAGCCCAATTCAATACTTCCTAAACCCGAGTTTACAATGGGTGGTTGTCAAAATTATTGTCCTTTTTTGGGTCCTTTGTATGTAATACGGCACCTAACATCTAGGGTACCCAGAATGGGTCATAATTTTGACAACTACCCAAATCGTGTGCGGTCACACGATTCCTAGGATTTGAACCCTCCGATCCTAAACTCTTTCCTTGTGAGTGCTTTTATGGAGAAAGCTTTGATGGAGAAAGCGACAAGAACTTACTGTAGGGTTCTGAGTAATTAGTGATAGGCTTGATTACGGCTCAATACTACATATACCACAATCCCAAAGGGTCCAAGTATCATTATGGTACATACTTAGACCCCCCAAATAGCCTATAAGTATATACCATAATGATACTTGGACCCTTTGGGAATAAGCCCCGAAAACCTCTTTGCTGACATATGCCCATCCCTTGAACTTCGGGCTCCAAGACCAAGATACCTATCATGGGCAGGCCCGGACCTTACTTTCTTATCCTCCTTAAACTCATCACGCCCTACAGCTGGGAAGCCTGCTTCTGCATGCGAAGCTTACTTAAAGGATCATGGGACTTAGTAACTAGGGTTATACTTCGGGTAACTATACCTATAACTACTCATAACCAAATGAAGTTATAACCTTACTTACTAAGTCCCATCATCCTCCAAGTAATATCTATAAGCTCTCGATCCTTGATCCTTAAACCCTAAACACGAACCGTAATTCCTGCGCCCAACCCCGGTCGGCCAAGGTGATGCAGCCCATGGGGATGGAACAAACCGTGAGGCACCAGGGACCGCAGTTACTTCACCTTAAGTGTCGAATCCCAAATGTCCGAAACCGTAAGCTTTTCACCTATAGCACAGATGGGGGAAGCCTGTATAAGCACCGTTAGGCTAACGTTCCGTATGATAAATACCTGCTAGCAGCTTCTTATTCTAGGACTGCTTCGTCAGATATTACAACAATCATCACCCCCAAGCCTACATGCTGGTGGCCCTTAAACTAGACCCTAGATTGAGAGCCCCTTGTGGGCTACCCGCTCTTAATATTCTAGAATCCCAGCCATAAAAAGCAACTTGTAGAAAACATGGTCATCCATTCGAAAGTGTAACAACAAACACAAAGCTTGCGAAAGTCTGTGTAACAGACGTACCAAACCAAAATGCGAAACTCCATGAGCTCCCCGTGAAAGCATGATAAGCCCTGGAAAAAATCTCCCGAACCATGTAAAGCTCTTTTGATACCAATGGTGCATCAAGCAGGATGGCCGTGCGTAGCCGCGATGGCTCTTTCCCTGCAAAACAGGCCAGAAAGGTTTCGGGTTTCGGGCTTGCGGGGTGGGTGGGTGTCTATGTGTATACATCTATGTATATACATATGTATGCCCATATTTTTTCATAAGTATACAACTACCGCTCTACATGAAGCGCAGTCACCCTGTAATAGTGGTGTAATAGGGATATAATAGGAATATAATAGGGCCCTAATATAATCCTTATAGTCACTATTACAGGGTGGGGGCAGCTTCTAAGGTCTATATGAAGCGCAGTCATGTGCACAAAGATCATTCTCGGCGGCCTCGAAAGGTGGGATGAAGTAAAGGTAGGATTGAAAACCCCTAGCCCTAAGGGTTCATGCACTTAAGAACCATGTACTCTCTGAAGGGTCCTCGAGAGGTGGGATGATGTAAGTTAAGATTGAGGATTCGAAGTGTTCAAGTACTTAAGAACTATATACCGTCCGAAATATTGAAAAGGACAGAACGACGATCCCCAACCCAAGTACCAAATTTATGCAAGGACTCTTATTTTGGGATTACCCTAGCTACCTTCCTTCCACCCGCAGATTAGATCCTTTCGTTGCTGTGTGTTTTAACACATCCTGCGCCTGAGCCTCGCAAGAGAAGACTGCGTTCTTGTTATGGGATGCAGTTTAAGTTACCACAATGGGGATCTATCGTAAATAACAATTAGGGTAGCTTAAATTGACAGAACCGGATCCCGGAACAAGAACCCAGAAGAAGAGAGTTAAACCCCGAACCCTAAACCGTTCATCCTGAAGCCAGTCCCGGGACAAATGACAAGCCTGCGGGTCGAAGTCAGTTACCAATACTATTGTCGGTGTTCCTTTTTAAATTAAGGCCTGAATTAAGGTCCCTAAATTAGTCGTCCAGCTTTGCCTTCGGCCCACCCTGCATGGGGTCCACGTGGCGGCAGTCAGCCTCGGTGGCCGGGCATTGGTGCAACAGACGCTTCACAGACAAGAACACCACTGCTGCTTTGTTGGAATGCATGGTCTTGTGGAGTGCTACTGCTAAAGCCTCCTTCGTAAAGTTTGTCCTTGGCAAACAAGCTGTGGAGACGGACCGCGCTGTGCACAGTTTGAGCGCCGTCATCAACGACGTGAAGAAGCGTGGATGAGAATGCGAAGGTTTTCGGATTTCCTGACATGGACTGAGTGCAAGTTTTTTGGTTTCTGTTTGAAGTCATTTTCAGAAGGTACTTGCAAACTAGTCCATGCATTATCATGACAGCAGGTGTGCTGGAACGCCCCGAGATATCCTACCAGGACCCCCCAAGGACCCTTAATCGAGGCCTTGTGGTCCTTAGTAGTGGGGCGCTTAGGCTCTTAATAAGGCGTAGTTGAGGAGAAAGGCATCCTAAACTTAAGTTCTAACCCTTAAACCCTCAACTTTCAACCCCAAATCCCTAAACCCTAACCCGTATGATTCAGGGCGACGGGATCCTGTCTCGTGTAGTTTCGGGGTGCGTGGAGTGAATCAAAGGGGAAAAGGAGGGACCCTTAATAAGGACCCCTACCTTATAATGGGGCTATATGATGGGTATATAATAGCTATATTGAGGGTATATACCTAGGGGTGCTTATTAAGGGTCCCTCCTTTTACCCTTGGAGTGAAGGACTCTCGAGTGCGAGCCCTTTCAATTTGTCCCCAACACGCTCGGCTTAAGGTGGGGAGTCGGGTCGATCCAACGATCCCTACTATAGGGGCCTCAATAATTACCAATACTCTTTTGGGGGTTCCTCAGTACAATTATAGTATAGTGAGCCCCCAAAACCTGCTCTAAATATTCCGGCCCCTATATTAAACATTTCGAGAACTGCATCTCGCGTGCGAAGTTCCCTCCCATATGGGTTCGGCATGAAGAGAGCTTCGCCCGTATTAAGGTCCGAAACACCATCGGCGGGTTTCCTTGTAATTCATAGAATTCCCATGATGCTGATCTCTGCCCTACAACCTCTGCAAGGCGAAAGTCTTGATTCGGGTTCACACTATTCCTTCATGGCCATGGAAGAACGCCCATGTCCTATCAGGATCTTCGCAGCGCCAGCTACCTGCCCGGCGGATGGGAGGAAATCGAAGCGATGGCTTTTCTGAAGGGTTTCAGAGTTTGGGGTTTTGTGATGCCGATTGTCAGCGTGCTAAGGGTTATGTACGAGTTTCAGTCCGTTCCAGAATCTAGAACCATCCAATATCCAAAACTTGAGGACATTTTATTTTTGAGGCAAGGAGCAAAGCAAAGCCCTGACCGTAGGCTCCGGCAGCTCTATATCAACCATCGGAGGCATCGAAAGGTGGGATGAAGGTGGGTAGGATGAAGGATCCCTTGTATAAGGACTCTAAACTGGGAATACCCCACCTACCTTCATCCCACCTGTTGAGGCCCCTGATAAACCCTAATGGGCTATATAGTGGGTATATAATAGCTATATGAAGGGTATATACCTAGGGGTCCCTATTAAGGGTCCCTCCTTTTACCCTTGGAAACCCTCTTGTCCCACCTTTGGAGCCGTTTGAAACCGACGTGTTGTAGCTGCCTTGGAGAACGCCTTAGCCCTGGAGCCCGATTTGTTGCAGTCCCATTGCTACTTAAAGGATCATGGGACTTAGTAACTAGGATTATAATTGGAGTAAGTACACTTATAGCTACTTATAACCCCAGTTATGGTACTTATAACCTTACTAAGCGGGCTCAGGGATTTCGGAGATCCGGGGCTCTGGGCTTAGGGCTTAAGGTTTGGAGCTTTGAGTTTTCGGGGTATAGGGCCCGAACTGCCGAAGCCCATCTGTTGCCGACAGGACTACGGCAGGCTCAACAAGCCTGACTTTACTAAATCCTTCTCCTACATTCGGAACCATGGATGCATTCGCATGTTGGTTTAAGTCGTTCATGGTTTGTGTGTTCGAGTGCTTCAAGCCCTAAGCGGAAGCTTGATATTGTTTGGAGTACAGGGTCCTGCAATAAGATGCTTCTGCGATCTGTGCAGACGGGTTATGGTGATAGTGGTGGTACAAGTAGGTTCTATCAGTATCTGTATGTTTACTATACATACACAACATACACATATCTGCTTGTACGTATGTATGTAGGTAGGTATGCGATGTCATGTGATGTGGTGTAACGTAATGTAACGGATGCTTGTATGTATGCTCGATTGTATGTATGTATCTAGGTTGGATTTTGGGACATTTTTGATTTTCCTTATTTGGGTTAATAAGGGACCCTATATATAAATATTTTCAGGGTGTTTAAAGGCCAACCCAGGTATGCATGCATGTATGTCTGTCATGTCATGCCATGTCAGGTAATACAGCGCGCAATGTCATGCATTGCTATGTATGTATGTCTGTATGTATGTATGTGCGTCCGTATCTACACATGCTACCTGCGTATAAGCGAGTAGCCATATACATATATATATATATATATACATATGTACATACATATATATATATATATATATACATACACAGTCATACATACATCTAGTTTTGGTTTTATTTAGACGTACGAAATCATGTTTCAAGTTTGCCCTGAGGGTCCAAAGCATCCAGTGATGAGGCACCTGGTTTTGTCAGCAGTATGGCTTTTTGACAACCAGATTGAGGTATGTTCTTGGACCGTTGGGGTAGATGCATATGATGCAGCAAGCACCATGCACAAGCTTTGCATGAGACAAGATCCGCAACAAACTTGCAAGAACCAGTAGCAGAACATCGCGATTTGCCATTGAGGCGCTTCTTTCACACCCTTGAGAAACCAACCAAACAGCCAGCTGCCCTGAACGTTAAGCCCGAAGCTTCGAACCGCTGAAAACTCAAACCCGTAGACCCTACCTACTTGGAGGTTCATGGGTAGCTATACGCCATAAATGGGGTCATAAGTCCACTCTTAGGGGTTTGTATACCTTTGTATAACCCTATAGTTACCCTAGTTATGAACCCCACTTACAACTACCCATGGACCTCCAAGTAACCCTAAACCGCCCTAAACCCTAAACCCTATCACCTAGCCCTAAACCCCACAAAAGCCCAAAAACCCTGAGCCCTAAAGCCTTGACCTCTGAGGAAGGGCTGCCGAATAGACTCTGTTGACCTTTCACGGCCGTGCCTCGGTCTCTTTTCAGTGTTAAATGAAGTTACATGACAGCCCGCAGAGAAATCCCACGCTCAAGGGGCCTTTCATAGCCAAAATTCGGTTTCTGTAAAGGGCTGAATGAGGGTTTATGTAACGGTTATTGTACGGATATTGTATGTGGCTGATATCGATTAGGGACGCCTTCATGATTGGATTTCTTCGTGCACTGTGCCATAAGTAGAATAAGGACCCGAAGGAATAGTATGGCTAATCATGCAGGCTTCTACAGTACTCCTTCAGCAAAAGACAAAAGATTTCGTTGAACTGTAAAGATGGCTACATTGGAGTACTACTATAGCAACACTGTCGAAGTGCGCACTGCTGATCACATAGCTTCCAGCATGCTACTCTACATTGCTACTATCCTATTCATTGGGTCCCTTGCACCTGTAGAGCTAATGAGACCCTGCAGAACCCTACTATGGAACACCTATCTTGGAGCCCTTTTTTACGGACCCCACAAGGACATAAGCATAAGCATTTCATATGGATATCCCTACCTTGCTGGGGTTCATTATACGGGGGTGTATATGGGATATCCCTATCCTTAGTTTTACTTATGTGCTTTTGGGCGGCCCTACTTTTAGCACTCCTCCTGCTCCACCTTCTGCTGTCATTGGGACACTGCAGCTCGAGCCCTGTCGATTGAACTCAGCAATCTGAGGCTTCGGCGGGTTTAGGGTTTGAGGGCTTTAAGGGTTTATGGCTTAGGGTTTAGGGTTGAGGGTATGGCCTGTAGGGCTTTCAGGGTTCAGGGTTCAGCGCGTTTAGGGTTTATCTCACCTCGCCAAGTTTTTGGTAAGCTGCTACGGCGCATCAATTTGGAATTACTCCTGTACGTGAACAATGCAAACGTAGTATCGAACTGAAGAACATGACCCTGAGGCTTATGTTTTAGGGTCGAGGAGGGCTGCTGCTTCCGAAGAACGAAGGCAAACAGCGGGCACTTTCGACGACAGAGATGTGCGGACGTGCCTTGGAGATGAGCCGTATGCCCATGCAAAGGACCCAACAGTTTGAGCCAGTTAGAGGTTCGCTAAGGTTCCATGGTTCCCATGGAGATACTATATCAAAGCATAAGAATTCACTAGTGATAATATGGATACTTATCCATATTTACGTCCCTTTTAAGTCCACGAAGTAGTACGACAACCTTATCAAAAGGACCCCAAAAGGGACCCGAATATGTTTGAGAGAACTATATCCCATATAGTACCATTGGATCCCCTGAAGAAGCCCTTAAAGGACTCCTAGCGAGGGACCCTGTTTTAGAGAACGTACCTTTCTATCAAGCGCTTCGCTATGCATGCTGCCTCGAGGTCGTTGCCTCCAACTTGTCTTGGTGCTCGCTCGCCATTGCTGTTTCTCTGTGCATCGCAAAGTGTTCACATAACCCCGCACATAGAATTGCAGAGGACTGCACTTGCGATACATTGCTTGACTTGTTTAGGGTGCTGTTGTCCGAAGATGTGCTGAGGTTATTTTCGAAAATCACCATAATCGAAATAAGATTACACGAATCTATGAAGGCACTGCTCTTACTTCGGACAGGATGAAGTAGGAGTGACAGGCCACTGCCCCCAAAGATTTGCATGATATTTTTTGAAGAACCCGAAGTTGGAAAACTACCCGTATAGTACCCTTATAGGGGCCCTTAAGGATCCCGTTATAAGGAGTCCCTACAGGACCCCTCAAACCGTAAAAAGGACCCTAACCTAGGGAACTACCCCTGTGGTACCCTTGTAGTAGCCCTTATGGATCCCCTTAAGGAAGGACCCCTAAGAAGGCACCCTAATGTAGAAAACTGCTCATATAGTGCCCTTATAGAAACCCTTATAGATAGGACAGGGACTACCCATATAGTACCTTTATAGAAACCCTTATACATCGCCTTACGGAGCCGTTAAAGGACCCCGAAACAATAAAGCAGTAGAAGGGGACCCTCATACAGGTCTATGGAGCCTGTCATGGGTTTCGGGGCGGTACAACGGGCTTAGTACTTGGAGGATCATGGGACTTAGTAAGCAAGGTTATAAGTACCCTAATCTGGGGTTATAAGTAGCTATAAGTATAGTTACCCTGATTGTAACCTAGCTACTAAGTCCCATGACTCCTTTAAGTAGTAGTGCAGCAGGGTCCAGAGGACCCAGCAGGGTTGATGGTTTAGGGTGATATAGGCTAAGGTTTAGGGTTTAGGGTTTATGGTTTAGGGTTTAGTGATAGCCCCAAACCCTCAATCCAAAAACCGGTAGGAGAACAGATCTGCAGTTCAGAGACCTCATACAAAACTCTGAGTGAAGCCACGTCCGCGTTGCTGACGCATGTCGGTGCTGCACATCCCCAAGGTTCTTTTTTGCTCTTTACAGTATAGAGCTTCTTCTTTGGGTTTATAAAGGTACCATATGGGCGCCGAAATGTTTTAGGGTTTGAGGGTCCATGTACCTACAGCCAGCGTGCATTCTCTACATGGACTTCGACCCGAAGGGCATACTGATGGCTTCCTCCAGTGTGCTTGTTGAAACGGATATTTCGGCATTCTCTTCCATTGTGTGTCTCCTGTCTGCAGCACCCCGGCTGTGACACACATTTCCTTTCTTCCAATGCATCTGTCTCACAACTCCCTCTTGGTCATCTTCTGTAGCGTTTTTGGAGCATCGAAGACTCCCGCAAGCGTGCATTGAGAAACCCCGATCCTGCTGCTTGCATCTTGCACCAATGCCCAGTGGAAGAATTCATTTCGCAACAAATCATCACTCTTGTGTTGATACCCTAAGGCCCCAAAGTAGTTCCTTTTGGGGGTTCGTATATAGAATCCTATAAGGTAATCCCAAAAAGGAACTACTTTGGGGCCTATGGGTAGCCTGAAGCCTAAGCCGTGATCACGCCATGAAACGACAGCTCCTTGCCCTGAACGCTGAACGCTCAATTCCTGCAGCCTATATACACACTAAACCTACTGTGAAGACCTTACTTTCCATCCAGAACCCACCTCTCGCCCAGGAACAATCCGATAAACTATAGACGTTACATCCTAGCCCTATATGCTAAACCCTATACTCTATACCCTAAAGACCCTAAAACGCTAAACCCTATACTCTGTACCCTAAACCCTAAACCCTAGTAAACCCCCCGAGGCCGCCCGCTGCTGTCGAGTCCCTCGAGACCTTGGCCACGCGCACCTTCAGCCGCCTTGCGCACGAAGCTCAGCCTTTTTGGGTGTTTTGGTGTTGTGGGGTGGTAGGGTTTGGGGGAGTTTAGATTACGGTTTTGGGGCTTTGGGGCTTGTAGGGTTTTGGGGTTTCAGGGTTTGGGGGTTTGGGGCTGTAGAGTTTAGGGTTTAGGGTTGTTCAGGGTTCGGTGTTTAGATCCTAAGTGCATATCTTGATGAGGGTACTTACACAAGTTACAACATGTTCCGTACCTTCAACTATGTGCGTACTTAGGACCTGTTTGCTATTTGTTCGTCCGATTTGTTCGGCTTCCGAGGGCTGTTATATAGGTGCCGGTTGGGGTTGTATGAAGTTTTTGGCAAGGTTTTGTGAGATCTAAGATCCGACACAGGTTTTATTGGGTTTTGGTTTGTCTTGTTAAAAACGGCAACAGAGTTAGTATGGTTTGCTTGTCTTTATCGGGGGGCTGTGGGGGTTCAGCATCTTAGGGTTTAGGATTTCCTAGCCACCCCCCGCCCCTCTCACCAAACAACTCGCAATGTTACCCCAAATACCCACTGCTAAGGACCCGAAGGGCTCAATCGTAGGTATGACCTCAAGCCTAAAGCCCTACACCCAGTAACCCCATTGTCTTGGAAACAGAAGCTCCGGTAAGCAGTCAATGCAAACTGTCTTCACAAGCCTATCGAGATAAACTTTGCGTAAATCTCCCAACCTAAGACAAATGCACCCTAAACCTACACATATTGAACCCTAAATTGATTCCAAAACCCTACATCCTAACCCCTGAATCCTGGATCCTAAATCCTAAACCCTAAACCCAAATCCCTACAGTATAGAAGCCCAAAAGAGGGAAACCCAATAGCCTCAAGAGTAGTATGTAGGGATTCCCAGCACTATTTGGCCTTAATCCGGTTTCCAACTTTATGGGGTTTACTGTGGCTCTCCAAGCTTTTCGCACGTCTGCTGCCAGGGGTGGCCCGGGCAGCCCAACTGCGACAATGCGCATGCAGGACCGGGGCGTAATTGCAAACCCGAAACCCTCAATTTACTTTTACCTTTGGTTAGTAGGGAATGGAGGAATGGGGTACAATTATAACTACTAACTACCATTCTTCCATTCCCTACTAACCAAAGGTAAGTTTAGGGTTTAGAACCCTGAACCCTGAACCCCAAAACCGCCAGATGAAAAACCAGTAGAACCCTAAACCCTGATCCTGATCCCTAAACCCTAAACCCTAAACCCTAAGCCCTAAGCCCTAGACCTCAGACTCTAAAACTTTAAACCCTTGAGGGCTTAGACAAAACCGCCGAGCTCGAAAGATAGCCGATGGGAGAATGTTCAACTTGTTGGCGTCATATTTTGCGTCACCCTGAAAAAATTAGAACTTTTCTGGGCCCGGTTGTTGAAGAACAGAGGTTAGGGTGTGAGCTTGTTGAGGATTGGAAGCTGAGGATTTACAGATTAGGATTCAAGGTTTCGAACGTCGGGCGTCAGGGCGCCAGGGTTCTTTCTGCAAGAAGTGTTCTGGGGGTTCCAACTTCTTACAAAATATTGGCTCGAATACATGTTGATGAGGTCTCTGTTTTCGTCGATCAAAATCAGGGCTCGCAATGTTGTCATCCGTTGTTTGTGAACATGGTGGGTGGGTTGTTGCTTTTGTATATAATTAGGAGCATTACTCCTCAGAGTAGGGTGCGAGCTAGTAATACAGTGACATAGCACGATTCTTCGGGGAATTGAAGATGATACTACTGCTTCAGGATCTGGGTGTTCAGGGTTTGGGGCGGGGATGCAAGGATTTCTTTGGGGTTTAGGGACTTGAAGCCCTGGAGTTTGGGGCTCAAAGACCATGGGGGGGATCCGATGATGAGTTTCTAGTAGTATTACGGTCCGTTCCCAGACGTAGCGGTCAGAATCACGATGCTAGCACATGTCAACAGTTCAGTTAGCATGATTAGCAACCAGTGATGCAAATCAGCAGTGTTCCCAGTACATAAGATAGTCTCAAGCCCCTAAACCCTAAAGCCCTAAACCCCTAAACCCAAAACCGAGTCTCAATACGAAGATCCGACCCGCTGTCAGCTTCAGTTTCCAGGATTGCTGAACGTGGGTGTGGGTTTAAGGATGACTTTTGGTGTTTGACCGCAGACTAAGATTTCCCGAGCCGGTATATCAAATCCCTATGATATCCACGATTGTAAACGTTTATAGAGCCCTGATAGATTCCTGACGAAGTATGACCATGTCTCATGGACCTTGTAGAAACCCCAGCAAAAGGAGGCGACCGTACGAAAATTGAAATACATATATACATATATGTACATATTTAGGAAAGTACAAACCGTCACAACCCTCAACTTTGTAAGAGCGCGTATAGACGACACTTCTCAAACAAACCCAGCTTCTGGCACCCTTGTAAGAAAACCCAAACGCTTGTTAAGCGCCTTTATACATATATATATATATATATATATAGATAGATCGATAGATAGATCGCCTTTACGCAAAACGCTTCTATAGGCACCCTTGGAATTACAAAGAAACACTCCTGTGTGCTACGCATGCTACAGGTCTACGTCTACCTCTTAGTATGATTAATCTATTCTGTTATTGTATATCTATCTATGTTATGCATGTTGTACCATCCAATAAAAAGGCAGACTGGGAGATCAGAAACCTGCTGTCTCTGAGTCCGCCAGGCGAGCATGCCTTACATCCGCGCGAAGTCCACCGGAAACCTCACCCAGGCGGCGGAGCCCAGCATCTACTGCAACCTGACCAGGCCGGGGCCCGGTGGCATCATGGCCACGGAAGAAATTTCCAACAGTAAAAGTCATGATTGTAAATGGAAAGATTTTTGAATAAGAAGATGAAAAAGAATAATACATATAGTGTCAAAAGCAATAGGAACAACAAGAAAATGGTTCATGACCATACTATATGTTGTATGACTCCTTGTTGTCTTGTGGTCTGATATGCCCCCAAACCCCTAAACATACCTACATCCTAATCCCTGGCATCTGCAAATCAGCCTAAATCGAGGTTAGTTTCTGCAAACTCAAAACCTGCCAAGCCTCAAGCGCCCTGTCGCTGCAGGGAGAAGGCTGTGAATGCCTCGATCAACTCGACTTTCCGTTTCGAGCGCTGAGGCACCGCCGAATCAAAGAGCGGGGTGTAATGTAGAAGCCGCAATATGATTTACCTATCCCTAAGGGTCCATGTACTCATATTTAGTATATACATTGGCCTTAAAGTAGTCCCTGTTTAGGTACTTTGGGGCCAAAGTACATACTGTTTGGGTACATGGACCCTTTGGGTATGTTATTCTGTACTTGAAGGCTCATGGGACTTAGTAAGTAAGGTTATAAGTAGGATATAACTAGGATAGCCCCACTTAGGGGACTTATAACCCCAATTATAACCTACTTACTAAGCCCCCCCTGATCCTCTAAGTAGGGTGCCTTATCATCAGCGTAACACAATCCACCCCGAAACCCGGTTCGAGTTGTTGAGGTCCCTGTACTTGGAGGATCGTGGGACTTAGTAAGTAAGGCTATAAGTACCTGAATTGGGGATATAAGTAGTTATAAGTATAGTTACCCTAATTATAACCGTAGTTACTAAGTCCCATATTCCTTCAATCATTCGGGATTGGTATCTTAGGGAGGCGAAGAGTAGACGTTGGGCGTGTTTTGAAGGTTCTTGTAAGGGTTTCTGTAAGGATTTAGTGGAGTTCGGGTTTAGAGGCCCCTTAAGAATTTCAAAGGTCTTGTGAAGCAGAGGACGTGGGTCATCCGCTTGCCGACTGAGGCGATGGCGGCTCAAGGAGTGGATTTTGGGGCTTCCCCTAAGGGTCCATGTACCCAAAAAGAGATACATAAGCCCAAAGTACCTATATAGGGACTACATTAAGGCCAATGTATATACTATCTGAGTACATGGACCCTTAGGGTTCACTCAACACCAATACTGTTCCTTATGCCTTGGGGTTCCTGTTAGGGTTTACGGTCTTAGGGTTTAGGGTTTAAGACTCTACTATGCGAATACACTAGTTTAATTTTTCAGGCCTGTATAATCCACCGTGGAGCTGCTTCGAACATTCTTCTGAAGGAGGGACCGTTGGGAACGCTCTTCCCAAGCCAAAACGGTAACCGACCTTGGTCAAGGCCATTTTAGGGTCGGGTGTCTAGACCATATAGGGAACCCCGACATAATCGAACCCATGATGAAACCAAACCCTTAATGAAAGGGACCATAAACCCGTAATAAAAGGTACCACAAACCCTTAATGAAAGGGACAATAAACCCGTAATAAAAGGTACCACAAACCCTTAATGAAAGGGACCATAAACCCGTAATAAAAGGTACCACAAACCCCTAATGAAAGGGACCATAAACCCGCAATAAAAGGTACCACAAACCATTAATGAAAGGGACCATAACCCTAAGGGTCCATGTACTCATATAGTATATACATTGGTCTTAAAGTACTCCCTATATACTGTAGGTACATTGGGCCCAAAGTATATACTATTTCGGTACATGGACCCTTAGGGTAAGCTCGCTGGAGTCAGAGTTGCTGGGGTCTGAAATACTTGCCCTCTCGCAGGTGCTTTCCTGTCACGTTGTGTTTGTAGAGGCCTGGATTTGGGAGTTTCCGAAAATTAGGGGTGCGTCGTTTTGGGGTCATTATAGTATGGATCCTACTATTTAGGGTAGTATTAGTCGGGTCCCCTATATTCGGAAACTCCCATGTGGTTAGGGGGCCTCAATTAATGCACTGGGATTTTGGTGCAGGTGTAGATTGTGATTTATGACACAGTTTCATCGGTAAACCGAAGGAATACTGTGGCAACGAACAACTTCCCAAACTCGGGCGCAGATATTTGTGTTATACAACAGAAACATGCGAGTCGCCACGTGTTCGGCTGCTCCCAGGCTATCACGTCTGACAGAGGAGAGAGACCCCGGGAAGCGACGCGCACTGTTCGGGAAAGTGTCTCAGGGTACCCCTAGACCCTCAATCCTAACCCAGCGGCTCCATATAGCTTCGTTTTCGGACCGAATAGCTCAAAACCGTGAGTCCTTGGAGCTGCATGGGTCAGCCTTTTGTTTAGGCTTACGGTGTCGAGGGGCTGCATGTAGAGACCTACACCATTGCTAGCAGTGTCCACTTACGCTCCCCTTCATCCTACAAAGATATACAACACCCGAAGCCGTGGAACACTTCTTGTGCGGCCCCTGCATTATGCTCTAGGGTACACCCTAACACTGCACCCTCATCCAGAGCCAGGACAAGTGTGGGTGTTTGGAGTCACGGGTTTCGGATGCAGACATTACCCAAAGGGTCCTAAGTACCTGTATAAGAAATATTTGCCCAAACCAACATAGTAGCTCCTACCGTAGAAACTCAAGCTTTTCTACTATGTAGGTACTGAGGAACCTAGGGGCAGGAATCCAGTTTTCTGTAGAGGAAGAGGCTCATCATTGCGACTTGCAGTCGGATGCGTGAATTTTCGTCAGTGTTACGATAATGACGGTTGTGGTAGTGATGCGGACGGTGAGGATGCGGGTGATGATGACCCCGGTGATGATGACGACATCCGCGGCTTTGGTGCTGACAGCCATGACGAGAAGGGGCGATGATTGTCTTACGATAACTCTGGCCCGGCTGTCTGAGATCTTGAAAGCTTTTCAGCGAGCCGAAAGCCGCGAACCCTAAACCGGAATGGTATTCAGCAGCAGCAGCAGCAGCAGGAGTGGCAGTCGGGTTGAGGCAGTCTTCCTATGCTGTGATGTCTTCCCGGGCTAGCTTCTTCCCTTTGAAGCGGTGCGGTGCATTGGTCGTGCCGTCTGCCTGAGAGCAATGCTGCATGTGGTCGCTGTAGGCGACTGTCACGTGCATAGGGTTTCTGTGCTGTTAAGGCACAGCCATCGAGACCCATCTTCAAGCTAGCCTCACTAGTACTGGATACTTCCTGTTCTCGCGAAGCCTATACCTAAACATCCTGCGCCTAAACCCTAAACACCGAAACCCCAAACTCTAAACCCATTTTTTTTTTTTTTTTTTTTTTTTTTGGGGGGGGGGTTCTTTAATATATTTATAGTATGATAGGCGCCAAAACCCCTTTTTAACGACTAAGGCGCCTGTATTGTACCCTTTTGGATCCCTTCTTATGACCCCTTTCATGGAACCCTATGAAACCCTAAACCCTAAACCCTAAACCCTAAACCTATCCTAATTATTCAGGCCCCCATGTTCTGGGATCCTAGGACGATAATCCCCGGGTTTAGGGTTCAGGGTCGGCTTAGAAATTCGGGGTTGAGGCCAAAACCCCCTAGTAACGAATGATATCACGACATCTCTGTAGACACCAAGTTTAAGATATTTCCTCGATTGAATCGCCGAACTCTGCTGCAGTATATGTAACCGCTTAGGGTTATGGTATAGGTGATTTAGGCTGCAGGTGCAGGAAAGTAGTTCCAATAGTAGCGATTGTAATTAACACTTCTGAAACCTCGATCACTCTCAGGCCCAAAATCTCCCGAAAGCCTGACGTAGGGCCCTGCGGCTAGGAGCTATCAACAACATAAGGTTCTATGGGATCTCTATGAAAAAGGCTTTGTAGGTGTTATATACTAAACCATCATCATCCCTGACGTGCAAGCATTGAGGAAGAAGTTGAGGCGTCGCAGGACTCAAGCCAAAGCATCCAATATTTCGGTACTCTGGCTTTAGATAGTAGCGACGTAGCCTAGTATTGTGTGCGGACTAGATGATGACAGGGTACTTGCCCTTCTAATTATCCGCTACATGTGACCTATAGAAGAGGCCCCTAAACCCTAGAATATTAACCCTGAACCCAAAATACCGAGACCGAAAATACCGAGACCAGGGAGAATCCAGAGCCACCTTTGGATGCAAAATGCATGCTGCGGTTCTTAGAGGTATGGCATGCCTCACAACAGCGAGGTCACCGCGTAATCTTGTCAGCTCTTGCCGAAAATCACATTCCCCTCATAAACCTGAGACGTGTATGTATGTATATATACAAAAATGGGAAAAGACATATGTATGTATATATATATATATATATATGTAGAGTCGGTTTATGCATTTAGATGCTATCATGTACCCCAGAACTCTCTCGTGTGATCAATATACATGTAGAGTCGGTTTATGCATTTAGATGCTATCATGTACCCCATGCAGAACTCTCTCGTGTGATCATTGCGGCCTCTATGCTAGGGCCTTCGAGCCACACTGGCCTTTGTCGCAAGAACTGGCAAGCCCAAAGGGTGCTGAGGAGCAAGCCTGAAACCCTAACTAAACCTTAGACAGTAAACTATTAACCCCTGCCCAAACCAGCCTTGTCCTTTTTCATGGTTCCCCCAAAAGAATAAACAGACCGGCTAGTAGACCTTCTTAAATGAATCCTACCAAGGGATATGGGTATAGGGCTCTGTCTATTGTTTCTAAACGGACAAGGGTGACCCTAAACCCTAAACCCCTAAACCCTAAACCCTAAACCCTAAACCCCTAAACCCTAAACCCAAACTAGAATCATAGTTCCGACCATAGAAAACCCGCTTTCTCCTTTGCGGCCGAAACTCTGAACCCTAAGCCTGAAAGACTGTCTGAGGGTTCCTTTAGGGGCTCCTTAAAGGGGTCTATAGGGTTCCTTCAAGGGATCTATAGGGTTTAGGGTTTAGGGTCTACTTGGGAGGATCATGGGACTTAGTAAGTAAGGTTATAAGGGGCTTTTAAGTATAATTAGTTACTGTACTGATCACCCTACACAGTTACTAAGTCCCATGATCCTTAAAGCAACCCTGAGACCGCTCTTATAGAACCCTTGTAGATCATTTTTAAGGATCCCTATGATTTCAGGAGCCCTCTAGTACCCTAAACCCTAAACTCTTAGGACCCTTTGGGCAAGGAGCACCTCAAACATCCGAAGTCCCCTGTCTCTTGGCTTCTGCACGAGATGTCGTGCTTTTCCCCCGGCCACAGTTATTTAGGGTTTTGAGGTTTATGCTTTTTAGAGATATAGGGTCTTTAGAGTTAAGTGAGGCCGGTGAGCTATGGAGTGCGAAGATAAAAATCTGCTGCCCCCCTCTCTGTTGCAACTTTCAGGGTTTGCTTCGCGATAAACGGTGCCCGTTATCCTTGTGCGGTATTTTCCATAGTGTTCCTGTGCAGAATTGAAGGCTTTTCTACTTCTCAAGGACCCTATGCCATTCACCCTTATAGAACCTTTTCATTTACGTGGACGTGTCAATTCACAGCTGTTCGAAGCTTTGACGCACAGGACTCAACCAAACCACACACCCCTGCATACGGTGCTCAGCATCTAGTAAAAACCTAACCTAAGAACTCTGCCTTCAGTCACGAATCGTTCCAGCCATATTCCTTACTTAAGGATTTTTGAATTCTTTGAGTAGTCTGGCGCCCTGGAGGATTTTGCGGTGTTATTCAGCTGCTACTCTGCTAAAACCCCAAGTCTTAAACCCGTGAACACAGACGCTTGAAGCAGATGGGCTCCTATACTACTATAGTAAAAGCCAGAAAGTTGGAATATGATTATCCTAAACCCTTTATTGTTAATTTATAGGGTATCCTACCCTGAAACCATATTCCAACTTTCTGGAGTTCCCTTTATGGCTTTCAAAGTGGTAGCCCTTTACGGAAACCCTACGGCCGATGGGATCCCTTAGGGAGTTTGTCTATTTCTGGGTCCTGCATCCTAAAGGACCCTGAGTTCCTACATAGTACAAAGTCTTAATGGCTGCAAACTCAACTTTTCAACTTTCGGGGTTCTTATAAGATAGTCGATTCTGAAAGTTTCAACTTTTATATCCTTGGGTTTTGGGCCAGTAAGAAGTAACTATCGTGGTTTGGGTAAGTACCCCCCAATACAGGTACTTAGGACCCTTTAGCAATGGGCAGATCTTCAGATAGAGACTTTCCGACCGGTGAAGTCCAAGGAGCCAGCGAAGTAGCTGGTCTAAGGTTATGGTTTAGCGTTTAGGGATATAGTAGTTTGGGGTTTGGAGTTTAGGGGTTATGTTTTAGGGTTTAGGGATATAGTAGTTTGGGGTTTAGAGTTTAGGGTTATGGTTTAGGGTTTAGGACCCGAAGGTGTGAAACTGCTGGGGTTTTAGGGTTAGTTAGCCCTATCCGTCCTGACACGCTTAAGTTGCGTGCTTAAGTCGAGAATCACGGGATGATGAGTGAATGGTGCTTTGTTGACATGAGCGAGACTTAAACAGAGCTACAAGTAAACAACGCAATTGTCATGCCTGGCTGAGGAGTTTACGGTGTACGGCTTAGGATTTTGAATCCCAGTAAAGGTAGTGCTGTGGGTCTGTGCTTGTATGGCTGCATGTCCACATACATATATGCAGGCAGACATGCTACATATATCTTTACATTATATATTTATATATATTTATATATACACACACATATTTGTATCTGTAGATATACGGTAACACACATGCACGTACACAGGTATGTGTTCGTGCATGTGCATGTGTACTTACATCACATGTGCTGTGCGCTAGTGTGTGTAGTCAGCAGCTATTTACTATTTACTGCGTGGGGGATTGATCTCGATTAGGTTGCTGCTCTCCCCACCAGAGCTGTAATGAATGTAGGTGTGGCTGGCTTGCACTCTCCACAGACTGGACCCTGTCTCTCTCTCACACTTCCACACGTGCGATCCTATGCAGGCAGAACCGGCGGCCGTTCCTTTTGCACTCACTGCCGGCGGCGGTTCGTCTGTGCAACGGGATAGCTCTGATTGCTCAGGATAGAAGACACTTATAGCACTTAGCTATGGGCATTGACTTGAGCCAAACGTTGCGTGGGCGGTCACATAGAAAGGTAAAGATGAGGGACGCGTAGCGTGCCCCCTTAGAGTCGAGGGACGCGTAGCGTGCCCCCTTCTCTTGCACTTTACACGGTCATGCTCACAGCTCTTATAGTGACACCTTAGAACTTGACAAGGCATCGCAGTCCGTTCGCACCCCCCATGAGTTGCGTCTCCGACGCTGCTCACCCGGAAGATGGCACGATAGGACAACAGAAAATGTTCCGCCGCAACGTTGACATTGAAAATCAGAGCTTTGCATCCCAATTAGAAACGTTGTGACACTCATCTACGTCAGTAACGATCCCCTGAAATGGCAAACGAATCAGGCGTCACCGAAGAAAGAAGCATTCGCGATGGCATTCCATGGGCGAAGCTCAGAGGTCACGAACTGATAGGCGAGGAAGACCAAGCGTTGATTCATCTCCATCTTCGCGTGGTCGCAGGATCGCGGTCCCAGGGCCGGAGGTTTTCCTCTGGATACTGTTCCCTTTGCTTTCCTTTGTCCTTGCCTTTGTTTCGCCCTTTGCCGGCGGTGTAGTCATAGTAGGTGTTGGCGTTCCAGCCTCCATGCTGTTCACCTCCGGTTCTCTCACGCCCTTTTGAAGGTCCCTTGGCCGAAGAAGCGCTTGCACGTTCCTCCGTAGTGACAGGCGTGTCCAGGATGGAAGTACCACCTGGAGGGAGATAGTCAGCGGCCGAAATGTGATGTAGGGCTTCAGTACGTTTGGTCGTCGGGTTTTGCTGTCTCTCAGCCTTGGATCTGACCAATCTGTCCATGAAATGCGCAGGCATTTGCACATTGTGGTCCACCAGCAATCCAATGGTCTGGACTGAATGATCGGCATGAGTCAGCAGGATACCGACGGGGTCGATGTACAAGAAGTCCACCGGTCCAGTTGGCGTTGGTCGTAATGTGGGAACCTGATTAAGAAAGGGGGGGAGCCCCCCCCCCCCCGCTATCAAGGTCACAAGGTCGGACACCTCGCCCCCAAAACCCCCGAAACGATTAAGTGGAAGAACCTTGTTGGGGGGGTTTGGGGGAAACCTTGTTCAAGGTCCCGGAGAACCTTGTTTGGGGACCAGTATAGTAGTGTAGTAGTACAGTAGTAGTACAGTAGTAGTACAGTAGTAGTACAGTAGTAGTACAGTAGTAGTACAGTAGTAGTACAGTAGTAGTACAGTAGTAGTACAGTAGTAGTACAGTAGTAGTGCAGCAGTAGTAGTACAGTACCAGTGGACCCTTCTAATGGGGGGGTGGGCATGGGGGTTTATTCAAGGTCAGGTTTTTCCGGGCGAGATCGGGTGAGCCTGTCTAATTGGGGGGGTGGGCATGGGGGTTTATTCAAGGTCAGGTTTTTCCGGGTGAGCCTGTCTAATTGGGGGGGGTGGGCATGGGGGTTTATTCAAGGTCAGGTTTTTCCGGGCGAGATCGGGTGAGCCTGTCTAATTGGGGGTGTGTAGCCAAACTCCGCGCTATTTTGGGGTTGAACGTTTAAAGCAATACAAGACCTTGTTTGGGGAATTGGGGGAAACCTGTTCGAGGGAAAGCTAATCCATATTGATTTATTAATTAGTATACTACTAGTTACTAGTACAGTAGTAGTACAGTTGTAGTACAGTAGTAGTACAGTAGTAGTACAGTAGTAGTACAGTAGTAGCACAGTAGTAGTACAGTAGTAGTACAGTAGTAGTACAGTTGTAGTACAGTAGTAGTACAGTAGTAGTACAGTAGTAGTACAGTAGTAGTACAGTAGTAGTACAGTAGTAGTACAGTAGTAGTACAGTAGTAGTACAGTAGTAGTACAGTAGTAGTACAGTAGTAGTGCAGCAGTAGTAGTACGGGGGGGGTGGGCATGGGGGTTTATTCAAGGTCAGGTTTTTCCGGGCGAGATCGGGTGAGCCTGTCTAATTGGGGGTGTGTAGCCAAACTCCGCGCTATTTGGGGGTTGAACGTTTAAAGCAATACAAGACCTTGTTTGGGGAATTGGGGGAAACCTGTTCGAGGGAAAGCTAATACATATTGATTTATTAATTAGTATACTACTAGTTACTAGTACAGTAATTAGTAGTACAGTAGTAGTACAGTAGTAGTACAGTAGTAGTACAGTACCAGTAGACCCTTCTAATGGGGGGGTGGGCATGGGTGTTTATTCAAGGTCAGGTTTTTTGCGGGCGAGATCGGGTGAGCCTGTGTAATTGGGGGTGTGTAGCCAAACTCCGCGCTATTGGGGGGTTGAACGTTTAAAGCAATACAAGACCTTGTTTGGGGATTTGGGGGAAACCTGTTCGAGGGAAAGCTAACTAGTACTATAGTAGTACAGCAGTAGTAATTACATTAGTAGTACAGTAGTAGTACAGTAGTAGTACAGTAGTAGTACAGTAGTAGTACAGTAGTAGTACAGTAGTAGTACAGTTGTAGTACAGTAGTAGTACAGTAGTAGTACAGTAGTAGTACAGTAGTAGTACAGTAGTAGTACAGTAGTAGTGCAGTCGTAGTACAGTACTAGTAGTCCAGTAGTAGTACAGTAGTAGTACAGTAGTAGTACAGTTGTAGTACAGTAGTTGTAGTAGTAGTAGTAGTAGTAGTAGTGGTAGTGGTAGTGGTAGTGTAGTAGGGTAGTACAGTAGTAGTACAGTAGTAGTACAGTAGTACACTTGTGGCATAATAGTAGTACAATAGTACAGTTGCAGTAAGGTAGTGGTACAGTCGTATTACAATAGTATTGATAAGGCTATAATGAGGCTTTAATAAGGCTTTGAGAAGGGTTTGATAAGGCCGTAATAAAAGGGCTTAATAAGGCTGTAATAAGGCTTCAATATGGCCTTAATAAGGGCTGAATAAGGCTGTGATTAGCCTTAATAAGGGCTTAATAAGTCCTTAATCAGCTTTTTAAAAGCTTTAAACAAGGCTGTAATAAGGCTTCAATACGGCTTAACAAGGCTTATAAGAGGCTTATTAAGGCCTTATTAAGCTCTTATTATAGCTTTATTAACCCCTTATTAAAGCCATATTGCTTTTTTATTAAACCCTTATAAAAACCTTATTAAGCCCTTATTAAAGCCTTATTTAAGGCTTATCAGAGGCTTATTAAGCCCTTATTAAAGCTTTATTAAGCCCTTATTAAAGCCTTATTAAGCCCTTATTAAAGCCATATTAAAGCTTGATTTAAGGCTTATAAGAGGCTTCTTATTAAGGCCTTATTACGCCCTTATTATAGCCTTATTAAGCCCTTATTAAAGCCAGAAAAAGAGCTTTATTTAAGGCTTATAAGAAGCTTATTAAGCCCTTATTACAGCCTTATTAAGCCCTTATTAAAGCTTTATTAAGCCCTTATTAAGGTCAAAGGGTCCAAAAATGACACCACCGGGGTTTGAGCCCGCGCCCTTTTTCCAGAAGGGCTTGTAAGCCATATGCTTTCTCGCTGAGCTATGGGCGACTAGACAAGGTTGGGGGCGGCTGTTCAGTTCGGCGTTTGGGTTTGGTCGCGGGCTCAATCTCCGGCGGTGTCATTTGGGTTCTTTCCCAACCGGAATCGAAATTTTGAAATGACCAATTACTGCACTACTCGTCATCACTGCACTCCTGCCAAGTACTGCACTACTGGTCATTGCTGCACTACTGCCAAATACTGCACTACTGTCAATTGCTGTACTACTAATTACTGCACTGCTGCTAATTGCTGTGGAGGTATTGTGGAAGTGTTGTGGAAGTGTTGTGGAGGTGTTGTGGAGGTGTTGTGGAGGTGTTGTGGAAGTGTTGTGGAAGTGTTGTGGAGGTGTTGTGGAGGTGTTGTGGAGGTGTTGTGGAAGTGTTGTGGAAGTGTTGTGGAAGTGTTGTGGAGGTGTTGTGGAGGTGTTGTGGAAGTGTTGTGGAAGTGTTGTGGAAGTGTTGTGGAGGTGTTGTGGAGGTGTTGTGGAGGTGTTGTGGAATTGTTGTAGAAGTGTTGTGGAAGTGTTGTGGAGGTGTTGTGGAGGTGTTGTGGAAGTGTTGTGGAAGTGTTGTGGGTGTTGTGGAGGTGTTGCTTGAAACTGGCCGAAACTTGCTGATGTTGGATGATATTGCTGGATGAAACTGGCTGATCCTGTACTGACTGATGCCAGCTGATACTGGCCAACAGCTTGGCTGAGCCTGGATGATATTGGCTGAAACTGGCTGATCCTGGCTGATACTGGCTGAAACTGGCCTTGGCTGAGACTGGCTGAAACTGGCTGATACTTGCTGATGCTGGCTGATATTGGCTGATTCGGGTTGAAATTGGCTGATCCTGGCTGATATCGGCTGATACTAGCTGAAACTGGCTGATACTTGATGATGTTGGATCATATTGGCTGATCCTGATATTACTGATGCCAACTGATACTGGCCAAACAGCTTGTGATGCTGGCTTGTCTTGGCTGATACTGTCTGATACTGGCTGAAACCGGCTGATGCTTGCTTGATGCTGGCTGAAACTGATCCTGGCTGATATTGGCCGATATTGGCTGATACTGGATGGTTTTGGCTGATCCTGGCTGATACTGGCTGATCCTGGCTGATACTGGCTGAAACTGGCTGAGACTGGCTGAAACTGGCCGATACTTGCTGATGCTGGATGGTATTGGCTGATCCTGGCTGATATTGGCTGAGCTGAAACTGCATGATACTGGATGATACTGGCTGATGCCAGCTGATACCGGCCAACAGCTTGGCTGATCCTGGCGATGCTCGCTGATATTGGCTGATACTTGCTGATGCTGGATGGTGCTGGCTGTATTTGCTGATACTGCCTGGCTGAAACTGGCTGATACCGGCTGAAACTGGCTGATACTGGCTGAAACTGGCTGATACTGGCTGAGACTGGCTGAAACTGGCTGATACTTGCTGATGCTGGATGATATTGGCTGATCCTGGCTGATATTGGCTAACACTGGCTGAAACTGGCTGATACTTGCTGATGCTGGATGATACTGGCTGATCCTGGCTGAGACTGGCTGATATTGGCTGAAACTAGCTGATACGGGCTGAAACTGGCTGATCCTGGCTGATACTGGCTGATACTGGCAGCTGAAACTGGCTGGCCTGAACAGCTTGGCTGATCCTGGCGGATGCTCGCTGATATTGGCTGATACTTGCTGATGCTGGATGGTACTGGCTGGGCTGATATGCCTGGCTGAAACTGGCTGATTGACTGGCTGATACTTGCTGGCTGATACTGGCTGCTGATGGCTGATACTTGCTGATGCTGGATGATATTGGCTGATGCTGGATTAAGCCCTTATTAAGGTCAAAGGGTCCAAAATTGACACCACCGGGGTTTGAGCCCGCGCCCTTTTTCCAGAAGGGCTTGTAAGCCATATGCTTGCTCGCTGAGCTATGGGCGACTAGGGAAGGTTTGGGGTGGAAGTGTTGGGTGGAATCGTGTTGTGGAGGTGTTGTGGACTACTGGTACTGTTGTGGCAATTGCTGTTGTGGAAGTGTTGTGGAAGTGTTGTGGAGGTGTTGTGGAGGTGTTGTGGAGGTGTTGTGGAAGTGTTGTGGAGTGTTGTGGAGGTGTTGTGGAGGTGTTGTGGAAGTGTTGTGGAAGTGTGTTGTTGGGAGGTGTTGTGGAAGTGTTGTGGAAGTGTTGTGGAAGTGTTGTGGAGGTGTTGTGGAGGTGTTGTGGAGGTGTTGTGGAATTGTTGTAGAAGTGTTGTGGAAGTGTTGTGGAGGTGTTGTGGAGGTGTTGTGGAAGTGTTGTGGAAGTGTTGTGGGTGTTGTGGAGGTGTTGCTTGAAACTGGCCGAAACTTGCTGATGTTGGATGATATTGCTGGATGAAACTGGCTGATCCTGTACTGACTGATGCCAGCTGATACTGGCCAACAGCTTGGCTGAGCCTGGATGATATTGGCTGAAACTGGCTGATCCTGGCTGATACTGGCTGAAACTGGCCTTGGCTGAGACTGGCTGAAACTGGCTGATACTTGCTGATGCTGGCTGATATTGGCTGATTCGGGTTGAAATTGGCTGATCCTGGCTGATATCGGCTGATACTAGCTGAAACTGGCTGATACTTGATGATGTTGGATCATATTGGCTGATCCTGATATTACTGATGCCAACTGATACTGGCCAAACAGCTTGTGATGCTGGCTTGTCTTGGCTGATACTGTCTGATACTGGCTGAAACCGGCTGATGCTTGCTTGATGCTGGCTGAAACTGATCCTGGCTGATATTGGCCGATATTGGCTGATACTGGATGGTTTTGGCTGATCCTGGCTGATACTGGCTGATCCTGGCTGATACTGGCTGAAACTGGCTGAGACTGGCTGAAACTGGCCGATACTTGCTGATGCTGGATGGTATTGGCTGATCCTGGCTGATATTGGCTGAGCTGAAACTGCATGATACTGGATGATACTGGCTGATGCCAGCTGATACCGGCCAACAGCTTGGCTGATCCTGGCGATGCTCGCTGATATTGGCTGATACTTGCTGATGCTGGATGGTGCTGGCTGTATTGGCTGATACTGCCTGGCTGAAACTGGCTGATACCGGCTGAAACTGGCTGATACTGGCTGAAACTGGCTGATACTGGCTGAGACTGGCTGAAACTGGCTGATACTTGCTGATGCTGGATGATATTGGCTGATCCTGGCTGATATTGGCTAACACTGGCTGAAACTGGCTGATACTTGCTGATGCTGGATGATACTGGCTGATCCTGGCTGAGACTGGCTGATATTGGCTGAAACTAGCTGATACGGGCTAAAACTGGCTGATCCTGGCTGAAACTGGCTGGCCAACAGCTTGGCTGATCCTGGCGGATGCTCACTGATATTGGCTGATACTTGCTGATGCTGGATGGTACTGGCTGATCCTGGCGATATTGCGCTGAAACTGACTGAAACTGGCTGATCCCGGCTGAAACTGGCTGATACTTGCTGATGCTGGATGATACTGATATTGGCTGATGCTGGATTAAGCCCTTATTAAGGTCAAAGGGTCCAAAATTGACACCACCGGGGTTTGAGCCCGCGCCCTTTTTCCAGAAGGGCTTGTAAGCCATATGCTTGCTCGCTGAGCTATGGGCGACTAGGGAAGGTTTGGGGTGGCTGTTCAGTTCGGCGTTTGGGTTTGGTCGCGGGCTCAATCTCCGGCGGTGTCATTTGGGTTCTTTCCCAACCGGAATCGAAATTTTGAAATGACCAATTACTGCACTACTGGTCATCACTGCACTCCTGCCAAGTACTGCACTACTGGTCATTGCTGCACTACTGCCAAATACTGCACTACTGTCAATTGCTGTACTACCAATTACTGCACTGCTGCTAATTGCTGTGGAGGTATTGTGGAAGTGTTGTGGAAGTGTTGTGGAGGTGTTGTGGAGGTGTTGTGGAGGTGTTGTGGAAGTGTTGTGGAAGTGTTGTGGAGGTGTTGTGGAGGTGTTGTGGAGGTGTTGTGGAAGTGTTGTAGAAGTGTTGTGGAAGTGTTGTGGAGGTGTTGTGGAGGTGTTGTGGAAGTGTTGTGGAAGTGTTGTGGAAGTGTTGTGGAGGTGTTGTGGAGGTGTTGTGGAGGTGTTGTGGAATTGTTGTAGAAGTGTTGTGGAAGTGTTGTGGAGGTGTTGTGGAGGTGTTGTGGAAGTGTTGTGGAAGTGTTGTGGGTGTTGTGGAGGTGTTGCTTGAAACTGGCCGAAACTTGCTGATGTTGGATGATATTGCTGGATGAAACTGGCTGATCCTGTACTGACTGATGCCAGCTGATACTGGCCAACAGCTTGGCTGAGCCTGGATGATATTGGCTGAAACTGGCTGATCCTGGCTGATACTGGCTGAAACTGGCCTTGGCTGAGACTGGCTGAAACTGGCTGATACTTGCTGATGCTGGCTGATATTGGCTGATTCGGGTTGAAATTGGCTGATCCTGGCTGATATCGGCTGATACTAGCTGAAACTGGCTGATACTTGATGATGTTGGATCATATTGGCTGATCCTGATATTACTGATGCCAACTGATACTGGCCAAACAGCTTGTGATGCTGGCTGAAACTGATCCTGGCTGATATTGGCCGATATTGGCTGATACTGGTTGATATTGGCTGATCCTGGCTGATACTGGCTGATCCTGGCTGATACTGGCTGAAACTGGCTGAGACTGGCTGAAACTGGCCGATACTTGCTGATGCTGGATGGTATTGGCTGATCCTGGCTGATATTGGCTGAGCTGAAACTGCATGATACTGGATGATACTGGCTGATGCCAGCTGATACCGGCCAACAGCTTGGCTGATCCTGGCGATGCTCGCTGATATTGGCTGATACTTGCTGATGCTGGATGGTGCTGGCTGTATTGGCTGATACTGCCTGGTACTGGCTGAAACTGGCTGATACCGGCTGAAACTGGCTGATACTGGCTGAAACTGGCTGATACTGGCTGAGACTGGCTGAAACTGGCTGATACTTGCTGATGCTGGATGATATTGGCTGATCCTGGCTGATATTGGCTAATACTGGCTGAAACTGGCTGATACTTGCTGATGCTGGATGATACTGGCTGATCCTGGCTGAGACTGGCTGATATTGGCTGAAACTAGCTGATACGGGCTAAAACTGGCTGATCCTGGCTGAAACTGGCTGGCCAACAGCTTGGCTGATCCTGGCGGATGCTCACTGATATTGGCTGATACTTGCTGATGCTGGATGGTACTGGCTGATCCTGGCGATATTGCGCTGATACTGACTGATACTGGCTGAAACTGGCTGATACTGGCTGACCTGGCTGATCCCGGCTGAAACTGGCTGATACTTGCTGATGCTGGATGATACTGATATTGGCTGATGCTGGATTAAGCCCTTATTAAGGTCAAAGGGTCCAAAAATGATACCACCGGGGTTTGAGCCCGCGCCTTTTTTTCCAGAAGGGCTTGTAAATCATATGCTCGCCCGCTGAGCTATGGGCAACTAGAAATGGGGGCGGCCGTTCACTCGGTTGTTTGGGTTTGGTCGCGGGCTCAATCTCCGGCGGTGTCATTTGGGTTCTTTCCCAACCGGAATCGAAATTTTGAAATGACCGAAACCGTGCAAACCCACCCATTCCCGCTTGCCCATTTCCACACGAATACTAGATCCGTGCAAACATACAAGGAATCCATTAAATCCGTGCAAAGACACATTAAGCCCGTGCCAAATACACACTAAATCAGTGCAAATACACCTGCAACTGCCACCACCTGCCACAGTACTGGAAATGCGTCGTTTCGGCTCCTGGCTGGATTGTGCTTGCTTGTAGTACAACTTTAGTACTGGAAATGCCTCGTTTCGGCTCCTGCCTGGATTGTGTTTCTTGTAGTACAATTTTATTGCTGGAAATGCCTCATTTCGACTCTTGGCTGCATTGTGCTTGTGCTTGTAGTACAACTTTAGTGCTGGAAATGCCTCATTTCAGCTCCTGGCTGGATTGTGCGTGGACTGTGCTTGCTTGTAGTACAACTTTAGTACTGGAAATGCCTCGTTTCGGCTCCTGCCTGCATTGTGCTTGCTTGTAGTACAACTTTAGAATAGGAATTGCCTCGTTTCGGCTCCTGCCTGCATTGTGCTTGTGCTCGTAGTACAACTTTAGTGCTGGAAATGTATCGTTTCGGCTCCTGGCTGGATTGTGCACTTGCTTGTTGTTCAACTTCAGTACTGGGAATCGTTTCGGCTCCTGTGGATTGTCCTTGCTTGTAGTACAACTTTAGTACTGCAAATGCCTCGTTTCGGCTCCTGCCTGCATTGTGCTTGTGCTTGCTTGTGGTGCAACTTGTGCTGGACATGCCTCGTTTCGTTTCCTGGCTGGATTGTGTGCTTGCTTGTAGTGCAACTTTGGTGCTGGAATGCTTCGTTTCGGCTCCTGAATGGATTGTGCTTGCTTGTAGTACAACTTTAGTACTGGAAATGCCTCGTTTCGGCTCCTGGCTGGATTGTGCTTGCTTGTAGTACAACTATAGTACTGGAAATGCCTCGTTTCGGCTGCTGGCTGGATTGTTTCTACTACTACTACTACTACTACCACTACTACTCTTACTGGTATTGCTACTACTTCTCATCGCCACTGTCATCATCACCAAGCTCATCGTCATCTAACCGTGATCATCATCATCATCATCGTCGTCAAGCTCATCAAAACCTTCATAATCATCATCATCTTCATCAATAGAAATTGCAAGTAAGATTACAACCCCCTACTTATAAAAAAGCACATTTGGAGGTTTTTTTGAGGGGATCCTGTTTAATCAGAGGACGGCTAATTACTGTGAAGGATTGGATCCTCTTTAACCAGGGTGGTAACCTTTAAGAATTATTCAGGGTTCATAACAAGGGTTGGGGAGTGTGGGGATTCAGGGTTCATCACAAGGGTAGGGGAGTGTGGGGGTCCTGCTTGATCAAGGGTGGTAAGCTAAAAATTTAATAGTAGGGGGCTAGTTGCTGTGAGGGATTAGAACCTATTTAAAAGAATTATTCAGGGTCCATAAGAAGGGTTGGGTGGTGTGGGGTCCTTACTAATCAGGGGCTGTAAGCTAAAAAATTAATTAGGGGGGTGCTGGTTGCTGTGAGGGATTAGACCCTTTTTAATCAGGGGGTTATCTTTAAGAATTATTCAGGGTCCATAAGAAGGGCTGGGGGCTGTGGAGTCCTAACTAATCAGGGGCTGTAAGCTAAAAATTTAATTAGGGGGGTGCTGGTTGCTGTGAGGGATTAGACCCTTTTTAATCAGGGGGTTATCTTTAAGAATTATTCAGGGTCCATAAGAAGGGTTGGGGGCTGTGGGGTCCTAACTAATCAGGGGCTGTAAGCTAAAAAATTAATTAGGGGGGTGCTGGTTGCTGTGAGGGATTAGACCCTTTTTAATCAGGGGGTTATCTTTAAGAATTATTCAGGGTCCATAAGAAGGGTTGGGGGCTGTGGGGTCCTAACTAATCAGGGGCTGCGAGCTAAAAAATTAATTAGGGGGGTGCTGGTTGCTGTGAGAGATTAGACCCTTTTTAATCAGGGGGTTATCTTTAAGAATTATTCAGGGTCCATAAGAAGGGCTGGGGGCTGTGGGGTATCCTGTCTAATTGGGGGGACATTTTATTTATTTCGGGTTCAATTGAAAGTCAATCAAATTGTTTCTGTGGATGGAACGAGCCTGTCTAATTGGGGGGGTTGTTTTTTCAATTTTTTATCCTTATTTGGGGTTCAATTAAAACACATACAAATCTGACCCCAACACCCGGCCCGTGCCATTCTAATCAGGGGAATTTCCTAATCAGGTTCCTACATTAGCACTGAGAATTGTTGGTGTCCTGTCACCATCGGAATCACCTCGCACAGGACCTTCAGGCAACAGAAGTGCATAGCCTTCACATCTTCATCCCTGTTGCTCTTCAAGTACGTAGTAGGGTTGAAGTTGTCCCTGCCAATTCCCATCATGTTGGCTCCCCGTGTAAGCAGCGAAAGCATCTGATTCGTCCGGAAGCGCTTCAAAGTGTAAGTCCCGTTGGGATCGTACTGCTTGAGGTTCTCAGGCTCCTTGGCAAAGCGAATGATCTCCTCATCAGTCACATCCCTGCTCACACCCGTCTCTCTGTCCACTACAGCCAAAGATCCCCACTTTCCGAGCACATCATAGCGTTGGCCAAGTGCGAAATTCTCCTTCATCTGAAACAACGGCATAGTAGCCCACTTCGCGAATCCTGACCAAGCCTTGTAGATGGTCCTGCATACCACGAATGCCATATACGAAAGAGCGACCATGTTGGCGTCAATGCAATGGGCATTTCGCTTCCCTGAGTAGTAGGATGGCTGCATGGCGGTACGTGCGAGTTGTAGTTCAGGATCGATGTTCAAAGACTGGCCGGCGATGAGGACGGGACGTCGTTCCTGTGCAACTGCATCTGGTACTGCGTCATCAAAGTCCTCTCCTGGCTCTGTGTCCATTTCTTCATCAGGTTCCTGTTCTGGATCGTCCTCCGCGATGACAGATGGTTCTGGGATTTCCTCAGGTTCCGCAACGGTCTCTACCTCCATGGCTTCCTGCTCCTCTTCGGGCGCCTCAGGCACTGCTGCTGCCGCGGCTTCCATTGTCTGAGCAATGAAGTCACTGGGGATCTCCGTAGGAGTCTCCCGTTGTGGAGAACCTTGGTAATATCCGCTAGAAACGAATTGTGACCAGCAAGACGTGCATCGGGAGAAGCATGCTGGAACGATGTTGTAGCATGCCGGGCACACCCTCATTCTCCTTCCATCCTCGTCTCTGCGTAGGTCTTCGGGTCGCCAATTCTTGATGACAAACTTGATCCCTTTGTCCATGTAGTGATGCCGAACCGTGTTCTCCCTGTGGGACTCCAGGACAGTCGTAAGGTCTCGAATGATCTGCTCCTTGCTGGTGTCGTGGGGTCCAGGAGGCATCTCGCAAAGCAATTCCATGATCTTGCTTGGCGTTCGGTATCTCTCGAACTCAGGGAGCAAAGGTGATGCATTGTAGTCCAACACCATCTCTTTCTCCAACCGTTCATCGTAGATCTTTTCCACCAGAGCGAAAGAGTGTGTGTCTTGAGGGTTCGGGACGCAAAACCATACCTCCTTGACGAACTGGAACGGTATCGTTCGGCCAACGATCATGATGCCGCTGTCTGTGATACGTCCATCTTCTCGTGCAAGGTCCTGCGATGGGACATGGAGGACCGCCAGCGGCATGTGCTTGGCATCTCGTCCATGTACCCGCATCTTGGTCGTCGCATTCCGGTGATCGAACGGTGCAAACACCCCCCAATAGCTGTGGAGTCTGCCGCCTTGGTTGCCTCGAAATTGGCGCCTATGGTCGAAGTCCCCGTCGGGGTCCTCCGAACCAGGCATGATGCCTTGCGTGACAATGGAATCCAAGTTGCGGCATGCCGTAGCGTGGAACGCGCCTCCAAGACGTTGCAAGAGGGTCATAGATGGAGATATTGCGAACCTGTTCTTGTCCAACTGAAGCAAATTGTTCTGGGGATCTGAGTGCGCAGAGTGACCACTTGTAGCCCGAACTGCCCATGGCTTCACCCAGCCGTTGCAAACGTTCAGGTACCTCTGGCTGTGCCGGCAACGATCATTGTTCTGGATCTCCGTGATCTGGTCAGGAATCGATACCAACATGTTCGAACCTGCGGATCCAAGAGTTTCCACGCCGGGGTCCTTCACTCTCACTCCCAGGAACTGCAACCGAATCTTGGCCTTGTGGCGTTTCGTGGCTGCGAGCATGTTCCCTTGGAACAATAGCTGAAGTCTTTCATTGTACACTCTCTTCCTCTGTTGCTCATCGGTCCTTGAGACCGCTTCGGTGATGCGTCTGCTGTCATGGGTCCATAGTTGCTCATGCCTCACCAAATCCTCGATCAGCACCCACCCTCCTTCATCACATCGAATGACGCTGCTGAATGCCACCTGGCACCTGTTGTCAAGCCATTCCGAGCCTGGGCGCCTGGCAATTCTGTGACGCAGGTCAGATTGAATGCATGATAGCGCCCAATCCGCGTTCCTTCTGCGATGATGGGTGATGTTGCGAAGGACAACTTCGTTCACGATGTCCCATCGATTGTGGATGAAGCTTGCACCCTTGGTTGGGATCAGGTCGAGAATCCCGCACCGGATTGGCCTTCCGCCGCCGATGCATTCGTAGCCTGCATTGGTGTAGCCCTGAATAGTGTCATCATATTCAAAGCTAGGACGGTCTCCTCGTTGAGGTAGGCGTCGGTCGCGATGGTCCGAAAGCTGCTCAATGAGGTCCACCACCCGCTGGCTATTCTCTGGTCCCATGTCCTGCAGTGGTACGCCACAAGCATCATGTAGGCCCCGACGGTTCTCCACATCCGTGCAGAGATTGTGTTTGTTCTCATAACGGATCAAGACCACATCACCCCGTACGGCTTCGCCTCCGCGTCGCGGTCGGGCTTTGGCCTTGGGTCGTCGGTCCGAGGATGCAACACTCACATGGTCTGTGGTGTCAACGTCCATTGGCTCAGCTTCTTGTGGAGGTACTCGACGTGGATATCGAAGAAGGCTTTCCTTGATGATCTGGATGCCTCGAAGTACCAGATCCCGGGTCGCAGCATTTTCCGTGCAATTGGACAAATGGTGTTGATCACTGCCACAAGCGATACAGAACGTGAGGCGATCGCTTCCGACCGACATGTCGCCCTGAGCGAGTACTCCCACATAGTCCTGAAGCTGCGCGACAAATCCTTCACGAATCGTCTGCCTGGGATCAGGGTCTTCTGCGCCTTGTTCTTCTTCGGGTTGCGCATCCACATCTACATCCTGTGCAGGTATTGGTGGAGCAACGGAGAACCCTGGATCGTCCGTGACGTTGTCAGCGGCCTGTGTCTCGTCGGTTCTCGCAATCTCTACGGGGTAGATATCACCATCGACGATCACTGTGAAATCAATCACGAGGTCAGCGGACATGTTGTTGACGATCTCAGCGACTGCTTCATTCTTCTTGGGCGGTGTCCTTTTGCGCGGGGAGTCAACCGTGATCAGCTCGATAGCTTCGGCCGACGCGTAGCGGAAGAATGATCTTTCGATTCCCCTCACGCACGCATTTGCTCCCTCAAGGCCACCCCAATTCGGAAAATGACTTGGGTGTCTCATTGCAATTGTAAGAAGCCCGAGCGCCAGCTCCACCGTGTCACCCAGGAGTTCCTCCTTGGGCAAGGCTGACCCTCTGTAGCATTCTTGGCGCTCCTCCGGAGTCAAAAGCATTCTCATGAAACCAGCATAAGCGCAGTTCCCGGCATCGTAGTAGCAGATGTAGCATGTCTTGCCTTCGGAGTCGTATCCTCTGTCCCATGCCAACTGTTTGGCCTTTCCCCATGCCGCGTACTCGATGGCCTGACTGGCTGTGATTCGGAGACCACCGTAGTGAGAAACCGTCTTGCCAATGTCTTCGTAGACCACTTCCGCACAAGCTTTGAGGAACTCCTTGATGTCCATGCGAGGGTCCACAAATTGAAGCCTCAGGTCATAAAGGTGCTTTGCGCAAGCCAAGGTGTACTTCTGGGACGCGACTAAGTCATTGAAGGAGCCGATTTGATGCTGCATCTTCAAGGCTGAAGTATGCGCGCACCCAATGCAGTGTCCAGGATACCCGTTTCCAGTCGGCTTGAAGAAGGCCTGTGCGTAGCACTCAGCCAACTTCATTGCGTCACATCCAGGGCAATAGAACGTTCTCCCTTTGACATAGCCGGTGTTCGGGGTCGCGTAGGTGTCGATCCGGAACCAGTAGTGCCTGTTGTCGTAGTAGGCTTCGGGGACGGTCATGGCGATGTCAAAGTCCTGCCAGGTGACTGTGGACGATTCAGCGACCGTGTCACCCTGGGCACCCGACCTGATCTGTTGCTGCTGTTCTCCCGTGAACCATGTCTGCGAAATCTTGGTGGACGTCTTGACTTCACTCTTGTCCTCCCAAATCTCGACAAGCGACGGGTGAGCGACTGAGTCGGCGCGGACAGTTTCGTCCCATGAGCGAACTTTCGATGCCTCAACAAAGCACGTGGATACCATCTTCTCGCAGAACAGCTGCTTCTCGTAGATAGCGAGCCCAATTTGAACCTGACCCGATTGTCCGGTGCTGGCACCTTTTCGGCTGACAGTGTATGCACGCCTGATGACGCATGTTTCATCTGGCTGTACATTCTTGACCAAAACGAAGATCCATGAATCACCACGCATGCTCGGGCTCGCAACTCCAGTTCAATATACATTCCCAGCGCGTGGAAACCGTTGAACAGAGAAGCTTTGTGCTGAAGGTAATTGCTAGCTGCTCCAACGAACCGTAAGTCGTGGTTGATGTTGACAATTGGAGGGCGCGTGGTACGCTTCCCTGCTGCAATGATAGGGTCAACGTACGTCATCTTGAGCTGTCGCTGCAAGTCAGTGCGAATCGCTGCTCCGTCTCCGACCTCACTCATCGGAAAAGACATGTTCTCGATGAGGATTGCCTGGAGAGACAGATGGTAATGCAGTGTGACGGTTGCAAGCTGCTCTTCAGTCAAGCCATCCAATGTCGCATTCACAGATTCCAACGATCCTTTTGTGACTTGGAAGTTGTAGTTGGCACCTGTGGTGATCGACGGGCTCACAATGTAGATCTCGCTCCATCCATGCATGCCGAGGTTCTCTCTCACCGTGTGCGTTGATCCCCTGGTCCTTGCAACCATGTCAAAGTCCTGGACGAGGATTGTGCACTGAGAGCGCATAGTCGCGGCATCAGGTTTGCCACCCATACCCAAACTATTGCGAAATCCGTTCAGCGTGTTCATGGTGTTGATCCTTGCTTCTTCCGGAATGTCATCGTTGTCGACAAGATCGCTATCTGCCTCGATCATCACTGCCGAGGTAAGCATTGGAGGAGAAGGAAGATGCACGCATGATACCAATGCCAATGCATGGTACAGCCGTGAATACATCCGTAACCACACCTTTGTACTCAGCTTCACGTAGACCTTCAGGTTGAGACCCTTGTCATCATTTTGAGAGACGGAACGGATCCTTGCCAAATAGGTCACCAGTCTTCTGACGTAATGCTGAATCGGTGTGGTCCCCACGTCGTGGTTGGCCACAAACTTTGGCGTCTCATCAATGGCAGGTGGGTACTCGTCGTGATCACGGGTCGTCGTCAGCAAGATCGAACGACAGCCCTTCTCATCGATGTTGACATAATGGTACCAACTTTCCTGAGCGCCAGCGGGGATTGGAGCTTCCTCCCATGTCGGTTGCGATGGTTCCTCTTCCGGTTGCGAAGGCGGTTGTTGTGGAGGAGGTGCCGCAGAAGATGACGACGCCGATGCCGTTGCCTCGTCCGTCCTTGCCCTCTTTGGTCCGTGGCTAGGGGTGGCTCGAGGTCCGGCAGCGGATCCTTGCGATTGTTCCGGCGTTCTTCCATGCTCAGGGTGCACGATTCCTTCCGGTTCGAGGTTGCTTGCCGTAGGCATCGCAACTCTCCCCGTTGAGTATACCCAGCTAGGATGCCGTTGAAGGTTGGGCGGAAATAGGCCATCATCTTGCATAAGCGGATTTGGTGCCCTCATCTGTTGGAATTCCGCTTCCCATATGCCCAATGTGGCGCGTTTGGTAGAGCAGTCGACCACGTACCCAGATTCAACTCCGCATTGATTCCAGGTGTAGCCACGGAACGCATCCGGCAATTGGAAACCGTTCTTGTCCTGAGCTGCACATACGGCATCCACATGGTACTTGAGGAAAGCATACGTGGTGTAGTCGGAATCGGGGAGCACGTCGTTAGACCATCTGTAATGCGGGAGTCCAGTTTGTGGATCAATCCATGATACATAGGAATGAAGCACGTGGAGACAAACACTGAACGCCTGGAGTGAGTTCATCGCAAAGGCGAGCGGATGTCCCATGCCTTGAGGCAATGTGCGCATCATCAAAGCCAGCTGGTGAACGTTGATTGGCGTAGCGCCATCGTTGCCCGCTGCACATTCCTGGTTGTAGGTCCGAAGCCCATACCCAGTGTGCTTTGCGAACATGTACATCAGCTTGCACACCCTACATAACGTAGGCTCTCCCAACAGGTCGGATTGGTCAGGTGCTCTGCCTGACATAGGCAACTTGTGGTAGTAGTCCTGATTCACCGTATACCATTGTTGAATTCTCGTGTCTGTCACGGCCTGATAGGGCGTCTCCACGGAATTGATGAGAACGGCGAGATTGTAGTACACGTCCGCGCTGACGATGTTCCTGGTTGCAGTGTTCAAGTCGAACCGAACTTGTTTTCTTTCTTGTTCCAGTTCAACCACAGCCAACTTTGCATCATCGCGGATCACTTCCTCATCCACCATAAATCTTGTGATGGCATGAAACTTCCCTCCGTAGTCAGCAACAATGTGTTTGAGACCTCCACCAAACTTGATGACCATGGCGAGTATCTCCCCATAGGGTTTGTCCATGTACTCCTCCGGGGCAGCAAATAAGCAAGCCTTGAGGATTTCTCGGACTCGAATGGAAAGATCCCCTCCTGGCGACAGATTTGCACACGTGAACAGCAAGACCAACGGAGGTGCTTTGAAAGCTGCCCATGTGCGAATGAGATCATTGTCGACCACTTTGTCTTTCGTAATCTTTGGCGGGAGCGAAACGCTCTGCGACGAGTCCTCAGAATACATCTGCAGAAACTTGTGGAACTTCAGAAACGTCCGCATCATCCCACCAGAAGGGAAAACTTCTTCGTGGTCCACTCCTTCGAAGGCCAGCTCGTAGGCATTGTAGCTTTCAGCCATGGCTCGGGGTTCGGTCCTTCCTCCGTAGGAGAGAAGTCCCTACACCCTACTCGACTTCACGGTTCCGGGTTCTCCGTAAGAGGCACCCTTCCCCGATCCGTCTGGTCAGACCTTAGTTGTTCCTTAGTTGGGGCTGTCTAATAGCCCCTTCATCAGCGTCTACACACTGATGTTGCTGCCATGCAATGTCCTCAGATTCATGTGCATCGTGACTGACACTGACATGAGCTCGAACAAGGCTGCGAACATTCCTCGCAATCGACCGCCATGAAACATCAATGCGCTGCGACAAACTGCTCTTCGATTCATGGTCCAAGCAATCATCCAGTCTCACCATCAAACGATCCGCTTCAGGCATGTTAGAGAACATGATCCTGCGTCCACCACCATCGCCACCAGCACCAACATGATCATCAATCTTAACCTTCGTCACCTTGCCACTTGAAACAAGAGCATGCAACTCTGGCCAAGACCAACATGAACATGAAGAAGGCATGTCAAGCGAAAAATAGACGTCGGAAAATTCCGCACACTTCTTCAGCAGGCGTTTGAGAGATTTCAAGACACTTCTGAAAACCTTGTACTTCCCACCGGAACGTTTCTCACCCCCCACGCAAGCCCCTTCACTACTTCCAGGACCAGCACCTGATCGCAAAAGCGATGCCACGAATAGCACAGGTGTGCGCAGGTCATTCCGGCACGCATCCTTCATCGCACCGATAAGGCTGTCCTCATCGGCCTTAGAGCCAATCAGCTCCTTGCAAGTTATGCGAGCGCATCCCTTAGTGGACTTAGGCACGGCGTAGCCATTGCCCAAGCCACAGAGGTCAACAATCATGCGGTCGGGCTTTCGTCCACCAGCCTTCGACGGCATGGCTACCAATCTCCCATCGCCCGTTGCCTGAAATTTCAAGGCTTTAAGCAATCTCCTGGAGATTTGGCTAGTCAACTCGCATTTATCAGATCGATCCTTAGCGTCCGAATCGGTCATGTGCAAATGTTTGGACGAGCACACGTCAGACGACTTAGGATGCAACGCGACGTTTGCGGCAATGTACTCCCATTCATCCTTGCAGTAGCCGAGCTCAACGGCGGTTCCGGGAGATACAGGATCCCGAAAGGTATAACGTTGCCCGTGAGTGCATCCTTGGATCTTGATGCTCTTCCACATGGCATCTTCCTGAAGTCCCTTGTACTGCTTGGTTTCCTGGACTGGTACTCGAGGAGGTACTTCGATGATGATTTGGAACCCCCATGATGCCGCTCTGCGCGCAATTCTTTGGACGACCTCCCCCCATGGGTAGTCTGTCCGCAATTTGGCCCTTTCAGGGTTGTCAGCGATTTTCCGACTCAGCCACGAATTCTTGCCCAACACCCCTGCGCCAATGAAGATCACGGAGTTAGGGTTGTTTTTCCTTGCTTCCACCACATCGAAGAGGTAGGCACACATGGCGTCGTCAACTTCTCGCCCCATACTCAGAACATTTACTTGCAGCCCAGGGTCATAGTGAGAATCGGGAGCATGCTGCGCAATGCAATCCTTGCCTGGAGCATACTCATTCCACCAGTTCTCCTCATCGACTCCTACCAATGTCCACACCGTCACTGCCTTTGGAGCATCTTTGATAGTGATACGGTATTTCCACCGGCTGTAAGGATTCTTGTAAGTATGGACCAACCCTCCATCGTGGTCGAGGAATTGGATCACCAGGCCCTCCTTGGGTTTGTTTTCGGCGAAATTGACCACGTGAGGCACAATTGCTCCATCATATCCTTGATATTCCCTTTTCTGTTCAGCCGCATCATGCCATACATCCTCGTACACTGACGACCATTGGTCATAGCCGAATTGGGAGGCTTGACTTTTGGACTGGCCGTTGAAACAAAGAGGTAATGTAAAGCCCTGGTACCCCCCATGGATGGCACGCGCCAGTGTGACAACCACCGCTCGCCATTTGGCGGGCAGGGCGCGCACATAAGACTGGCCCAAAGGCGGTTCAGGAGGAGGCAAAAACGGCGGCGCAAGGACGTCCGCAATAGCGGCGGGGCGCAAATGCCCCCGTACCGGATGGTACTGAAACACAGCACGCTCCACATAGCGGTCGAACTTGCCCGGTTGATCAAGGATAGCAGCACGGTCCTCCATCTGGTGCCACTGCCCTTCACGAAGAATCCAAGTCGACCGAAGGTAACGACCAGGCGGCAACGCGGAAGGCGGCCCCCGCAACATGCGCGGGAACTTGACAACCAGGATGGGGTCCACACTGTCATGTTCTTGCAAGCCTTCCTTACTCGACAATCCAGCGCGATACAACACCTGAGGGAGGATCGGCGTCTGCGTGTAAGGAAAGCAAGGCACCTCGCTCTTGAACGAGTAATGCTGTTGGCCCTTCTCATCCGTGCTTTGTGTATGAGTAGGGCGCATCAGATCCATAATCTCTTGGGAGCCAATGAGGTCCGGCGGAAAAATGTTGATGAGCTGACACGCGTGTGTCCAGGACACAGAATCCTTGAACGACTTGGTGTGTATGTCCGCTGACATCTTGGCAGTGACCTCATAGGCAAGAGAAACGTAACCTTCCTGAAAGATAGAATGCATCCATCCAATGCAGATGCCGTGGGTACGTTCCAAATGACGCATAGTCGGATTCTTGCCCGTGCGAATCACCCCGATCATGGTCTGGTTGTCGTCGTAGAAGACGAAGTTGGGGTCTTGCCCCCCAAGCTGCTGCCACAACGTGATAGCAGGCAATCCAAGACGTGACATGGCAAAGTCGGCCGCGACAATCTCGGCCTCAGGTGTGGAATGACTCAAGCACCCCTGCCTTTTGCTAAGTCCCGCCAAGGGAAATCTTGTGTGAGAACCTTGAATGTGCAAGTGAGCACCGGAGGTAGATTTCAAACTTTCTCCACAACCTGCATAGTCCGCATCTGCAAACAGCCCGATGGACGAGTCCTCCAAGGAGTTCCCGACCCATCCAATCATCATGTGATGTTTGGACTGGTGCACATAGGCCATGAGATGATGAAGAAGAGCATCCTCCTTCTTGGTCCATTTCGTGATCTTGCGTGCGAGATTGTTGATACTGCGCAGAAGATCAAAGCGGCAAATGCGCGCGGCATAAAGCAATTTCATGAGAATGCTTGCTGCCTGCGGAGCAAGTGCACCGCGATTAGCCTCGTTGATCTCCTCTTCCTCTGGCGCCTTGGGAATAGGTGGAGGCGGAACAAGCCGACCATCCTTATCAACAGGCATGGTGTGTCCACACCACGTGCATCGATGGCTTTTACCTGACTGTGCCGGAGCGCGAGCTGGGTGATTCTTAGTCTCCTCAGCCGGACTCGGCGATGGTACCGTCTTGAATTTTGTCGGATCGAACCCAGTCACGTCGCAGTACTTCTTGACTGTCATGTCCAGGTACGTCTCCATGTCGTAGGTAACGGTCTGCACCTTCGTTTTGTCATGCAACGTTGCCTCGCCCTTGGAGATGCGACAACCCAGATACAAACCTAGTGGCGTTTCTTCTTCCAATCGAAGTTCTTGGCGCAGCATGTCCCAACCCTTGGGTAGGTTCTCTTTGGGCCCTGCCATCTTGAGATCATCCACGTAGATGACAAGTAAGAGCTTCATCTGCGGGTGGAAATACAATGATGGCCATTCGTCGCCAATCGGCTTGAATCCTACTTTCTGTACCGCGGTATGGCAATGTTGTTCCCACATGGTTCCTGCGTCAGGATGTCCGTACAGAGCTTTGATCAGGCGACACACAGGTCTACGGAATTTATGCCGTTTCGCAGATGGATGCCAGGCTTCATCAGGCAGTTCAACCCAACATGGAGTTCCCGATAATCTCGCCTGAATGTATGCTTGGATAGCATCCGCCATCTGGACATCGTTGCCAGGAAGGCATCCGTAATAATCTGCCCACCGTGAGGCGTCAAACGTAGCCGGGGAATTCCCCAAATCCTGAAACAATGCGGCTTCCATGTTCTGGTCTTTGACCTGATCACCGAGTAGTACACCTCGCCCTTTGAACTTCCTGGCAGGATCGTCCTCTTTGAGCTGATAGTTCTTCTCGTATATCAGTCCATGTACTCGCGCCATATGTACTTTCTCACCTTTCTTCTTTGCCTCAGCGACGACGTCGTCATATTCACGCGTAGTTGAGAAATCAAACACCTCTTGGTCCCACAATCCCTTCCATTCTTTCATGAAAGCTTCCATGGCCTTGGGGTTGTTGACCATCTCCTTGCGTGTGACGGGTCGAGTGACCATGGCATTGAAGCATGATCCTCCTGCATGATTCTTTTCCCGATGTACGTTTCTGTGAGAAGTCGTACACGGCATAGACGGAATCCAGTTATCATCCATGACCATATGCGCCGGAACAGCCGGCACGACGTCTGCCAAGAATTGTTCTTGTGTGTATTGATCCACATAGGACTGTGCCCAGGACCATCCATCGTCGTCATCAATGGACACGTTGAGTTGCAGATCAATTTCTTCACATGGAACAATCTTGGGAAAGATCATGTTGTCCAAAATCTTGGTGACTATTTCTTCCCTATCACAGCCTTCTTCCGGTCTTTCTTGGCAACTCGAGCTTTGTCTCGCTTTTCTTTCTTGTACGCTGCCTTCTTCTCCGCTTCGCTCATTTTCTTCCATGCTTCCGGAGAATAGGAATGGATAGGTCGCCGTGTAGGAAGAGTTCGTCGACCGTCGCTTCGGATCTTGTATGGAACTCCCCTTTTGTCGATCTTGCAGGCTTCACCATCATCGGTGAGATATACAATGCCGTCCCCTTTCTTCCCCGTACTCCAATGTTCAATCTCCTCGGGAGCCAACTTCTTTTCTTTCAAGATCTTGATAATCTCTCCAGGTTCTTCGATGTCTCCTTCGGGGATGAGTCTACCGGTTGGACCGACTTCGCGGGGCGATCGTCGATCTTTCCCAGTGACCTTTGGTTCAGAAGGAGGCGGTGCTGCACGTAGACCTAGCTCTTCGTCTAGTTCTTCGAGTCTTTTGTCTCCTATAGCATCAATAGCTTCATGTTCTGCTGACTTGAAGACTTCGCCAGACGGCTCCGTCTCTATGTCAGATGGATCTATGTCCTGTAAGTCGGGATCTTCTCCGGGATCCGGTGGAGGAAGAAGACCATCTTGATCATCATCATCCCCGTTGCCACCATTTCCTCCAGGCGGACCGTCATCCCCGTCATCGACGTCTTTTATCTCCTTGCCAGCGAGGTCAACGTTGTCCCTGAGTCCCTCAATGGTTGAGTTCATCCTCTCGTACTCGGCTTTCAGGGGAAACGTTATCTCCTCTGGGAAGTAGATAACTTCTGTCTCGTACGGTCTCATCAACTTCCTGGGAACAGATGCGTCCATCGACAAGTTCGCATTGGCAAATTCCTTCATGTCCCACACGCGATACTTCTTGGACCATCCTTGACCAGCAGTGATGATGTATCCGGCGAAAATGCCTGGGATCCCCTTTGGATCGAACTTGTTGCCATATGTCTTCGGCCTTGTATCCGTCGGCTTGAAGAAGACTTTGGCCCCAAATGGTATGGCTTTTCCCTCGAAGTCCTTTCCAGTCATACGTTTCCATGCTGAATCACCGTCGCCCTCCACGTCTTCGATGTTGAGGTTCTGCATCACGCAATTCAGCGCAAAAGACCAGTATTGGGCGGGTAATCCGGCGTGTAGCATGGATGCTGCGACTGTGTTGATCACTTCTTGATTTGATCGTTCAGCGAGTGAATTGTTACTGGGTTTCCCTGGAAGGGAATGATCTATCACGATCTTCAACTGCGCCATAGCTGAATCGAACTCTGGTGCTTCATCACTATACGCCATATGAATCTTGCGTCTTCCCATTAGGCGTCTGATGGCCATGACGACCTCGTCAGTGCTCCTTGAAGCCGTGGGAATCGCTGCGATCATTTTGGTGGCGATGTCTCTGATGACTAGAACTTCACGTGCTCCATCATCGAGTCCGATACCTGCTTCGGCGGCCTTGCGCATATCGAGGAAGTCGAACGTCACAAGATCTCCCCAGTGTTTGATCACACGTTGAAACGCACCTCGTTGTGTCCGCAAGTGCTTCATCTTCGCGCGTATGCACGATTCGCAATATGGATTGCGGTAGCGATGAGTACACAGATGTGCCAACGTCTTGGCTTCGGCTTTCAGTGTTCCGACTCTGGCCTTGCGGCTCGGCGCACCGTCGCCTTCCACATCAATGATCACCTCATCGTCACCGTCCAATGGAATTTCACCCACTCCTTTTCCTTCGTCGTCGTCCGGAGGTCGTCCGGCCTCGGACTCTGGCACTTCTTCTATAGGAGGTTCTTGGGGTTCAGGATCAGGAGGTCGTTCATGATCGTCACCTTCTTCTTCTGCTTCAATCTCGCTCGGTGCAGCTTCAGCGGCAGCTGCGACACTGACGTCAACATCACCCGCGGTTAGCACACCCTTGAAGATTTCGGTGATCGCTTTGGCCTCCGGATCATCATGAACAAGTGACTTGGAACTCCCGGCGCGAATGTACGGGATGTCACCGTTCACGAACAGAGATATCCTCTTGCCCTGCGGGTTGATCATGAATGGTTCCCTTCCGGGTGGCCACACAAACCCGTAGTTGAAGTTCATGCATCTCTTGCCTATGGAAAGCACCGACGGTGTGTCGTCCAACACATAAGCGTTGATCGGTTCTTCGAACGACTCAGTCTGGAAGTTCGACACGAGATCGGTATCGGTGATTCCATTTGCTGTCTGAAATGATATGGGCTCTGGAGTCACGAGTGTCTCGAGACTGTGCTTCTCGATCTTCTTCTGAGATATGAGGTCGTGGCCACACCCAGTGTCCATGAGAAACTTGATCTTCTTCTTGAGGATGACTGGTTGAACCATGCATTTGCATACACCTTGATTGATGATCCGTTTGCTGTGCGCAGCATCGAGTTCACGCTCAACGATGGAATCCTCACCGTCGTAGAAGGAAACTTCTTCCACCCGAGACGTTCCTGGGATTCGTACGAATGAAACTCGATCTCCGCATTGATCATCATCGTCGTCAACCATGTCTCTCATGATCTGTGCCCTCAATCTCGCTTTGTGCTTGGCGAATTCCAAATTCACGGCGCGATCCTCATCGTTGACAAGCGCTTCCATGTCGACGTACTTCACCTTCCGCTCTTTGTCCTTCTTCGATCTTCTAGGACACGAAGAAATGAACTTCACGTCATCGGCGAATGTCACATTACGCTTTATCTCTTTTCGGGTCGACGTAGTCGGTCCCGAGGATTCGTCGTCTGTTGAACAATCCGAATCAGCGTCGCTGTCAACGGATGGACAATCTGACTCCTCCTCATCTTGTCTTGAAGATCGCTTCCATATAGCCGGGGCTGATGGATTCCACCTTCGGCACAATCTGATGGCGGGTGCCGCAGGGAGCGCCTTGGCCTTGGCATTCGGCTTCGCTGGAGCTGCCTTTGCTTCGGATTTGGCTTTAGCTTTTGCCTTTGGTTCCGGAGCTGGGGTAGCTGCTGCCTCATGCTTGAAAGGACAATTCTCTCTTGAGCACGAGCCTGTGTTCTTGAACGAGTAGCATATCCTATTTCCTCCTCCTCCAGACGGACTTGGAGTTCTCGTCCTCGGCGTAAAGGGTCGCTCTGGAGTCTTCTTCGAGTGACTGAATGGGCACTTGTCACCATTTCGACACCCTGCATCTGTGAAATGGAACTTGCAGCGGATTTGCTTCTTGCTCTTGTCGCCTCTGTTGTCCGCTGACTCACTCCTCGTCTTCTTCTTGGGCTTTGGCTTGGTCTTCGCATGACTCTTCGCTTTGCTTTGAGGTAGTACAGGTGTTGCTTTATCCGGCTTGGTCGGCGAAGCCTTGACCTTTGCGGATGGAGCTGCGTTAGGCGTTGGTTTCTCAGGTACCTTGGCCGGTGCAGCAAGCAAATCCTTGCCCTCAAGCATCTGGCGCAAGCCAATTTGGGTCTGAGTGAGATTTGATTGTTCTCGTCTCCGCATGATGGTACGGTCGATGATCTTCATCAGATTGTCGTACGATCGGTCTTCATGATTGTAGGGCAAGTGTTCGTAGTGCATGCCCAACTCCATCTTCATTGCGGGCGAGTCCTTGATCTTGCTGTACAAGCAATCACGGAGAGCTGTTTTGGATGGTATGTCTTCTGGCCTCATCCGTCCCAGAACTTCCAACCACGTCTGCTTGAACGTATGAAGTTTGTTGTCGCCTTGGTACTGGAGCTTCACCAGATACTCGAGAGTGATGATCATGTCGAGACGATCGTGCGTTCGAAAACTTTCATACATCATCGCAATGATTTGTCGTCCTTTGATGATCTTCCCTTCGGGCCTGCTGATGTAATCGTTGGCCTTCCGGTTCACCTCCAGGTACAGATCAGCGATTTGTCACCACCAGCGCGTAGCATTGCGACCATGGCGATCCCCAATTTGACGTCTACGCTCTTGAACTTCTTGTGTCCTGAATCGTTCAGTGCTTCGACATCAGGGAATGGGTTGAACGCTGGTGCCAGCCATAACATCCAGTCCTCATGGTTTGGGTCGGCTGATGCTCCTAAGACATTCGCCGTGCATACGGATCGCCAGTTGTTGAGATGAGTGAGAGTAGGCCATGGAGGAACGGTCACTTTGTCGGCCTCCCTCCTGGAAATTCTCACCTCCGTGACTTCAGGATCTGCGTCTCCATCAGGATCACGCGCATGAGAGCCAGGATCCGATTCAGGTTTGCCTCCACCGCTTCTCTTCTTATCATCATCGTCATCATCAGGCGGATCTGGAGGGTCATACCCCGTGCCGGTTCCTTCATCATGCTCTCCCTCTTCGTTCTCGTCGCCAGCTTCGTCACCGTCATCGTCTCCGTTATCTTCCTGAATTGTTTCAGCGAATAATCTCCACTCATCACGATCAGCTCTGAGACGCTGTTCGGCTTTCTGGGCCTTGAGTACTTCGCTTCGCAGATCGGCAATCTTCTCCTCGTACCGTTCCGCGACCTCTTTCTCGATCTGACGTCTCCTTGCTTCATGGATATGGAATCGTCATAGGCAACAGGGGGACCAATGAGGTCGTTGCCCTTCGTAGATGCGGTGATGCCGTCGACACCAACAGGTCTTGAGGAGCTGGCAGATGCTGTGGACTTCGATCCCAACATCCCGCGATCCTCCAAGAGTTCGCGTAGCTGTCGATCACGCACGGCTGCCGCATCACTTTTCCCATGAAATCCGCTTGGTATGCCAAACAGAGTGGCTGCACTAGGCGTGGAACGCGCAAGTGCTGGGCTGCTAACACCTGGCACGTAGTGCTCGGGCATTGCATCCGCCACGATTGGCATTGAATTGCGGCCAGTGAAGAAGTTTCCACCGGTAAATGGAATTCCGTCCATCACAAGGTTCTTGTCCTTGTCCGATTCCGAGAATGCGAACTTCTCTTTGGCGACTGGACTAACTTGACTTGGGGACCGTATTTCAGGGGATCGTACCTCACCTCCTACGGAAAATGCAGGCACTACTTCCTTTCCTACGTGCTCCCAGCCAGACTCAGTAGTCCTCGAAGACATGGGCATGCTCGAAGGCCGTGTCGCTCCGCCATAGTTGGAGTTCCGCGCTGCCTCCAATTCGCTGCGTGTCCTCGCTTGAAGATCTTCTTGCGCTTTGAGTGTTTTCCTGAGTTCACTCAGCTCGTCGTGCAAGGTAGGCAATGCTCGCCTTGCATGATCTTCATTCTGATGAAGTCGGTCCTCTGCATCTTGCATCCTCCTCACAGCCATTTTGCGGTACTCTTCCTCTTCACCAAGACGTTCGCGAAGCCGAAGTCGTTCTTGATCAATGGCCGCGCTGTTCCCAGCTAGCCCTTGGATCTCGTTCACGGCCCGCAACTCCTGATTCTTGACTAAGTGGAATCGTTCCTGCATTGCTTGTAAGGCTTGTTCCGAACTTGCTGTGTTCGACCGGAGGAACAAGTTCTCTCTGGCATGTTCATGAAGTTCATGAGTCAGACGCTCATACTCACGTGCCATAAGCTCACCATCGCCTTGCGCTCTTGCCTCCAACTGCACAAAGTTAGTGGCTGCTTCCGTGCGGAACACGTGTAGCTGCTGAGCTAACTCCTCGGCAACGGCATGTGCTTGACGTTGTTGAGCAGAGTTCTGTTCATCCATGCGAAACAAAGCTGTTTCATAGTCTCGCTTCATCTCCTGATTGACATTGTTGATGTGCCTCATGGCTAAGCATGCATGGTCACGTTGTCGTTCCAATTCTTCAATGCGAATTCCAGATCCTTCATCTTCTTGTTGCATCTCCTTGATCTTGTCCATCAGGGTCTGGACAACTCCTTCGTACTCTTGCATCTGACTGCGATAGTACATCTGCTGCGCAAGGTTCGATGCTTCGAACTGTTGCGAAATCGTCAGCTCCTGATAAGCATTCGGACCATCGGCTATGGCTGGCGTGGTCACCGATGACGCATCACCACGTGCTGGAATAGTGTCCAGAGTCATATCCAGATCGTCAGCATCGCGTGGTTGATTGGTAACCATCCGATTCCAAGTCATGGACTTGTCACGCCCACGAGTAGCCGAAGTCCTCGATCGTGCTGAAGAGCTTCTCGAAGATGATGGTCTTGACTTCTTTTCCAAGGTCTTCACTCCTTTGTCCTTGGCCCTGGACGTAGTCCGAGGTGCCTGAAAACCAGACGCTTCGGCTCGTCGTTCTGGAGCCTTGCCCGTCCTCGAACCTGTGGATGTCGGACGCGAAGGCGTAGATGCTCTTGGTAGACTCTTTGCTTTCACCTTGGGAACTGCCTTTGCAATGGCAAGCGCAGAAGATTGACCTTTGTCATCTTCCGTGGAGCTATCAACGGATTGCACCACTGTGTCATCAGCTGTTGACTCACCAACGGCTGGCGCTGCCACATCGGCACCGAAAGTCATTGTCGTATCTTGGCTTGATCCCGAGTTCATTGTGGTCGTAGTAGATCAAGTAGTCGTTGCTGTAGAAAGGCAGAGCCGCGTACGGCTGATAACCTGCGTGGGGGATTGATCTCGACTATGTTGCTGCTCTCCCCACCAGAGCTGTAATGAATGTAGGTGTGGCTGGCTTGCACTCTCCACAGACTGGACCCTGTCTCTCTCACACTTCCACACGTGCAATCCTATGCAGGCAGAACCGGCGGCCGTTCCTTTTGCACTCACTGCCGGCGGCGGTTCGTCTGTGCAACGGGATAGCTCTGATTGCTCAGGATAGAAGACACTTATAGCACTTAGCTATGGGCATTGACTTGAGCCAAACGTTGCGTGGGCGGTCACATAGAAAGGTAAAGACGAGGGACGCGTAGCGTGCCCCCTTAGAGTCGAGGGACGCGTAGCGTGCCCCCTTCTCTTGCACCTTACACGGTCATGCTCACAGCTCTTATAGTGACACCTTAGAACTTGACAAGGCATCGCAGTCCGTTCGCACTAACACACACCTGTATGTACTAATGTACATAAACATGCATACCACCATATTAAAATACAAATCCTTTAACTCACTCATGAATTCAACTGTTAGAATTTCACGTGGTCAAGAGTAATAACAATACAAACATTCTTTCGAATGTATATCATCAATAATATGATAGTACTAACGCTAACACTACTGCTAATACTTAACACAAAATCTATACTAACATCAATATTTACATAGCTATTTATACTCCTACGAATACGAATACGTAAACCCTTGTGCGTTAACAGTAGTGCTATCACCAACACTAATACGGACTTTGATAATCTGCTGCATATTCAAGAATGCCACTAGTATTACCAGCATGAACACTCATATTATGGCTATTACGAGTATAAATAGTCCTACTTCTACTAGTATTGACATTAATACTCCTACGAATACCAATAGTATATTCATATTGATATGAAAACTAATACCATTACTAATAGACACCTGCATATACTCATGTACATAAAATACGTACCACTATCTTAAGATACAGATATATACATCAGTGCATTCATGTATTAATGCTTTGGCATAGGCATATACCCATATACCAATGTATCAATATACTTCTCGTTGTTGTATGAATATACTATACGAATATGTGACTATAATCATATACGGCTACTGCACTATGCAAGAATACCGACATGACAAGTTCGTATACTAATATGCCAACATACTGATATACTTATACATGATTAGATAAAACAGTAATATAGTACACATATTCGTACACTAATATGCTAACGTACGAATATACTGGTATGTCAATATACTAGTAAGCTAATACAGCAGTATAGTAGTGTAGTCATGCACCAGTTGTACTAACATGTAAAATATACTAGTATACAAGTATGCAAATATTTTGCTGTCCGAATACATTGATGTATTGATATACTAATCTGCTAATATACGAGACTATCAATATACTAACATATCAAAACTAACTAGTTCTAATATTGATACTAATACTAGCACTTCTGCGAATATAAGCTGCTGTTAAACCCAGCATTAAGACTGATACTGATACTACTCGTAGCAGTGGTGCTGTATTACTGACATTGACACTGGCACTAGCGCTAACTCTAACACGAACATGAGCACTAACACTAATTTATAGTTGGCAATATTGATACGTATACTTACAGCAAGCAATAGTACTAATATTAATAACAATACTCACCCTAATACCGATACTACCACAAGACTATTACGTAACTCATGTGCCGCACGTCTGGTGCTATACTATATACCTCATGTAACGGTTTTGCTTCACAGAATATCGTTGTGCACGGTGTTTTTAGACCCGTGGTCTGTCACCGGGGGGGGGGTGAGCATATATATATATATATATAAAGAGAGTTAAAATGAAACTGTACTACGATTCTCACCATAATTACAGTTATTGTGAATAGAGTCTTATCATTACTGTCACACTTCTTATCATTGTTACAGCTCTGCTCTCTTCTTCTCGTTCTCGCTATTGCTATTGTTATCAGCACGATTGCAGACTAGGATCTGCAAAGCTCACAAATAGAGCCTTTACGACGTCGTAGCAAGGCTATACAACGACTCAAAAGAGGATACGGTAGGACTACCAATAATTCGGACCTTTGAAGGTAGAGGGATAGAGAGGGTTTAAGTTTCAACCAGCCCTCATTGTAGCTTCCTGAGTGCAAGGTGTATCAACGTTTGTCGGGATCGCTGGATCATTCGCACCAGCTCAGAGTTTAATCTAGAGCTTCGGGGTCATAGTTGGAAAAATAGGATTTAGGATTTGTACAGGATCTCGTACGCATTAAACGCAACCACAAAATACGATATCGAATGCCTGGCGCTGCTTCCAGCACCCGACCCCGGGTCCCACCAGACCAGACAAGACGGGAAACAAATGCTTTTTTAAACAAAACAAAGGGTTTAGGGTTTAGGGGTATCTTCGAAGCCAGAAGCCAGATTCCAAAAGCCTTTCTAAGCCCTCAACTGAAGAACTACACTAAGCCCTATAAACCCTAAACCCTCGGGTGCTGATCCTGCTAGGAGCGTTTCCTTTTTCGGAACACTTCACTGACCAAGCCATGATCTACCGGGTCTGAACAGCAAGTGATAAACAAAAACCTCCTATGTTGTAATATTGAAGGCTCCATACCCCGAGCCGTGAAGTGACCCCCTACAGTAGAAGCCAGAAAGTTGGAATATGATTATCCTAAACCCTTTATGGTTTCATTATAAGGTATCCTACCCTGAAACCATATTCCAACTTTCTGGAGTTCCCTTATACGACCCCGATTCGGAGTACCAAGGCCCCTGCCTATACGAACCTCAGAGCACTAGAAGCTCGAATCTCTGCTTAGAGATGCTGGGTTCCTCAGTATCTCCGATAAATCATAAGGGTACCCTTTTCCTAATGTTCAGTTTTAAGGAGACCCCAAACTAAAAATTGCAAAAGGGTACTACCCAGGAACCTAGGAAGGCATTATCGACCGATTGCTTCTTCTGTTTCCTCCGACAAGACAACTAAGATTTTCGGTTTAGGGCTTGCTACTCAGGGCTGAGGGTTTGGCCTTTTTATTCAGGGTGCAGAGTTTTAAGGATTTAGGGACCTTCGGGTTCAGGGTTTAGGGCTTCGCGGGCTTATTAGGGTTTGAAGGGTTTCAGGGTTTAGGGTTTCGTGAACCCCAAACACCCAGCAGAGGCCGAGACATGTTCGCAACTGCAGCCTGGCAGATGAGCTCTCCAAATCTTCGCGTGCTGAGATTTTTTGGGGCGGGAGATACGGTTTGAGGCTTTAGAGTTTAATGTTTGGATGGGCTAAGGCTAGGGTTTGGGGCTTTAGGGTTTCGCGCTTTACTTAGACTGAAATATGTAGAAGTTTGTTCTGACCACATTAGCTCCTTATTTGAGGTCTTATTATACGTCTTAAGCATAAACAGACTATCCAAAAGGTACCAAGAGGACCCCTAATTACTGGGGTTAGGGAGGGCTGTGTATCGGGTTTAGGGATCTATATAGGACTTACCCGAATGATTCTAATTTTCCTACCTCAAACAACCCAAACCTAGTTCATGTAGGCTCCCTCTAAACTGCATGCGCGATTCAACAAGAAGACCCTATATGCAAAAAGGTCAGGGGGACTTCAAGGTAGCCTTCATCACAAGCTAAAGCCTACAGTGATGCCACCGAAACAATCTGTAAGAGATCCCAAACACTGAACTCTGAACCCAAAACCACCAGTCCCTCACCCTCATTATGACCTGTATTTCTTAGGTACGGCCCCCATACGGTAAGAGTCTAAAATAAGGCCACTATTAAGGTCCTACTATATCTATATTATGAATATTATTCAACTATTACTGAGTGGGGGCCGTACCCAATGTATTTCACGACTAAGAAGATGTCTCCCTAAACCCTGATCAAACCCGAAGGCGATTCATCGTGAGCTATAACTAGGATACCCAGTAACCTAAGAACAAAAAGGCCTCTCTTTTTGGTATTGGGTAACTTTATAACCTAGGACTACAAAAAGGGAATAAGGGTACTACTGGGCATCCTAGGTGAGCTATACTGATACAGAAAATCGCGCTGAAACCTCCCGAAGCCCAGGTGCAAGCACCCCAATCCAATGGTAGGGCTTTAGATACCAGAAGGCCAGTCTAACCGATGATAGTATTTGGGCCCGGAAACCCCCTATTTGGGTGCTTAAGAAACTCTACCCCAAACCCTAAACCTAATCTTGCAAAGCAAAACCTAAACCTGAACCCTAAAGGGTCCCTTACATGTACCCTTACAAGGAACCCTCATCTCTACATTATCTTAGAGGATCCCTTAAAGGTGCCCTAAAAAGGAACCCTCATCTCTATATTATTGATCACCGAAAAACCTGAACCCTAAACCTCTTTCTAAACTTAACGGATCCCTCAAAGGCAGCCTTAAGGGAACCCTCATCCCTAGATTATCGATCCCTTAAAGGTACCCTCAAAGGAACCCTCATCCCTACATTATGGATCCCTTAAAAGCACCTTAAAGGCAGCCTAAAAAGGAACCCCCACCCCCATACCGTAGATCCCTTGAAAACGGCTCTCTGAAACCGCAAGGCAATCTCCAACCCTAAACCTTAAACCCTAGCACCCCAAACCCTGAACCCTAACCCCCCCCAAACCCTAAACCCTTAACCCCCTAAACCCTAACCCGCCCAAACCCTAAACCCTAAACCATAACCCCCGCAAACCCTAAACCCTAAACCCTAAAACCCCCCAGACCCGAAACCCTAACCCCCCCCCCAACCCTAAACCCTAAACTTTAAACCCAAAACCCTCCGAGCTCCCTGCCGCTGCCAACTTCCGAGGAGAAGTCGGCTGCTTACCTTGCGAGCAGCTAGGGTTCCTTTAAAGGGTTTCAAAAAAGGGTTCCTTTAAAGGGTTTCTTCAACAGAAGGTTTCAAAAAAAGGTTCCTTTAAAGGACTCCTTTAACGGGTTTCTTTAAAGGGCTCCTTTAAAGGGTTTCAGTTACGGGTTCCTATAAGGCATCGATGATAGGGTTCTATAATACAGGTGCCTGAGTGGTTAGAATAGGTTTTTGGCGAGCGGCTTGGGTTATTGGAGTTGTTGCGCTTTAATACAGGGGGCCATAATAATTAGACAAGGGTTCCTGATTCAAAGGTGTCTATCAGGGTTACTATACGGGATATGATAAGGGTACTGTCATATATTGATAAATAGCATAGGTTTTTGGTGGATATTACAGTATGCTTTTAGTATAACATAATAAGGCACCCCCACAATTGTATAGGTACTTATTAAGGCTCCTACATTACGAACGGCTTGGGTCTTTTTCGCTGGTTTCAGATAGGTGCTGAGGTCATAGGTTTTAGGGTCTAGGGGTTTAGGGTTGAGGTTTAGGGTTTAGGGTTTAGGGTTGAGGGTTTAGGGTTTAGGGCTGAGGGTCCAGAGTTTAGAGTCTAGGGTTTGGGGTCATGTAGTATCCATTAAAGCTCCTCTTCTTTATGTAACCAATTTTGTATCTGAGCCCCATTAGAGACTACAGGTATAGGAGGCGTTTAGCAAAGTCTTGCTAGGGCTCTAGCAGGGGTTTACAGGTTCAAGGCAGTGTTGGGGTTTAGGGTAGCGCATTTTGGGGCATGTAGGTTTCTAAGACGGTCTATAGGGGTTCTTGTCAAGTTTGTATATTCAAGAGCTTTCGGTGAAAGGTGGTCTTTGGGTTTCAGCTGTCGAAGTCTAGGATGGTTTGGGGTTTTGTACTTTCTGGAGGGGTCCAAACCTTTTTAGGCTTGTACGAGGTTTAGGGCTTTGGGGTGTGTGTGCGGCTCGCCGGGCTCGCCTGTTTCGTGTAGGGTTTCAAACTGGCTTTACCCGTAGCCCCAAACCCTATAAAATAGTAGGTTCTAACCCCTAAATTAGAGGGTCTGACCCTTAAAATCTTAAAACGGTAGGTTTTTGGATCCACAGGTAGAGAAAACCCTTTAGCCCCACTCGTGTACATAGATTCGTCCTGCCCAACTAACCCGAAAGCCCTCAACCCAAAATACACCTGGGTCACCCGGCTCCCTAAACCCAAAATGGACCCCGACTCCAAACCCTATCCCCGGCACCCAATATAGACCCTGACTATCTTGTTGGAGACTGACCAGCCTCTTCGAGATACAGCCGTACAGGGTACCCTCCAGGGGCCTACATGATTCGAGCATGGTTTCGGGGCATCTGACATCGTATAGTTGGAGAATATAAGAGAGTATGCGGCTCAAGATGCTGCTACTAACTATTCAGACCGCTGTGCCATCATTGCAGACGTCTGTGTGCGTGTGGGGGGGGGGGGGGCGGTGGTTCAAGTCCGGGTTGTTGAACAGAATTGCCTGGTCGTCGCGGACAATCCGAGGTCCAAAATAACTGCGTCCACAGACCCAGACCCCCGAAAGGATCCAAAAACTAGATCCCTTAAGGGGGTTCCTGCAAAGTAACCTTTAGTGGCTAGGGTCCCAAATTAGGGGATCTACTTTTTCGATCCTCCCGGGAGCTGGGGAGTGGAGTTCTCAAATCCCGAATACTGTGCTCTAATTGGTTTTGGTACCTAACCCTGCTGATTGGGAACCTGGGCCCTTATGTGAATGCAGGAAGTCTGAAAAGCAATTGCGTCACATTCGTACATTCGGAAAAACATGCTAGATGTCAACAAAGAGTTTTGGCTGCCCACATTCATGGACTACAGCAAGGCTCACTTACTCATCCTAAACCCTACACCGCAACGCTGAAGATATCCAAACGCCAAAATCCCGAGCCCAGAAGCGTGCACAGCCCAACCAGGGTGGATCCTTGAAACATCCGAAAGTATGCAAGACTCCTAACCCTTCATGCCCCGGAACCCCAAATCCGAAGCTACAACCCCTAAGCCTTGTGTGAGATAGGGTTTTTCATGGTAAGATGATCTATCCACTGGTATCTCCGGAAAGAAACCCGAACCCTGAAACTTAGACCCTAAGCCCTGAAACTTAAAGTCCAGCAAAGACACCGCCTTCGGCTGGTGGAAGCCTTCATGCAAGAGGGGCGTGCGTTGTGGGTTTTTTAGTGATTAGGGTTTTGGGATCTTTTTTTGAAGTGCAATGGCTGAGGAATAGTGATTAGTGCTTAGGGTTTAGGACCTATGGATCAAGGTGTAGGGTTTAGGTTCCCTGAATGTAGAGCACCGGATAATAATCCCTCGTCCTTTCAGGCCTACACAAATGGATCTCTGCTACAACCGTGATTGAGGGAGGGGGTTGTTGACCAGGGGTCTACGTAATGGTGACCGTTGTTTTTTTTGTTGGGGGGGGGGGGGCTCGCTTCCCAGTGCTGTCAAGGGCTTGGGTGTAAGGGATATTTAGGGTCCAGCGGCTTACCTGGTTGAGGGTGTCCAAAAACCTGACCGAATTTCAGCAGTTTCGCAGGTTATATAATAGTGGCCTTAATAATTAGAATAAGGTTTTGAGGCCCATCATACTATACAGTAGAAGCCAGAAAGTTGGAACATGGCTTTAGGAGGATTAGTGCTAGGATCCCTTATACTTTACCTTAAGGGCATGAGGATAATGATGTTCCAACTTTCTGGCTACTACTATAATCATCCCTATATTCACCTCTCAAACTAACAGAACCCCCGACCGCAACCGAAAACCGTACACCAGGCGTTGAACTCAAAGCCCTAGGCTCTTGAACTCAGGAACCGACTTTATCCAAACCCTAAACCCTAAACCCCTAAACCCTAAACCCTAAACCCCTAAACCCTAAACCCTAAACCCTAAACCCCTAAACCCTAAACCCTAAACTCCATAAAACCCCTGAGGCTCGGCTTCAGGGTTTCGCAAAGCGCCCTGAATGCTCAGCATTGTTGGATACTCCCCTTTTGGATGGCTTCCTTACCCTAAGGCTCTAAGGACTCATATATTATGGCTTTTGGGCCCAAAGACCATACTACATAAGGCTTTTCGGCCATTTTGAGCCTTAGGGTTAGAACAGTATCATCTGAGTTGTACGTCCATATACTAAAAGATGACCACTTTCTTTACGGGCCTTAACAGCAAGATCCCTAATGGTCAGGGTTTAGGGTGCAGGGCGTATGGGGAATACATTATCAAGCACGAGGGCTCAACTACCCGACAAACTCTAGAACAGCCCCCGGGTTCCCCATCCCACTGCACCTCAACGCCCGAGCAAAATGCTCCATCTTGGGTCCAGAGAAGCCAACTGGCTGCTGGGCTCGGGATGACGTCAATGAGGGCTTCAAGGGAAGGGCGGGAGGACATAAGGTTTCGGGGCTTCAGGGCTTTTGTGCGCTGCGGGCTTCAGATGAAGTGTTTCAGGGCTTTGAGCTGAGGGCTGCAGGATTTCGAAGTTTTCAGTTTTCGGGCTTGGGCTATGGCCTAAGGTTGCGGTCGCTTGCATCTGAATCCTGGAATGTCTACAGGCTTAGGCCTATAGGTTTCTACAAGTGCTGTGGGACAACCGCGCTTTGCTGAGCTGCATGCATCAGTGCCGAAATTAACCAGGTCCACCCTAAAGCCTAGTTAAACCCTGGTGGAGCCGGGTCAGCCCCCCCAAATCAGGCGACGTGCTTTGTAGGCGAGGCTGGGGTGAGTTCCTTTTCGAAAACTGTGGCCTTGCGGAACACCGCCTGGTAGCGGACGGGGTCTCGGAGACGTCTGGCGTGCAGAAGAACAGTCAGGATATTGTCAGCAATCCACTCCTTCCATGCCATGTGGCCGTTTCGTGCTTGGTGATCCTGCAGTTCTTTCCACGTACTGGGGAGACTTGCCAAGCTGTCCTTCAAGTCCTTGTACGAGCAACATACTGTTGACCGCAGCGAGCTTGGACAGCAAAACCCGGGATTTGGCCAGGCCTTTTGCGGAAACATTGCCACGGCCCTCCTTTCTCAAAGCCGGCTTTGCCCTTACCTTTGGGCGGCGCCGAGATGGGCACGGGCTTGGCTGCACTGTCATGAGTGACCCCTCGTACACCGCGGCCGTTGTGTTTTCGGAGCAAACCGTGTTCGTAGCGGTGACAGCAGGAAAAAAGATTCCCGGCATAAGCCGCGAACGGGGAAAGGTTCGATTGCACGACCACCTGGATGTGTTGATGTCGACGAATGAAGTGTTCATTGCTTGCACAAAGCATTCGCAACATGGCCAGAGTGTCACAACAATCTAACATACCCTGGTCAATTCAGAATTTCGACTTGGACAACGCCCTGCATATCGGGGCCTTAATAATTAGAATAGGGTTTTGTGGCCCATACCTCCAGAATAGTATAGGTAATTGTTAAGGCCCCTATAATAGGTGCCCAGGCCTATAGAGATTCGTTTAGGATGAGGTGGGAAGAGACCGAACGCGGCAACACTATGTCACCACTGCTCTCGTCATTCCTTATCCTTGGTTCCAGGTGTGTTGTGTTATATGGCCATGAGGGTCTTTTAGCAACCAACTGAATCAGTAAACAAGGGCTACGGCTAAGGGTTTGGGGCTCAAGGTTTACGCATCGGCCAGCACACGTCCCTCTAGGATTGGCTTTGAGAGCTCTCAAGTTTCCATGTTGTTGCTACAGTTAGGACCAAGCTCATAGTATGTAGGGTTTAGGGTTCAGGCTTTAGGGAATATATAGGCCTAATTGGACAGGGAACACATACTTGGAACTGGGTCTCGAAAACAAACTACAACAGGGGCCTTAATAATTAGAATAGGGTTTTAAGGCCCATTATACTGTAGTCATAATAAGGAATCCCCGAAATGGTATGGTAATTATTATTATAACCCCTTTCGTCCTGGTGGTGCAGCGTCTTTATGTTTCGCGGAGACTGCTGCTGCCAGCTCTTACTAAACCCCTAAACCATGAACCCCTCAGCTTAACCCCTAAACCCTGAACGCCCTAAACTCCTAAACCTCCAAACACCAAGCCCTAAACTGCCCCTTCAACCGTAAACCTGAAACTCCAAACACAAACCCTACACCTGCATCACAAAAAGCGTCTAAATCCTGAATCAATAAACCAACTGATGCCGGAAGCGCTGTTGAAAGACAGCAAGCTGTATGGCCGCATCCTCAGGGAATCAGGAGCTCTATTCAACCCTTAAGTATTACCCCTATAGCAACCCTTTTAGTAACCATTAAAGTAACCCATGTTGAATGTAAGGGCCTTAATACTTAGAATAGTGTTTGGGGGTATATTATACTATAACTATACGAAGGAACCACCAAAGCCCTGACCAAATTCTTAAAGCCACTACATTAAATACGGGCTGCAGAGTTTGGAGGGAGGACGTGCGAATCTCGAGACTCACCAGAGTGTTAGAGCCTTTGCTGGGTAGTACTTTAACCTACCACACCCTACTTTCTTGTGGGCTCTTGTTTATAAATCCTAAAAGATTCTATAGGGAACCCGCTAAAAGTAATCTCTGGTGGGTTCAGGTATAGTATAGTTTAGTTTAGTATAGCATAATGTAAGAGTATGTCGTAATGTACCATAGTCACATAGTGTGGCATCGTATAGCGTGGTCTAGCATAGCACCATACAAAGCTTCCTATCCACCACCGTTGAGGAGCAGGGGCATTCGGCTTTTCTGGACAACTTCCCCAACACCCCTTAACTGCGGAATAAGAAGTCAAAATATCAGGGACCCTGTAGATTTAAAGTGTGCTCGGGCCAAGGAAGTTGAGTTCGAACCATGCTATGAAGGCCCCTATAAGTTCCAAAGGGTCCAAAGTACCCATATAGTAGAATGTAAGGTATTAAGAATCACTATTATGATTTGGGGAAGTATCCCCCATAGCTAGTACCCTTTCGGAATTTGAAGGTATCTTCCTGAATTGAGGGGTAATAGACTCTCTGGGCTGCTTCTGGAAGAGCTGAAGGTGGTGAAGAGGATGAACATGGAGTTAAGCCGTGCTTAGAGGATCATGGGACTTAGTAACTGGGGATATAAATACGGTAACCCATACTTACAAGCACTTATAACCCCAACTAAGGTACTTATATCCTTACTAAGTCCCATGATCATCCTCAAAAGTGTAGGGGCTTAGGTTTTAGGGTAGGTCTACGACTCCGACCCCCAGGCCAGAGCTGCAACCTCAGAAACCCCAACCTTCAACCTCAAACTTTCATACGGTTGATGATAAGGGTTCCTTTTAAAGGGATTCATAAGGGTACTATATGGGATCTATACGGATTTATTAGTGTTTAGGGTTATGACATAAATCCTGCACTACCTTAAGGATCCTAAACGATGGGAATTATGGTATTCTCCTTATGATGGGTCATGCAGGATTTATATCATCAACAGTAGGCCCTACTCCGTCTACAGTAAAACAACATAAAGTTGGAAACCGGATTAAGGCCAAATGGTGCCAGGGTCCCTACACATTACTCTTAATGACTGAGGCTGTTGGGTATCAAACTGTTGGGCTTCTACTCTATCCCCCTTTTGAACAGTTCTCCCTGCTGCCCACACTGTGGCTCGTGCAGAGCCTCATCAGGCTCTCCGAATAGATCCTGGGAAGTTGGGTTTAGGGTTTAGGGTTTGGGGGTTAGGGTTTAGGGTTTGGGTTAACTTCGTCTTTACATTCAAGGCTTGGGTCTAGCGTGTAGAGCATCAGGTTTTTTGTTGGATTCGGGTTTGGGTTGAGGTTAGTGCAGCTGTCAGAATTAGTGCTGCTACTCTCACAGCTGACTGTCTATGGTTTGTCGCTGTGTCCACCAGAATTTTTCATGAGAGCTGACCGGAAGCTTGCAAACACGGCAGCAAAACATCCTTGGAGACCTTCACCAGGAGAGGCTAAAGGCCCGTAGCCTCTTGGGCAAACGGCCTTTCCTGGCGCGCCAAGCCCTGCAAAAATGGCAGGTGATGACCCCTGAAATATCGGGTAACAACCCATAAAGCAGTAGGTTGTTGGAGCCTCGGGTACGGCCTTTAGGGCTCAGGGTGCTCGGAACCCGGCATAAACTGAAGATCTTAGACCCGATGCTGGACCCTGAAACCTCAAGAATAGAACTCAACCCACCCTTGAAGCGCAAGTAGCCTCAAAGCCTACTCAACCGTAACTGAAGCATAAAGACCTTAAGCCATCAGTCTTAGCTGAAGAATCAACAAATACCACTGCATCAAGATCTCACAGTTGGCCCTGTTTTTACTTTTGTGGAACCTTCACTAACCATTCATAACGAACCATTCAATCTCTTGCAGAAATCCTAAACCCTAAACCCTAAGCCCTAAACCCTTGCAGAAATCCAGGCTGAAGCTTGTACCACACAAACTTTCCCATGATGGGAAGCCAAAAGGGGGTTCAAGATTCTTCGGGTAGGGATTCCTTAATATGAACCCTATACTGGGAACCCTAATCCCTGCTAACCCCAGTAGGCTAAACCCCTTTTAGTCCTCCTATGATTTCAAGAACTACCCTTACAGAAACCCTTATAGGAACCCTTATATCCCTTTAAGGGAACCCTAAACCCTAAACGCTACAAAGGGACCGCCCTACTATGAAAAAACCTTCCCATGCCCAGGGTCCAATGCTTGTGCTTTCAGCAGCGCTACTGGCTCCGGGGGAACGATGTACCTGTTGTCAGGGAATTTCCCTGGTGTCTACTGCGGAGGTGTTCGCACTAAATAGGAGGATGTCACCTGAAACATAGGTGGATGTTGGGCTTTCAGGCTTATAAGGGCCTTGCAGCGGCAGCGTCCTGCAAGGTGTCCCAGAAAGGACTTACGGGATTTATTATGCCTACTTTTTCAACCTTACATAATCAGGTCAAGATTACCCCTAAACCTCTAAACCCTAAACCTTATATAGCCAGGTCAGGATAACCCCGAAGCAATAAGGGTATAATATCACCTTGGGGGTTCCGGCAGGATGCTTTCAGGGATTGCAGCTCCCGGCAAAGGTCATGACAGGCCTTAGAGCCTCTAGACTTTGCAATATGGGGGGCCTTCATACTTCAAACAGGGTTTGGGGCCCATTATACTATACTTATAATAACAAGGAACCACCAAAATAGTATAGCAGCTAACTATTAAAGCCCCTATATTTAGAGCCTCTGCACTGGAAGAAGGCTTGGAAACACTAGGTCCCTCAGTAACCCTTGGTACCAAGGATTCCTTTATTCCTGCTACTCTGTTTTGATAAGGAGACCCCTACTCAGTAGCCTAGACGATCACCTCATCAAGAGAAACTGCTCACAGTTTAGAGTTCTAGGCTCAGGGTTTAGTGAAAACCTTCACATAAAGCATCACTCGTCTTCTTCCTCATCTTCCGGATCAGCCTTCGCGAACTGGGCTCGATCTTTGCGCGACTGAATCTTCCGATTCCTCTTCTCTTTGTCATTTGTGAAAGCTTTAGGGTTTAGGGTTTGGGGGGGTATAGCAGGGTTTAGGGTCCGCCGACCCTGTAGAAGCGCACCAGTGAAGCTTGTCGGCTTGAGGGTTTACGACCACTGTGACTGCGAGTAGCGGCTCAAAGCTGGCGCTACGGGCCTCGCGGACACCAAACGACTTTGCCTGTACAAGTGCATTCGGCTTCTGGTCTGTCGCCCACAGGGTCGGCGGCTTGAGCCGGAGGCTCTTAAATCGAGCAGCGCTTCGCTGCCCTGTATGGACTGAGCTATATGGCTCAGACGAATGGGCTTGTCTTGCGAAGCAAAAGCCACGACGGGTTGTGCCGCGCAGGCCCTGGCCCGGAGGCGTCTCGGAACACGCACGTGCTTCGCAGCCATTCCCCACGGCATGGCGGGTTTCGCACGGCGACCCCAGGAGGCGAGCCGGCGAGCATCATGAGCACTCGGGCGCCCGCAACCGGCCCCGCGGCGCGAAGTGGGCGCGAAGTGATGATTTCCAAGTTTTTGCGAAAGGGCGCGCATCATCAGCATCAGCGGGGTCCGGCGGAGGGCGGATGCGGGCTACATGGAGGGCCGACGAGGGCTAAGAGCGTAAGATCACCCATAAGTTGTGCACTTCGGGCCTACGACACACTTTTGTTCCGGTGTCGAGCTGTCGTTGTCTCGGCACCGTCTGGAAATTTTGACCGTGTCTTTCCCGTTCCCCCGCTACATCCGCTGACAACAACTCGCGCTGCCCGCACCTGGGCGCAGCCCCTAGAATTTAATTAGGGTTTATGGTTGACCCGCAAGTTGCTTCTCGAGCGAGACATTGATTGCCTGAAGGCTGCAGCTGGTATTCGCCCAGCAGCGAAGAAGCCGAGAAAATCTCATCGGCCCTGAGGATTCCCAGACCCCCTTTGGAGGATCCAAAAAGTAGATCCTTTAATGGGGGTTCCTGTAAAGTACCCTTAGTAGTATTACAGTATAGGGCCCCAAATTAGGGGATCTACTTTCCAGATCCTCCCGGGGGTCTGGATTCGCTGCAGGTGAAGAGGTACCTCGTGCACCTCGCAGAGTCTTTGCATCAGCTCCGACAAAGTCTCAGCGCACCAGCCAGCGTCTCCGGTGAGACCTTCCCCCAAGGGTCCAAATACCTAATAATCATATATTCTCCGAAATCCTAACCTACATAACTACTATCCTAAAGCCGAATACCTGATTATGAAGGCCCATATAATAGAACCCTTATAGTAGCCTTTTTAAAGGAACCCTCTAGAACCGTTTAAAGGAAGCCAGTACCGGATTATTGGGTCCTTTGGACCCTTGGGGTTCCTGTTGTTTTGATGGTACTTGGCACGGCAGAGCGTCCGATCGAAGTCGTGCCCCGAGCTCCTCCAACTGCAGCGGCCGTGCTCCATACTATAGAACCCTACGATAGATCCCTACTGTAGATCCCTTCCGGTGCCCTTTAAGGAACCCTTAATTTAAAGGAGCCCTATTACTAATTATTAAGGCCGTGCCGCCCAGGGTCAATTTGGGACTTTCCGAAAGTCAGGGGTACCCATTTCTGGGGTCCTTTTACTAGGGATCTTACTATTTAGGGTACTTTATTAGGGTCACCTATTTTCTGGAAACTCCCATTTGGAGGCCGGGTGTTCTTGAAGCAGCCATCGCTACGTATAAAGAACCAGTTACACAATAAGGCGAGGATTTGTTCGGCATACAATCTGTGTGCGACGGTGCTGTACGCCCTCAACTAAACCCAAAAAGTAGGTAACCATAGCTCTAAACCCTAACCCCAAATTAGCCCTAAACCCTGAGCCCTGAACCCGAAGCACTTTGTGGGTTCAGGTATATAGGTGGTGCGTCACCTCGCTGCTTAAACGGTGGAGATGCTGGGCTGGCTGTCCATACTGTTGATTGACGAAATCCTGCATGACCCTAAAGACTCTAAACTATGGGAACTATGGTATACTCTTTATAATGGGTACTGCAGGATTTTGTCCATCAACAGTAACGCTTCGACTCTTGTGCTTGGACCAGTAAACCCTGCGATCTAATAAACTCTAATTCCGGCCCTTGGATCCTAAATGACAAGTCTCATGGCCGGATTTAGGGATTTAGGGTTTAGGGTTCGGGGTCCACAGAAACCCCACTTAACATCCCTGGAGAACTCCACAACGACCCCTGTTTCGAACTTCCGAGGATTCAAGATTCAAAGCTCTCGGTTGGTAGTAGGACTTATAAGGGCCCCAAAATATGGTACCCCTGATTTCGGAAACTCCCATATGAAGCTGGGCACCATTCGTAGGAAAGGTCGCTGACGCGACCTCAGGCGTAGGGTTGAGGCTGTAAGGGCAAGATTTGTGGGATTTGGAGCGAAGGTTCACGGGGTTAGGGTTTAAGCACACCGAGAAGTCTGAAAGGAGTCTACAGTAAGACTTGAAGCTCTGGCCACGAGATGAATAAGCAGCATATCGTCACCTTGCCCATCAACAAAGACACATCATCTCAATGCGAACCTATATCAAGGGAGGAAGGGCTTACCACTCACAAATCTGCCTCAAACCGAAAGCTTTGAATCCTAAATCCTAACAACCCCAAACCCAAAGCTGTAAACCCTCGACAGCCCCAAACCAAACCCTAAACCCTGAAACCTCAACAGCCCAACAAACCTCAACCCTACACCCTAAACCCTCAGCAGCCCCAACGCCCTAAACCCTACACCTTGAATTCTCAACAGCACCAGACCTCTAAACCCTAAACCCTCAACAGCCCCAGAAGCCATAAACCCTACACAACAGTCCCCAAGCTCTAAACCCTACGGCAGCATAAGCTTCTGGGTTTCCCAACTCCGCGCCGTCCCCTCGAAGTGCGGGCATCCGCGGGAGCAGACGAGTTGGCCTTGCCATGAGAAGACCTGAGGAAGGCTCCAGGTTCAATAGTGAACCCAAGAAGGTTGGACCATGGAATCTAGTTCAAATTCCTTATTGGGTCTAAGTACCCATAAACATGTAAAATGTTACCCAAGTATGACAAAGGAATTAGGAGGATTAGTGCTAGGATTTCCGAAATTTTACCTGAAGGGCACGAGGATACTGATGCTCCAATTCTCTGCCTTCTACTGCAGGTTGAGGGTTGTTTAGGATTGAAGGTTCACAACAACAAGCCCTGGATACCGAACCACCACCCTCAAAGGCGCAAGCTATACCTGTGGCCCAAAAGATCTAACTTTTTAGGAGCTATATATATATATATATATATATATATATATACATATAGAAGCAATAGTAAGGAAGCCTAAAAAGATAGGTCTTTTCGTCTACAGGTATATAAAGCACCACAATAACTGTGCTCAAGCCCTACCTGAAGGAGCAAGCGACCAGGCAAGCAGGCTATAAGTAAAGTGACGGGAACTAGTACTAACATTTTCTTCAACCCTCTCCAGTTTGTCTCTTCTTGTTTTCAACTCTCTCCGGAAGCTAATTTCTTAGTCCGATGCCTCTTGAAATAGAAGCGGAATGCAAGGCACTGCCGGCCCCCCCTTCCGCTTCAACAAAAGGAGCCAAGCAAAACAAACAAAAACACTTTAGACGCCACCACACCACCAACCACACCAAACCCTAAACCCCATGAGCCTAGACCCTTAACCCGATGAGCCTAAACTGTATAAACCCTAAACCCGATGAGCCCGCTATAGTGGAGGGTCCGGAATCTCTTAAGGGACAGCCCCTGGGTCTCTTTGGAGTCTCAGAAATCCTACATTTCGAGGTTCCCTAAAGTGTTGGGACCCTTACGGTTTAACCCTAACCTAAACCCTGAACCGTAAACCCTAAAACCCCAAAACCTCAAACCCTAAACCCAAAACCCTAAACCCTAAAACCCTAAACCCTAAAACCCTAAAACCCTAAACCCGAAGAAGAATTGCAGCTCCAGGCCTGCCCATCTCGAGTTCGTCCGCCCTCACGGCGTCCTTCTGGCAACTCCACGTCGAAGGTGATCGCCTCATGGGGTTTTAGGGTTTTAGGGTTTTTTAGGGTTTAGGGTTTAGGGTTTTAGGGTTTAGGGTTTGAGGTTTTAGGGTTTAGGGTTTGGGGGTGCATGAAACCTCCTTGCCCTAAGGGTCTAAGTACCTAGTTTAGGGTCTAGGGCTTAGGCATATAGTCACCGAAATATTAACCTACACAACTAAGTACGAGCCCAAACCCAAGTGCCTCATAATCAACTTCCAACCTTTTTTTGTAGGTTCTCATTACAAGCCCGAATTTATGAAATTTGTCAGGACCCTACAAGAAAGTAGAGTTCGTAGTTCAAGGTACACCCTAGGTCCTGAACCCCTCACACCCGGAAGCCTGCCGGGCGGATCCCTCCAGACACAAGGCGACAGGGGGATTGGGGTTTAACGGTTTAGGGCTTGGGGGGTTTAGGGGTTTTAGTTTACGGCTAAAGGGTTGAGGGGTTAGGGGTTTAGGATGGTTTAGGGGCTTATCGGTTTAGGGATGTAGGGCTTAGGGGTTTAGGGGTTGAGCCCGAGCCGCCTCTTCCAAGCATGGATGTAGTAGGATTTAGCACAGTTGTCACAGGATTCAGACACTGAGACTAATCTTGAAGCCCGGGTACTCACAAATATTCTTCCTTGGGGTTCTTTAACATGACTTTACCGTAACATCCCGAAACCCTATTCTGAATATTTTGGTGCTTGAGTCAGGTGGAACTACTCTGGCAACTTCTCGTAGCAGTTCAGAAGCTCCTTCTTTTAACCAGCTGCTTTGAAGATTCGAATCAAGTCTAGGACATCATTTGCGCCCATAGCGTCCGTTGTACTTCCTTGTTGATGTTTTTTGTGTAACCAGTTCTATATTGTGGGATCTTAGCTATAAAACTTGCTTACGTAACACTCGGTTCAGCCAAAGTAGGAACTACAATGGAGACTGCAGGCATGTCAATGCACACATCATGCGGAGGTGCGCTGTGCTCAACTTGCGCTGTCAAATGCTTGCCAACTCCGAGCTGCAGACCAGTCAAAACCCTCATGGGCAGAGAGGACTGCTATGAACAAAAAGCTGTCTAATGACTAATGCCTCTGTGTCACACTCGGTAGAAGAAGATGCGCTGTGTCTTTCCCAGCTCGAAGAAATCATGAAGTCGATCACTGTTGCGATCGCAAGTACCCATAGGTTCCACAGTAGTTCCGTTTTTGGGAGAACCCTATAGGATTCTTTATATATGAACCCCCAAAAGGAGCTACTGCTGATGGACAAAATCCTGCATTACTCTTTATAAGGAATATACCATAGTTCCCACAGTTTAGAGTCCTTAGGGTCATGCAGGATTTCGTCCATCAACAGTATTATGGAGCCTGTGGGCACTGCCTTGCAGTGTTTTCGCACAGAGTCTGGGCTCAGGAAGCTCCTGTCAAGCACAGGAAACGCCTGCAACATCCGTCTATACTGAACTTAGAACCCTAGCAAAAATTATTTTCAAGCTGTTTCTTAGGGATTAGAATAACCCAAAATTAAAAATCATATCTAAGTACCCCTAAGCGTCGTTCTAAGCGGTTGTCCCGGATTTGATGCCCTCATCCTAAGAATCCCCGCCACCCTCCGCGTAGATGGGCTGGGACGGTCATGGGCGGGTCTGAGACATTAGAGTAGGGTTTGGACATCAAAACTACTAGGAGCCCTGGCATATAAAACAGTAAGAACTAAAATAGTTATACTTCCTTGTGCGGTAAAGCAGTAAGTCTAGCACACAGAACAACGAATCGAGAAAGATTCAACCAAGTGGCAACCTGCAGCAAACCACAACGCCTCCCGGCCGAGTCCTCCAGACACAGAACAAAAGGGCGAACCAAGTCATCATGAGCCTGAGTTCTGGAGTTGCCTTTTCCATGTGCGAAAACGATGTCGGAGCCTATTGCACTTCATTCATATCCTCACGAGGAATTAACTCTAAGACAGATTCCGACGCAAATCAACCTGGACACTCTGTAAACCTCAGGGTTTCACGTTCCACCCGAAGCCCGGTCTCTGCCTAAGGGCGCTGCCCGGACAGCCAGAAAACGAGCTGTCTCGCTCTTGCTATTCTCAAAGCGTCTGAGAGTCTGGCGGTTTAGGGTTTAGGGTTTAAGGGTTAGGGAGTTGCTAGTTGGCAGGCTGCTGACGAAGTAGGATTCGCCAGTAGTGATCTTGCTGTCCGCACGATTTTATCATAGCAATCCTTGGTTAAGAATATGATACCATCACTGATATCGTTCCTATGCTGGTTTTGCGCTCCTTCTGCTGGAACTCCTATATATCGCTACAACTCGCTGTGGCAAGTGTCTGGGCTCTTACGAGCCCCGCTGTTGCAGCGGTAACATGTTGTCGTCATCGTCTGCATATAGAGCGTCAGCTCTATCATGATTCCCACAGCGTTCCGTACAACCAACACTGGCACCACCATCATCCTGCTCATCACCATCATCCGATGACGGTTGCTGTGAATCGGACGATGAAAGTGCCTACGGCATGGTAACTAGGATTTCCACTACTTCGTATTGCCATTATCTCGATGGCTGCTCTTCTTGATGCATAATCCACTTGCTGTGTCGATGCAGTTCGTGCTGTCATTCTTGCGGCTTTCGCGATTTGTTTGATTGTTGAGATGAACTTGCATCTTGCGGCGCACACGATGATGACAACTAGTGCTGATCATCTATCTGCTGTAACATCACTTCTGTTGCTAACGTTCAACTGATAGACGAACTCCATTGTCAAGAACGAGTTGGAGATTGGAAATTGCTGCTGTTGCTACCAGTCAATGAATTCAAGCTTGTTCTAAATCTCTGAGTAATTACCACCCGGAAATGTGTAGAGATTATACCAGGAATCTTGGGATGCAGGCCCATAAGAACGTTTCTTTTGTATTTGTTTATCTGTCTGAGGTCTACATTGGGATCTATGCAATACAGACAAGCCAGATCGTTTCGTCAACTCATATACCTATAGCTTATGCAGACGTCAAGAAGGCTTTTAGAAGGGGCTTAATACCATTATTACTACCGCTGCTGTTGCTATTGCTGCGGCTATTGCTGTTACGAATACTGCTGCTATCTATTGCTCTTGAAAATGATACAACTACCAGTAAAACAGAAGGAAAGGGGCGTGGGCCGCTGAACCCATGCAGACCCTACACCTGCACCTACGAGGTGAGCATTTTCAGTGGCAAAGTTACAGGGTATATTGGGTTATCAACAGAATAGCTTAGGGTTCCTTTTACTCTAACTGCACTACAGCATACTCCAAAACCGTATTGCCGTATTCTAAGTATCAAGACTCCTCTAGTAGACCAGATTAATGCAACTCAAGCCGCTCTGCAAAAAAACTCGCGTTCGTGTATTGAAGTGATTGGCTTCGACTCTATGCTTGTGCACAAAATCCTGCATTACCCATAATAAGGAGGAGGGTTTACGGGTGTTAGGATCTTAGGGTTTAGGGTTATCCATAAAAGGGAATAGGGTTTTAGGATTTCAGGGTTCAGGTTCTTGGGCTTAGGGTACCAGTACACCCCAGAGTTTAGGGTACTTAAGGTAGTGCGATATGGTGCAGGCTTTTGTACATCAGCCGAAGCACAGATCACAAAAAAGACCTTCAAGCGCTGTCAGCGCCGTGAAAACTTATTTTGTTTGCAAGCTGAATGGATCTGTCTTGGATCAAACGATGAAGAGATTCCGCCGCTCGTGTCACAACAGCAGTGGCCGCACAGGACCAACCCCAGAGGGGGCACGTGCGTTGCACGCCCAGACGGAGCATGCCGTTGTGAGTACACAGACGAAGTCTCGCACCGCATCCAGAAGATTCAGGAATAGTGGACCTTCCGGATCTACCAGAACAAAGACTCCCACGCTTGGGTTGACAAGCGCACTGCGCTGGAAAACATACATGTGTGGCCTGCCTCTAGCCTCAAATCAAGACTCTGGAAATTATGGAAGCTTCCGGGTTTACGGTTTCGTATTGGGGTTTAAACTTCAGGGTTTAGAGGTTGGTGTTTGGGGCTTAATTAGGGCACCTGAAGGGGTACCCAAGGATGATACTCGCCCAAATACTAACCCATGTAACGATACTATCCTGGACCCACGCGCCCAAGCACCTCTTTGTCATTGTTAGGTCCGTTTTTGAACCCGTAAAACCATACAAGACCCCTGTCGCTCCCGTTGAGAACCCATAGAACACTTCTAGAACTTTTTTCAGAAACCCTAAGTATCAGGTCCTTGGGAACCTTTAGGAGATTAGCCTATAGGCTTATAGTCAGGGCCGTCATGCTAGGCCCTGCAGGTTCGACCTAAAATCCAAGATCCTACTGTTGATGATATAAATCCTGCATTACCCATAATAAGGAATATGCCATAATTCCCATAGTCTATGGTCCTTAAGGTAATGCAGGATTTATATCATCAACCGTAGTTCATCTAAACCCCTCACAGCCTCAACCCAAGGTCAATTGGTTGTGTTCTTAGCTCCTGCTGCTTTAACGCACCGACCGCCGGAACGTAAGGTTTAGGGTGATTTCCTGGAGAGGGTGTACTATGTGTGATGACAATTTAGGGCATAATGTGGGGGCCTTAATAATTACAATATTGAATAGGATTTGGGGGCCCGTTATACTATAATTATAAGGAGCCCCCATAATCATGGTCTAAGTAAATATTTTCGGGCCCTATAGTAGGGTTGGGGCGTGCGGAGCCAACGTTGATTCCTGCAGTTCCAAGAAACTGCAAATCCATCCTCTACAGAGGCAAGCTTACTAGGCAGTCCACTGTCGGCGACTCACGCGCTAAGCAGAGTCACGATGAGCCGCCAATGTGGCCGAGCGATTGCCCAAGGGTAAAAGGAGGGACCCTTAATAAGGACCCCTAGGTATATACCCTTAATATAGCTATTATATACCCGTTAAATAGCCCACTATTGGGTAGGGGTCCCCATTAAGGGTCCCTCCTTTTCCCCTTTGAGATTGCATGATGGACCGGCAAAAGCATACCGGCCTCAGCATCACGAGGTCTCCACTGCAGATCCGTGACACGTCCTCACTGCACCTCAAGCAGACTCTAGCGTGGAATCTCATGAAAGTAGCTTCAAGAATACCCTGTATCAAATTAGATGTATTTTTTCTGCCACATCATGTCGTAAGATAGTATATCTCCCTAAGGGTCCAAGTCCCAAATATTAAGGTTGTCGGTTTAAACTATAGTACAGTACAACATCTTATCTCATAAACAACTCTATGTCTTCTTGAATTGCATCATAACCGTTTCTCGCTTATCTTTTCATCTTGTATCTCACTACATTCGACTATTGCTGAGTAATTGGCGCATTTGGAACAAGGATACCCTTTTTCCTACTATTCGGTTTTAAAAAGGAGACCAACAAGTCCAAAAGGGTACTACTCAGGAACCCAGTAGACAAAATAAAACAAAGGACCCTAGACCTTAAATCCTAAACCCCTACCTAAGCCCTTAAACCCCAACCCCTAAACCCGAAACCCTAAAGCCCTAAAAACATAAACCCGTCGCTTTCACTCTACCCTCCGAGGGAGTCGGCACGAGCATCTTTGGCTATCGGGCCGCCGCTCTATCCTAGGGTTTAGGGTTTAGGGTTTAGGGTTTAGGGTTTAGGGGCTTAGGGTTTAGGGTTCAGGGTTTAGGAGTTAGGTAATGTAGGGACCTTACTTGGAGGGTCGGGGGACTTAGCACGTGGGTAATAAGTAGTGTTATAAGTACCCTAAAAGGGACCTTACTTGGGGTTGTGGTACTTATAACTCTCTAAAATAACTACTTAGTAAGTCCCTCGACCCTCCCAGTAGGGACCTGAATTACTAAATCATAGGGACCCTTGTGGGGGGGAGCGCTGGTTCAAGAGACGTCGATGTGCATGCAATGCTTGCATGGGCATGTTTCTCGGTTTAGGATGTATGAAAACATAGCGCTTATGACTTATGAGTGATCGGACCGTCGCTATGTGAGGTGCAGCCGGCTGTGCTGAACGCACCTTGCTCTTACTGGGCATTGTTCTGCAGAGCTCTGAGCTCCTGCAGTAGTACAACCTGACTGCGCCCGTCACAGTAGCGCGCAGTCAGCGAAAGCATTGCGGAGAAGTTCATGGCCCCAACCACCTGGCAGTGAGGATTTCCTTTCACTCAAAGGGGAAAAGGAGGGACCCTTGATGGGGACCCCTACCATATAATGGGCCATATAACGGGTATACAACAGCTATATTAAGGGTATATACCTAGGGTCCCTCCTTTTACCCTTGGATTCACTGAGATCTATTGGCGCGGATGATGCACAGAATCCTGAACTCCCTGAAGTATCCTAAAGTCGAGGAATCAGTACCCATAGGCTCCATAGTAATCCCTTTTTGGTAATACCGTATGGGATGAAATATGAACCCCCAAAAGGAACTACTATGTAGCATATGGGTATGAGATGTTGCGTGCTTTGAAGACGCCATGGCATTGACATCCACAGAGTCACAAAGCTGTTCGCTGCACAGCGCGCTAAAGAAACTTTGCATGCCACCTGAAACCCCAAAACCCTAAACCCAAAGCCCCTAAACCCTAAAGCCCTACACCCAGCCCCCAAGCCCTTAAACCCTAGGCCACATAGTAGTTCCTTTTTGGGGTTCATATTTAGAATCCTCTAAGGTATTCCCAAAAGGGAACTACTATGGAGCCTATGGGTAAACCTTAAACCCAAAGCCCTACCTAAACCTCTAAACCCTAAATCCTAAACCCCGACACCCAAAGCCCCTAAGCCCTTAAACCCTAAACCATGGCACCTGGCGAATGAGTCGAAGATTTCGACACTCCCGCTTGGAAAAGGAAGTTGAGGAAGCCGGAAGCCCTGCATGGACAGCCACCACCTCGACTTGGGGTGTAGGGTTTAGGGGCTTAGGGTTTAGGGTTTAGGGGTTTACGGTTTAGGGTTTGGAGGTTTAGGGTTTGGGGTTTAGGGCACCTTGACTTGGTTGAGGATTTAGAGGTTTACGGGTTTCGGGTTTATAGGGTTCAGGATTTAAAGGCTTGAAATGTTAAGGGCTTAGGTTTGAAGGTTTAAGTTCACGTTTTCTGGGCTTTAGAGTAAGCACGGAGAAAAGAGTATAGACTTTGACTTTAGATGGTTCCCTTCAGGAACAGGTCAACAAAAATCCCCACCACCTTGACTTTGCCCAAACCTTACAGCAGGCAGGCCATACCCCTCAAGACCAAAACCCGAAGCCCTAAAATCCCTACCTAAACCCTACCTACGGGGGCGAGTACCTTGGCCCAGAAAAGGTTGTCTTTTGGAATTCTAGTTGATTAAATAAGGTTAAAGGTCACCTCACCGACACCCAAGTTTAAACCAGTCACGCATCGCATGCTAACCGGCGCAAAACACTAAACCCTAAGCCCTAACCCAAACTTAAACTCAAACCCTAAACCCTAAACCAAACTTAAACTTAAAACCTAGACCCTAAACCCTAAACCCTTAAACCCTAAAACCCTATAAACGCTAAAACCCTAGACCCTGCCAAGGGGCGGCCACAGCAAAGCCGGCATCTTTGAGTCCATCTTGCTCGGCACGCTCAAGAAGTAGCTCTGCCAGCAGAGACAGTAGCGCCGCCCTGCTTAGGGGGGGGGGGCGTTCCTTTAAAGGGATCCTTTAAGGGTTCCTATTAAATTAATAAAGGGTTTAGGATTTAGGATTTAAGTTACGAGCCGCTTCGACCCGGACGAAGATTCAAATTGCTAACAACCCCTTCTGAATACTGTCTTCGAACAGGCACTAACAAAAATGGTTCCAAAGGATCACCGAGCCTGGGCATCATCTTCATCAACTCGCGCTGCTGCTTGTCAGGCTTTCGGGCAGTGGAGTGGTGATGGTGACAGTACCCACAGGCTTCACCCGTTGGGCACTGCCCCTGCTTTGCAAAGTAGACGCATGGCCGACTGCACAACGCTGGGTGTCCGACACTGCCCGGGTTTGGCGCAGGTGGGTCGCAAACTGTTGCATCCTGCCCCTGTTGGAGTGTGCGAAGATGACGCTGCGCCCATGCCTAGGGTCTTCCTACGGGATCTATAGCCACAGTACACTTTTTTACATGTTTTTAAGGATTATGGTATCTTAAGATAGGCTCCATGATTCTTTGACAAGAGCCGAGATGCATCCACGACAAGGGTCTCCGTCTGTGCCGCGGATACCACCGGGGAAAGGCTCTGGGCCCTACCACGGGCTTTGCCAACCACCTTAAAAAGGGCTCCAGAGGCGAACGCACAATAGAAGCCGGAAAAGGGGGGAGTGACAAATAAGAGCCGCAAAATCTTACCCTATGCCTGCAGGGACCTTATTATGGGGTCCTTAATGGGGTCTAGGACCCTAACTATGAGGTCCTTGGAGGGATGGGGTTAGTCCTGCCTACCTGTATACCCGCCCCCTTTGACCCCCTTGCACCTGGCGGTCCTCGGCCATGTCAATGAATGTAAAGTGATACGTGATGCGACCGCGAGCCATGGCTTCGTGAGAGTTTCTGAAGGATCCGACAGCAGGTTCCTGCATGAGCTCGGGCATCGGGCAGCTGCAGCGCTTGTGAAGAATAGGGCTTATATAAAGTTTAGAATAGGGTTCATATAAAGCTTAGAATAGGGTTTATATAAAGTTTAGAATAGGGTGTTTATGTAAAGTTTAGAAGAGGGCTTATATAAAGTTTAGGGTTTAACCATAAACCCTAGAAAATCTGAACCCTAAGCCCTGGGGTTTAGCCAGGTAGTGAGCTCTTCCTTAAGCTAGGACTCGGCCGTAACACTTCTGGGGTCCAAGCAACCCCAAACCTGAAACCCTCCGAAGGGACCTCGCAAGCATCATTACGAGGCAACAAGGGGCCACAATTTAGGGTTTATAGCCAGAGGCCACGATCAAGGGCAACGGCGAAGGCA